>OU898283.1:53584898-54242398 GCA_918026665.1 Diabrotica balteata
GATGTCGGTTTCTCTGGTCATAATTTGATGAATACCTTCTTTCCGGTCCATTATATTGGTCATGTTGTCTTCTATTTCTCATTTCTTTTCTTTTCGCTTCTTTTAATTGAAGGAATTGGCACAAACTATCAATATCTTGATAGTTTCTCAAAACCACGTGATCTTCCAACGTTTCCTCAAAATGTCTGCTGATCATTTCTACCAGCTGTTCGGTAGAATATTTGTATTCTAGATATTTTGAAATGTTATATATCTGCAAAGCATATCTTTCTTCAAATATTCCCATTTTTTCGTGATATTTTCCATTCTGTAGCTCTTGATTGATTTCTCTCTGTTTATTTTTCCCCCAGAAATAGTTGAGAAATTTATTTTCAAAATCTGTCCAATTTTCCAATTCATCTTCCTTGCTTTCATACCATAACGCTGCTCCTTCTTTCAGATGGTTTCTAATAGTTTCTTTGCAATCGTCAAAGTATCTAATATGTTGTAATTTGGTTTTCAAATTTTTAACAAACGGTACTGGGTGTGTTTTTCGAATATCCCCGCCAAATTGTATTTTCGCCTCGCTTGTTCCATGGATGATAACTTCTTTTCTCTCGACCCCTCTTAGTTCAATTTCTGCCATTTGTTTTTCATTTTGCTTTAATCTCCTTTCTACTTCCTTCCTGTCTTCTTTTAGCGCCATTTCAAATTTTTCTTCTAACTGTTCTAATTCCTTTTTCTGGACAATCTTGATTTTCTTCATTATGTTTTCTTGTTCTCCCATTTTATTTTTAATTTCATTGATTTCTTTCTCTTGTTTTATATTCTTTAGGGTTATTTCTTTTATTTGTTGTATCATTTCTTTCTTTATCCCCTCAACACATCCTTTAATTTCCTGTTCATAGTTTTCCAAACGCTGCTCTATATTCCTGTTATTTAGTTCTATTGCTTGTCTTGTTTCCCGTTGGTTTTCTTCGATTGTCTTTTCCATTTTCTTTGCTGTTTGATTTTGATTCTCTTGTATTTGTTGTGTCTGTATTTGCATCATTGCTAATAATTTTTCTAACATCCCTGTTTCTTTTCTTTCCTCTATTATTGTAACATTTCCTTCATTATCCGATCCTTCTTCAAACATTGTTTCCTCTTCTCTGTTATCCTCCTTCCTTTCTTGCATTTTGCTTTGACTCCTTGTGGTCGACATGTCGTTTCTTTTTGTTACTGTTTTTGTCCCCGCCAAATGTGAAATTTTACAACACTCTATATGTTGCAGAACACGACAAATATTTCTCCCCAATTGTAATAAATTTTCACGACAAATATCAAATATGCAATCAGTAAAATTCAAATAATTCAAAATAAATATCAAATGTACGATTGTTAAAGAAAATAAAATCAAATAATTCAATAGCAGTACATATCAACTAACTACGATCAATCAATAAATCAAATTTTTATCCACTGAAAAAAAATTGTCAAAATAATTTCAAATTCAAATTCCCTCAATGTTATATGTTTTTATCTCTGGATCACCTGTACTTATTCCAGATCTCTTTCCCTTCCTTCAAATGTAAAGCTGCCATATTTTCAAGCCCCACGTTTTGGAAGTCAGTTATTGTGATATTTAAAGTCTTGGTGCGCCAAACAATAATTAGCTAATTAATTTTTTGATTAATTAAAATTATTTAAATGATATGATTATGACTCTATCACACTTTTTAATTCTCTTATCTCAGGGTTAAATTCGTGCTTCAATATCTATGCTATTACATGTGAAAGGTAAGGTCCAAAGAATACCGAAATAATAAAAAACACATATGATCTAACACTATATATTGAAATAAAAATAATGAAATAATTCACACTCAAAAGTTTTCAATAAACAAAATCTCATATACTAATTCTCAAAATTTTGTTCTACGTACGTGAACCTTCAAAATTAATGGCACAAACAATATTAGTTGAAATCTCAAAATCCAAGTATTACTCTAAATCTCCTAATCAAAATATTTATATCCTTTCTAAATTAAGTGTAAGAAAATTGTGTTATCAATGAAAGAAAAACTGCAGAAAACAAAACTATCTCTCTCTGATGATGAGTGGTCCAAATCCTTGTTATTTGTAGACTATATTATTTACTCGTGGCCGCTCCCTAAGTAATCAGCAATCTTACAATAAATTATTGCAAGTATCTCGTCCTTAATGATCTCCTTCAAATGCACGAATCGTTCAAACTATGCTTCTTCTTCTTCTCTCAATAAACTGAATCTCTCGTTGGCCTGAGTGAAAAATGACTCTTGGAATATCTTTTCTTTACGATAAACTGAATCTCTCGTTGGCCTGAACAGTGACTCTTGGAATATAAGTAGAAAAATATGACTTACAATATTTTACTGGATCAGCTTCTGTCAGATACACTAACTACACGAAAACTCACAAACTTTCACTGCTACTGCTTCCTACCTCTGGGAAACTACCCGAGAACAACGGCCGTTCGCCTTGCACCCTTGGAAACCAACTGCCTATATTTTCTCACTCCCTAATCTAGCTAAACTTTCATTCCTACATACCTATCCCACCTTTTTCAATCTCCGCCAATCAAAACTCGTCACAATTTCCCCATTTTTTTATTTCGACAACAAACAACTTTTTACCTAATTATAAAATTTCCTAAAACTTATTTACAAATAATATTTTTCTACAATTCTTAAAGCTAACAAAAACCTCTTTCTCAAATCTCTTCTATTATCTTTAATCACTGCGTTAATGTATTTGGAAAAACCAGGTTCAATTGTTCTTTGGATTTCACTTAAAATTATGCGGGTCACTCAAGTATAGTATAACAAAGGAACTAATTTATGCTTAGCTTACATTTTGTTTAATACAGGTAATCCAAAAATTTAAATATTTTCCTTCTTCGAAATGTTTGTTGTGTATTATCCTACTTATCTGAATTATTTTAATGTTTTGAATTTTAAAATATTTTAAACAACAAATATTTTTCTCGTTTTTACATATCATAACAATATATATATCTCTTCTTCTTCTTTGTCAACCATTTTCCATCCACTCCTGAATGTAGGTCTCTCCCAATTGCTTCCATCTTTCTCTATCTTGCGCCAATCTAATCCACTGTTTGCCTGCCACCGCTCTTATGTCATCTACCCATCTTTTTTGAGGTCTTCCCATGCTTCTTGTTGTCGTCCTCGGTCTCCATTCTAGAATTCTCCGTGTCCACCTGTTGTCATTATATCGGGCTACGTGACCTGCCCAGCGCCATTTCATTTTTGTAATTTCTTCCACAATATCCCTAATCTTCGTTCTACGTCGTATCTCGGTGTTTCTAATCTTGTCTCTTAGTGATATTCCAAGCATGATTCGTTCCATTGCTCTTTGCGTTGTTTCTAATTTTTTGGCAGATTTTTTGGTAAGTGCTACTGTCTCCAAGCCGTAGGTACAAACAGGTAGTATGCATGTATTATACACTTTTTTCTTTAAGTTTATAGGAATGGAGGTATTTTTCAAGATATGTGCTAGTTTGCCGAAAGCGCCCCAAGCCAGTTGTGTTCTTCTTTTAATTTCAGCATCTTGATTTGGTTTTCCTAGTTTGATAACATGACCTAGATATACATAATGTTCCACATTTTCTATGGTATGATTTTGTATTGTTATATTTGTCTGGTCTCGGCTCAGTATTTTTGTTTTGCTGTAATTCATTTTTAAGCCTACCGCTCCTGAAACTGCATTTAATTGTTGTAACATATCATTTAGTTCTTGGATATTATCGGCTATTAAAACTATGTCATCTGCGAATCTCAAATGGTTTAAGTATGATCCGTCGACGTTGATACCCTTATTGTTCCATTCCAGTTTCTTAAAAATATCTTCTAGAGCAAGAGTAAATAGTTTGGGAGAGATGGTGTCTCCTTGTCTTACTCCCCGTTGTAGTCTTATGGGATTAGTTTTTGTGCTTTCGTCCAGTTTTATATGCATTGTGGCATTTTCATATATGTTTTTAATTATGTTAATGTATCTTGAATCTATGCGTGCATTTTCTAGAGATTCAAGCACTGCCCATAATTCGATGGAATCGAATGCTTTGTGGAAATCGACGAACGCCATATGAATTGGAACATTATACTCGGTGCATTTTTCTATCAGTGTTCTTACGGTGTGCAAGTGGTCTATGGTATTAAAATGTTTTCTGAATCCAGCCTGCTCGATAGGTTGATAGAAATCGAGCTTATGTGTTAGGCGGTTGGTTATGATTTTAGTAAGTAATTTATACAGATGTGATAGCAAGGATATTGGTCGGTAATTCTCGATGTTTGCTCTGTTTCCTTTCTTGAATAATAAAATGACCTCAGAGTTGTACCATTCTTGAGGAATCTTTCCTTCATCAATTACTTTATTAAATAAAACATTTAATACCTGTTCCATTTTTCTGCCACCAATTTTCAACATTTCAACTGTAATCTTATCCTCTCCCGGACATTTATTCGTTTTAAGTTGATTTAGGGCCATTCTTATTTCATAGTCGGTTATGTCCGGTATTTCTTCTGAGCCGGTGTTAATTATTGTTCGTTGAGTACGTCGTTGTTGTGGTTGTGTATTTACCGAGTATAGTTTAGTGTAGAATTTTTCAATGGCCTCGCTTATCTCCTTTCTGTCTCTGACGGTGACGTTTTTCTCATTTTTTATTTCTATGATTTTTGTTGTGCCGCTTGAGTTTTTTGCTTTGAGTACTTTCATGTTGCAGTTATCTTGTATTATATTTTTTATTAGATTGTTATTATAGTTTCTATGATCGTTCCTGATTTCTTTCTTTACATTTTTGTTTAAACTTTTAAAGCTGTCCGAAGTTCGATCTGTTCTGTTCGATATATATATATATATATATATATATATATATATATATATATATATATATATATATATATATATATATATATATATGTGTTGTGTGTGTGTGTGTGTAGATAAGGAAAAATTATTAGCACACTCAGAACGTGAATACAAAGGAAACTAGATTTATAACCTTTTATTTATTTTCCGTTGCAAGTTTTGTAAATATTTTTCTTTATCTATATCTTAGCTAGACACGGTTATCCTCAAAGAACAGAATTGGTAGTTTATAAGTTAATTGGTAATTTTCTTACTGCTCTTGTATGACTGAGTGTTACTGACTGTGTTTATTTGACACAAGCTTTTCTTATTCCTCGTCTATTTTTGCTTCTTGATTTATTCTAATAGTGAATCAAATTTATTTTTTAAAGTTTTCCCAACTGCGCGACATTTACTTATCTGTTATTCGTTATTGATGCTCCTATTAATGTGATCACTAATCATTAGACTAATATTTACTTTAACTCCCATTTACCAAATAATACTAACACCTTATACTCTGATTTATAACAACAACAAAGATAAAAAATTCGAAAAGGAAGTATTTGTAAGAATAAACAAAATTCTTACTTATTAGGAGGACATATGCATGTGCTTTACAATTGTAACGCTGCCTTGGATTGATCTGCATTACTCACAATGACTCTTTTGGTATCTATCTTTAAACTTCTTCTACGCATCTTCCTCACCCACAAATCAGACTGGTACACTGGCAAGATGGTGCTAGTATACAGGAGTATACTAACTCTGTGTTAGCCTTAATTTGTTGCTCTTTACTTACAAAGTTGCTAGTAACAACACCGTTCTCCTGGAGTTCTTGCTTTAACGTTTTGCCTCTCATTCTATGCTTCACTCGTCGTTACCGTTTACGATTTACTTTTCATAATCTTTAGTTTACAGGATCGCCATGCGTTGTCAAAGATACTGATATGTGTTGTGGTCCTTAGGTTCTTAGTTTTGCAAGTGGTTTGACAATAAAATACAGTGGTTTCACCAAGTATTATATTAACTGATTTATAGTTATAAACACAATAATTGATTCATTGTCTTTTTTGTACTTAATATTTGTATATAACTGTTTATCAAAATAACCGTGTCTTTTAGAATACAATCGGTTCGCTAAACGGCTGTGTTTGCGTTACTCGACTACTTATTTACTTGTGAAGGTAAATGCCAAATGAATATTAACTTCTCGGTTCAACAGAGTTGAACATTACACAGTAATTACATTACATTACAGAGTAATTAATCTCAATCTATGACCCTTAACACCCTTTACCATGGCATGTAAAAGACAAATTAATAATATCTTATATAATAATGATATTATTATATTCAGAAACTCAATAATATAGTAATATATTATTGTGATATTTCAAGTCTTGGTGCGCCAAGCAATTAATTGGCTAATTAATTATTTAATTAATTAAAATTATTTAAATGATATGATTATGACTCTATCACACTTTTTAATTCTCTTATCTCAGGGTTAAGTTCGTGCTTTAATATCTATGCTATTACATGTGAAAGGTAAGGTCCAAAGAATACCGGAATAATAAAAAACACATATGATATAACACTATATATTGAAATAAAAATAATGAAATAATTCACACTTAAATGTTTTCAATAAACAAAATCTCATATAATGATTCTCAAAATTTTGTTCTACGTACGTGAACCTTCAAAATTATTGGTACAAACAATATTAATTGAAATCTCAAAATCCCAAATTATTCTAAATCTCCTATTCAAAATATTTATATCCATTCTAAATTAAGTGTAAAAATTGTCTTATCAATAAAAGAAAAACTGCAGAAAACAAAAATATCTCTCTCTGATGATGAGTGGTCCAAATCCTTGTTCCTTGTAGACTATCTTATCTACTCTCAGGCGCTCCCTAGGTAATCAGCAATCTTACAACAAATTATGGCAAGTTTATCGTCCTTAATGATCTCCTTCAAATGCACGAATCGTTCAAATTATGCTAGCTTCTTCTTCTCTCAATAAACTGAATCTCTCGTTGGCCTGAGTTAAAAATGACTCTTGGAATATCTTTTCTTTACGATAAACTGAATCTCTCGTTGGCCTGAACAGTGACTCTTGGAATATAAGTAGAAAATATAACTTACAATCTTTTACTGGATCAGCTTCTGTCAGATACACTAACTACACGAAAACTCACAAACTTTCACTGCTACTGCTTCCTACCTCTGGGAAACTACCCGAGAACAACGGACGTTCGCCTTGCACCCTTGGAAACCAACTGATTATCTTTTCTCTCTCAAAATTCTAGCTAAACTTTCATTCCTACATACCTATCCCACCTTTTTTAATCTCCGCCAATCAAAGCTCGTCACAATTCTCCCATTTTTTCATTTCGATAACAAACAAATTTTTACCTATTATTATAAAATTCCCTAAAACTTATTTACAAATAATATTTTTCTACAATTCTTAAAAACTAACAAAAACCTCTTTCTAAAATATATTCTATTGTCCTTAATCACTGCATTAATGTATTTGGAAAACCCGGTTCAATTGTCTTTGGATTTCACTTAAAATTATGCGGGTCACTCAAGTATATTATAACAAAGAAAATAATTTATGCATAGCTTACATTTTGTTTAATACAGGTAATCCAAAAATTTAAAGACTTTCCTTCTTCGAAATGTTTGTTGGTTATTATCCTACTTATCTAAATTATTTTAATGTTTTTGAACTTTGAAATATTTTAAACAAACCAATATTTTTCTCGATTTTACATATCATAACAATATATAAAACTAGAAAAACTGCTGTCTTTATTTACATAAATTACTTTCATAATGTATAAGATATTGTGGATAATAGCTATTATCATCATATTTGACATATACTAGTCCGTTTTCTTTTATACTTGTATCACATCCGTCGAGTGGTATCTTCATCTCTGATGTTCCCAGGCAACATTTGGACACAATGACTAACGCCAGAATCATCCATTTGTTGTAAGTTGGGTCGCCGTAGTGCGTGCAGTAATTGGCACAGGGTGAAAAATTAACACCTTGCCCGAATAAATGCCCTGTGGAACTACCTAAAAGCAGAAGTAGATCATAACTATTATTATTAGTTTATAAGATGACAGAATGTTTTTATTGTTAATCTTTTTTTTTTAATATACTCGTATAGCTTAATTTTACCTAAAGTAATATTTTTTAAATTAATCCCACAATCCGTCTACATTGACAATAACTGTTTCTAATGACTATCAGTTTACTTCATTTATAAATTAGGTAAACCTTTTAAAATTACTTGTAGGGAATATTTCAGTGAGCACGCACCTTCTAGAAGTCAAAAATAAGATTGGTCTTAACCTAAAAAAAATTTAACAGCCTACCATTTAGGAGTGTTAAGATTACAGAAATTTATTACCTAATAGAAGAAACAAATCCTCAGAAAAGTCCTGGTTGTGATCTGATAACCGGTAAAACTACACAAGGGCTACCTGCTATATCCGTAAACGTACTCCAGCAAATATTCAACGCATCATTAAGATTAAACTATTCTTCCTAACGTATTTGATAAAGTATGGCAAGGAACCTTACTTTACAAAATAAAACAAAACTTATCAGACTTCTTTTATGAAATGACAAAATCTTATCTGAGTATGCGAAACTTCTAAGTTAAAATAAACCTAACCCTCTATTTTTGCAGGAGTACCATAAGAAAGTATACTGTGGTCCACCCTGTACTTGCTATTTACTGTCGATCTGCTTGCAACCAAACTAATGCTTCTTCTTCTTCTTCTTCAGGTTCCGCTCCTGCTGCCAAACCATTCACGGAGATTGCGTAGCCACGAGATTTTACGTCTTCCAACGCCTCTTCTGCCGTTAATTTTATCCTGCATTATATTTCTTAGTAGTTCGTATTTTTCACCTCTCATGTTGTGCCCCAAGTATTCCAATTTCCTGATTTTTATGGGATTTAAAACTTCGCATTGTTTTCCTAGTTCTTCGAGAACTTGTTCGTATATTTTGCAATCCATCCATGATATTTTTAAAATACGTCGGTAACACCACATTTCGAATGCTTCTTGGTTTTTAATGTTCAATTTTTTAAGTGTCCAAACTTCAATCCCATACAAAAGGGTAGAGAAAATATAACGTCGAAGCATTCTTATCCGGAGCGATATATTGATATCGCGATTACAAAAAAGTTTTCTCATTCTATTAAAAATGGACCGTGCAATTTCAATGCGGCATCTTATTTCTTTTGTCTGATCCGTATCTTCTGCGATCCATGCTCCAAGGTATTTGTACGAAGATATTTGTTCAACTTCCGTATTATCTAGTACTAGCTTAACTTTAATGATTTGTGCTTTTGTAAATAATATGAATATGGTTTTCTTTAAATATATTTTTAGTCCATAATCGTTGCAATATATATTTAGTTGTTCAGCAAGGTGTGGTAGTTCTTCTAGTGTTCCTACCAGAAGGACGGTGTCGTCAGCATATCTTATGTTATTAAGTGGCTCACCGTTTATTATAATGCCCTCACTGACCTCAGCAAGCGCTAACTCTGAGATGGCTTCACTGTATAAATTGAATAACAAGGTTGATCAAATACACCCTTGGCGGACCCCAGGATGAATCTGGATATCCTCGTTCAATTCATTTTCAACTTTTACTTTTGCTGTTAGGTTCCAATAGAAGTTACAAATGATTCTAATGTTTCTACTGTCTATGTTTTTATTTAATAAAATTTCTTTAAGCCGATTATGCTGCACTCTGTAATTGCTTTCTCAAAATCAATGAAATAGGCATATACTTCCTGATTTATATCTAGGCATCTCTGCGAAAGAACACTTATTGCAAACAGTGCATCTCGTGTTCCCAGTCCTTTCCTAAATCGCATTTGTGTATTACTTATACCTTCATCTAATTTCTTATGTATCCTATTATGAATTACTTTTAAAAACAATTTTAAAACATGACTCATTAAGGCTATGGTGCGATGTTCATTGCACTCCTTTGCATTGGCTTTTTTGGGAAGCAGTATTAATGTTGATTGGAGCCATTCTTTATACCTGTTCTATATATGGTATTGAATAGATCCAAAAGAAGGTCAATAAATTCAACATTCACAATTTTGAGTAATTCGATAGGAACTTCATCAGGCCCGGGAGATTTACCACCTTTAGCTTGTTCCATCATATATTCAATTTCTTCTCGTATAATGTCAGGCCCAGTATCATCCTTAACTTCTTTTGGTGCTTCTGTTCTTTCTTTGTCTTTAAAAAGCTGTGCTATCTATTGTGTCCCATTGCATTTTTTGATTTATATCTGTTATAAGTGCACCATTTTCATCTCTTAGTTGCCTAGTTTGAAGTGTTTTAAACGTAATATTTAAAACATAAAAAGTTATATTTTTTCTCAATTTCTTCTAGTTCTTGGCACTGCTCATGTAACATTCTCTCCTTAGCTTCTTTTTTTTTTAATTAATCGATCAGTTTAATTATATTTAATTGGATTTTTTGTTTTGAACGATTTTCTTTCATTCATTAATAGTAGTATTTCTTTAGTCATCCGGTCTTTATGTGTTCTTTCCTTTTGTTTTAGTTTTCATTTGCTGTTTTAATTATTGCATTTTTCTGATCAATGTTCTGATCAATCAGCTACTTTTATTCAGTTCTTGTGCATTAAGTAGAGTTTCAGTAAGAATTTTTGGAGTTTGTTCCTTTGTTTGTGGTTTTCTTAATCTCTTAATATCAATTCTACTTTGTGTGGGCTTTTTAACCAGTTTCAATTTGGTTCGTAATGTGAATACTATGGGGTTATGGTCTGAACCGATGTCTGCTCCAGAGTAAGTTTTGGCAGACAGTATAGAATTACGAAATCTTTGTCTAATGAGGACAAACTCAATTTGATTTCGGATTATTCTATTCGTTGTATCACCGGGAGATTTGCATGTATACAATCTTCTTTTTGGTAGCTTAAAAAGTGTATCAGCTATTACAAATTCATCCGTCTGGCAAAATTGTATCAAACGGTCACCACGTTCATATCTACCAAACTAATGCTAGTTGCAACCTATGCTGATGACACTGCTATTATGGCACCACATAAGGCCTGAAGCAGCGGCTTACAAATCTCTCTCGCCAAAATCGACTGAACTGCAGTGCATTTCTCTCAGTGTAGTACATTTTTTAGAATAATTTTTTGTATATCATACATTCTTTATAATATATATATATATATATATATATATATATATATATATATATATATATATATATATATATATATATATATATATATATATGCCCAGAATTAACGCACCACATTAAATGTACCATAAGTTTGAAGCTATTTTTCTTCTGAACAAACGATTGGATTTTGATGATGTTGTTTCATATTATAGGTCTATTTCTTAATAAACCAATGTATCAATGTTTTCTAAATATTAACGTTTTACCCGTATACGGGGTGTAAAAATAAAGTTGCGTTTTTTCATCGTGGTTTACAACCCCCTGTGGAATTTATTAGAAATAAACTCTACATCTTATTAATAGTTTGAAATAGATTTTCTTAAGATTTTTGTAAAAAAATTATCTTGATATCTTTATTATCAAAGATTATACAAAACTTTAAATGTAACAAGTTTTTACCAACATTTAAAGCAAAGAAAACATTACTTACATAAACGTTATTGACATTTAATACAGGTAAAGCCTAAGAAAATATAAACTAAATAATCATTAACAATTCCCCTTTCCCAAAAACACTTAATAACAAATATTTTCACCTCTACATATAATTACTTCTTCACAGTCTTGACCAATTGCATCCCAAACTTCTATGTCGTCAAGAGAGACAGATGGTGGTTGTCGGCTCCTGGGTTGAGAGGAGATCAGGGCTGCAGGAAGGCCAGTTCATGGTTTGTATTTCAACCTCGTCCAAATATTCGCGAGAAACACGTGCAACATGTGGTCGAGCGTTATCCTGCGTTAAAAGCAAATTATTTTTTATGTAAGGAGCAAATGGAACTACATGATTAGACAAAATGTCTTTAATATACCTTTAACTTGTTAACAAACTAGTTAAGGTATCTACCAAAATGGGTCGGTTTTTGATACCAATGTATTTTATTGTTGTTGTTTTGCCTGATCATCTTTATGTCGAGAAAGGGGACGGACCAATTACCGTCTTCTCTCTCTATAGTGAACTGGATGTAGGGGTCACAGCTATTGAAAGTATCTAATAGTTCACCTACCTTATCATTGGGTATAGCCAAAATGATATCATCAACATATTTTTTAATAAATGGAATTTGAAAGGATAATAAAGGAATGACTGAGTCTAATGCATAATCCATAACGTAAGTTAGACTGATAGGAGAAATCTTTGCTCCCATAGGGGTACCGAAAGTTGGTTGATATAATTAACCATTAAATGAGAAGTAAGTGTTGTTATAGAGAAATTCGACGATGCTGACGAATCTGTTATAAGACATGGACAACCTCTAATACTATATTAGAGGTTGTTGTTCCATGATTATATTTAAGAAATTTTTTAGTTTTAGTATATGAGTTATGAAAAAAAGTATTAGATGATTTAGAAGTATTCAAAATGTGATTAGTGATAGTGTTGGTAGTTTTTGACCAGATTAAGTTTTGCTCTAATTCAGATGGCAATGCTGAATTTTGCTATCGCTTTATTAAATTAAATGGCCAAATATATGGCCTGGGAGGACAAATTCTTTAAACTTCCCGTGTTCAAATCGGTATTAATAAAATGTTATACACCGTAGTTAGCTTACAAAGGCGCCACCTGCTTTGGCGGCCGTGAACAAAACGATATGATAATATCGTTTTCTGTATCCTTTGCAATATGCGAAATATGTTAGAGATTAAATCTTTTAGCGAAAGCCGTTATCACTTTATTGAATTAAATTGCCAAATAATAGGCCTAATAATAATATGGCCTAGGAGAACAAATTCGTTAAACTTTCCGTGCTCAAGCCAGTATCAATAAAGTTTTATGATCATTTCGGCCTATCCCAGCCTCATCAGACACTTAAGCTGATACAAATTCAAACTCGGAAAGTCCAACCAATGTCCCCCAAAACTTCACTACACCGCAGTTAGCTTACAAGTGAACGAAACGATATGATAATATTGTTTTCTGTATACTTTGCGCTATGCGAAATGTGTCAAAGATTAAATCTTTTAGCGAAAGCCGCTATCGCTTTATTGAATTAAATGGCCAAATATATGGCCTATGAGGACAAATTCGTTAAACTTCCCGTGCTCAAATCGGTATCAATAAAGTGTTATGATCATTTCGGCCTATCCCAGCCTCATCAGATACTTGGGCTGATACAAATTCAAACTCAGAAAGTCCAACGAATGTCCCCCAAAACTTCACTACACCGTAGTTAGCTTACAAAGGCGCCACTTGCTTTGGCGGCATATATATATATATATATATATATATATATATATATATATATATATATATATATATATATATATATATATATATATAGGTATATATGTGTATATATATATATCCCCTTTTAATTTCGAAAAAATATTCGAACTTCTCAATTCCACATAATACAAAGGGTTCCCACCACCTATAAACAATTAAATCCATTATAAATAAGTCCAATCCACCCTACCTCCAGACATAAAAAAACATCTTATACACATGAAAGAATATATGGCCTGCCAAAAATCCATAAGCCCAATGTCCCCGTAAGACCCATCATCAGTGCGTACAACTGCCCCACTTCGAAATTGCCTAAACATCTCGCCTTATCCTCACAACCGTTAGCCGAAAACGCCACGTCCCTTGTCAAAAATTATTTCCTTTTCATTGGTCTTCTGAAAAACAATTATATTTCACCCTCAGACATACTAGTTAGTTTTAACATTGTTCCTTTTTTCGCCAACATTGTTATTGATGGAACAATTTCCATCTTGGATCCTAACAAAAGATCCTCCGTGCCTGCGCTCCTGTGACTACGGTGTACATACTTTCAAGAGCCCGATTTCATGATACAATATTTAATGGAGCTCCCTTGAGAAGCCTGGGTTTGGCTAATTCGCCAAGTTCTGAAAGGATGACCAAAAAACTGTTTCTTAAGGTTCTTAATCAAACTAATCGTTATACACAGTGTTCTTCTGATTCCTCAATTTTTATATTGATGGACAATCACGACACTCATTATTCTTTTGAATCCATAATGTTTTTACGTGAAAACGGTATAGTATTAGTTACTTTTCCACCCCACACCTCACATCGCCTTCAGCCGCTAGATGTAGCGGTTTATTCCTCGTTAAATCAAAACTTGCCTTCTTGTATTTTCGATCGACGATTTTGACTGTGCTTTTGTTACTGACCGGCCATCACCAGGAAATAATGTAAACAACTCAACAGAAGCTGTTCTATCTACATCAACCTCAGTAGAACCTGAAATTGAAATTGTTCCATCTACATTAACCCCAATAACACCTGAAATTGTACGACCTTTACCAAAGGCTGCCCGAGAAAAAATATTAGAGCACGAAAAAAGGTTAAATCTAGAGTTTTAACGGAAATACCAGAAAAAAAAACAAAATTAAAGAAGAAATTCTAGCAAGAGAACAAAAACAACAGAAGTTGCAAGCAAATAAGATGAAAATAAACATTTGGAAGACTTCTCCTACTACTAAGAAGAATGCGGAGTTACCACAGAGTAAAACTTCGGAAGACATCGTTTATGCCAGTTCTGATGAATCGAGGACTTCATAGAAATTGTCAAATATGAACAAAATGACTATATTTTAATGAATTTTTGTTACAAAAAAGCTGTGGATTCAGAGTTTGAAGTTAAATTTTTTAACAGAATTAAGGGTTAAAGAACAAGTTCAACTTTTCACTTTCCAGAAACGGAGGATGTTACGATAGTCCCCATTGAAGATGTAGTTTTAAAATTACATTCTATAAACAACTCAAATTATAACACTTGCAGAACGCAATCATTTATTTCTTTTTCAAATTTGGTGGATAATTACAATGTAAATTAAATATTATTTTTCTTATGATATGTAAAGTTAATTTTTTTGGATGTTCAGATAATTTCTTGGTAAGTTTGATAGACAATATTACATTATTAGATATGCTAATGTTGTTTGCGGTACCTAAAATAAATAATTTTAGGCAGTAGTAGAAGTAAGTCATAATACACTTAAAAATAGAAAACGTTTAAAAGTGCCCCCTCCACCCCTTTTCCTTTTTTAACTTACATAAAATGCTTACCAGTTAATCTCCAATTAAAATTTCTTTCGCAAATACCACTAATATTAGACTTCTTTGTGCCATGAAATAACCTTTTTTCTTTATATCTTCTTCCCCTTTTTTCATATTCCAGCTTTCTTAAATCATATTGCAGTAATAAGTATGGATTATGTACCTTCTGAATGCTATGTATTCTATTTATATTGTTGCCAACAAACTCTTCTTTGATTCTGTTAAATTCATTTGAATGTTCATTTACAGTCTCTAATTTATAAACATTTTCATCATCAAAATTTTTATCATATTGCAGCTGGTCATATGGATTATACTTCCTCTCAATGCTAAGTACTATATTATTTATATTGTTGCTGAAGGACACCTGTTTGATTCTATTAAATTCATTTGAACGTGCATTTCCAGTCTCTAACTTGTAAACATTTTGGTAGTCTTTGAACTCTTTGAAAAATGCATTTTGGATGTTACTACCAACTTTTACAGTTGGGACGTAAGCTGCTATATTGTCATTTTTTATTGTATTAAGTTGGTTCGCCAAATTTATATTTATTTCGTTTGAATGTTCATTTACAGTCTCTAATTTGTAAACATTTTTATAGTCAAACTCTTTAAAAAATGCATTTTTGATGTTACTGCCGACTTTTACAGTTGGAACGTAAGTTGTTATATTGTCATTTTTTGTTGTATTAAGTTCGTTCGTCAAATTTATATTTAATTCTCTTTTTACAATGAATGTAAAATTGTTTTTTGAATTACCAACATCTTCGAAATGAATGAAATCATGCCTATTACAAATATCACAGGGTAAGTTAACTGTCTCTGGAAAAAGTTTTTCGAACAAAGTTTTAGAAAAACAGCCACACAGATTCCTTTTAATTTTCTTTGCCTACAAAATAAGACATTTTTAGTAAATATAGTTGAAAAAAGTGTTCGAATACTATAAAACAAAAGAAAAATAAGATAGGCTAGAGAGTTAAATTTATCTAAATATTCGGTTATCCAAATCAAGTTTTGCCTATATTAATTTGAACAATCTATGCTTACTAACGTATGGTCCTAAAGTTTTGGGAAAAATTTCACCTGGTCTGATTGAGAAGCAAAATGCATTTAACAGAGAAGGCCATGGAATTGAAATGTCATCAGTTATTGACATTTAATAAACAAAGCAGAATATTTTGGTTTGTGCTTTGCAAAATGTCATAAAATTGATATTTGTCGAGGTGTTTATAATATGGTTGGGTGAATGTCGAAACGAGATATTGTTAATATTTATCGAGATCAAAACATAAGCAAATCGATAATTTGTCGCACAATCAGAGAATGTGAAGAAGGGACACCATGTGTTAACTTGCGTAAAAGTGGCCGACCGTGGATTTTGAACCATATAAGAGAGGCAAGACTGATTGAAGTAGCTAAGAACAAAATTGGGGTCTCACAGCGAAAATTGGACAGAAGATTTAAAGTTGGAAAGACTACAGTTTACAGGACCCTATCGAGTAACAATATTATCTACCGGAAAAGAAGGAAAGCTCCAAAATACACAGAGAATCAATTAGAGAGAATTCCGAGATGTTGCCGCGCGTTAAGGCGAGTGCATTTTGTCAACAAGTTGATCATGATGGACGATAAAAAATATTTTGTTCTTAGCTTCTTCAACCAGTCTTGCCTCTCTTATATGGTTCAAAATCCGCGGTCGGCCACTTTTACGCAAGTTAACACATGGTATCCCTTCTTCATATTCTCTGATTGTGAGATAAATTTGCTTGTCTCTGATTGTCGATTCGTTTCGACATTCGCCCAACCATATTATAAACATCTCGACGATTATCAATTTTATAAGACATTTTGCAGAGCACAAACCAAAATATTCTGCTTTGTTTATTAAATGTCAATAACTAGTGACATTTTAATTCCATGGCCTTCTTTGTTAAATGCATTTTGCTTCTCAATCAGACCAGGTGAAATTTTTCCCAAAACTTTAGGACCATACGTTAAACATTAAATTATATTGACGTAAACATTTTTTACATTAAAGATTTAAGACCAGTAATACTAATTGAAACTCATAATACAAAAACTAAAAAACCAAGCGCGTTTACAATCAAGTGAGATTTTTTCAACATACACTGAGCTTGTAAAAACAAAGATGACAAAATATATCCAAAGAAACTGCCACACTTATGCATTTAAAAATCTGGAAGAATACACAGTCCGATGTTTCTGTTGTACCTCAGCAACTAAGGAAGTATTTTTCATAACCTAACATGTCTATGTTAGGTATTTTTTCAAGAAACCAGAAAAATCGATTTATTTATATTCTTCTACCTCTTTATAAGAAATTCTGCTTGTTCATTGGCGGATTAATACCTCTATGGAAGGTTGTCACTCCATCTTTTGCGCGGTCTTCCGATTATTCTGCGGATTGCTGGCTTATCTCTTGCTATTTTGACGACACGGGTCTCCTCCATTCTGATTGTGTGGTAATTCCACTCTTTTTTTTTTCTATTTTGTGTCCATTCATTTATACACTGCACGTTACATTTTCTTCTAATGTCTTAACTTCTCTTTCGATCTCTTAGTGTATTTCCTGTAATTCTTCTCAGTACTCTCATCTCTGCCGTTTCCAGTAGCCTTTGCATTTAGGCTGTGTCAAGTCTTGTTTCTGACGCATATGTCATTATTGGTCTTACATTGGCTTTATAAATTCTTGATTTCATCTCAGTGTTAATGTGTCTGTTTCGCAGTCTATTTGCTTTTTGTACTTGATCTCTCACTTCTTTGTTCAGGTCTCCATAGCTAGACAGTGTAATTTCTAGGTATTTTATTTCCATTATTTGTTTAATACTGATGTCATCAATTTCTATTGTAACATTTTTTTTATAGTAAATATATTAAATTATTTCTAATCCCTTTATCCCTGTTGCTGATACGCTCATGGTCGTGTTTACGATTAGAAAATTTTATTGTAATCTACCGACTACCTAAAAATACGGAAGAATCTACCTACTTATTTAAAGACGCCGGTTGGGTTAATTCTTAGTTATTCTCGTTACTTAACCTCGTCACGTTATAGTAATTTTCCTGAAAAGAACGTAATTCAGAAGATTTTATTTTCCTTACGTCCAGTTACTAGTACCGTATTTACCTAGAACTTTCCGATAGTCGTTAGAACTTTACCTTCTTAGAAATGGATACAGGAGGACTTGTCGTTTTTGAGTGGGAGATATCCCACCTTTCTTGGGTAGTTTGACAAATTTTTAGAAGAACCAACTCACATCTGGCGGGACAGTCTTGGCGTAAGGACGTCCTCCATATCTTACCGTGTCTGTTCTCTGTGAATTTTTCCAAGTGTATATACACTTATATAATTAAGTTTTTCTTTTATCTAATATCATATTAGATTAAATATTGGTATAAATTACCGTTTAATTTAAATAACTACAGTGCTTGATACAACTATAGTATATAGCCTCAGTGCAGTGTAGCAGTCGTCGAGAATTAGTGTAAGTTATCATAATCATAGTATCTTCAAATATGTGGGTGAATAATATGGTATGGTATCATATTATCTTTAATTATCTGGGCGAATCGAAGTTCATCCATTTCTTTACCTGTAGTTAAGAAGAACTACCAATTTAACTATTGAATTTAGGGAACATTTAATAATTTAATATGAACTTTTAATCAGTTTTTAAGATCTTCTAAATTACGAACATTTAATTCTCAGTTAATCATTAAATAACAGTGCGAACAGATAATGAACTTAACCAAGTGCGGTTTGGTTAAATTTTTATTTCTGTAATCTTTTTGTATCGTTTGAATTTAACTTTAATTAACTTTGTGGTATTTGTTATTCATTTTTTTTTATTTATTGTATTATCTCGAGATACGCCCATAAAACTTTATTTGTGCATGATTGTATTATATTGTATTTGTAAAAGTATTTCCTAATTATAATACTGTTTATTTCTAGATGTATAAAACCATTGATCAATTCATGGTGCATTTTTCATTACTTGTGTGTACATTCAGCTGCCTATACCATTGTGGTGTTGAATATATTCCTTTTGTTTTATGTATGAATTTTATTTCTCGACTCCTAACAAGTTCCCTGATATAACAATAACTCTAAATATTTGCTTATTATATTAAATTATTATTATATCTTCGACCAGAAGAAAGATTAGGCTGATTAAGTTTTGTAGCTAAGTAGGTAATATATTTATTATTTGTTTATATAATATGTTGACCAAATTTATTTAATTATTAACTGTTAATATCTTTTCTTGGGTTTGATCTCTGTGCCTAAATATCTTTCATTATCTCTTTTCTTGTATAAGGTTTCTTAATTTTCTCCTTAAACCCCAAAAAGTTAAGTTGCATCGATAGCATAGATAGTTACCCATCTATCTTTTTGTTTATTTCTGTATCTTTTCTCATATATCTTATCTTGTAGTATCTTTACTTATTTCGTCCCTTGGATCCATTCCCGGTTCCAAAAGCGAGTTTCGAACCCACGACTCGCTCTCCACCAACCATCTGGCTGCCGTCCGCAGTGTCTCCTTTGGTGACCTTTCTAGCACCATCCAAAAAAATTTTCCGAGGTTACACTATTTTACATCTGGTTGGTTCTTTGCTGACTACTATTGTTTTTGTTTTCTGAGATGAGATTTTCATATTAAATTCTTTTGCTCTTATGGTAAATCTGGGAACCAGTTTTTGCAGACTATCTTCATCTTGGGCTATTAATATTGCGTCGTCTACGTAACAGAGTATTTTAATTTCTTTGTCTCCCATTCTGTATCCTCTTCCTTTGTTAACGCTTTTGATGATTTTATCCATGATCAAATTGAAGAGAATGGGACTCAATGAATCCCCTTGTCTTATTCCGCTGCCTATTTGTATAGGTTCTGTAAGTTGTCCATCTATTTTGACTTCCATTTTGTTGTTTTGGTAGATTTTAACGATAGTTTTTATAATATTTAGTGTAGTTTCTCTATTATACAGAAGATGGAATACATCTTTGAGTCTTACTCTGTCAAACTTTTTCTTTAGGTCAATCAGACACAGAAATGCTGGTCTATTAAACTATAGTGATTTCTCAGTAATTTGCTTTATAACGAATATTACATCTGTACACGATCTTCCACTACGAAAACCCTGTTGTTCATCTGCTAAACTTAGCCTCTGATTTATTAGCACTTGTAAAATTTTAGTTGTAGGTTTTAGCGTAGTATTTAAGAAGTTTATACCTCTGTAGTTTTCAGGCTATTTTTTATCTCCTTTTTTGAATAGTATGATTAGTTCGCTCGTTCTCCATTCTTCCGGTATTTTATTGTGTTTTATAATTTTATTAGTTAATGTTGTTAATTGTTCTGTCATTGCTGCTCCACAATATTTCAGTAACTTGTTGGGTATCCCATCTTCACCTACTGCTTTCTGTTCTTTAGGCTTTCAAGTATTTTCCGAACTTCCTTTACATTTATATTAAGTTCTTAATTTGTGGTAATTTCTAGTGTTTTGGTTCTAGCGTCGTTTGGTATTCCTCTGCATATAGCTTTTTTAGGTAGTCAATCCTCGTATCCTTTTCTATGTATTTTGGTTCTATTAGTTCCTTTACCTCCATTCGTTGACCTCTTAAAAGCGCCATATTTCTTTTGTTCCATTTATTTGTTCCATAAAATCATGTTCAATTTCTTTCGAAAAGCCTTTCCAGTAATAATTTTTTACGTTTCTAATTATCTTGTAATTATGGTATGCCTCTTGTGTTTTGGTTAATATGTATTTCAGGTAAGTTTTTTTCTTTTCTTTACATTTTTCCTTCACTTCTGTACAAAACCATGGAGTTCTTCGCCTTGCTAACGATTTATTTTTATTTATATTTCTTTCACCAAGAATTTTCTTGGCCTTGTAAAGTCATCCTCTAAGCTTTCGATTTTTATCTTTGTGGTGTATTCTGGTGTTTTGTTATCACATATATGTGTTTTCATTCGGATTTTGCACAATACCAATTTATGATCACTTCCTATATCTGATAATGTTAGTGCTCTTACATCCAAGATTTGAAAGGGCTATAGCTCTCTATTCAACACAACATAGTCTATCATAGATCTTTGTCCCCATAGAAAAATGTATTATTAATACTGTGATTTTTCTATATTGATTCACTAAAACGTATTTATGTAATAAAGTTATAAATCTGTATTGGTTTCTGAGCTGAAATAACTACATACTTGGATAGATATAACAAATTAAAAATATAATATAAAAGCTGTTATATGTGGGGTTGTGTATGAAACACATGTCACATGTGGGGTTATGGACATAACAGATTTGGATATGTGGTGTTTTGATGAAATCAATTTTATTTATTATAATAAAATAGTTACCTTTTTCACAATATTACAATGAAACCTTATATAGTCCTAGGTATAATTATAATGGGCCTAATAATATTTTAATAGACTATAACAAGTGATAAGCACAGTCGTCTTCTAAACAGTCACACACAACTTCCTCCTCTTCTTCCGGGCCCATCTACATATGGAACAACAATAATATTTGTGTATCAAAGGAAGCTTTCAATGTCTGACCAATTTGCTTAAACAGGAATAGTTAACAGTTCATTCACATCCTTCTATTTTGCAGCGCTAATTGGATGAACTAAAGAAATTTCCTTAAGAGGATTTTCCAGTATTTTTTTTTAAGTTTTGTGTTACTTTAGAAGGCTGTATTTGTGTAGCTCTGTTTGAAACCGATAGAACTCATTGTCTTTAACCTATATCAGCTGTACTTTGTTCTTTCTCACAACTGTCTCAATGATAATTCTTTTTGTGTCACTGATTTTAGGTAAGTGATTCAAATTAGTAAGTGACTTTACTTCCTACAAAGATCAATCAGTTTCAGAACCTTTACAGTTCCAAATTTTTTATATTCTTCAAGGTATTCACTTTTCTTTATTTATAAGAATAGGTTTTTCCGTAAAAAATTTTCTGCTGTTTTAAAAACCCTATAAATAAAATATGCTAATAAAAAAGAATGGCCCCTGATGGGTATTAGTAATATGTGTTTAGCTTCATGGGCTACTAAAAAGTACATTAAGATATGAAGCAAAAGCACATCATTGTTTTGTTTTAACCTGTACATCCATCACAAAACAATCTCGGGTGCGTTACATCTGTAAGATCATTTGATTGAAGGTAATTAAGAAGAGAAGAAGATACTTTAGTTAGTCGAAGCGCGCCCTGCTTGCTCTTCATTCCAGATATAAAAGTACGGGGTGTAATCATTCTAAATATCTAGTACACAAACATTGTAAAGACCTAGTTGTCTGGCATAAAAAGCCTGTTGGATAGGCGTTTAATGAAGTGGTTGCACCTGCAACATGTCAAAGCGTTTTCTCTTCTCCTTTTCTTTCATTAGCTCATAGAAATTCTTTATCTTTTTCCTGTGTATTCTTTTTTCAGTAAAAAGTATCTGCTTTCTGTAGAATTTGTAATTTTATAGTCCATCATGGCACAGTACCCACAGATGTCAGACGCCGGGGATTTGAATCCAACATTAAATTCTCCTCAGAATATTTTACGAAACATTCATAATTTTACTTGGAGTTGAGGATTTTCTACACTAGCATTAAAAATCAGATCAGAATCAGAAAAAAATATCACTACTTAAATATACTTTTTTTTATTTGTTGCGGTTGAAGTGACTTTCAGTACCTTTTAAATTTTCAATAAACTGCAAACTGTCTATTCCTTAACGAGTGATCTTTGACTTATTCTATCACCTCCCTGTTGTCTTCTAGTCCTTGGTTAGTTTCTAATTTTAATATAATTCGTCGAAGTTCTGGGGTAAACTGGGATTGTTGTATGCCTAGATCTAAGCATGATTTTCGAGACCTCCGACCATGAAATTTTTTTATGGACCAATTGGTTATGAAAAATCTTTTCTAGAATAAAGATACTTCCGAAATGTATCGGTGTCCATATGCAGATTTTCACAACATTTAAAAGTTTTACCTATGTGTGAGCAACTTATGAACACACAACCACCAGCAGAAGTGCGTATCTCTTTTCCTTAAGAAGTAGTCGCTTGTAAAGTTGTCTTTTGTCTTTTTTGTGATCCAGCATTTGTTGTTCTGACTTTAACTAATTCACTATCTCATTAACTTCATTTAAACTCACCTTGGGTGAAAACAGTATTTCACCCAATTAAGCACATACATTAAATTATAACCTTCCCCTGATAAGAACCTGTTAAGATTGTGTACTGTCAACAATAACAATGAAAGCTTTTGCATTCTTTCTTGGTACTCTTAGATATCCAGAGTTGCCACATCTCCACCATTAGGATGAGCGTAATAGTGATTTGGAGGAGAATTAGTGCTCATAGACATTTCAAAGACTTAACTAGAAAATAGTATTTCAGTTCTAAAAGTTTGTTTATGTTTATTTTAGTTTTATTCATGTTCTAGTTTGTTATTTGCATTTTTCTCTCATGTAATAAATTTGTCGTACCTTTGAATAGTTTTTGAACTGTTAGTGTTTAAGTTATTTCTAAATTATAGGCAAGAGCTCTTATATTTGTATCCGGCACCGTATAGTTTACATGCTCTTATTTAGGATATTCTTTATGCATGTCCTTTTGTATAGATACTAATTTTATTTACAAAAGTGGGTCTTTGAGCCGAATCTCGGAGCTCATCTCTACCTGTAGTCTGTTTCTTACTAATACATTCATTACCACTCTCCATTTGTTCTTTCTTCTTCTTCTTCTTTGGGTGCCGTGTCCGTATTCAGACGTTGGCCGTCATCATGTTTACAATTTCCTAAAACCTTTCGCTGTCGGCTGCTGCGCGAAATAATTCTTCTACTGTGAAACCACACCATTGTCTAATATTACGCAGCCATAAAAGTTTCTTTCGACCAATCCATCTCTTTCCTTCCAGTTTTCCTTGTATTATAAGGCGAAGTAAATGGTATTTGGGTCCTCTAATTATATGGCCGAAGTATTCTGTTTTTCTCCTCTTTATGATGTTCATGAGCAGACGTTCTGAGTTAATCATTTAAAGAACATCCTCATTGGAAGTGTGCGAAATCCATGATATCTTTAGGATTCGTCTATAGCACCACATTTCGAATGCTTCTAACTTGTTTAGCATTGTGGTTTTTAACGTCCATGTCTCACAACCACACAATATGATCGACCACACATAACATTTCAGGACCTTCTTACGAATGTTCATTGACAGGTTTCTGTTGCATAAAACTGGTTTCCAGGTCATAAAAGCCTTACGTGATATTTCGATCCTGGATATTATCTCTTTATCATTTGTTCTTTACGTGTTTTTAAAATTAAAGTTTTGGTTAAAACAAAATGTCTATATAAGATTAGGGATCAATATTGAGAAGAAAGATGTAAAGGAAGCATTAAGGAAATTAAAAAATTGAAAATAACTATTAAAACTAATGCAAAAATAATAGGACAAAACAGTATATTACAAGAATCGAGGTCAAAATAATAATATCCTAATACATTTCTTTAAAAAAGGAGACAAATCGGACCCGAAAAATTAACAGAGAAATTAATTTGTTAAACACAACAATAAAATGACAACCGAAGTGATAACAAATAAACTAAATAAAATTATAACACTAGCAAAAGAATAACAAGGTTTTAGGTCGGGAAGATCATGCACCAACGCTATATTTATAATGAGACAAGTGCAAGAAAAATCACACTGACGAGACACAACAACGAGTTACGAGTCTTTCTTCGAAAAGGAAAGTCAAGTGAGATATATAAAGGCCAATAGACTAAGATGGACAGGACAGATGTGATATGCACTAACGACAAGCGCCTTATAAACAATTTGTTTTAGGAAAGACAAGATGGGAAAAGATCTGTATGATAACCTAGAAAAAGGATAAAAAAATGCGGTGAGAGAGGATCTGGAGAAAATGGTAGTAAGAAAGCAAACAGTAGCACAAGATCGACAAAATTGAAAGGCAATATTAAACGCGGCAGAAACTCACGAAGAATTGTTACGCCATTGATGATAATTCCCTGAGCCCTCTGTTCTTCAACCTGATTATTAATGAAATTATACAAAAGTAAGAACGAAAAAATGATACCAAAGGAGAGAAAAACAACTTAAAAATAATCTCAAAAGAAAATGTAAAAAAGTATTTTTGAAGTGTGTATATTTTAAACAATTCCTAGCTGAGCGCTTTCGGCTTTACAAAGCTATCATCAGAGCTATGCTACAATAAAATGTTCTTATAAGTACTAATTGGTGAAGATTTTAATTTTTAACTTACGTCAATTTATAAATACCACTAGAATGGAGAGATCTCATTTTCTTATATGTCGAAATTATGATTTTTTAGTTGTTGAAATTCTTAAAAAACATATAAAAAACCGACACTGGACTTCACAGACACATTATAAAATTGAAAAAATTTTTTGTCATGGTACGGGTGTAAGAACCCGACCATTGATTGATGTGAGGAGGTAGACAGAATAGAACTAATGAAATCAAATGTCGGTCCTTTTAAACGGTTTTTCAAAAGTGACAGTTGACAAATGTCCTATATAGGAAATAGAGATTGTTTTTTTTTTATTACAAAATTATTTAATAGTATAATTTTAGTATAAATTTAATAGTATTTAATAGTAAAATAATATCTATTTCCTATATATGACATTTGTCAACTGTCACTTTTGAAAAATCGTTTAAAAGGACCGACATTTGATTTCATTAGTTCTATTCTGTCTACCTCCTCACATCAATAAATGGTCGGGTTCTTACACCCGTACCATGACAAAAAAATTTTTCAATTTTTTAATGTGTCTGTGAAGTCCAGTGTCGGTTTTTTATATGTTTTTTATATGTTTTTTAAGAATTTCAACAACTAATAAATCATAATTTCGACATATAAGGAAATGAGATCTCTCCATTATAGTGGTATTTATAAGTTGACGTAAGTTAAAAATTAAAATCTTCACCAATTAGTACTTATAAGAACATTTTATTGTAGCATAGCTCTGATGATGGCTTTGTAAAGCCGAAAGCGCTCAGCTAGGAATTGCTTAAAATATACACACTTCAAAAATACTTTTTTACATTTTCTTTTGACTTGTCATAAGTGTGTACAAAAAATATCAGTCTTTTGATTATTTAAAAATAATATACTATGCAGACGACGCAATACTTATCTCTCAATATGTGATTTACAACTCAAAGGTGTTTTTCAATGTATGGCACCAAGTTAATATAATCGCCAGAAAATTTAACATGTCAACTTCCCCAAAATGCATAATTATGACAGCAAATCTACTAAGATCTAAATTAAAGCTGGAGAGTCAGATAACAAAACAAGTGATGGAGTTTAAATATCTAGGCATCACACTATCTAGCTATAGAAAGCAGCTCGAAACAAAGAGGATGGAGGCACATTCAAAAGTAGACAGAGTCGTGTCTACACAAAAAGAAGAAGAAGAACTTTGGTCTTTTTAACTTTTCGAAGAATAGACTATTATGCTATCATAAGTACTTTATAGTCGTATTAAAATTAAAAAGTAAATATAAAAAATACTAAAACAAAAGTATAAAATAAAGACTTACCGACTGAATGCGTGTAAAGAATGTCATCCAAAGAGGAGGAACGGTATCATCAATTTTACTTGTCAATATCATCGTATACGGAATAATAAAGAAAATACGACGATGGAAGTACAAAAGGGACAAAACCATAATTTGCTGTGAAGATGATTCAGTATTTATAACCAAGAATGATGATGACCTACGATATAAAGTAAACACTGAAAAAACTGTTTAAACAATGATAATATGTAATAAACAAAATATGTAAAAGATTAAATGTTGTTTGTTACTTTATAAAAAATATGTAAACAATATAAGATCGCTATTTGATATAGAATATCCAAATATCAAAGAAAATCCTTTAAAATGAAAGCTTTTTAAGTTATTTTTGTTAATTTGCTATTTTATTATTGCAAAAATATCTTCAAAAGTCGATTTTGTTAAAGTTATCTTTTCAAAGTTAACTTTTCTAAAAATGCACAAAAAAAAATTAATTTCGCGTGATACCAGGGACAATTATTACATGTATTCAGATTATTCAGAGCGCTTTTATCCACGTTATTATGCATATACTCGACAGTCCTGTGGCCTCCACATGTTATTCACGCCCACCCACACCCCTCAGTTTATGTGGGAGACTTTAACAGTCATCATGAACTATGGAAGTATAGGCACAATAATCAAAACGGCGAGGCTCTAATAAATTGGACCGAAGAGATTGACACCTATTTAGTCTTTGAAGCTAAAGATCGGAGAACTTTTCGATCTGCAGCCTGGAGGCGAGAATACAAACCAGACCTGTTTTGTTTTCACAAATAAAAACAATCAACCACTGGCAGCTTCACGTTCAGTACTGCCAGTTTTTCCTGATAGCCAGCATAGACCAGTTGTAATAGAACTTGGCATCAAAATACCAATAATTTCATCTTTTCCCCGACCTAGGTGGAACTTTCAAAAAGCAGACTGAGCGACTTTTACTGAAAGATTGGACAAATGTCTGGGATGGATACCCCCAATACGTTCAAACTACATGAGATTTGATGGCGCGGTTATCTCTACACCAAAGACAACTATACCCAGAGGATATCGTAAAGAGTATGTCCCACAATAAAAAAATTTGACAAATTGTATGAAGAATGCAACGAAAGCCAAGACCGATAAATTGTGGATGAATTACTGCATAGTTTGAATGCAGCCAAACGACAAAAATGGATAGAAACTGTGAAAAAATTAGACATTAGTAAATCAAGCAGAAAAGCATGGTTTCTACTTAGAAAACTTGGTAGTAGCAGACTCCCAACTAGAGACAAAGTACCAACAGCTCCCAACAGAGTAGCCTCCCACATTGTAGCAACCTCAAGAGCACCTAGAGATCGTGATGACACCACCAAAGTCAAACAAGAATTAAAAATACTAAAGTCTGCATGCCTGCCTACACCTGAATACTCTGACGGGTTTACTCCAGCAGAAATTATTTCACCAATATCAGAAATTAAGTCTGAAAAAGCACCTGGAATCCGATAAAATTCATCCAGAATTTTTATTCCACTGTGGCTAGGAAAGGGCTGGCTGATTTCTATACAGATATATTAAAATCAGGAGAAATTCCACATGCTCTAAAAAAGGCCTCCATTATTGCAAGCTATATTAAAACCAGGAAATGCAAATAATCAACCTCAAAACTACCGATCGATTGCTTTGCTGAGCTGTGTCTATAAACTGTTGGAACCCTTAATCTACAACAGAATTAGTAGAAACATATTTGAATTGGTACCTATTGAGCAAGGAATTTAGACCTAACCGCAGCTGCACTGATCAGATCCTATCCTTAACAACAAATATTGAAGCAGGTGTTCAAAGAAAACAAAAAACATACACATGCTATGATAACATGCTCACCGACAGACCTTTTCAAGTCACAATGGGCAATTTTAAAAGTGTCCAAATGAAGCTCAGCAATGGACTGCCACAGAGATCTGTTTTGGCACCCTTACTGTTCAATTTATACCTCGCGGACCTACCTAGGACAACTTCGCAGAAATTTGGTTACGCTGACGATTGGGCCATTGCAGCAAGATATAATAACATGGATATCACAGAAAAAATACTAGCGAATGACCTTACCATTATGAGCGAATACTTTCTCAAATGGAGGCTACGGCCCAATGCAACGAAAACCGAAGTGTGCTGTTTCCATCTGAATAATGGTTTTCTTCTTCTTTCAGTGCCTATTCGTTCCGAATATTGGCAATCATTCTGGCTATAATTATTTTATCAACTGATGCTTTAAATAGATTCGTTGTTGTTGTGGAGAACCATTTCCTCAGGTTCTTCAACCATGATATTCTCCTTCTCCCAATTCCTCGCTTTCCGAAAACTTTACCCTGTAGGATTACCTTCAGTAATCTGTATTTAGTGCTGTTTCTCATTATATGTCCGAGATATTCCAACTTTCTCCTTTTAATGGTATACATCACCTCTCTTTCTTTGCCCACTCTTCGTAGTACGGTCTCGTTGGTTATCTTGTCTGTCCATGATATCCTTAGAATTCGCCTGTATAGCCACATCTCGAAGGCTTCAAGTTTTTTCTCCATTGCTTCAGTTAGTGTCCAGGATTCAACTCCGTAATACAATATTGAGAAGATATAACATCGTAGGAGCCTTACTTTTATCTCCAGATTAAGATTGTGGCTTTTAAAGAGTTTGGCCATGTTATTGAATGCACTCCTAGCCTTCTCTATTTTACATTTTATTTCCTGTGAGTGATCCCATTGTTCATTTACTGTTGTTCCAAGATAGATATACTGTTTTACTCGGTCCACTGGTGTATTATTGATAAGTAGTTGAGCGTCTCTAACTTTATTTTTGCTGATGATCATAAATTTAGTTTTTGTTATATTTACTTGAAGTCCAAATCTTTCACTTACTTCATTTACTTTGTTTATTAGAATAATGGTCAATCAAACAAAAAAAACTCTTCGTCTACTTCGAAATCAGACTCATCATCATCAGCCTCTATCAATCCACTACTGGATATAGGCCTCATCTGTCTCCAAAGTATTCTATCTTGTGCTTGCTGTATCCAGTTTTTTGTTGTCTTTCGTAAGTCGCCTTGCCATCGTGTTGGTGGTCTTGGCGTCTATGACTTTGGTATTTGGTATGATCTTCATTTTTAATCCTGTCTCGCAGAGTGGCCCCTATCATTGATCGCTCCATTCTTCTCTGCGCTATTCTTAGTTTTTGTGCGTTTTTCTTTGTGAGCGATAATTGTTCTGCACCATAGGTCATCACCGATAGCACGCATTGGTCGAAAACTTTTTTCTTCATATTAGTTGGGATGTCACTCTTAAAAACGTTCCTAAGAGCTTCGTATGCTGCCCATCCTTGTATGTATTCAAAAACAGACTGCTCACTCATAACTCAACACCAATATATCTTGGAGTGACTCTTGACAGAACATTGAGTTTTAAAGAACATCTTCAAAGAACGACAGCAAAACTGAAAACAAGAAATAATATAATCCAAAAACTATATGGCACTACACGAAGAGTATTAACACCCAATTAAATAAGATAGTGCGAATGATCTCAGGTACAATTAGACCCACATCGAACTATTGGCTTCCCATTCTGAGTCACATTCCACCGCCGAAACTGCGACGAAGTCATTGTCTTCTCAGAGAATATCGAAAAATCGAGGCTAACCATCAACTACCCATCCACCATGATCAGCTTGATATCGAAATAAACAGACTGCGCTCCAGATATCCTCCATTGCTAAGAGCCAACTCCTTACGTCAGGAACATTTTAACCTACCAACGCTTGGAGAAGACAATGGGAGAGCGACTCACTACAGGAAGCACATCAAATGGCCTATATCGATCAGAAACCGCCAGGCTTTAAACTGGCCCGCAATACATGGACAACGCTAAACAGAATAATAATAAGCAGCTGTAAATGTGCTAACAGCTTATATAGATGGGGCAAAGCCCTTATTCCTGAGTGTGGCTGTGGTGTGCAACGACAGACCGTCCGTCACATTGTTGAAGAATGTCCCCCAAGGCGATTCCCTTGAGTTTTTGATGAGTTCCTGAATGCGGCCGAAAATGTTTTACATTATATTAGTAATACATTAGATGTTCGTTTGTAATACTTCATGTATCGTTTTATATTGATTGTTTCACCCTTTCAGCTCCGATGACGCGTACGCGCATCCAAATATGACTACAGCCATCGACGCGTAAGCGCGCTTTCTGTATATATATATATATATATATATATATATATAATATTATATATATATATATATATATATATATATATATATATATATATATATATATATATATATATATATTATATATTCAAAAGAAATTATTTCTGTCGGCAATGGACCTAAAGTTTCTTAATTTTGTGGACACCTCAGTAAAGGTTAAAATTATATAATTTCGTGCTTGGTTTTAGTTCATAGTTTGACAACTAATATTTACATAGCTATAAAATACTGTTTTTTCAACTTTATCTAACTATTTTTACGAATGTTGATTTATATTTAAGATGTAAAAACGAAATAAACTAGTGATTTCGGGGATTACCCTAATGAACAAAAGAAGTAAGTAATGTGTTTTTCGGGGAATACCCTAATTTTTAGGTATTTACCGAATGCTGTTATTGGAAATAGTTATCATTTTACGTTCATCGTCTGTGCATATAAGCAGTGATTATTTGTAAAATTAAATTAAAAAATGGCAGATAAAGATGAAAATCCCAGTTGCTCGGATGTAAAGAAGAAATGTGAATGGAAAAAAACATTGACAGAAGAGGATCTACTTCGTATTTTAGACGAAAATACTGATAATGATGATGATTTTGATGCGTCCAGTGATGATAATTATGTTCCTAAAGTAGATGAAAGTGATGACGATGATGTGGTACCAGATATTGTGTCAGGGGTAAGTATGTTTTAAAAATTTTATTTAACACTTCTCAATAGAGGTATTGATTTTAGGATATAAATACCTCTGTTGCAAATAATGATGGAACAAATATTTGGGAGAAATTTCCTAATTCGATGAAGCAGTTTCATTTTACAAAAATACAACAATTGCTAGTTCCTCTTCCTGGTGAAAAACCTATTGATTATTATAGAATGTTATTGACGAATGAATTTTTGCAACATATATGCGACCAAACTAATACGAATGCTGAAAATATATTTTTGAAAACCGGATTTCAGGAAAATTCTCGAATAATCCAATGGAAACCTATTACACCCAACGAATTATGTATATTTGTGGGAATATTATGTCACATGGGTGTAGTTAAAATGCCCAGATTTCAAGATTATTGGAAAAAGAACGACCTCTTGTTTACCACACCAATTATCTCCTCCCACATGAGCAGAAATAGATTTCTGCTTATATTGCGATGTCTACATTTCGTACAAGAACCATCAGATAATGAACCAATACCTGATGACAGGATTTTTAAGGTCAGGACTTAAATTAATTTTTTCATGAAAGAATGAGCAAACTGTATTATCCAGGACAGGACTTGAGCTTGGACGAATAAATGATTCTACATCGTGGGCGTTTGAATTTCAGACAATACATTAAGAATAAAAGACATAAATACGGAATTATACTTTATATGATGACAGAACCTACCGGTCTTGTTTTAAACTTTATGGTATATACAGGAATGTAGACGATGCTGGCGGTAAAGGTCACACCGAAAAAGTTGTTTTTAAACTATTAGAGGTAAAATTAGGCGTTGGTCATTGTGTTTACATGGATAATTATTACAACAGTTTTATTCTGGCCAAAAAGTTGCTAGATGAAAGAACTCATTGTAAAGGAACATTGAGAATGAATAGAAAAGACAATCCAACTGATGTAAAAATGCTGCACTTCAGAAATCAGAAAGTATTGCAAGATATCGAAGCGGCGTTTTTAGTACGTAAATAGAAAAATAAACGAGATATTTACTATACATCAACAGAAGTGTAACATGCATGCAAGCAGTTGTGACAAGAAGAGGTAAAAAGGTTTTTAAACCGAACGCAATTGTCAGATACAATGACAATATGGGGGGTATAGATCGACAAGATCAAATGCTTGCCTATTACCCCTTTCAAAAAAAGACGTTTAGATAGCCAAACAAAATTTTTTTTCCAGATCATACAAATGATGATGGTGAATTGCCATATTCGGTATAAAAAATATACAGGAAGAAGAGTTGGGCTGTATGAATTTCGTTTGTCTGTTATTAGAGATATGTTGTTTCCAAATGGCGTTTCTAGCGTTGAATCACCTCTTCCAGAAAATCAAAATCATATTGTGGAGAAACGTGAAGTCAAGAAAAAAAAAGGGGTATCATGAGAAAAAAGTGTAGAAAGTGTTACGAGCGTGGTGTACGCAAGGATACAATTTATGAATGTAATTCTTGTCCAGACAAAGCAGGCTTTTGTTTAGACTGTTGTACAATAACTCATATTTAAAAATGTTGAAAGATTTTGTAGTTTCCAATATTTTACCTGAATTTTTAGTTTGTTTTTTCTCTAAGTAATAAACAATTTTGTTTATATGATGACAATAAAGTCATCAAGGAAACATCTGATAGTGAAATGGTGTAGGAATCTTCCGGGGCTTTGGGCCAACTGAGTTGTGTCATCTTTTCTACTTCTGCTCCGTTTTCTTGCATACATTCGTTGGAGCATTGGATACGCTTAGTTGACTCTGGAGTACTTGCTTCAAATATTGGCTGCCGTTTCTTAGATCTAAAATCCATACGATGGTCTTATAGTTATTTTGTGCATCCTCTGGGATGTTGTGAAGGATTTTGACAGCCTTACCTCGAAGTGCTAATATGAGAGTTGTTGCCTTCTGTTTATATCTCCATCCATTATTTTATGCAGTACCTTTAAATTATCTTCTATACACTGGCCAGGAAGTCTCGCTGTCAAATGTAGGAGGGTTAATTACTCCGTTGACGGGGGGACAAATTACTTCCGTTTTCCCTTAATTCTCAGTTTTTGAATAATTTCAATTTACTCTTTTTCTTCTTTTTTTATCTAGACATGACTGTCTGTTTTTTTTTTTTCAATGTGCCCTCAATGAGTTGTCGTTCCATCGTTCGTGCGTATGTCATTATTGGTCTGATGACTGTTTTGTAAATTCTGCCTTTCGTTTCATTTACGATGTTTTTATTTCTACATATTGTTTCATTCTGGCAACCTGCGGGTCTGTTTGTTCTATTCACTAGATTGCTTATCTTAGTAGAATTGCTGTTGTAACCATTAATATTAAATTTTCTGGCGGATATATTAACTTAGTGCAGCATACGTTAAAAAAAAGTTATTTGTACAAACGGGTACACAGTTCATAATAAAGCTTTGAACTAACAAATCGAAAAGTTGCATACGAGGTGTCCAAGAATTCATATTGGTTTTAGCCAATAAACCTATTATATTCCTAATTGTAGGATTTGCTCTTTCCATTGTTGTACCAGCCATTGCTTTAAAAAGTGGTTAGGACGACTTCTTAGGACTTATTAGGTCATTAGAAGAATGAATAAGAACCGAAAGGTACTAACCACCATTAAATCTCGCAAGTTACAATTCTTCGGACATATTATGCGAAATGAATCCAGATATGCTCCCCTTCAAGTCATCCTGCAAGGAAAAATATTTGGAAAGCGAGGACCAGGAAGAAGAAGAACATCTTGGTTAAAGAACCTCAGAATCTGGTTCAATACATCTGGATGATCGCCAACATTCGTAACGGATAGGCACATCAAAAAGAAGAAGAAGGACGGCTTCTAGATATACAAATTTATTGAAAACTTTGTTTCATTCTTATATAGAAATTTAACACCCCTTTAATTATTTATATTTATATTTAACTTTAATTTTGGTTTTATCAACATTTACAGTTAGCTGGTTTAGGTCACTGTATTAGTAACCACTGTGTTAGAATGTGTAGCGTTTACGCTACTGATTAACCCCTTAAGAAATTTTTATTACACGCCTACGATCGATTTTAAATCGACATTTTTCCCCACACGCGCAGTAGTCGCTTAAAAAGGGAGATTGATCGATTTTGTGCGGAAGCGAAGCGGTCAGTTTTGGTCAGAACTCTACGCAGCCACGTCAACCGGTGAAATTTTTCACCTTCAAAGTGACGGAATTGGAGCAAGGAAGATAATTTGGGGAAGAATATAGTTCATAAATAATAATATAAATAAGTAATTTTTCTAATAAAATCAATACTAATCTAAGAGTTCCATATAAAAAGGAAGAGTTTTTTTTGGCGTGCTGCGACTCTATGTAAGTAAATCATTTCATACGTATTATCTCTTTATCATATAATCAAATTTATCATTGTATTTAGTATTTCTTTAGAGATTTATTTTTGAGTTCCGAAATAATTTAAATATAAAATTTCCTTGATTTACTTGCAAAGAACAGAAGGTCATTTTTTTTATATAGTTAAACTTAAATTCTGTTTTAGTCCATGTCGTTATCATTAAGTTTTTGGTTCTTTTTTTTCTCTAACTTTTTTGGTGGAATATAAAAGGTTCTACAAATGTGCTACAGCCTTCTGTATTCTGCGCATGTTCATTTCATGGCGCAAGCCTGTCATGTCTACGAAATGAACTTCGGAAATTTTGACATGTTGACATAACCTAATACCTAATGTTTTGATGTTTTGTTTTGGTGCAGTCAATCCATGCTGCTACACCTATTAAATTACATATTTATTAAATTAAATAATCATTTTAGATTCCGTCACTTCACTTGAGAGTATTCTCTTGAGAATATTTCCTCAAGGATATTAGTAACTTTGAATCCTTAAATAGTTAGCAATTTGTGTATGTAACCCGTGGATTTTGCTGTCACCCAGAGACCAGTGACTGGTTGTGGCTTTTGTGCCCAGGATTCGTCTTTACAGCCATAAACTGATGTAGCCGTGCCAAGAGGAGTTTTTCCTATGGACTTATAGTGCTGTAAAGATAAGTTGTTTAACTATTTGACTTTTTGTATTACTACCTATTTACTGTTAACTCATCATATCCATATGATAAGGTGAATACCTTTGTGATAATTTAATTTTTGATATAATCTAATTATAAAATATTCGGGTAGGAAAAAGGAACACTTCATGTGTTATTAGGTTTTAGTTAGGATTTCAAGAGTCTGACCGAACTCACTTGTTGATTTAATATATATATTTTTTAATAGAATACATTTTTGATATAATACAATTTTGATTTTGGGAAGGGAAATAAATTTCATGTGTTTTTTTTTTAAACATTATATAAAGAGTATTGAAGACTCATTTTTTGGATATAATATAATAATTGTAACAGATTTATCACTTTTGATATCTTTACAATATTGTCATTAGTATCTCATATTAGTAGAACTATTTTAAGTTAAATTACTACCTTTTTGTGTTAAGACTTTGGCTATCATACGGACTATTCTTGAATTGTTACTAATATTTTAAATTTTATTTGGCCAGTGGTAGTGACTATTCGTTTGTTGAGGGGCTATTAGGTCCCATTGTATGTGTACACCATCCACTACCACTGTTATTTGGCTTTGCATTATATGTAAATTGTTTATACACATATACCTATATACATTTTTTTATAAATATATTTATTGTTGCTATTTTGAGTTTTATTTCAGTTCTACTAACCAGTATATAACATAGCAAAACAAGATTATTATTTAGTATTTTTGTATTTCAGAGTATTATCTCCAGATTCATTTGTTACTTCAAAATCTCAACTATCGTTGAGTTGGCGCCCTTCTTTTCTCTTCTTATTGTTCTCTTTCTATAAATTTATTCCCAGTGACCTTCTTCAGTTGTATCACGTTTGATATTACTAGGTCTCATTTCTTTCTTGTCTCATTAGCTCATTATCTCTTGTTATTGTTGTTTATATCTTTAAAGCCACAATCCAGTGCATTGAAGCTAGCCCGAACACTCACTTGAGATTTAGTGTCTCTTTGGCCATTTAAATTTGTTCCTCTGAGCTTAGCCCTATTTTTAGTATTTTTTTCATCACTTCTCTTTCAGTTCTTCTGAAATTTGGAAGTTCTACACTTCCAAAAACCCTATACTCCCGGAGTATTGAGGTTTCAAATGACCAAATCATCAGCGTATAGTAGCATTATTGTTTGATTTTTGCTATCAATGGAGATACCTTTTGACTCTTGACTGATACCGCAATAAACAAACTAAATAATAGTGGACTCAAATATTCTCTCTGTAAGATACCTGTTGTGATATCAAATAGTCTTGTTCAGCCGTTTGTAGTTTTGATGAGCATTCTAGCGTCATCATATATGTTTTTTAAAATGACCATTATTTTAGAACTCACCCCAAAACCAAATAGCTTTTGCCACAGCAAGTGATGAATAATGACGTTAAAAGTCCGTTTGAAAAATTGAGAATATAAGTTATTACCTACAACAAATTCTTGACTTTTCTTCTTCTTCTTAGGGTGCCTGTCCGTTCCGAACGTTGGCGATCATTCTGGCTATGATGATTTTGTTGGTTGCTATACGAAATAGCTGTGTTGAGGTCTTTCTATACCATGCTCTCAGGTTAGCAAGCCAGGATATTCTTCTTCGTCCTGGGGCTCTTTTTTCTGCAAGGTTCTAAAATCCATACGTATGGATTTAGAACAAGGTTCTTGACTTTTAAGGTGCTGTAAATCCCTGTTTACTTAATAAAACAAAGTTTTTTATTAATTAGAATTTGTTTAAAGAGATCGCAATCACTGAAGAAAAATATACTTAACTGGTCTTTGTTTAAACGATTTTACTCGATTACGGTGTTAGTTTCTTGTAACTTGAAATGGTGGCAACTGTTACAAAGAATAATCTGTTTTTGTGGTTAAATCTTCTTATAAGTTCCTCAATTTTTTGTATCCATACTTATTAATGTATTAGTCATTAATTTATGGCTTATTTATCAATTCCAAACAAACTTGTTTTCTTATGATAACTACTTAAACGTTTTTAAACTCTTTACTCTTTTGGTGTTAAAAATGATTGAAACTATAAATGTGTACCTTATAAAACTTCATTTTTAGGACGATATAAAATATTAGGTATAAAAAGTAGAGTATAAATTATTTATAGTTAAAATGTACTACTTGTAAATCAAAATTGACCAAATTGTTTTTAAAAGAAGAAAACGAAAAATTAGGCTACGTGTGTTTAAGAACAATATTGGAAATGGAAAATAGTCTGACAACAACGCACCTGGTCACTGTGTGATGTCATTACATTCTTATCGTGAAAGAAGTTAAGTTTTAATGCATCTCCCTGAAAAGTAGATGCACCCCCTTAAAAATAATCCTGGCGGCGCCCATGTAACACTTGCTGGTTTAGTTTTTAAAATACTTTGTAATCTACCAATTTATCGTACGGGAAATGTCTGATCTAAATAACTCAGAACATTTCACCAAAATAAGCTGAAGCTCAATGTTGCCAAAATCATATCTCACTAAAATTGGCTCCAAACTTCTTTTTCAGGGCAGGTAGAATAATTTCAGTTCTAAATAGCATTTCTTATGTATCGCCTGTTAAATTTCCTTCTCTAAAAAATAACCCAATTAACTGACTACCTACTATACCCGACCATACACTAATTTTTTGTGGTTTTTGGAATATAGTTTTCACGTATCCAGTATGGATTTACCTTACTCCAATATCTTAAATTTTGAAAATTTACACTTCCACATAGTTTAAATATTGCTTCGTTGGAAAAACTTATCTTGTTAACGAAATTCTCGTTAGATATAATTTTATTCATTATTACCTCACTAAATTGTAATCTACAGTCGCAGTTATCATCATTTATTTCTCACAACAACTGGATTTTGTATGGTTTAAATGAATTCTTACGTAATACGCGCAAGACCAAATATTGACCTGCACATTTATTTGTGCAGCTGTGCGTGAGGATTTTCAACGAAACTTTTCATTAAATCTAAAAAATGAAGACTGATATGTTTTTGTACACACTTGTGATAAATCAAAAGATGGAAAAGGGAAGTATTTTTGAAGTGTGTAAAATATTTTAATTCCTAGCTGAGCGCTTTCGGCTTACAAAGCCATCTTCGGTGCTATACTACAAGAGAGCAATGCAAACAGCAGCGACTTAAAAATATTTTGGTTAGTGATTAAGATATCTCGGAAAAATCAAAATATTTCTTTTCTTGATGCAGACGTATGAGAATAATTTTATTCGAATATATTTTTAACAGAATATTGGAATCGACCATTCTTCCTTCTTCTTTAAGTTCCATCTTCTATCGAAGGTCGGAAATCATCATGGTTATGCGGATCCTGTTGACTGCCGCTCTAAATAGTTCCGCACTACCACATTTAAACCATTTCCTTAAGTTCTTAAACCACGATATTCTTCGTCTTTAAATTACTTCGCATACATGGAGTGTAGTCATTTTTACAATGATATTTAAAAATGACAACAGAGATGATCCAGTAAACTGTAGAGGTATTGCCCTACTTAATTGTGTCGAGAAAAAATTTTAATATTTTTTTAAATAGACTTGAGTTAGAATGAGACTGAGTTGAAAAAAATATTGTTCTTCCCAAGTGACATTTGGGGTTCAGGAGATCAAGGGATCAAGGGATTACATTGATAATGTATTCACCCTCACTTTTGCTATCTCTTCAACTGCGATTGAAAAAACGTAAAGTATACGCTACATTTGTAGATTATAAACGGGCTTTTGACGTCAGAATTATCATTTGCTGTGGGAAAAGCTATTTGGTTTTAGGGTAAGTTTTAAAATAGCTATTTTGAAAAACATATACGATAACACTAGAATGTACATTAAAACTAAAAACGGCTGCACATGACCATTTGATATCACAACAGGAATCTTATGGGAAGAACCTTTCAAGAGAGAGAAATTGTCAAGTGTCCATTGATTTGGTCATTCTTTTTGACTCAAAAGTTGAACTCGGTTAAAATTTAAGTTATCTAGAAAAATATAGTGAAATATAGTATAAATGTTGGCAAAACCAAAATTCTTTTATATACAGAAACGGTCAAATCGGCAGTAGGGATGTTAAATTTCTATATAAGAATAAAACAATTAAAGTTTTCAACAAATTTGTATATCTAGGAGTCGTGCTAACAACATCACTCTTTAAAGAAATGGCTGATAGAACAATGGAAAGAGCCAAGCATGCAATTGGCAACATAATAGGTTTAATGGTTAAAACCAATATGAATTCGTATAAACTTTTGGATTCGTTTGTTAAAGGTCTTGTCATAAACTGTGTACCCGTTTGGGGAATGAGATATACTGACCAGTTAGAAATAATACAAATAATTTTTTACAACGTAGGCTGCACCAAGTTAATATAACCGCCAGAAAATTTAACATGTTAATTTCCCCAAGAAGACAAAGTGCATGGTTACAACAGCAAATTTACTAAGGTGTAAATTAGGACTGAAAGGTCAGATAATAGAACAAGTGATGGAGTTTACATATCTAGGCATCACATAATCTAGCTACGGAAAGCTCAAAACTAAAGTGGAAGATTAAGTGAATAGAGCAAACAGAGCCGCAAATTGCCTGAATGAAACAATATGGAGAGATAAAAATATAGAAACAGTCATCAGACCAATTATGACATACGGTAGAAACACGACATGATTCAGAAAATACAAAAAGGATGTTAGAAACAGCAGAGATGAAAACACTCAAAAATCGTCGAGTTCTCAACCCGGTTCTTCCCGAGAACTTAGTAATTTACATATATATATATATATATATATATATATATATATATATATATATATATATATATGTATATATATATATATATATATATATATATATATATATATATAGATAACGTTAGAAAACGGAGCTTTTAAGTTTATTGGGATTTTTAGCGGTGAAATAAGTGTACTCTTTTAACTAAGTTTCAAGCTTTCGAAAATGTTTATTTTCATTATCAGGAAAAACTGAAAATAAAGTGCTGCTGTTAGTAAAGCATCCTCGAAATCTATTAGAGTGGAAAGGTTGTACAGAACTTTTCACAAAACCAAATTAAGTAACACTAACAAATATAATAGGCTATTCAATCTTGAACTGAACTTAAAACTAAAGACAAAGCCGGGCTGGAGTAAAAACCTTTCCAATGTAACTTTACCAGATGATATCTCTAGATTTTTGTCTTTGGGTCCTAAGTTCAGCATAGAACCTATCTTAGGGAAAGATATCCCTATCAAGGATATGTTGGCTGACGTTGAAACAATTATGCATTCTGTCACTGATGTGCATCAGAGGGACGTACTTATAGCTAGATTTACGTACATTATTACTGATTATTTACATAAAAACAATAATAAAAATAGTTTCAACTTTTTCAGAGCTATGTTACAAAAAACTCGTAAGTTTCTTAGTGAAAACACTAACATCGTTGTCATGCCTTCAGACAAATGTAATGTAACTGTAGTTCTGGAAAAGCAGAGATATTTAGATATATGTCTTGAATTGCTTAATTCTGATAATGTGTATGAGAGATTGAACAGAGATCCAACTAACAATGTTCAAACCAAATGTAACAACCTCATTAAGGAATTGTGTGACTCAAGGCAAATAGATGAAGCTACAAAGAAAAAACTAACTAGCTACAAGGGTGGTATACCTAAATTTTATGCGTTGCCCAAGATTCATAAACCACAGCTTGCAGTTCGTCCCATTGTTGCATGTATTGGTGCCCCCATTAATTTATTAGCATCCTTTTTAACTGAGATCTTATCCAATGCATATGTGTCGAATGAATATTACATAAAACATTCTTTTGATGTTTTCAACAACTATCAGTTACCTGATGGCTATGTGATTGTCAGCCTGGATGTTGTTTCATTATTCACCAATGTACATCAAGATGTAGCTTTAATAGCTATTGAAAACAATTGGAATTTTATTAGTTCTCACTGTAATATTAGCTTGGAGTACTTCAAAAAACTCATCTCTTTTCTTTTTAATAACACCTATTTCACATTCAATAATACTGTGTTTGGAAAAACATAAGGAATTCCTATGGGAGGTACTATCTCTCCCATTTTGGCCTGTTATGTGATGGATCATTTACTGGACATGGTGATCCCAGAATTGTCCTTTTATATTCCTTTTGTAAAAAAGTATGTGAATGACTTAATCCTAGCTATCCCTAGCAATGGATCCACAGAAATCTTAAATGTATTCAATAGTTATGATCCTCTATTACAGTTCACAATCGAACATGAGGATGATCTATGCTCAGTCCCCTCCCTCGATACCCGGTTCATTAGAACCCAGAACAACTCCCTTATTATCCACTGGCATAGAAAACCTCATAGTTCTGGACGTTTCCTCAACTATTGGTCATATCATATACATTCAAATAAAATCAATTTGCTTAAGCAAATGAAAGCTAGAATTATAGCTATCAGTGATCCTTCTTTCCATCAGAAGAACCTGAGAATCCTGTCTAACCTGTTCATCGAAAATTCATACCCAAAACACCTAGTCACCAAGATTTTATTCAGTTTGACCCCGAACATAGCACGCCAAAATGATGAGGTAAAAATTATTATCACAAGCGGAGAACAAAATACCAATTGCTCATATATTTCACTAAAATACATAAAAGGCATAACACCCAAACTGACAAGACTTTTTAAAGATTTCACCAATTTAAAAATAGCCTTTAAAACTTCATTAACTGCACGATCTATATATTCTAAGGTTAAAGATAAAAGTAACATCAAAGATTGTTCCAACGTAGTTTACCAGATCCCTTGCAATAACTGTAATTTGTTATATGTGGGACAAACCACACGCAACCTAGGTAGTCGCTTAATCAGTCATCGTAGCGACAGCAGACTATATCCAGAAAGATTTGCCCTTGCAGAACATGTTAATAAAGAACATCATATAATGAATTATGAATCAGTCAAAAAAAAATTTTAGCTGCTGAATCCAATTACAAAAAAAGACATTTCTTGGAAATGGCATTCATTGCTCAAAATTCAAACGCAATGAACAAAAGGAGTGACATTAATCAGTTAAACACTATTTACTCCTACCTATTATATTTGGATACACATTCACAATTCAATGATGTTTCAACAACTGATTCATTGTAAAGTTTTCAGGTTTCGTTATTTCTCATAGTTTTCATTATACAATTTTGTTTTCCAATTTAAACGCAAACTTTGTTAAATTTTGATGTGTAATAGTAGTAGTACTACATAAGACAAAGAAATAAGAAGTACTGTCATTTGCCATGTTCAGGAATGACAGTTACTCTTAACCTAACATTCTACAGTTGGCCGGCACACGTGGCCATTTTTAACTTTGTAATTGTCTTTTTCTTATGTGTTAGAGTAGAATAATTTGTCAAGTTTGGTCTTTTACACCATGCCATTTTTATATATTTTAATTATTGACTCAATCAATGAGTGGTGCGTGAATTTGTCACCTGTGAGTAGAACATCCACGAAAGACAAATCTCAATAACGTAAGTGTTTTCATTTTTTCTCTTTGTACAACCTTTCCACTCTAATAGATTTCGAGGACATTTTCGAAAGCTTGAAACTTAGTTAAAAGAGTACACTTATTTCACCGCTGAAAATCTCAATAAACCTGTAAGCTATATATATATATATATATATATATATATATATATTATATATATATATATATATATATATATATATATATATTTATATATATATATATATATTTATATATATATATATATATATATATATATATATATATATATATATATTAGTCCCTCTTTATAACGATTCCCTATATAACGATAATTTCTCTATAACGATGAAAATAGTAAAAGTTGGTTGGTTCGTCATAAGGACAATGTATTAATTATTTCTCTTTACCGATATCGTTCTCTCTGTATAGCGATAACTTTTCAGTGTTCAATAGTTTTTTTTTTCATCCTTTATTTATTGAAATCTGTTTCTACAAATAAAAAAAAACAATAATCAATATGTTTATCAAGTAATTAACATAGGGGAGAGCTGTCCAGTGACAGAAATCCTTAAGATAAATTTCTAATATATATAAATATTTGAAATATAAATAACAATTTACAAAGACATTTTACTAACATATTAAAAAAATAGTAATAGTTAAAATTATAACAACACACACAATTATAAGTTTTAGGTATATGTAGTATCAGTTGTAGCTATAAAACGATATATACGTTTATGTATATAAAGGTATAGAGAGGTCTAGAGGATCACGTCGTTTTAGTCTTCTTCTCCTTGGTCGCTTAAGTAGGTCTTGGGCAAGTGTATTTGGATGGTTTAGTAGTCTATTTTTGTAAGTGCCACTGAGTGAGACAACGGTGTCTTTAATATTTTGGATCTGAAGATCTCGGTGTATCACATAATTGGGCACGTACCACGGTGCATTGGTAATATGTCTCAAAACTTTAGATTGGAAACGTTGAAGTTTCAGTAAGTGAGAATTAGATGCTGTACCCCATATCTGTATACCGTAGGTCCAAACTGGCTTTAGAACACATTTATACAGTAATAATTTATTATGTAGACTTAGTTTGGATTTTTTATTCATGAACCAATACATTTTCCTGTATATTAATCCTAGTTGCAGTCGCTTTGTCCAGATGTGCTTTCCCCAATTTAGTCGGCTGTCAAAATGTATTCCCAAGTATTTAACATCACTTTTTTTGGGTATTATGGTATTGTTTATGCACACAGATGGTACACTCTCTTTGCGTAAAGTAAATGTTATATGTGCTGATTTGCTGCCATTTACTTTAATTCGCCACAGTTTTAACCATTTCTCTAGTTCATTTAAATGAATTTGTAAATTTTGACAGGCTGTAACAGGAACCGAGCTAGAAACCATTATCACAGTATCATCTGCATAGGTAGCGATTGTGCTGTTTACTCTTGTGGGAATATCTGCCGTATAGAGTAAGTATAAAGTTGGTCCCAATATACTACCCTGAGGTACTCCCGATAGAATTGGAGATATGTTTGATACTGCTTCATTGCATCTGACCTGGAAATATCGATTGGTAAAGTAGGATCTCAGAAGAGCATACAGAGGATGAGGAAAGTGAGTTTTTATTTTAGATAGCAGCCCCTCATGCCATACTTTATCAAATGCTTGTGAGACATCCAAAAAGGCTGCAGTGCAGTATTCTTTCTTTTCAATCGCATCTCTTGCTACTTTGGCAACTCTATGTACCTGCTCAATTGTTCCATGTTGTTGCCTGAATCCAAACTGATAATCAGGTATTAACTTTTGTCTGTCGATTATAGAATTCATTTTCTGAAGGAGTATCCTCAGAGTATCCTTAGAGATAATGGGAAGCAAACTGATTGGACGATAGGATGATAGTTCTTGTGGATCTTTATTTGGTTTCGGTATTAGAATGATTTGTGCCATTTTCCATTGAAACGGAAAATAGCCTAACTTTAGTATAGCGTTAAATATGTACATAAGCAACCGAAATCCTTCTTCGGGTAAATTTTTGCAGATTTTTCCCGATATTAAATCATACCCTGGAGCTTTTTTAGTATTGAGATGTTTAACTAACTCTTTTATTTCGTTAATTTTGATATTTTCTATAGGAGGTGACATCTGGTAGGGTGCATCTAAGTTCTTGTGAATGAATTCTTCTTCTTCCTTTGAGATAGTTCTGGAGTGTGGTTAAAAAACTTGGCTGAGATGATTAGCGAATGCTTGTGCTTTATCTTCATCGGCCTTGGCCCAATCACCGTCTTTATTTCTAATGGGACCGTCATGCTTAATCTGATGTTTAAGTTTCCTAGAGAGTTTCCAAATAGAGTAGTTTGTGTCATCCGTCGCAGTAAGACTTTCAAGAAATTCATTTATGCCCTGATCTTTGTATTTGTGTAATTCTCTTTTAAGCAAACGAGTAGCCCTATTCAGTTCAGTTTTGTTCTCATAAGATCTGGAAGTTTGCCACTGTTTTCTTAGTTTTCTCTTTTCGTTGATTAAGATTTTTATATGATGTGGATATGGTTCACAGTTATTACCCCGATTTAGATCTGGAGTTGCTCTCCAAGCTGCCTGTTGGATGATTGATGTAAGGTGATGAACTGCTTCCTCAATATTTTCACTTGTTTTAAGAGGAAGATTTAAGTTAATTGTGTTTTGAATATTAAATCTGAACAGACTCCAATTTGTTTTATGATTTGAAAACGTGGGGTGTTTATTTTTATTATATACATGTTCCATCACATCAATAAATATGGGAGAATGGTCCGACGAAAGGTCAAAAGAAGGTTTAATGTCTAAAAAGTTGTTACTTATTCCTTTTATGATACCAAAATCGATGAGATCGGGTATTTTATTTCTATCTGTAGACCAGTAGGTTGGCTGCCCAGTAGAAATTGGAGTCAAGTTATTTTCGTTTAAACTTTTAATAAGTTCTCTTCCGCGAGTTGTTATCAGTCTTGAACCCCATCTTGTATGTTTTGCGTTAAAATCACCTACTGCAATAAAGCGATGACAAAGCCCTTTGAAATAACTAGAGAAATGGTCCTCTTTAATTATTTTACCAGGGGGACAATACGCAACTGACATCGTTATGTGCCCTTTACTGAGTTCTACAGATATAGAGGTTGCCTGAATGTTGATTTCACACACTTTATTTATTTCGTGATGTTTTATATTACTTCTAATGATTAACGCAGTTCCACCATGACCTTTTCCCATTGGGTGTGGTGTGACATAGGTGCAAAAATCTGGCATACTAAAATGGCTCTTGTTTGTCATATGAGCTTCAGAGACCATCATGGTATCAAGATTGTGTAACTTTATAAATGCCTTAATCTCCTCACTATGGTTTGTGAGGCCGTTTGCGTTCCAGTATCCAATTTTAATTTTGGGGTTGAACATTAAGTTTTGATAACATCGTTATGAGAAGGTCGAACATTTTATCCATTCTATACATAAGTTTTTGGACCATCAATTCTAAACTGTTACTTGTTTCTGTTGTATTCAGTTTTTCCTGTGTAGTATTTGAGACAGATGCGGTAGTATGATTTGGTCCCTCCACAGCGTTTGCATATGTTACAGATGGGCGACGAGTATTTGAGGAACTTGGCGGGCAATGAGATTGTATTTTCTTCCTCAATTTTGGAAATTGTTTTCTTTGGAGCTCTTTGTAGACCAAACAGCCTCTGTAGGATGCAGGATGATTTTCTTGGCAATTTGTACACTTCACATCTTTAATTCGTGTTGGATTTGGACATTCGGATGACAAGTGATTGGCTGTACATTTTACGCATCGTGGCATTCTGTTGCAATATTTGTGAGTGTGTCCGAAATGTTGACACCTGTGGCATTGGGGAATTTCTCTTTTGGGATGTGGTGGTTCAACTTCAACTATTGAGTTAAGTAGTTTATTGACTTTATAAATATCTTTATTGTTTGCATTAGCAACCAATTCTACGTGGAAAAGTGGTAGTTGCTTTTTATCCTTTATTCGTTTTATGTTGGAGATATTTTTGACTGAATGTCCTAGTTCTTCGAGTGCCCTTTTAATCTCATTAGTTTCTGTTGAGGGGTGAATATTGCGAATAACCACTCGAAATCCACGGTCCTGTTTTATTTGATATGCGTGAAACTGCGTTTTTTTTGCTGTTAAGCTTTTAATAATATCCGAGTAGTTTTCAGGTGAATCTACTTGGAGTTTAATTTGGTTATCCCTAAGGCATTTAATGGTATATAGATTTGGTATTTTTTCATCAAGCAGTTCGCGTAGCGGTTTTATATATTCGACATTCTGAATAAATATTGGTGGAGGTTTATTGGATACGGCATTTCTATTTTTTTCTTGTATATCATCAGTAGTTAAAGGGCTATATCTATTGGTCGTTGGCGTAGGTTTCTGCAGCCAATAATCCTGAATGGTAGTTTGCTTTTTAATTTTATGCGGAGGGCTATCTTCTGATCGCTGACGCTTCTTATTTTTAATTAAAGTCCAACCTGTAACATCATCTTGCTGACGAGTTTGTTCAGTGGCTTCTGTTTGTTGTTCTAGATCTGGTTTGTTTTCTGGCAAACATGTCGACATTGAGGCACAATGAGATGAGCTATTAGTGGCGTTTATCCTGATTTCATTTGAGGAAATACTGTTAGTTCTATTTTTAAGCGATGGTGGAGGAGTTCGTGCCAGACCGGCCTTTCTTATAGGTGGATTCTCATTAGCTGCATCTTTTAATGAGGGAGAATAACTCTGACTATTATCAATAGTTATCAATAATTGACTATAGTGTTCAATAGTCAATTACAAATGTGTTATTGTGTGAAACCTCAGCACGAAGATTTAGATCGCGCTATGCTTCAGTGGTTCCAGCAGCAGCGTATGAACCATGTTTCACTTTATGGGCCTGAGGTCAGGACAAAAACTGAGCTTGGAATTGAAGATTTCATGGAATCTGAGGATTGGCTGAGCAAGTGGAAGCTGCGGCACAAGATTAACTAAAGGCAAATCAGCTTAGAGGCTCGCGATGTTAACAAAAACGTAACGAATGATTGTCTAGAAAACGTGTGGCCTGGACTGAAAGAACGATATGCGTCAGACGATATTTTCAATGCTGATGAGACTAAATTGTTTTTTAAAATGACACTAAACAGAACTTGGAAATTTAAATCGGAAAAGTGCGTTGTTAAAAAGCTCTATAAGGAACGCATTACAGTTTTAGTGGTCGCTAACATGACAGGTTAGGTGAAGCGAAAATTATTAGTGATAGGGAAGTCGAAAAACCCACGTTGCTTTAAAAACATAAGAGTGCGTGGATGACTTCGGAAATTGTTGAATAAGCGATAAGAAATTAAAGAAAGGCCAATAAAGAAGAAGACTTTTGATGTAATTAGTTGAGAACAATGGCGATCTAAACTAAATACTCTTGACTATATTAATATTACAGTACCGATTTTGTCTCTCTCTGTATAACGATCTCTCCTTATAACGATGAAAATTCCCGGTCCCTTGCATATCGTTATAGAGAGAGGACTGTATATATATATATATATATATATATATATATATATATATATATATATATACATATATAATGTAATAGATAAAATATCAGAGAAAAAGTGTTGCAGAGCGATAATTTTCTTTTTTTTTTTTTTTTGTTGATAATTATATTCCCCTACGAAATAAAGCTTGTGACGGATATGACCATTAATAATATACATAGGAGATTTGGACTGAAGTATGTTTTATTCGAACAATAATACTGGTACATCCCTAGATTATTTCAACAATTCAGGCGATATCCGCTTTTCTGTGTACTTCAAAATCAGAGCTTAAACTCTTGAAAACTTAGCGATGTACTTTTTATAACCAATACGGGAAAAGCATTAATTTTGATGGTTATATGTAAAAAAGGCAACGATTGAAAGTTGTTGAGAATAAACTCCATAGCGTATACAAATTTTACAGATTATATCATAGAACGAAATTTATACTTAATTCCAACAGACAATGAAAACAACAGGAGGAGATGGAAATTATTGTGATGTCTGTCTTTAATATGATCTTTTTTTAATTATGAATTATATAATGTTACAAAAGACGTTTTCCAAATGCTCGGATAATCAAAGATTATTTATCTATGATCAAAAGTGCTCTTTTGACAGTCAATCCAAGATGTCATAAGGTGAATGCGACCATTCAAGGTGAGAGAGCGGATTGTATTAATACCATTTAAGGTTATTAGATAATACCATGGTAATTATCATTACCAGAGAATTTGTATGAGATTGTAAAATCATAATTTTAATATAAAATAAACATATTCACTGTATCAGTTTAAAAATGACTCACCCAACATTTCAGACATGAAACTTTTTAGTAGGAAATACCGAAACACGCCAACTTTTTAACTTGAGGGAGACACTTTTTAGTGATAAATGTGTTTAGTGATGAATGTCATAAATGTCAGATTCACTCCCTCTCTGCTAAATAAAAAAATTAAAATGGCATTAGGAATCAAGTCACACCTCATTTAAAAGATCTGCAAAATTTGTATTCAATCGATTTGCCTTTGGTACCAACCTCCATAGTTGTTTATTCGTTGGTAAAAATTGCCTCTCCAAACTTTTCATATGACTCCATATTATGTGGACAACAAATATAATAGTCATAATGATAATGACAAAAACAATACCTACAATTTAAAAAGTCATAGTGATAATTACAATAACAGGATTCAGTGTTGTGGTCTTTCTTTGTAATTTGTCAATATTTAATATTATTCCCTGGTACTGACCATCAGGTTAACTATTAGAAGTATTTATTACATATGGTATATACTATATACTGAGATAAAAAGAAGCAAACAAGAATTTTTCTATCATCAAGCTCTTACAACATTCCTAGTAAGGATATTAGAACCAATGGGTTCCATTATTAGAGCAATTAGACCAGGAAGTTTCGCAACAGTAATAAAATATGTGGAAGAAGAAAACAGCGTACGATATCTTCAAAAAAGCAGATAAATCAACCCACAACATCTTCAAAGACCAATTAATCAGATGCCAGTACCCATCCAAAAACCACACCACCATATGAAAATTTCCACCAAGATGTTCACGACAATCAACAAGCAGAATACAAAGAAGACGTACATTTTTCAGAGGGTCTTTTAAAATTTTTAATCCACAAAAAACTTATTCATATTGTCCGAATTGCATCAAACATGAACCTTTCAGTTACATAGATTTTTCTAAATTATTCACAAAAGCATTGTGGTGAAATTCCTTCATTTTCAGAATTTAATTCTGACAACTAGATGAGTTTTTATCTGTTTAAATTTCACAAAACTGTTTATGGCTTTATAGGCCTCGGATATCTAAAACATTTTGAAGCTCAATTTAACTTTTCTAAATGACTTCGTTAATTATAGAGCAAACCCAAATAGAAAAAGTAGAGACATACAAATATCTGGGAACCTGAGTTGATGACAAAAATGACCAAAGTAGAGAAATCAAAGTCCGAATTGAAACTGCAAGGAAAGCATTTGTGAAAATGAAGACAATGCTTACCAACAGAGACCTTCAATTGCATCTCAGATTGAGGGCTCTAAGATGTTACATATTTTCTATCTTACTATATGAAATGGAAGCTTGGATATTGAAGAAACAACACATGAGAAAAATAGAAGCGGTTGAAATGTGGTGTTACAGAAGAATATTAAAAATTCAGTGGGTTTAAAGGATTACCAATGCTGAGGTACTACGACGTCTAAATAAGGAGTTAGAAATTATGAACAGCATAAAAAGAAGAAAACTAGAGTATTTGGGTCATATAACCAGAGGAGAAAAATATGAGCTGCTGAGAATTATTATGCAAGGAAGGATCCAAGGGTGACGAAGCATAGGAAGAAGACACATTTCCTGGCTGAGGAACCTTAGAGAATGGTTTAACTGTAGTTCACTACAACTTTTCAGAGCAGCAGCCAACAAAGTGACCATAGCCGTTATGATATCCAACATCCGATAGGAGATGGAACTTTAAAAAGAAGAAATGACTAGCTACACAAAATTCTATGATTCCCATTAAATATTATGAGACAAATAAAACAGAATTATTTATCTGTCAAGTCAAAATTCCGGTAAAAGAAGAAAAGGTAACAATCATTATTCCCAGAGAAATTGTACAAGGCGTCGTAGTACGAGAATCTCTTACCAACGCCAAGAACCACCTCGCCTTTAACGAAATTTTCAATTTTACGTCAGAACCTATTCATGTTTCTCTTACGGAACCACTCGATAGTAAGGAAATATAATCGAAGATTTTCATATATATTTCATGAAAACAACCTCCAGACCAGAATACAGGCAAGATATCAACGACCTGAATGAAACTGAACATCTTAACAAAGAAGAAAAGGAACAAGATCGCCGTTTGTGCCGAAAATTTTCTATATTTTATCAACCAAGCTCCTCTCAGCTTTACTAACGAAGTTAAACACCATATCAAAATTAAATATGAAGAGCCAGTATATCAGAAATTATACCGTTACCCATATGTACACAAAGAAGAAGTAAAGAAATAAGTATCTTCAATGTTGATCAAGGCATCATTAGACCAAGCCAATCACCATGGTCGTCAACCATATGGATCGTGCTGGTTTGACTTCACCAAATTTGGAATGGCTAAAGAAGACATTCCCAAAACAGCATTTAATGTGGGACACATTACATGTCCACGTTACAACGCATGATGGACAACGTATTAAAATGACTCAACGAAAAGATATGTCTCGTCTACATGAATGACGTAATCGTATAATATATTCAACATCACTGCAAGAACACATTGTAGATCTTACAAATGTATTTCAACGTCTAAGAAAAGCCCGATTAAAAATCGAAGTAGATAAATGTGGGTTCTCAAAAACGGAAGATAATTTTCTAGGACATATAGACACAAGAAGGAATAAAATCAAACCCAGCGATAGAAGCAATCAAAAAATATCCAATTCCGAAAATAACAAAGGAAATAAGAGGATTTTGAGCTCCTGTGATATTACAGAAAGTTTATTCGAAATTTCGTAAAAGACACAAAATATCTAACCAAATGCTTGAAAAGGCTGCGAAAATCAAACATACACCCGAATTTTTAGAATGTTTTGACACATGCAAATAATTATTAATGAATGATTCGTTATTGCAAGACCTGGATTTTTGCAAACCGTTTAATCTCACAACAGATGCCAGCAATTACGCTATCGAAACAGTACTTTCTCAAGGACCAGTTGGCAGTGATAAACCAATTGCTGTCCCTTCCAGGATATTGAGTGAAAGAGACACCAATTAATCAATAATAGAAAAGGAAATGCTAGCAATAGTATGAGCAAAGTATTTCCAACTCTACCTATTTGGAAGGAAATTTAAAATACTTTCACATCACCGACCCTTGCAATACCTAATTTTCTTAAAGAAACCTAACTCCAAATTATTACGTTGAAGACTAAAATTAGAAGGAGTTGAAAACTTGAAATCTATAAATCTCTCTCATCGTAGGTTTCTATTATTTGCGACGACATAGAAGATAACATTTTCTTTATCTTCGATCAAGGATATTTTCCCTACACCCAGGGGTTAGAGCTTCGTTTGTATAAACAGAGTTCGCCAACGGGAAGGTGAGGTTAACATTTTAGTGGAAGAGGCTATTTGAAACGTATCACTACCCCACTAGAACCCTTAGTAGGATACCACGGTAAAAATAGTAGAAAACCTGTGAATTTTTTTCCAATTTCCCAACTCGGTGGTGGAAAACATGATAGTGGATTTTAAGACAAAAATGTTCTTTATAGGTTTAAAGAAAAGTCAATATTTTTGGAGTTAGTTGTTCTATTTTTTTTTTTTTGAGAGAGAGAGAGAGAGAGAGAGAGAGAGAGAGAGAGAATTTGTACAGTTCACAAATTACAAGACTAATAGTTTCTGCCCTTCAGGGACGATTTTTAAAAAATAATTATTTAATTTACAAATGCGACAACTTTATTACGTTCTTAAAAGTTACAATATTAAAATCGGACTTCACTGTACAAAGATTCAAATCAGACTGAATTATAATTAATAAAATGAAATACATTACACATTATAAAATAAAACAATAATTTACAAGTTGCACTTTTATATTCAGGTCGATCATAGTTCAGGTACTGAAGCATGGAATTTAGAGCATTGGCTTATGGGGTCAACGACTATAAATCACGTCAAAAAAGCATATTTTTAAACGGTTTTTTTCGAATATCTCAAATACTTTAATTTTATCCAGAAAACTCATTGGATATAAAATGAACCATGTAAAATATAGAGATTCGTATTTTATTATCATCGTAAACTTAATACTAACAAAGTTATGGCTGTTCGAAAGTAGACTTGTATTCGTAGAATACAAAAATTTAAACATATCATGTAGAATAAATAACCGGAAAACGGTAAGTTTTTTATAAAAAACTTATATAAACTTTTTTAAAGTTCTTAAAAATACTTTATTTTAAAAATTTAGGTAAGTTATAAATAAAATAACTACTAGAACTAGAAACTGTTAAACATGTAAAACTGTAAAACAAAAACTGTATGAGCAAACAAGAGAAGGCTCAGGTATATTTAGGACACACCAAGCATAAGTCTTATAGAAACTTGTATATGGTACAAATATTCTAGACTGAGTGGAAACAACAATGACAGCAAACACAATAAGCTTTAGCTTCAGTGATAACGGAGATCTCTTTAATCAGACGTGCTCAAGGAGAAAAAAAAACTAAAATAAGATCCGCTTATATTTTTTGTACACATTATTTTTCTTTTGTACTTTATTGTGGTCGATAATTTTTTCTTAGTATTAGCCCTTTGTAGAACTTTTGTAGTATATTCATGTGCTACCTATGAGATGCAAAACATTCTTCTATGTAGCCACGTCTCGAATGCCTTAAGATGATTTTTGCTTGCAATGTCCACGTTTCAACACCGTATAATAACACCGACCACATAATACATAGCATTCCGTCATTTGTTTTCTTAATTTTAAGATAAGATTATCATCACACAAAAACGGTCTCATTTTTTTATTTAAATAAAAATATCTCTGCACTAACTACTGAAAGTTAACAACACAGATTAAAAGTTTTCAATTTCTTACAAGGTATACAATTTAACCCTATAACTCTGAGCGTGACGTTTTCGTAACGTTTGATAAACACTGGTCTTATGCACAAAATAACCCATGTAGGACGGCTACGCCGACGAGATCGGTATCGTTACATTTCAGTGAAAATATAGCAAACCCGTTTTGATTACGTTCGCGAGGCACATTCACGTGAGATGTTTCTGTTTGACAGTGCACTAATGAAAAGTTAGGTTATAGTGTACTGTGGAGTATTTATTGTTATAAATTGGAATCAAGCAGCATATGAACGTTGGATTTTTTTTACATACTTCTAGAAGGACGATTATCGTTTGGCGAAGGTAATATGTGCTAAAATTAATTATTTTTCTGTATTTTTATTGAAAATTTTAAGCGTTACGAAATCGTCACTCTCGTCTTTTGGATTTTTTTAGATTGATCAAAATAATTATGGATTGTGCAGCGTTTTATGGCAAAAAACGTCTTCTCTTAATGGATGAGAGTAGTACAGATACTGTAGATGGTTCTGATATTAATTTCGAGGATTTGGGTAATTATTTTTATAGTTCTTTTTATAATTTTCTAGTCATTTGTATTGACTGCTTTGCCTCTTTGTATTATAGTTTGAAATGACTCATTTATACTCTTTTTTTATTATAGATGAATCTGACGATAGTACTGAAGAAAGTGAAGCCAGTGGAGAAACAGTAGCTGCACCAGAAACATTAAAATCAAAGAGTCGTAAAACCTATCCACTTTGGCGACATGTATCAACTGAAGATTCTGCTAAACCACTTCCTATATGGTTAGGTCAACTAGAGCCGTCTGGAGTTGTAAAGCGACCTGTGGAATATTTTAGAAATTTTTTTTCGGAAGATATTCTGACTCACATAGTTGAGCAGTCAAACTTGTATGCCATTCAAGAAAATCCCAATAAAAGTCTGTCATTGTCAATTCCTGAATTGGAACAATTTTTAGGGTCCTTATTGGCAATGTCCATGGTAAAACTATCCAACTCAAGATTGTATTGGAAAACTAAGTTAAACTGTCCAATTGTATCGAAAGTAATGACCAGGGATCGTCGGGAAGAAATAAAATCCAAAATCCATTTTAACGATAATTCGACAATACCAGAAGATAATACCACATATGACAAACTATTCAAAATAAGGCCATTGATAAATCATTTACAGGCGAAATTTAGAGAAATTCCAATGCCTCAAATATTATGTATTGATGAACAGATAGTACCATTCAAAGGCAGATCTAGCATTAAACAATATATACCCAGCAAGCCACACAAATGGGGCTACAAATTATTTGCTCTTTGTGATGAGAAAGGAATTATTTATGATTTTTTTATATATTCTGAAAAAATCCAACCAGTAACTGGAGAACCAGATTTAGGAGCTAGTTCCAATGTGGTACTGCAATTAGCCACTCATATTCCTGTAGGTGCAAATCAAATCCTATATTTCGATAATTGGTTTACCTCTCTAGCTCTGATGGTGCATTTGGCAAAAAAGAAAATTTATTGCCTTGGAACAGTAAGGATAAATCGCTTATCGGGAATTCCTCTAAACAAGGATAAAGATTTACTAAAAAATGTAAAGGATCCTTCCAAGAAGTCTCGACTCTAGTAGATAATATTGAAGTCAGAGCAGTAAAATGGGCTGCTAATCGGGTAGTCAATTTGCTATCAACATTTTCGTCTGCAGAACCTACTGAAACATGCGAGCGATATGACAAAAAGACTAAACAGAATATCACAATTACCTGTCCAGCTATTGTCAAAACCTATAACCAATTTATGGGTGGAGTGGACCCAATGGATGCATTAATTGCCCTTTACAGAATTCATATTAGATCTAAAAAGTTCTATCACAAATTGTTTTTTCACTTTTTAGATGTTACTGTGGTAAACTCTTGGCTCATTTACAGAAGAGACTGCGAATCCTTACAGGTACCTAAAAGAAACATAGTTAATCTCCAAGAATTCAAAATGAGCATTGCAGAGGCACTGCTATTGGAAGGGAAAAGAACCCAACAATAAAAAAGGGGTCGTCCATCAAAAACCAGCACAGATGCAGAATTTTCAAAAAAGAAGAAGCTAGGTCCAGCCACTAAAAGTTTTCCGGTAGCAGACATACGTCTAGATGGGCTTGATCACTTGCCCATGGTCACAGATAGGGGTAGGTGTAAAAATATTAATTGTAGAAGTGCTCCAGTATATATGTGCACCAAATGTAAAGTACACCTGTGCATTACAAAGAAAAAGAACTGTTTTGTACATTTCCACACTACATAATAACTTCTATTTTTGTATTTAATTTATAATAAATTGATGTTTTTCAAATTTATTATGTCTTTTATATCGATATTGTGCATTACTATGTATGTCAAATTAACCAAAAAATCAAAACTTTTCAAAATTTAAATCATGAGTTATTTCTAAACAAAGGAATTTTGTGACGATTTCGTAACGTTTCAAAAAAACACCTAATATTAAAAAAAACTGTATTTTTTTAATCTGTAAATTAATAATAGCAAAATAAGTAATAAGAAACAAAAAAAAATTTTTTTTTGAATACATTAAAAATTCGGCGTTATATGGTTAAATAAATTATTTAAATATTGTAAAATTTAATGTTTCTTAAATAATTCAGTACTTCAGTACTTCGCAAGTTAGTCTACTGACTATGTTTCTATATATTTTTTATAGTTTTATGAGTTCATTTTTTATTAGTCTTATAATTTCATTCAGCTATAAAGCTGTTAGTGTAGTCAGATCATTACTTAATCATGTGTTGGGTGTTTGAATGTATTTAGTACATTTGATAAGTGTTTTTGGTGTATTTTTAGAAGAAATACTTATGTTGTTGGTTTAGGTCAGTTTTATAATTTTTCCTTCCTCTGCTGTCGCAGGTCCGGTCCTGTCACCGGGCTAAGAACTGGTGAGGATTAGTTCCGAACGGTTCCAAAATCGTAGTAGGTTAAATTTGTTTCTATTTATATGTTATATTTTTTATAAAGATTTTTGTTACTCACGTCAGGTTGAGTGGGTTGGCATCAACACTGCACTATGATTTGTTGATAGTATTAAAATGAATAATTTTTTTATTTGTATTAAACATTAAAAAATCGAAAAATAACAGAGCGGTTTAAAAATGTCATGCACAATGACGTATATTATTGATTATCCCACAGTCAGGGCCGTCTTCCTTGTCTTTTTGTTGAATGTTGCTTTCGCAATTACAATTCTACTTTTAATCTCAGAATCTGGATCTAGATCTTGCATAATAATGCTTTTCGGACTCGGGTAATTAAATTTTTTAACATTTTCTAAATTGTGGTCAATAACTCGTAACGTGATGATATTTTATCTTTTTCGACTAAATACCTTGAACTTAGTTTTAACCCAAATCTTTCTCCTTTTGCAATCATATTTTTTAAAATTTATTCAAGTCCCTCTAGAGTATTAGACAAAATAACCGTATTGTCTGAATATCTGGTTATAGTTAATGGCATTCCATTTATCTTAACACTGAGATTTGTTAGATCGTCTACTGCTTTCTTAAACCTGGAATCTGAATATAGGTTGAATAGCAAAAGAGATAAGACAAAACCCCGTCAAATTGTGCCATACTCTTACCTATGAATTTTGCCTCAAATATAAATTCTTTATAATTTGTATACCGTTTCATCAGTTTTGATGTTGTAAAGTATTTCTATCAGCTTATGATGCTGAACTCGCTCAAAAGCTTGTTCATAATCGATGAAGCAAGCTAATATTTTCTTTTTTGTACTTACTGAATGGAGTTTCGCGTGTTCCAAAAGCGTTTCTGACGTCAAATTGTGATTCATTTAAAATCTTGTTCACAGTTACTTCTGATGACTATGAATTATTCGTGTAAATATTTTAAAATGAGTGTTCTTTTCATCTATAAGCTTTAACACTTCAACCGGTTATACCGCCTGAGTCAGTTGCTAAACGTTTTTGTAAATTTCAAGATCATGTATTATTTCAGATTTGATGATTTCTGGTGTTGAAGACACGTAGCCTTCATAATTTACATCCTACGGAATGGAATCTTTAAAAGTGTCTTGTATATATTTTGTCTAGTTTTGTGTTAATTTTTCGTTATCCAACATTAGTTCTAGTTGTTCGTTGACTTCAGTCATCGAATATATTTTTTTGTGTTTTGTTTTGTGTTTGTTTTGTGTACTTGACTAATTTCTTTAACCTCTCTGTGTATGTTAAATGTTTCATGTGTTATTTGCGTCTAATTTTCTTTAGCATCATTTTTGTCTGTGTTTTATTTTTTAGTGTTCTTCCATACTAGTACAAGTGTACTATATACCTGTGAGTACCTACCTACTCTTCTTCTTCTTTTTATGTAGACATTATTAAGTTTTTCAATGCCTTTCATGCCTTCAGTAAGTTGTCGTTCCATCGTTTTCAAGGTCTTTCTACTGATCGTCTTCCTAGCGTCTCTAGCCATATTGACTACTGTATTTGTTGTCATTCGGCTTGTATGATCGTTCCATTCTACTCTTGTATTTCTTACGCAGTTCTTGATGTTCTCCACCTTGCATATACGTCGTATATCTGTACTTCTAGTTCTGTGCCTTAGTGTCTTACCATCAATTTTTTAATCTGTTTTCATATCTGCTGACTCTAACGTTCTTTTTGTTCTCTATGTCACGTCGTGTTACTACCGCGTGTGTCATTATTGTTCTGTATATCACCAAAAACTAGATAATGACATAAGAGGATATCAATGTATTTAGAAGAGGGTGCAGGTGCAGCACAGTAGATCAAAATTTCTTGATGTGTGAAATACAAGCGGAATACAAGAAATCTACAGTGGCTCTTTTCATTAAGTTTACTTACTCAGTAAGTAAACAGAACAAAATATATTCAATAACTGAATCATCAGACGGGTAATTTCCAAAAACAAGAAATACAAATAATTCTACCGTAACATACAAAAAAAACGCAAAATATTCAATATAATAAACATAGACACATGCACATATAAATAAAAAATAGCATTAAGGAGAACTTGATGTTTTAAAAAAGTATCCAAAAGACATAAATATCTCTCCTTACCTAATGTTTTAGGCTTATCTCGAGATAATTGGCATTAAGAGCGTAGGCGCAAAATTTCGGGCCAATGTTTTTAAATGCATTCATTTTTTTCGAATTGTGTGAAAATTATTAAATATTTTTTAAACGCAGAATAAAAGACTACATTACTAACGAGGACTGAAAGTCCCTTAGATGTAATTAGATATTAGATGTAATTAGACACGGTTCGCCACGAGAGCGTTTCAACGTGAAGAAGAAGAATTAATCCAGCATGGGGCGATCGAGAATAAGTCCTTAAATTTATAGATGAAAATTGGATGCGTTAACCAAGACAAAACTAGGATGGTGGATAATTCCAACTATACAGGGTGAGTCATAGTTATTGGGACATAGACTAAGGACAGGTTATATTTATCAATTGCTATCAAAATTGGCACAGGGGCAAAATCTAAGACAAAAAATAGTATTTTATTTACAATTCCACTATCAAATGCCAAACTAATAAACAAAGTTGCAACTAACGTAAGGTTTCCGTTTTGACGATAAATCAAAACTAAACACACTTTAACTTAAAAGAACTCACAAAAACTCAAACTAAATGTTCTACATGGTCTCCTCCGATTTCTATGCCTTTTCTAATTCTTTTTATAAAGAATTTTCGGACGTTAAAAAAAATATTATTCTGTCCCCTTATAAGATTAGCTGCATTTTGAATGTATCTCCAAAGTTCGTCTCATGTATTAATTTCATTGACATAAACTAAGGACTTCATATGTCCCCAAAAATAAAAATCTAGCGGGTTGTGCTCAGGACTTCTTGGTGGCCATTGAAAATCACTGCCTCTGCCAATCCATCGTTGAGGAAATACGTCATTAAGATGATTTTTAACAGCTAATGAAAAATGAGGTGGCACTCCATCCTGCATAAACCACGTTTTTCTTCTTACATCCAGTGACAGATCATCTAAAATATCACTAAGAGTATTTTTCAAAAAGAATAAATAAGAATCTCCATTTAAATTCGGAGGAAGAACATAACGCCTTGTAGTTGGTCGCCTATAATGCCACACCAAATATTCAATTTAAACTCATGCTGAAATTGTCTAGCTTTATTAGCATGCGGGTTTTCTTCTTGACAATAATGACTATTTCGCCAATTAAAAACCTCTCGTCTGGTAAAAGTTGCTTCGTCGGTAAACATAAGATTCTTAATAAAGTGTCAGTCATTGCGATGTTTATTCAGAATATGTTGACAAAACTGTAACCGTCGTGGAAGATCTGTTGGAAGTAAATTTTGAACAGGAGTGAAATGATAAGGATGGAGGTTCTCTTTTTTTAGAATTCTAACAATAGACGACTGACTTACTCCTGTTGCTGCTGATAGATGTCGTGAACTTATTTTAGGATTCTCATCTACTCGAAACAAAAGTTCATCTTCTTAATTAGGTGTGATTTGTTTCGGTCGACCACCCCGATTTTTAGTGTGAAATGACCCAGTTTCACCTAAACTACGATATAATCTTGCAAAAGTTTTGTGATTTGGTTGCCTTCTGTTTGCGTATAACATTCCATACCTTCTGGCTGCCGAGCGACCGCAAAAATTTTCTTGTGCGTATACGCAAATCATATCTCGCATTTCTTTATTAGTAAAATGATTGTGACGAAGCATTTCAATCAAAAAAAGTAATGATTACTTTAAAAAAATGTAATATTACACTACACTGTCACATCAAAAATAATTTACTCTGAACAAATGACATTTACCAACAACAATTATCTGACAGTCCAAAGCATACTTTTCATAAATGAAATAATATTTAAAATCCCTTTTTAAGACTCTAAGCAGTTCGACTGCGTTTTTATCGAAACGGTTGAAATTATCATTTTTAAACAAGAGTACCAATTTTACGTAAAAATGATGTTTACGTCATATTTTCTAATAAAAATTACTAAAAAGTTTCATCAGAAAAAGTTTAGACTCAATTTGATCATTAGGAATGATCCACGTGGCGCCCTCTATGACAAAACGTAAAATTACTAATGACAAAACGTAAAACTATTAGCAAAAAAACGAAAAACAAAAATTATCTTTAACACCCTGTATCTTTTTCTCGGCAACATTTTATTAAGACATATTTGGCCCAATAGCCATATTTTAGTCCAAATAACCTGTCCTTAGTCTATGTCCCAATAGTTATAACTCACCCTGTATAGTTTTTAAAGAGGTGAGTCAAGATTTCGAAGTTATTAATGTACAACGTAAAGTGTTATCTTCGTATATAGTATGAAAGTACAACACTAGATCCCACTTCAAATTAGTGCCTAGATACCCTAATTGAAGCATCAGAAAACCTGTGAATTTCTACTGTAATTTGTTTATTTTGAAATACCGGGGTATTTTACAATAATTTATTACGCAATATCAGAGACGAAATTTTTTCATTCGTGATTGAGGGTTTGGGTAAAGGGTCATCCCAATTGATTTTTTAAAGACCAATGTAATCAAACATTTTCAACAAAAATGATATAACCGTTCTTTTAGTGTATACAGAAGTGAGTTTTGGTGAACTAGATACAGAAATGAAAAAGTGGTCTTCATTAGGCTACCAGGAGAGGTATAGTATCTTGCTACTTTTATTTTCAACATTAAGTTCATAATTTAGCGGAGGGTGGTTTCTATATTTTACTGAAAATTCTGGAGAGTTGTAGATCCATTTGTGGAGACGCATTCCATGATGATTTAACATTTCATTTAACTCATGGTGTGCGATTCCCAAAATAGGTTTGATTAAAGAAAGAAAACGTTAGCACCGAGAGGGTATTTAAATAAAATTTGCATTTTCGGTTCAACAACGAGTTGCTAAGAAACTGGAGCAAGTAACTACATACATAAGAGAAGTAAATTCGATGCATTTTAAGGGCCTGTCTCTTCATTTGCAGAAAAATTTGTTCGCTGTACAAATTAATCTGTCAGTACATTTTCTCGATGTCTATAATAAAAATGAATTTAATTGTCTAAAACGACAAATAATATCAAACTAATCAGGTTGTACCTGATATCCAATGAGCAAAATTTCATTAATGGTGTGTCCAGAGGTTAATTTACAGCTACCGTCGAAAACTATGCGAAGTTTGGCAGTAGAAAAATCTTTAATTAAAGCAGTATTTATTTAGTAAATGAGAATTATGCAGAAACAAAGATATTCATATACCATGGTTTAAGTTGAGAATGTTTTGTAAGCGTTAAAAAGTGAAGGGTTGCTGTTGAATCTTCTTTCAAATTATTCAAAGCATTTTTTGCTATATTAGATGAGTCACCTAGTTTAAGATGCTCGAAAGGGGACTTCAAAGGTAATTTTAAAACTACCATTTGCCAGAATTTTATGCCAAGTGTAACTTTAATTTTAGCCAGTTCATCCTTACTGGACAGTTTTATAGAGGTGGGGCATGCTCAGTTTTCCAGAACATCGACTGGTATTTTCAGATGGGAAATCAAAATTCAGTCTTTATTCCCCTTCCAAAAACTAAGGGAGCAAAGAAGTGTGGTGATTTCAGACTTATTAGTTTAATGTCGCATATGTTAAAGTTATTCTTGAAAATTATTCACCAACGCATTTATAAGAAATGTGAACAGGATATCAGTGATGAACAATTTGGCTTCCGAAATGGATTTGGGACACGGGAAGCATTAACCAGTTTTATTATACTGCTGCAAAAATGTCGAGACCAAAAAAAGGATCTCTTTTTATGTTTTATTGACTATCAAAAGGCCTTCGACAAAGTAAAACATGATAAGCTGATGGATTGCCTTCACAAAAAGGGACTAGACGAGAACGATTTTAAAATTATCCAAACGCTGTATTTTAACCAAACTGCAGCAGTTAGAACAGAAGCCGGTGACACAGAAATATTCAATATCAAGCGAGGTGTACGACAGGGGTGTGTATTGTCACCACTACTTTTCAATATATATTCGGAAGAAATCTTTGCACGAGCACTAGAGCAATCAAGAGAAGGTGTTAAAATGAACGGCAGAGTTCTAAATAATGTACGATACGCCGACGACACGGTCCTAATTGCAGAGAGCGCACAGGATCTCCAGACACTCTTAGATCGCGTCAGATCGATCGGAGAACAATACGGCCTCGGCATTAACGTCAAGAAAACAAAAACAATGATTGTCTCCAAAACATCCATCCATCCACCCATGGCTTTAAACCTGAATGGTAACATTATCGAAAATGTCGAGAAATTTCGATATCTAGGGTGCTGGATAACGAAAGATATAGATCCAGACATAGAAATAAAATCGCGAATTGAACAAGCAAGAAATGTCTTTTTAAAAATGAAACAAATGTTTACGTCCCAAACACTCAATCTCAAAATCCGATACCGAATGCTGAAATGTTACGTTTACAGCACCTTACTATATGGAATGGAGGCCTGGACCTTCAAAATCAACTCACTAAGGCGTTTGGAAAGTTTTGAAATGTGGTTATTTCGAAGGATGCTGAAAGTCCCCTGGACAGCGCATATGAGCAACGAGCAGGTCCTACACAAGATGGGTACCGACAGAGAACTCTTAAAAATAATGAAAACAAGGAAAACCTCATATTTGGGACACATATACAGAAATGAGAAATACCAGCTACTGCAGCTTCTTATAGAGGGGAAGGTAGAAGGAAAACGTGGTCCTGGTAGACGGCAGGCGTCCTGGTTGAAGAACATTCGTGAGTGGACTGGTTTAGATTCTCAATCTTTAATAAGAAAAGCCAGGGACAGAAATGATTTTGCTGAGGTTATCGCCAACCTTCATTGAAGACGGCACCCAAAGAAGAAGAAGAAATCAAAATTCTAAAACAAATGTAAAATATAATTTTTATTACAATCATTATGGTTTAATATACAATAATATTTAACTGTGAATGTCAATTATGCATTGTAAAATATATTAGAGGTATGAAATAAGAAACCAGTAAATATTTTTAATCGCATTTATTAAAAAAATCAATGTATTTCAAAAAATATAAAGATTTAAACAAATTATCTAAATCGTCATGGACGTTAACAATACTATTGTTCCATTTGTTGAGAGGGAAATGTATGTAGTTGTGCTGTACTATCAGTTGTCTCCTATAACAAAAAACAAGCTATAAAGGATATAATAACCACAACAGGTACAATCACAAATATAGATAAAATATACTAATGCTATATTGTTTTTTCTAATATACTAATGAAATATGTGAGACGTTACTGTAAAACTTTTTCTTTTCTCTTTCGTTTTTGTGACATAACATATTACCAACTAAAAGAAATAGTTTTATCTTGATCATTATTTTATTACCCCTGACATTTCTTTATAATATTTGCAGCAAATTCAAATGGTTTAAAATACATCAAATTGTAGAAAAAAATACTTTTTCGCTAGTTACGGTAGGAGCACCGGCAGCTAACTAATAACTAAAACCTACTAACTTTAGTTGTTTTTTTTTTAATTCCTCAATGCTTTCTTAACACATAAAATATTTTCACACTTTTTGCCTTTTAAGCTGTCTGTTGTATACCGCTTTTATTGCAGCCAATTGGGTTATTGTGCATTTTTATTTATTCATGATACTCATTGCAGAATTCTGAAACTCTGTACCATCTTGTATAGGCTAATGCGGAATGTCATATGAGTTTGGTGATACTTGGTAGCATCCAAAAAGTGTTTTTAAGATTAAATATTCATAAAAAAGCCCTATTGTAAAAAGGTGCTCCGTGACTTGCTAATATCCAATAAGGAAGTCCATTATAGTTCTTAGCTGATTCCTGTCCGTTTTCCGCAGTTTTTTAGCTCATATCCGTGCAGTATACATTTTGCCTTCTGATTGACCAGGTATATTAATTTTTCGTGCACAATACAAGATTGTATTATATTCATCATTATCATGTTTAAAGACTGCAGCTTAAATATCTATAAAAATAAGCCCCATTTTGGAATGGTGCCCCGTGATTGGCTTATATCCAATAAGGAAGTCTGTTATAGTTCCTAGCTGATTCCTGTCCATTTTCCGCAGTTTTTCAGCTCATGCCCGTTCAGTATTCATTTTGCCATCTGACTGACCGGGTATATTGATTTTCTTGCATAATACAAGATTGCATTACATTCATCATTATCTTTCTCCTATATGTATGATTCTTAATTAAAAAATGAACAAGAGTAATTTACTTGTTGCTCAATAACTTCATATATGATCATCTTCAATCAGAAAATCGCGTCCACTGCTGGATATAAGCCTCCCTCGGTTCTTTCCAGTTTTTTCTATACTGGACCGCTTGTAGCCAGTTTTCCGCTACTCTTTTCACGTCGTCTGTCCATTTAGTCGGTGGTCGTACTGGGATTCTTTTATAGTTTTTGTAAAAAAAATTACTTCTGTAGCCGTTTCCGGGAAACAATGGGTATGCTAACTTTACGGTAAAGCTAGCATGTTAGAAGTTATTGATACACATGTGTTATGTATTCTTGAATAAACAGCTATACTAAAGATATCTAATGTTTATTTTAAGTCATATCTTACATCCATAGCTGTATCTCGGCAAGGAAAAGGGGTACAGGTAACATCTTGGTATATTGGTAACATTTTGGTATAACATCTTGGCATAATTTATTGCTAAAAAAACATCGCTGGAAACAGAGATATCAGTCAAAAAGCGAACCGCAAGAAATTTATTGCTATTATAATTTATTGCCGAACGTTTGAGCCGAGAAACAATTTATCGCTGCAACTGTTTCCGAGAAACAATGATTATGTTAAGTTTACAGTAAAGCTAGCAATACAATAGCTATATCTCCAAATTTCTCTCAAATTTCCAAAAACTACTCCATTATTCCGGCCCCAAGCTTAAAACACACCCCCAAAAAAAAACAAGATATCTTCCAAAAAGCGGACCGCAAGGAATTTATTGCTAAATTTTTACGCCAAAAAAAAATTTATAGCTGTCACCGTTTCCGAGAAACAAGGATTATGCTAACTTTACGGTAAAGCTAGCATGGACATGGCTATATCTCGGCAATGAATAAGGCTACAGAGCTCATCTTGGCGGCATATTTTATTGCTAAGTAATTGCTATGGATTGGTATATTGATCAATCCCCAAAATCTACCACATCATCCCTTAGCGCAAAACTCATCCCCGTAAAAATCGAAATAACGACAAAAAGTTTGAAACAAAAAAGTGAAGCGCTAGGAATTAATTTCTAATTTATTGCTGAAGTCCGTTTCCGAGAAACAATGCTTGTGCTGACGTTATGGTAAAGCTAGCATAGCATATCTCGGAAAATGAAAATGGCTACAGAGCTTATCTTGGCGACATATTTTAATTTATTTTGCCGAGGAAATGCTAAAGATTGGCTAGGTGACGGGTAAATAAGTTGGGCGCTACTATACCATCATAAAATGAATAATATTACAGTATGCTAGTGTGGGAGGGCGCTGAACTATACAAACAGCTGAGTTTCACACTACTGTGACTGCACCCTAATATAACATCCAAGTTTTGACAAACATCTTGATTTTCCGGGGATAAGTTTTGCGCTAGAGGGATAATGGGATAGTTTTTGGGGATTGGTCATGTACCAATCAACAGCAATTAATAAGCATTTGGGGATTTGTTAATATACCAATCTAGCTAGAAATATAGCTATGGCTATGCTTGATATACTGTAAAGTTGGCATACCCACTATTTCTAGGAAACAGCTACGGCAATATTTTTTTTTCGTAATAAATTAGCAATAAATTATAGTGCTGGTCTAAATTCGACCTTATAAAATGGATGGATATGCTAACTTCACAGACATCCTGCCTTCCCAGTTCCACTTAAGTGCCGTAATTCTTTCGATGATGTCTTGAAGTCCTTATCTTTGCATGAAGTATTGGTTTGGTATGTAGTCTCGAAAACTTACGTCCAGCACTGCATGTTTCATAACTCGTTGTGTATTTCTAAGTTTAGGTACTTGCAGGTTTTGCGTCAGTGTTAAAGTCTCTGCTCCGCTTCATAAGTGTGTACGGGCAAAACACATTGGTTATAAAGCTTTCGCTTTAGACACAAGGGAATTGCATAACCATGGCTATAATTCCTAATAGAAACTCCTTTGTGATGAAAGTTGCTTCGATGGTAAACAGAATACCTATATTAAACAAGTTGCCATTTTAGTGTTTTTAGTACTTACGATCCAATTAGGAAAATTAAATCTTCGAAAGTAAATTGGCAAAGATTTCTAAACAGGAATCGTAAAGTTTTAGATTTTCATTTTTCATTAAACTGAATATTGATGTTTAATTGTAGTAAACCTTAAGCTTAGTTAGAATTTTCTGTAATCTTCACTAAAATATCATATTCATTGTCAACAGATATTTGTTTGTATGATCTGTTGCCGAGTTTGTGCTTAATTTTTTAAGTATCTCCTCCTCGATTAAAACTCTGTATAAAAGTTAATGAGGACATGTTAAAAGAATGCCAGAGTAGAGATGGCCTAAAAGAGTACTGGAATGGATCCCTCCTGAAAGAAGAAAGAGAGTACGACCACGGAGAAGTTGGCGCAACGATATTGATGAAGCAATGGCGGCAAGAGACTTAGAAGAGGCAACTGCGTATGACAGAAAAAGATGGAAATTGGGGCGGAGAAGCGACGACAGCCGTAATCAATCCGTTATTATATATATAAAAGTTTTCATATTTTCGAGTAGAAATTACCAGGCCATAAGTTTTTTGATTATAAGGACAAATCATATTACATATTTTACTGCAGTTTCACTTGAAGTTTTAACATTTTACAACAATTAAACTCTTTGCAAAAAACTGTTAGAGAAGAGCTGGATTTATTTGATTACATGTGTTAATATTTTATACGCTCCTTAAAAAAGAGTACATAATGTAGATGAATAATTTTTACGCTTGTATGTGAATTGTCTTGGAAATTAGACACCTAATCGTATTACAAAATTAAGACGAATTGAAAAATTGTTCTAAAATGACAATTTCTCCAGTGTTTCAGAATGCAGAAATACTTTATGCTTCTCGTACGCTGTCGTACATCTCTGGTGATGCCTTTAAAATATTTTGTGCTACCATTTACTTTATATTAAACTACATGAATTTGATGCAAAATATTAGGAAGTATTAGGATAATGATCAAAATTGATATTTAAAAATTTCCACTTGTATCTCATAAAACAGCAATATTTTGTTCAGTCATTTGGCAAACACCCGTGCTCTAGTTCAACTTAATGACGTGTTTGCTACTGGAGAAGTAGCTGAGGAATGGCTCAAGTCTGCTTTTACAGCAATTCCGAAGAATTTCCGACGAATACAGGTTAATTAGTCTAATGAGCCAGAAATTGAAATTTTGTGTTCGAATTATTCATGGAAGAATAAGAAACCATTGCGAAAGAGACCTAGATGAAAACTAGTTTTTATTTAAAGTCGCGCTGGATATCCGTAAGGCACATTTTGGCTTAAATTTTTAAAAATGCCGCGACCACCGTGATTTTTCACGAGAATCGTACGAGTCGATGGGAGATTAACCGACGAATGTTACATTCACAGATACGTCAGACAGAGATGCATTTTCTAGACGTTGTTATTTATTGTCTATATCATTTTCAAACAGGTTTTGTAAGATAAAATCTTTGGGTTAAAAGAAAACAGTGAACTGATTAATAATCTTATATATGGTGCTCGTTCCCTAAAAATTGTATTAACAAATACTTTTGATGTAAAGAATATTTAAAAAAATAAGATTCACGTTGCCAAAGCAAGAAAGATATTTATTAATTCTGATTTAACCCCCCAGCAACTCAACAAACTCAATAAAGAGTTGACCTCAAAAAGAGGTCCTCCAAAAACGCCAAGAACAAGGTGAGAAAGATTTATTTATACGATATATTAAAGGTACACCTGAAATTTGCAAAAATGATAATTCCACACAAAAAAACTAGACACAACGAAACATATAACATATGCACCTCCGTATCAATTTATTATCAAAATGTTGGTGGATTAAGAACAAAACTAAAGTCACTGGAAATTGCCATAGCTCAATGTAATTATCATATAATCATTTTGGTGGAAACTTGGTTAACTTGTGAATATAGCGATGCAGAATTAGGACTTATTGGTTATAACGTGTTTAGAAATGATCGTAATCCTGCTTCTACAGGAAAAACTAGGGGTGGAGGTGTGTTGATTGCTGTTAAAAATGACATAAGTGCGCAGAAAGTGATAATCCCCGATTGTCAAGTAGAACAAATTTTTGTATCACTGAAAGTTAATAATAAGTGCATAGTTTTGGGTGGAGTGGTGCATATCCCTCCTGCATCCGACCTAAATGTATACATGTTGCACTGCAGTTCAGTTGAATATGTGATGGAGGAGTGTGAAAACTTGTTACTGTGTGGTGATTATAATTTACCAAATGCTTCCTGGAGTAATGACAACTTTGGATTAAATGTTGAATGCCCTGAAGACTATCCTGCTGTGTATTTGGCAAATTCTTTTGGATATTTTAATATGTTTCAAATAAACAATTTACCTAACAGTCGTAATGTCTTTCTAGATTTAGTATTTACTAATTTAAATAATGTTGATGTAGTTATTCCACTTGATTCACTATTTGGTAATAGTATCCACCATTCACCTAAAATTGTAGAATTAACTGGTGTTGAAAAGCATGATCAACTGAACTACGAGGAATTTTATTATGATTTTAAAAATGCAAATTACATCGGACTAAATGATTACTTTGAAAGTTTAAATTGGGACTTACTTTTATCAGATGATGTGAATTATAGCTTAGCAGTATTTTATGATTTTATGTTTACAGGTTTTGACTTCTTTGTTCCGATCAAAGAATTTAAAACAAGTTCGTTTCCAATTTGGTTCAATGGTAAATTAAGGAAGTTGATATATTTAAAAAAGAAATTACATAAGCAGTATAAATTGTTTGGTAGAAGGGATGATTATTTAAGATTTTCTCAGTCAAGAACTGAAATTAAACAAGTCTCTTCTCAATGTTATAGCAACTATTTGAATAATATTGAGAATGGGATTCTATCTAATCCTCGACATTTTTGGAAATATATCAATAATAAACGTAAAAGTTATAATCTGCCATCTAATATGTTCTACGGTGATAGTACAAGTGATAATGCTCAAGACATAGTTAATCTATTTGGTAAGTTTTTCTCAACTACATATTCTAATTCTAAAATTAATCAGATCCCAATTTTTAACTATCAGCAGAGTGTAAATGTGAATAATTATAGTATTGAGGTCTCTGACATAATTGATAGTGTATTAAAGATGCCTTGGAAATTATCGCTTGGACCAGATTGTTTGCCAGCTTATGTTCTCAAGCATTGCATTTTCACTCTTGTAAAACCTATCTGCTACTTATTTAATTCCTCATTGAATACCGGCATCTTTCCTGATCTTTGGAAGACTAGTTATTTAACACCAATTTTCAAGTCTGGTAATAAAAATGATGTTGAGAATTATCGAGCGGTTTGTAGCCAATCTGTATTACCCAAACTTTTTGAGTGTCTTGTAAGTAACTTTTTGACATGGAATTGTAAAAATTTAATTGATGTTAGACAACATGGCTTTTCTGTAAGTCTACATGCACGAACTTAATACTGTATACGAATTTTATAGCTAATTCAGTAGAACAGAAGGGTCAGGTTGACGCTATCTACACAGACTTCTCAAAAGCCTTCGATAGAGTTAACCATGATCCGCTTATTGCTAAATTAAATGGCTATGGATTTGGAGGTAAAATAATTGAGTGGATAGGTAGTTATATATCTAGTAGATGTCAGTATGTTAAATATGGAAATTGTTTATCTCAACGAGTATCTGTAACCTCAGGAGTTCCTCAGGGGTCGCATATTGGGCCTCTCTTATTTAATATATTTGTTAATGATATATCCTCAGTGATTAAAAATAGTAAATTTCTAATGTTTGCTGATAATCTTAAAATATTTCGAATAGTTAATGACCTAGTTGATGCCTCTTTATTACAGAATGACATTAAAAGCTTAGCTAGTTGGTGTGAGGTAAACATGCTATACTTAAATATAAAAAAATGTTTTAAAATTACTTTTGGAAGATCAAGAGAGTTTGTAAATTATGATTATTATATAAATAATGTACCTTTAGAGGCACGTCATAATATTAAAGATTTAGGTATAAATTTTGATTCTAAACTAACTTTTAAAAATCACATTAACGAAACTTCAGCTAAAGCTTTAAAAATGTTAGGATTTATTCTTAGAAACTGTTATCAATTTTCAGTACAAACTTTAAAAATGTTATACTTTAGTTTAGTTCGATCAGTTTTGGAGTATGGTTCTCTCATTTGGTCTCCTTCATATAACAGTGACATCTACAGTATCGAGAGAGTTCAAAATAGATTCTTGAGGGTATGTGCTTACAAAATTGGTTTTTTTAGACAGCAATACACATATGATGATATACTGTCAATACTAAATATCTCATCACTACATGATAGACGATGTCAAGCGGATTTATGTTTCCTTTTTAAAATTATAAATGGATGTGTTCAAGATCCAGAGTTACTAAGTTTAATAAGTTTTAATGTTAATACTAGAAGAACTCGTAACACTGAGATTTTCAACATTCCATTCCACAGTACGAATTATGGCCAAAATGAACCCATTACAAGAATTTTACGAACTGCTAATGAGCACAGCAATAATTTAGAGTTATTTGGAATATCTACAGCAGCATTTAAGAAATCATTTGAGCGATTTTGAGCATTATTTATTACCTTAAGCTACCATTTTAATTGAATTCTGTTTGATTTTAATTTTGGTTTGTTTTTTATTAACGCAACCTATGTATAAGCTTTGTAAAGGTTGACGTTATATTTATGTAAAAATAGTATATCCGTTAATTAAATAAATAAAAATAAATAAAAATATATGCTAACGACACTGTTATTTTATTCGATAGTCTCCAGGTCTCCAGGACAGAAAGAGAAACATGTCTAAAAATGAAAACAACCTCACAACAATGCTTATCTACAGATAAATCAACATCACGTTGAGAGTTACTCATTTCAAATGCTAGATTGCATATCAACTAGACAAAAGTAAAGGGATCAAATATAGAATTAAAGCAGTTCGCACAACGTTTCTAAAAATAAAATCCCCTGTTCTTCTTCTTTAAGAGCCATTTCCCTACGGAGGTTGGGAAAAAATTCTCTCTTTGGCCAATATATCTTCTTTCTTAGCTGTATTATATTGTAGTTTTCTTGTTTGTATAGTAGTAATTAGTTCTGTTTCTTTACCAACCATCTCCAGTATTTATTTATTGGCAATTCTATCAGTCCATAATATTTTTAATAATCTGCGGTATAACAGTTCTCCAGTTCGGTACATAGTGATTGTTTAAATTCAAATATGGTTGTATAAATTAATCAAGACATTTTGTCCTCCCCCTGTCTACCTTCGATCCCTATTCGTACCGTTCGGGTATGCTATGCATCCCGTAGGACACAAGCGCTTAAGTCGTTGAGCAGAATAGACGCAAGACACAACCCTCGCGAGTGCATCGATGCATCCCCATTGAAATCGGTTGGTTTTATAGTAGTGAATTATGGTACCTAATTAGCGGTTCGGTAAGTTCACCTAGTTTAATACCTTTGTTTGTTTTTGATTGTTTTTGCAACCATTTAAATTTTATATTATTTGTTATTTGCACCTATGAGTGAAAGTTCATTTATCTTGCCAGAGCTATCGAAGGAATAGCTGGTATTAATCTTAGTACTATTAATTCGTAATAGTACATTATTTTGTTAAACCCCCCAAATTGGCCTATCTCGCCGAATTTGAACTCATTTGTTGAAAAAAAATATTTTGTTATATTATAAATTTGAATGGTTGGTTTCGTCTTATGTCGTATTTTTTTATCGTTTTGAGGGTTGATTAAGTTGCGTCTCTTGTCGAAAGCTATTAACTTCGAGACCCGAGAATAATTTATGACCTTTTAAAGTGCACCATATGGGATTTTTTAAAAGGAGATTATAGTCGTTTTAATAAAGTATCGAATTTCAAATCATTAATTTCGAGCATTTCGGGGTTTTAGACAACATTTTTGTACATTTTTCGTTTGTATATTATTGGAATTTATTAGACATTGGCAATGGACAAGTTAGAAGAGAAAAACAGAAAGCTCAAATTTATGAGAAAGACTGTTTTAAACGATATGCAAATAATATTCGATTTGGGTTTTAAATCGCTCTCGGATATTTCGATCCGACCTTTATTTAAAATCAGGGTGGAAGAATTAGATTTAATACGCGATGAATTCTTGAAACACCACACAAATATAATTAGTAATATTCTTGCTGTACCAGACGCGGATACGAGGGTCGAAGAAAATGTTCGGGAATTATTTTTGGAACAATTTTATAAAATAAAATTATTTAGTGCGGAGTTATTTGAGCCACAATGTGAAACTCCAGAACCGTTTAGGTCGGTAGTAGTTCCAAAATCTAACATTCGCTTGCCTAAAATAGAACTGCCTAAATTTAACGGTGATTTTAAGGAGTTTAGTTCGTTTTTAGATTTATATAATTCGGTTGTACATAATAACGCAGGACTAGCAGAAGTAGAAAAGTTTAAGTATTTGAAAGGATGTTTAGAAGGGACTCCACTTAGTTTGATTCGTAATTTGCCAATAAATAGCGATAATTATCAAATTGCTTACGATTTAATTGTTAAACGCTACACAAATGTTCGTCGGTGTGCGACCGCGCATTGGGATGCGATCATGGGCGTGCCGAAAATATCGTTAGTTAATTCGAAAAATCTGGCTAAATTAGTAGACACGTTTTTAGAAAATTTAGCCGCATTGAAAACATTAGGCCTTCCGACAGAACATTGGGACTTTATTATGTTTAATTTACTTTTGTCGAAACTAGACGCGGATTCAGTAAAATTATTTGAATTAGAAAATAAATCGAATAAAATCCCGTCATTTCAAAAATTAGTTGAGTTTATTGAAACTCAGTACATTGCTTACGATAATTTGAATAGTAGCGTAAGCGAATCTAAGAAGTCGTCGCGGGCCCCAACTTATACGGAGCCTAAGGGTAATTATAAACATTCGAATGAGTCAAGGCATAATCGTAGTTCATCCTTTGTTACAAATTCGTCATTAGTAAGCTGTGCTTTATGTAAGCAAAGTCATTTTCTAAACCAGTGCTCGTTGTTTTTGAAAAAATCTCCAAAAGAGAGATACCAATTTTGTAAAGAATCTTCCTCGTGTTTTAGATGTCTTAATCAGGCTAATCATTCTGTCAAGTCGTGTCCAAAGTCCTTTAAATGTAGTAAATGTAATAGTCACCTTCATAATAGTTTGCTGCACTTCGATAGAAATCGTTCCAACAGTCAGTCGTCCACAGAAAATACTAATAATCCAGGGGCATCGGGAGTCGAACAGAATTCGCCTGAAATATCACATTGTGCTGCTAGTTTTGTAGGGAGGAAAAACGAAACAAAAAAGGAAATCTTGCTCGGTACCGTTTGGGTTCATGCAATTGATAGTAAGGGGTGTAAACAGCCCTTGAGATGTCTTTTAGATTCGGGTTCAATGAGTTCGTTCATTAGTCGAAAAGCTGCCAGTAGATTAGGTTGGCCTAAAACTCCTTGTTCGTTTGAAGTTAACGGACTCAATTCGATGCAAACGAAGCTGAATCAAGGTCAAATAAGTTTTTCTATCCAACCTCGTCATCAGGAGTCACCGGTGTTTCACTTGGAAGCTGTTATTACAGATCGGGTTTGCTCGGATTTGCCGAGCACCAAAATTGACATATCGACGTGGAATTATATCAAAAATTTAAAGTTAGCCGATCCCGAATTTAACTGTAGTCAATCTATTGATTTGTTAATTGGTTGTAGCATATTTTCGAAGGTGTTGTTAGAAGGTAAAATTGAAGGTAAAGCGGGACAACCTGATGCCCTAAATACCGTTTTTGGATATATTTTGTTAGGACCTACTAGCACACCTAATCTTTCGTCGACTTCGCTTGTTTGTCTTTCAAATATTGAAGACCCATTAGATTCTTCATTATCGAAATTTTGGGAACTGGAAAACATACCGGAAAAGCCAGTTTCAGAACCAGAAGACGCTCTGTGCGAAAACATTTATCGGGAAACACATAATCGGGACGTCTCAGGTAAATATGTCGTGTCTTTGCCTTTTCGTGAATCGCCGCCTTGTTTGCAAGATAGCTATGATATTGCTTTAAATAGACTGCTATCATTAGAACGTCGTTTATCTCGTCAACCAAGTTTGAAAAAAGAATATTCTTTTCATATGCAGGAGTATCTTGAGTTAGGTCATATGCAGTTAGTCCCTAATGCCGAAAAGAAAAGGGGAAAGTATTACATTCCACATCATTGCGTTGTGAAACCAGATAGTGTTTCAAATAAAATTCGAGTTGTGTATAATGCGTCTCAGAAAAGTCCCAGTCTTGGCAAATCTTTGAACGAATATTTACTGGTCGGTCCTAAGCTACAACAGAACATAGTCTCGCTTTTGTTAAATTTTAGACTTAATCGTTTTGCGTTGTGTGCGGACATTCGTCAGATGTATCGCAATATTTTAATCGCTCCTGAACACACGGATTATCAACGCGTGTTATGGAGATTTTCTAGCCTTGAGGAAATTCAGGAATATCGTTTATTAACTGTTACTTTTGGAATAGTATCTTCGCCGTATCTTGCTTTAAGAACCCTTCAACAATTAGCATTAGACGAAGGCTCTCGTTTTCCTAAAGCCGTCTCGCTTATTCGTCATGCTTCGTATATTGATGATTTTGTTTTTGGTGCTTCGACTCTCGAAGAAGCACAAACTTTAATTGACGAATTAGTTACTTTGTTAAAGTTAGGAGGCTTTGAGTTACGGAAATGGTGTTCGAATGAACCCAAATTGTTGTCGCAATTTCCTGAATCCCATATTAATCCTCATGCCATTAATTTTGATCCAGAAGCAAATGGTCCTTCATTAAAAATCCTTGGTTTGAAGTGGATTGCACAGTCCGACGTCTTTCAATTTTCAGTCAAATTGCAAGACGTCCCTTGTACCAAAAGATCGTTTTTGTCCGAACTAGCTCGAATTTATGATCCTTGTGGTTACCTAACACCTATTACGTTTTTCATTAAACATTTAATCCAACAACTTTGGGCAACCGGTCTTAAATGGGATGATCGCCCTCCTTCGGAAATAATTCGTGTATGGGAACAATATAAGAGCGAATTATCTCTTATTTCACAATTCAAAATTCCTCGTTTTTTGAATATTTCTTCATGTCCCATCTTAGAGCTTCATGGATTTGCCGATGCTAGTGAAAAGGGATATGCTTGTGTCGTTTACATTCGTAGTATTGATACTCGTAACCTAGTTCAAGTCAATTTACTGTGTGCCAAATCGAAAGTAGCTCCTATAAAACAGATTACTATACCTCGATTAGAATTGTTAGCTGCTGTTCATTTGGTAAAACTTATGTCGTTTGTGTTAGAGTCGTGGAAGCATATAATATTTCAAAATGTGTATGCTTGGTTAGATTCTCAAATCGTGTTGCACTGGATTAAAAGTTCCCCCTCGAGATTCAAAACTTTCGTCGCAAATCGCATTTCGTATATCCAGTCCTATAGTCAAAATTATTCTTGGCATTATATCGAATCTCGAAATAATGCAGCCGATGCGCCTTCGCGAGGCATGCTACCGGCCGCTTTTCTATCGAAATTAGACTGGTTAACAGGTCCTTCGCTTTTGTATAACATTCCATTAAAGTTTCCAGAGGTTCCTCCCTCATTGCAGGAAAAATCCTCTTTGGAAGAGGTAAAGAAATCTTTAGTATTTGTTTCTACTCATGAGGAACATTTTTTGTCTTGTTTACTGAAAAATAAATCGTCTTTTACCTCGATCCAAAGAATTTTGGCTTTTATGTTGCGATTCGCGCACAACTCTCGTTATAAAAGGTCGAAACGGTCAGGACCCTTGACTTTCGTAGAATTAGAAGACTCGTTGATTATTCTTGTCAGATTTACACAGGAAAAGTATTTTGAAGAACATCTTCAATCAAACTCTTTTCCTAAACCATTTCGTAAGTTGGGAGTATTTTTGGATGATAGCACTCAGTGTTTAAGAGTAGGTGGTCGTCTATCTCAGTCTTCGTTATCGTATGTAGCAAAACACCCGTTTTTGTTACCAAAGAAATCTCGCCTTACTACTCTTCTAGTTCGTTATTATCATGAGAAGTATTTACATGCTGGATTTAAGAGTACTCAATTTTTGATTAGTCAAAGGTTTTGGATACTGTCTTCTAAACAAGCCATTAATTCAGTATTGTCCAAATGTATTAGATGTTGGAAACAATCTCCCAAAAACTTACAACCCCCTATGGGTAATTTGCCTAAATTTCGTCTCGGTGCCATTAAACCCTTTTCGATTTGTGGGTTAGATTATGGTGGACCGTTTTCGATAACCATGTCTCGTTACAGGGGAGTTAGAACTCAAAAGGCCTATTTGTGTTTATTTGTATGTTGCGCTACAAAGGCTTTACATCTGGAATTAGCTAGTGATTTGACCGCGGAAGCCTTTTTGGCCGCTTTACAACGTTTTGTCGCTCGGAGAGGTCGAGTATCGCAAGTATTTTGTGATAATGGCACTAATTTCCACAGTGCTTATCGACAGCTTAGTAGCTTTATGGAGAGCGCTCTCGATAAGGAAAATATTAAGTTTTCATTTGCTCCTCCTGCTGCTCCACATTTTGGCGGTATTTATGAACGCGGAATTCGTTCTGTAAAGGAACATATTGGTCGTATAGTCGGGGCACAAATTTTGACTTACGAAGAATTTTATACCGTTTTGACGTTAATTGAATCCGTCTTAAATTCACGCCCTCTCACCCCATTAACCAATGATGTTGAAGATCTCAATGCTTTGACCCCAGGACATTTCCTGACTCTTGAACCCTTGACATCTTTGTCTGTGCCTGATTTTTCGGAGGTATCCTTCAATCGTTTGTCCAGATGGCAGTTGTTACAGCGCATCCATAGAGACTTTTGGGCTCGATGGCGAAAGGAATATTTGCACACCTTGCAACAAAAGTGTAAATGGTTAGATCCTAGTTTTGTACCTAAAATCGGCACCTTAGTTGTTTTAAAGGAGGATAATTTGGCTCCGTGTAAGTGGCCTCTCGCGCGTCTTGTTGAATTACATGAGGGTAAAGACGGTGTAGCTCGAGTGGCTACCGTGCGTACGATTACCGGAACCTTAAAACGGCCTCTTGTCCGAATCTGTCCCGTGCCGATAGATGAAGATTAAATGGTCAGCATTTTTTTTACTGATTTTGTTTTGTTCGGCTTTTATGAATAGAACCACGACAAAACCACCATTTTAATTTTAATTTTTTTATTTTTTAGTTTAAGTTTTGAATATTTGTTTAATATTTGTATAGGAATTGTTTGTAGTAATTATCGTTTTGATTGTTTAAGTAATGATAGTATTTAGAATTCGTTTTGTTTTTTAAAGACCTTATGGCCTTTAAAGGGGGGAGAATGTTTAAATTCAAATATGGTTGTATAAATTAATCAAGACATTTTGTCCTCCCCCTGTCTACCTTCGATCCCTATTCGTACCGTTCGGGTATGCTATGCATCCCGTAGGACACAAGCGCTTAAGTCGTTGAGCAGAATAGACGCAAGACACAACCCTCGCGAGTGCATCGATGCATCCCCATTGAAATCGGTTGGTTTTATAGTAGTGAATTATGGTACCTAATTAGCGGTTCGGTAAGTTCACCTAGTTTAATACCTTTGTTTGTTTTTGATTGTTTTTGCAACCATTTAAATTTTATATTATTTGTTATTTGCACCTATGAGTGAAAGTTCATTTATCTTGCCAGAGCTATCGAAGGAATAGCTGGTATTAATCTTAGTACTATTAATTCGTAATAGTACATTATTTTGTTAAACCCCCACAGTGATGTTAAAACGAATTGGACCTAACATTTCTCGCTGATGAAATACATGCTACTTATGTTACATACAATATTCATTAAAATAGAAATATAAAACTATAAACCCAATACTAATGAAAAATGACCCACGATTTAAAAATGTATCATATTTTTAAAAACTTAAACACACTGATCATTTAATTCACTAATCTTGGTGACTGCATGCTTCCGTACACCTTTAATTCTATACTATCTATTCATTGATGATGATCTTGGTACTATATTTGAAAAGTGTTCTTTAAAAGAAGAAAATTGTGTGTTCTGTGCATATAAATTCAACTTACTATTACGAGGTTGTGCCAAACAAGATCTTATTTCCATGGGGACCTGTAAAACGCAAATTTTCCATTGGTACAATGTTAATTAAAAAATTTAGATGATCAGAAATACATCCAATCGTATATCTTTTGAAATAAACATAAAAATAAGAGAGAGCCATAGAAGTTAGTTCAACGACTTAGCGAGTTGGTAGATTCGCTAGAAAGTGAATAATTTACGCGGAATATGGTTAAATCTATGCGCTAGACAAAGTCTGTGCAAATGTAACAGTATAAAATCTAATACATTCTGCCAAATCGGGTATTTGTGAAGTTACTCATTCACTTACGTGCAACATAAATATTTTCTTTATTGACTGCACTACTATGAATAGAGTAGTGTCTAGAGGCTCAGAAGACTGAGACACCGAAAGCCCGAAAAAGACATCAGAAATGATGTCGAAAGCTCAGCGCAGTGATAAGCCTCTGGAACCAGCAACTGCACTAGATGCATTATATAATCCATCCAACTAGCATTAGAAGTCATTAAAAAGTTATCCAGTCACCTTTATAAAGCAAATAGTTCCATAAGTATCAATTTATAATTTTTGTGTAAAGCTATAGACAGGATTTGTTTTTATTTAATATGAAAACTTCAATTTAATTTGATTTGTACAATAAATAACTTTCAGAAAAAGTTATATTAATACACAATGGCGTATACAGTTTCTGATAACTAAGTCGTTCAAGTGTTACACATTGGCGCCCCACGTTGGACACCAATTTGTAACAATATAACAATATAACTATCTAGTTTTGGTCGCCAAAATTTGACTCGAGAACGAGAACGAGAATTTGAGAACGAGATATTTAATACCATTCCGAATGAACATTTGTCAATAAAAAAGCTGTATTTAAAATTTCTTGTACTAAAACTTTATCAACAACATTTCTACGATTAATAATATTGTTTCTAACTGTTTCAATGCCAAAAGTAATATGCTTTCATTAGAAATAGATAAATGCCATGCAAAATTACCAAAAAGGACACAAATATTAGCTGGCTAGATTTTGGCTTATGTAATTTGGCACAAGATATTTTGTTTATCGGTTAAGACAAGAACAATCATCAATTACGAATATTATACAGCGTTAATAATGCATTAGAAAAAACTAATTCGAAAAAACGATCACAAATGATCTGGTTCTCACTTCAGATCTACTTCTCAACGACTAAAGACTATTCTTCCCAAGCTAATGTTCCAGTAATCAAATGTTAGAAAACCTTTGGGATCAGTCCATCAGTTATGAGAATCCTATCTTGACAAATAAGGTCGAATTTTGTGTAAAAGTTGTTTTATTACTTATATCCAGAACGAGCAAAGCAAAAAATGAAAGACAAAAATGAAAGAAATAACCATCTTCACCGAAATCGTGGGACTAATAATAATAATAGCCTTCCTTTCTATATCTAGCGCGGCTTTGGAATTATAGTCGGATAGTCTGCTATTTCTTGGATCTTCGGTATACAAAGAAGGGAACATGGCCAGAGCTACGCTTTAACCTCGTACCTGGATCTACGGAGAATCTACCTGGAGTCTGTAGATATTTTAAAAATATCGAGATGTTTTCACCGGCGCTCGGGATTAATCCCCGACCTTCTTCGTGAAAGTCAGAAACTCTACCGCCTGAGCTATTCGATTAATTCCAATCATGAGACTATTTTGATTAAACAATAAATAGAAAAAATAAAACTATTTAGACATTTAGGATTTTATTTTAGAAATCAAAATTGAAAAACGTATCGTTTCTGCACTTACAACTTCTGACAGATTTTTTACAAAACACCTATTCATTCTCGACTAGAAGCATGTGGATTTAACAAAAATTTATTTTGATCTCTACCTCTGTCTAATATATAAGCCCTTATGGAGCCTTGGCATAGCTAAGGGATTGTGTTTTCTAAGATATAAGAAAAATATTTACTTAATGCGCTCTTCTAAAGCTCTGGAGGGATTAGGAAATGCCGAAAGGTCTTGATCCCAATGAAAGAATAATCCAAATCTGCAACCTCCACGTGGTAGAAGATGAGCAACATCTATCTATAGATCGCCAATGCAGATAGGGACCGAGTAATTGCCAGTATAAGCAATCTCTTACCTACTGACCAACGGCTACGGGCCGATCAGTTGGTAAGTGATAGGGCACTTTTTTGTCCTGGAGTTGAGAAATCGACTCCAAATGCGAATGAACCAAAGAAGTGGTCAACGGCAGAAAGATGTAGAAGGCAACGAGAAACCACTATATTAAAGATCTTTAAATATATATCTCTTGTCAATTATCATGGCTATTATAAATGACAATTTCCGCGGGGCCTCCCAGGTCGCCAACATTTGTGCCTGCGTCAGGCACAAAAATATACTCAGTGACATTAGAAGTGTTACACCCAGTAGGAATAATTTCTTGAACTTAATTTTTTGGCAACATAATGGCTATATTTAAAATATTCTATGATAACAATACCAATGTTTTATCTTTGCTACTTTTTGTAAAAACAAAGTTTTATCTCTAAATTTTTTTGTGAAGAGACCGATTTGTGATAACCGGTTTGTATAGAAATTTTTAGTTATTATTTCTCAGTCTATTTGTATTCATTGTAAGAAAATGCCTCGAGTTCGAAAACACCAAAATAACCAATATATTAGCGATTTTAGCAGGGGTAGAATTATTGCGTATAGAGATATGGGTTTGTGGTATCGCGAAATTGGCCGTTGTGTTAATTTTACGGCAATGACGATTATGTGTCTGTCATGTGTGGACAAACGAAGGTAGAGGAACACCAAGATGACGAACTTGTCAACCGAGGCGTACCACAGAGCGTGAAGATAGATGCTTTAAATTACTGGCTCTGAGAGACCGTTTTGCTACTACGCATCAAACTGCTGAACAATGGTTTGGAGTAGTAGGTAGACCTGTTAGTATGCGTACACTAGACCATCGCATTCGAGCCATTGGACTGGTTTTATTCCGCCCACGACTAGTGCTTCCTTTGACTGCGGACCACTGTCATCAACGTTTGAATTGGTGCAGAGAATGGCAGCATTGGGTGTCAGAATGGCATAATGAAGCATTCATCGATGAATTACGATTCTGTTTAGGTGGATGATGATCGTAGGATGGTAAGACGCCACCTTGTAAACGACGAGATATCGAGTTTGCTGGTGAGAGGCATGTACACAGGACAGTTTGAGTAATGGTTTGGAGGGCTATTGCCTATGGTAGCCGATCAAAACTTGTGTTTATTCGAGGCAATATGACAGATGCGCGTTATGTTGATGACATCTTACAAACCACTTTACTGCGTTATCTCGACGGCCATCGAGACGTCCTTTTCAGCAAGACAACGCGCGTCCCCATATTGCTGGTTAAAGTATAGAGTTTCTCCAAGAAGCTGGCGTTAATGTTTTGCCGTGGCCGCCCCGTATTCCGAAATTAAATCCTATGTTAAGGCCTGGACCTTAAAGAAAGAGGTGAGCGATCGACTTGAAGCAATCGAGATGTGGACCTACCGAAGAATATTAAAAATAAGTTGCTAAGACCGAATAACAAATGTTGAGGTCCTCAGATAGATGAAAAAGGAAATGGAAATCATGAATACGATTAAGATAAGAAAGTTACAATATCTCGGCGACGTTATGAGAGGGGATAAATATGTGTTGCTACAAACCATAATGCAGGGAAAAATACAGAGAAAACGAAGTATTGGAAAAATACGCATCTCCTGTCTCAACAATCTGGGAAAGTTGTATAATTGCAGTTCCATCGACTTGTTCAGAGCGGCAATCTCAAAAGTGAAAATAGCTGTGATGATTACCAACCTCCTTAGATAAAACGGTACCTAAAGAAGAAGAATGCGCTCTTATACTTTCTATCATGTTAAATATCAGCTTTCGTAATGGAACAAAGACTAAATCTTAATATACTGATTAGTAAACTATAAGTATCAAGGCCCGCTAAATTCTATAAAATTAAAATTAATATATAATTATTCAAGTTTAATAACAATCTACGAGTATACCTTAAGAATATATAGATATTAATTATATCTTACTAAGAGGCTGCCATCTGATTGAACCTGCACCATCAAGTCACTTTCAGTCAACTCCTGGTTCCTTGCTTTCTTTACAGTACTACCTGCTAACTTTCGACATTCTTGGGGCAGTAACCAATGTACAACAGGAGAAATGACATCCGGATCGGTGGTGTTTAAATCACTGGCGCCTGTTAAGAAACTAACAATAATCCCCACAATCAGTACACTAACTACTCCTACGGGTGTTATCCAAAGGAAGCTTAGCCTGAACAGTGGAAAAACTCCTGATTCATCTGGATATTGTATCTAAAATATATAGAGTATAATTAAAATAAATTACTGTTGACATTATTTTTAATTGCCGATCAACCGATCGTTATTTTAATCATTTAGTGTTTTATGGCCTAGGTTGCCCAGAGGTGAGTACTTTGCCTTTGAGGAAAAAATAAGTGGCTTCGATCGTCGCTACCAAAATCACAGATAGCGCTTAGGTTGTTGCTTTAAAGCCCCTGACAAACCAGTGTTGTAATCTGTCTAGTACAGCTCCTCTAAACTTAGTCGATCGAATTCTACGTTATACTGTAGGTTCCCCATATATGTATCCACTGAATGATGCACAACACAATTACATACAGATGGGTTCCTACACTCAGGTTTGGGTATTGTACATTAAGAAAAAGTAATTTTGTGATTAATATATGATTCAACAAGGAAATTACAGTCCCCAAGACTAACCACACAACATTCTCAACCATTATTATAACCCCTCAAATGCTCAAAACTATATTGAAACTTAGAAATTCATCGAAAATTCGACAACAGACATCGAACCAGTCCAGATAAAAGAAGTGTAAAGACAAAAACTAACAATTACTGGTTGAATTCGCCTACTTATTATACCTTTGAGGTACTAAACTACGAATCAAATGACGATGAAGTAACAGTAAACCCAACATATTTATACAAGGAGTAAAAAATAGAAATTCAGTTATCCAGCTCCTAAATCAAAAAGGGAAAATAATTACAAACTGAAAGTCTAAAGTTTTGTTTAAGTAAAATTGTAGCCCAAGTCGACTGAGAGCTGTACAATAATTGAAGCGCGATGAAAAAAAAAACAAAGGTCCATACTTTCCAGATAAAAAATGAACGCAGTTTTAGAGTCGTTCTCAAAAATCTGTACAGCACTTTTTTTTGAGTTTAATGCGTCGACAACGTGAATTTTTACAGTCAGGAGTCTAGTGTGTGTGTTTCTTTGCTAAGAGACGCTAATTGTATCCGAACGTATGCGGTCCCTCCGGTGAGTACCGATCGCACAAGGATAGAAATTATTTTCATTCATTAATTTTTAATAAACGAAAATTTCCACCCAGGTGAGATTCGAACTCACGACCTTTAGGTTCAAAGGTAGGCGCTCTTATCACTGAGCCACAGAGGGCGTTCAGCACATTTAAAATTGATAATATAAAAAATGTTGGATTAACCATTTTTAAATCAAAATGTCCCTTTCTTTGATTTTTGTTGATCTAAAACCAGCAAGATCTGCATTTCAAAAAATGGCTAAGCTATTCAAATGCCACGATTTATCAGTACCTATAAAAATCAGTCTACTACGATGTTATATCTTTCCTATACTGTTATACGGAGTCGTGGACTCACAGACGTTACTTGCAAGAAAATTGACGTTTTCGAAATGTGGCTTTATCTCTGAATCTTGAAGATATCCGATACCACGTTACTAACCAGGGAGTTTTATTAAGAACGCAAAAAGAAAAAGAGTTGTTAACCACAATAAAAACAGCCAAAATCGAATACCTCGGTCACATCCTGAGGAACAGCGAAAGATATGGATTGCTACAATTAATTCTACAAGAAAAAGTAGAAGGAAAACGAGGACCAGGAAGGCGAAGGATATCCTGGCTGAAAAATCTACGGACGTGGGTTAACATAACAACCACAAATCTTTTTAAAACAGTAGTTTGCAAAATACAGATTGCCATCATGGGCGCCAATATCCGAAACGGATAGGCACTACAAGAAGAAGAAAGAAGAGATTGAAGAAGAAAGAACAAATTAGTCACAAAATATGACTTTTACTCTCGTGGCCTCCAACACAATTTTTAAATTGATTCTTTATGTACTTAGTTTATTTCAACTTAAATCATTATTCTAGTTTTTGAAATATGAAAAAAATGACACTAAATATATAAGAAGTTAAAAAAAAATACTTACCTCAGGCATGACAGTCGTATTCCTGATACCGTATTTGTCGAAACAGGAAGCGTTTACTTCCACAGGAAGTCTATGTGCAACTACCATTTTAGCAGCAGATACGTACTGTCCTCCATAAGATACCAACCCTGACATAATTGACCCTGCAATCGCTCCTGCTACAGCTCCCTTGGAATTGGCCCATGGGAACAGCATACCTAGAGTGAATACTCCGCAAGTCGTCCCTGCAGCAATAGCTGACAGTGAAGATGCCATCTTAAAATAAAAACAGATTGTTTGAATTGTGAATGAGCATGTATTTGTTTTTAGATTGTCGTTCTCATATCATTTTCTCATTTTCTCTAGTTCCTTCTCCTAAATAATTATGAAGATTCTAATTTTATTCACAGCTATCCTGAATAATTGAGTGGAATTCATATTAAACCAACCCTAAATTTCAAAGCCTGCTCCTTTTTCCGTCCATTATTAGTAATAGCATTACATATCTGGTGAAATTAGATATGTAATGCTACATGCTATTCCATATTATATTATATGACCAAAGTATTTTAGTTTTCTCTTTTTCACCATTTGTATTATTTCCTGTTCTTTGTTAGCAACACTTTGTAATAACACATAGTATACGTAAATTCTACGGCAGAACCACCTTTTGAATACTTTTAATTTAAGTATGTATATATATATATATATATATATATATATATATATATATATATATATATATATATGTAATTTAAGTGGTCGAATTAAATTGACATACTTACGGCTAAAACTCCTCCCATATGTTCAACGACGTACATAAAAGCTACAGCTACAACTCCCAATACTAAAACAACTCCCTTGACGAACAACGTGGCTGTTCTTTCCGATAGCGTCATACGCATACATCCTTTAATAAAATCTTCTAAAACTACTTGTGCAGTAGAGTTTAGCACCACAGATAGCGAACTAAAAATTAAAAATAATAGTAGAGAAATGCCATCTCGAAATTTACCAGCTTTTGGTCAAACATTGATGATAATATAAAGTTTACTGAAAAGATATATACATACCTAAGAGCTGCTCCAAAAACTCCAGCAATAAATAACCCTGGAACTCCTTTTAAATGTCCTACGGTTTCCATAACAAATAAAGGAAGAATTTGATCATCAGCCTTGATTCTGCCCATTGACAATGGATCACAGTAAAAATAGGTGGCAAAAACTAATACTCCTGCATAGCAACACATCCACACGAAACCAGAAACACCGATAGTAAACAACAGAACAGATCTGAAGCAAAATCAAATCAATCAAGAATTTATATCTTAAAATTATAAATTAGAATAAAAAACAATGGAAATATAATTCAAAATAATAACATGTTAAGCTCATATTATTTCTTGTGTTCATCATCATCATCAGCCCATAGTCGTCTACTGCTGAACATAGGCCTCCTCGAAAAACCTCCATTCAGATCTATCATGCGCTGCTGTAATCCAGTTGGTACAAATCCTCTTTATGTCGTCAGTCCATCTTGTGGGTGGTCTTTCGTCTATCCGCTCTCGGTCTCGACTCCAAGATTTTTTTGGTCCACCTATTAATTATTCTTCATTCTAGCATTTCTAGAATTTCTTCGTTTGTTACCCTATCTCGCAACGTTATGCGTAACAATGATCTCTCCATTCTACGTTGCGTCACTTGTAGTTTTCGTGCAGATGTCCTTGTTAGGGTAAGTGTCTCTACGCCATATGTAAGGACAGGCAGGACACACAGATTAAATGCTCTTCTTTTTAGGCTGATAGTTATATCACCTTTAAAAATATCACACAGTCTTCAATATGCTGCCCATCCCAGTGTTATTCTTCTTAGCAGTTGAGCAGTTTGATTATCTCTGCTAATTTTGACCGTATGTCCAAGGTATATGTAGCTGTCAACAATTTTAATTTCGACGTCTTCTACCCTTAAGGATGGCTCGGAACTAAATTAGTCATCATTTTTGTCTTTTGGTAGTTAATATTTAGACCTACTTTACGTGCTGCATCGCTGAGTTCATTCACTGGCAGTCTTTAGGTCATCTGAAATAAGAACAATATCATCTGCGAATCGTAGATGATTAAGCATCTCACCATCAATATTTATTCCTTTACTTTTCCATTTCAGTAACTTCAAAGCATGTTCAAGTACAGTAATGAACAACTTAGGCGACATAGTATCTCCCTGTCGAATACCTCTCATAATATGTATCTTATTGGTAAGACCGTGCTGATTTATAGTTGTAGCATTTCTGTATATATTGTCTATAATAATGGTGTACCTATGATCAATTCGACACTCTTCCAATGCCTTAGAAGTGCGGGTAGTTCGATAGTATCAAACGCTTTATAGAAGTCTATAAATGTTCTGTTTCTTGTGTTACCTACTTGTTATTAATTGTGTATACTTACAATTTTGACTGTTTTACTGTTGGAAGTGAAAGATATCTTTGCACCATAGTTTGGTTGACAGAATTGAAACAGGTCCAGTAGGTGAATCCTCCTATGATCACGCTAAATACAGTATATCTTTCGTACATGCTTGGATTAAAGCTAAAAAAGTAAAAATTGTATTAGTTTAGAATAATGACATCGGTACAAAATAACAAAAGAGTGATACGAATATACTCTGTATGACAAACCTTAAATGTTCAAACTCATATTGCTCATAATGCTCAATATAATATTGCTATCAAACAATATAAACCAAAGAAGGGAAATGCTTGCAAAGGACAATGTAGAAAGTAATAAAAATAAACATATCGAAAATAAAAGGAATGGTAAACGACAGAGATGTCAGGTAAAAATAAGTTGAGAAAGAAAATATATAGTCACAGCATATTTATGAATATGTTAAAAACTCACCCTATAGTTGCCAAACCAAGTGAAATTAAACGAAAGGTGCTACTTCATTACGAGCATTCAGCAAGTTAAAATCAGTTTGGCAGGGACCTTTATAAACAACAAAAATCAAAAGTATTCACACAATGACATAAACTACCGGAATTTGGTCTCATACAAAAACTAGCATAAAAAACTGAAAGATACCAAAATATATCGCATCTACTCGGAATAAAGTTCATCATCATCATCACGTAGCGCTACAACCCTGGGTGGGTCTTGGCTGACTGTACAACTTTTTTCCAGTTTGTTCGGTCTTCCATCAACCTAGGGTCAAATGGAATGTTCATTTTCCGGAGATCTGCTTGGATGTTATCTCTCCATCGCATTCTGGGACGTCCGAGTGGTCTTTTGCCTGTGGGAATCTCCTCCCATACCAGTTAGGAATAAAGTTGAGAAACAGAAAAACAAAAAAACATAGATTCGGCAAAAAGACAACGTTTGAAGATGTAGGGAAATGCATAGCTAATTTAAAATGGAAATGGTGTAGTAGGGTTTCAACCATATATTATTATGGCATTGTTATGGTATTAAAATCCCAAATTATCTTAAAACATAATATAAATAACTCATATTTATTATAAAAATTTACCATTTAATATTTAATCCTCCAATACACGCGCGGATTACATATGTAATCCATTGAATTTTATAATATTGCTATTCGGACTATAGTGTATATAAAGTTGCCTATCTCCTTTTTCCCATCAACGCAACGCATTTTATAAGCCACGGTTCGTAGACTTACTACGGTTGCCTCTTCCGACTGGGGTGGGGATGCTTGAGTTACGTCACCAGAGTACACAAGAATACAAAACCCATTTATTATCACAATTTGTTCGTGGTAATTATCTTTCAGTTATTATTTGCTTTATTATTTATCGTTTCTTAAATATCTTAGTTTACTTTATTTTCGTATTTGAAAATTTGGTGTTGTTTTTTGTAAAAACTTCTTTTTAATTAACGAAGAAAAGTTATTTATTGTAGTTATCTTCTTCTTCTTAAGGTGCCGTGCATTTCTGCGTAGTCGTCCACCGTACATCGTCTTGTCAGGTGAGATGTTAAATATTCTGGATTAAATAATTCTATTTTTAGCAGCATTGCGAAGCATTTTATAGCTGTGGATTCCTGTCCATTGTCGAATATTGCGCAGCCATGACATTTTTTTACGTCAGAGATCTCTCCTACCCTCTATCTTCCCTTCGAGTAGCAGTTGCTGAAAAGTGTATCGTTCTCCTCGTATAATGTGCCCCAAGTATGCAGTCTTCTTACTTTTTACATAATTAAAAAGTTCCCTATCCTGTAAGCCCGCTCTTCTGAGTACTTCCTCATTTCTGACCCTGCCCGTCCATGATATTCTGAGCATTCGACGCTGGCACCACATTTCAAACACTTCAAGTTTGTTAATAGAACTGGCCTTTAACGTCCATGCTTCCATTCCGTACAGGAGAACAGGTCACACGTAACACTTAAGCATCTTGTATCGGAGGTTGAAGTCCAATTTGCGATCAGTCAGAAACTTACGAAGCCTCAAAAAAGCATTTCTGGCTTGTTCAACTCTGCTCTTTATTTCATTCTCGGTGTCCCAACCCTCATTCAGCAAACATCCCAAGTATTTGAATTGCCTGACTTGTTCGATTTCTTCTCCAGAGACATATATCTTTGCGTTGGGGTAATCATTTCTACTTATAATCATTGATTTTGTCTTCTTGATATTTATTTTCAAACCCCGAGCTTCACTTGCAAGAGTTAGATCATTTAAAAGGCATTGAAAAGGCATCATCAGATCATTTAAAAGGCATTATAGTTGTAGATCGTACCTATTGTAGAGTACCTTACATAAGAATATCTTTTTATAAGGTAGGTTAAAACTTTAAAATTTCATTCTGATCTGATCTGATCAATTCTGTTTATTATCATCATTATTTTATAGCAATTCCGAGTAAAAACTTAAAATCTCAAGATGTTTAAAAACAAACACAATGTAAACCTACAGCAAGAAGAGATAAAAGAGTAGTAATGAAAACACAAACAGCTATCATTAAAGACTTATTAGAAAAATATTTTAAAAAATGAAAAAAATAATTATGTAGTGTATATTTATATCTATTGGAAATAAAATAAACTAGTTACGTTTTTTACCAATCAAAATTTATTATATATATATATATATATATATATATATATATATATATATATATATATTATATATATATATTTATATATATATATATATATATATATATATATTATTTAAATTCTTACATTAAATTATACAAGTAATTTTAACTCGGATAATCCTAGCTGACCTCTAAGGGCCGGTAATTAATTTAATAGTTAATCCAGTATTGATAGTTCAGCATTTGCGACAAATTTTCAGTGTAAAATGGAGATTGAAGTCCTAGATTTACGTAAATCTAGAACTTTATTCTGATTAATTTTAAGTACCAAACTGCCTGCATATTAACAGTTTTCCATAATTAGGTATTATAATCCACTAAACATCTTTATTTAATAACTATCTTTACTATTTTCTATACATCAAAGACATGAAAACGCCGATTAACAACGTCATAACAATGTTACGATTCAAATTACGTCACGAGAGTACAGTTTCGGGCTTAATGTTCATTGCTTAGTCGGAAGAGGCAACCGTAGTAAGTCTACGAACCGTTAGTGTAAGCATAGTATAAAAAAGAAACTTTGTGGTTAAACCACCGAACAACGTTAAACTGTGTTATAAGGAACTGTTGTAGTATGCGACTGTCACTTTATGTGTGTAGGTGTAAAAATAAATTGTGTTCTGTTACCATTTTATTCCACGCGGTTACTTACGTAACCCTAAACTAAAAATTATATTTTGTATTCGGCGATTCAGGTAAGTTTTCTGCGCGAAAAAGAGTAACAAATATTTATTTTTTATTTTTGTTTTAGTTATCAGCAATGTCCCGACCAAAAAAAAAGTAAGATTCGGCGACTCTAATTTTGAAAAAATGCTGATGGAATGGAATAATGAAATAGAGAACGAACAGGAGCTGAATATAGATGGTACTGACGACGACAGCTGCTCAGATGACTATAATGTTGAACAATATGTATCTGATGATGTTCTAGAATAAGTATGTACCATGTTTGAACAACAATCGGAACAAGACTGATTCCGTCAATACCTCCCCAGAAAACCATCCAAATATGATATAAATATATTTGCGTTAGTAAATGTAAAATAAGCATATGCCAATAATATGGATTTTGACTGTAAAACACAACCAACTGGTCCTTTTAAACTTAATTGGAGTAGCGCAGAGGTTGATAAAAGAATGGTTAAACCCATAGAAGGAACGGTCAGAAATGTAACCATGGATAACTGGTTTACCAGTATACCTTTGCCATGGACTTCCTTCAAAAGCGATTAACTATTGTATGTACAATTCGTAAAAATAAGAGAGAGCTACCGCAAGAATGTATAACGTCTAAAAAGAATAAACCCGAAATATTAACGGATTACAAAAAAAGAATATTCGGTGTGGATCTGGTTGACCAGTTTTGTGCACAATATGATGTTTCCCGAAACTCTCGGCGTTCGCCACTCACAGTGTTCTTTGATTTATTAAATATATCAGGAATTAATTCATTTTTTTGCACGATTTTTGAAATAAGAAATTAAGAAAATAAGAAATTAAGAATTAAGAAATAAGAGCAAAAGAAAATGTTGCAGCAGCCGTGATCAGTGGACTTGCCCAGCAAATTTAATGCAAGTATTAGCTGAGATAGAACAGAACATGCAGTCTGAATCAGATTAAGATGTAATATTTAGGATCTTATAGAACCTAGTTTGGTTTGTAACGTTTGGTTATATATAACTTTGATTTATAGTATTTGTTTTTAATTTTCATTGTTTTTTTTTATTTTTTTTTATTTAATGTACATTTTACTTAAAAAATAAAGCCAATTATAGATTGAAGTGGTATTATTAAATCTTATTACAACAATAGCACTATTTTCAAATAATATTGTTTTTCCAGAGCTCCAGTACGTATGAATTACTCATGTAATCCACGCGTGTAGTCACGTAAGAAAATGGAGCGCGTATACTGGAGGGTTAAATGTCGTTGTCTTGGGTTGAATGTATTAACGGTCGATGAAATCGAGGAAATTAAGGAGGCACTGCTATTTGGAGAGTTATAGGTATAAATACAGCCTATAACAAGAAGTGTTGTCATATAGTATTATATTTTTAAAGTATTCTCGACACCTATTCCGACACTGTTACTCACAAATTTTAAGGACTCAAAATGGAGGTAGCATGATAAAAAAATTTCGGTACCCAACCAAACCCCCCTCGCTCACAGGTAAATTCTAGTACCTAATCCATCAACAAATTGGAAATAAAGCCAGAAAAATGAACATGGGACATTTGACGTCGCGTTAGAAGGAATCTCGGAAGGAATCTATGGAAGGTGAAAAGACACAGTGTTAGTATGAAAGTAGAGATCTAGTTTATTTTTATGAAAAACTGTCGAATTTTTATTATCGAATATCGATTTTTTTTAATATATCTATTATTATCGATTTTCATGTTCAATTTTCAATTGATATTATATGGACCTGAATATTAATATTTTGTTGGTGAATAAGATCTAAATGAATTTTTTTTTAATATATAATGATCAGCGGTTATATTAAGAGCATTTAGTCAAACATTGCAGTAAGCAAATGTCTGTGTCCGGTGTCCCATCATGTATAGGCATACAGATCGAGGATAAAGATTTGGAAATGTTGACTTACAGAGGCTATATATATATATATATATATATATATATATATATATATATATATATATATATATATATATATATACGTCTTCATATCAAGGCGAGATCCGATTAAATCGAGGACAACCCGAGATCCACCAATAGGAAATTAATTAATGGAGTATATTGTTCATAACTATCTTTATAATTAACATATTAATCATGGTACACTTAGAGGGGAAAAGATTTTTGAACTTAAATTTTTTTGATAAATTTACAACAAAATGAGATCCGTAGCTGAAAAGGGAAGGGGAAGACTTATATACAAAATTTTAGATATTTACAGATCAACGCGAGATCAGACACTGTTGCCAGCTCTAAAGAGTATTAGTCGAGCGACCGGAGCTCGTGTTGTATTGCATATTTCCTACTCAAACAATAAAGTAATTTGCGGTTATGGTGTTTTGTATTTTAAAAATATTGCAAGGGCAGCGGTCAGTTGAAGTAGTAAAACAAAATTCAAAGATAACAGAAGCTAAGTAATGATTATAATTTTTATGTATATTATTAAATAATTCAACATAAACTTTATAAACCGAATAACTAAATTGCTCTGTTTTATTGAATTTGTGAAATCTATTCTCAAAGCTCTTTTTGTTTATTATTTATGTACAAAATTAAAAAGGGGAAATTATTTAAACTAAACAGTTTATCTGTATAACAAAAGCTATCATTTTAACATTCTAATCGTGTTTTAACATAAAAATATTAGTTTTGTACAAGAGTAAATACAATTTCATACTGAAGAGTAAATAGACTGGAAAAAAGCTTCTAGAATAGATTTTGGTGGGCACTTTGTTGCTAAAATGCAAAACCTATTTTTATTCGTTTCTAATATCTTTCTTATGCAAAATCACTTGGTCGTCCAAAAATCGCAGCGTGAGGGAAGTGGTGGGGAGCCTTACAAAAAAGTTCTAATTTGTTTTTCGTCCTTTTTCGGATCTACGATATCCGAAAATTCATTCTTCAAATTTGCATATCGATCCGGACATTAGAAATATTTTTATTTTATTTATAAAAATACGTCAAACCATTGTTGTATACGGAGTGCCTTCATACAAAATGACTTAGAATGAGCCTGAAAACCCATATTTTTTAAAATCGTTTCTCCTCGCTCTACCCCGAAAAATATTGGGTCTAGCAAAAAATGGCTTTCTATAAAAGTTATAGACCAAACATCAGAGAACATGTCGGTTTGTTTAGAATGTCGATTGGATAAATAGTTTAAGAAAAAATTAAATAAATCGAAAGGCATGTCACGACGCACAGTGGCAAACGCAGAGATGCGAGGAAGGACGAGATTCATAATCCGAAGTCAACCTCAAATCGACTTTAGTAATGGCGATGTTGTTAGGGTCGATTTTACATTGAAATTATGTTGTGTTGTATATTCGATTGCGAAAGTGTATCATTGTGCATTATTTTTTACTAATAGCATACTGAGATCCACTGAGCTGAGATTTTTAATATTAGAAGTTTAAAATTATTTTAATGAACAGCAGCAGGTATGACAGTGAACTTGAGTCAAAAAACAGATTACGACATGTTTCTTTCCGTAAAGTCCATTTCCATTTTCGTTTGCTGAAAGAAGCGGAAACTGGAGAATACATTTTTGTTCTAGTTTTAGAAAAATGTACCCCTACTTCTTTGCATTTGACCATGTGAACTATTCTTTTTGGGGAACATTACATTTGTTGGACATGTACAAACTTGCTGATAAGGCTCCAGAATTGCATGAAGACTTTATGAGAAAAAATTTTGTTGTGAAAAGTTTGAACAGAAACTTTAACCAACTATTTGGAGATACAGCTTGAAACATATAAATACAAACTCAAAAGATGCAGGAGAAATCGTAAGATTGATTAATACCAGCACCAAACTAGACGAATGGTTGTTAAGCTACAATATGATTGGCATGATGGTAGATGAATTTCGTGCATCATTAGACCTAAGCAACCACTCAAGTCAAAACGTAGACAATAGAAAAAAAAAACGGATGAAAATTGACAAATATTCTGTACAAAAACTATATGATCAGTTTTTTACGATTTAATGTATTTTTCAAAAGCGTAGATCGTCTTCTCGTAATTTCAGCTAATAAGATTGCATCGCCAAATTTTCAAATACCCTTACTAAATATACAAAAAAAAAAATAGCGAAGAACCTAGCAAAATTTCTTCTTACTGTTAGAACTCCCAATTTTTATCAGCATACAAGAAGTATTTCCAACATTTCCAACACTATAAAACTGTCTCTGAAAAGAAAAAAATTATTCATGCTGAGCAAGAGCTTTTATAAAAAATACTAACAGCCAAGGCAATTGAAAGTAACATAAATATTATGAGAATATTTTAAAATATCAGGTGCCACTTTTTACGATCACACCTCAAAATATCATGAAGAGTTCAGATTACCAGATGAGGCAAGGATATATACAGCAGAAATGTTTGCAATAAGTGAAGCTCTAAAATATATACTTAGGACGAATAGACTCAAAAGTATTATATTTACAGATTGCAAAAGTGTCATAGAGAGACTAAAAAATATAAGTGCGGCCAAGAACTTAAGTCATCTAAAAGTAGAAATACTACAGACCAATCACGAAATACTTAGCTCGCAACGGGAGGTGCTAATAGTTTGGATCAAAGGGCATTAGGGTATTCAAGGAAACGAAATTGCTGATAGTTTGAGTTTGCAAAATCCGCCTCAGACTTACACAGAGATTCTATGAACCAGTGTATTCCATATACAGATTTGAATTCCACACTTAAAGCTCAACTTAAGGCTAAATGGCAAGAACTATATGACAGCAAACAAATAGGATTAAATTATAAATCATCTCAAGTCCAAATCCCAATAATAAGATAGTTCTACAACGAAAACAACAGGAACTTTATTATTACTTTAAACAGAATAAGAGCAAATCATGCAATGTCACCAAGATATAAATGTAAAATTGGTTTAATTGATGATTCCTCATGTTTATGTGGGGAACTTGAGACTTAACACATATTCTACTTGGTTGTTCATTAAATAGTCAAAGCACAGATAAATTTTATAATTAAGTTATTAATAACAAAATTTGCTTACCTATAATTAAATTGTATAATTTTCAATAAGAATATTAATATATTGTACTGCTTATATAATCACACCAAACGGTGCAAAATGAAATTGTAAATTACTAACCACCTCTTTGTTAGCAATCCTGCAACTAGTTAGATTTTGTAAGTGGGCGACGAAAAAATTTAAAAAAAAAAAATTAAAAAAAATAGTGCATATAAAAAAAACAAACAAAAACAAAGCAACAAAAAAAAATTGAAAATAAAAATATATATATTTAAAAACAAAATTAAATTCTACATAAAAAAAAATTAACTTTAAGCACTACTGATACTTTAAGCATTGTTATTGTGAAGAAGGATGAGTTTTCTTTTTTAAATTATTATAGTTAAAAAAAATCGTCTGGCTAATTGGTCTTTATCAAAGCCATCTATGTAAGTAAATAAAAAAAAAATATTTTCAAATATGAATTTACAGCATATCCAATGTCACTTGTACCTGTAGGAGTTTTATCGATACCATCAAATAAATCTGCCTTAGGTTCTATAATAGGACAGTTTACAGTTATGTCTAAATATCTACCATTACCATTATAAAGTAACAAAAGTGTCACATTCTTAAAGGTATGAGTTTAACCCAAGCCGTTGGCAAACCGTCCAATTGCAAATCATTTGGCGACTATGCAAGAATTTTAAAATCAATTGTGTTCAAGAACCTCTACAACCCTAAAAGGATTGGTTTTGTATTTGACCAGTACTAACAATCTTTGTAATGGTCCATATAAACTTTCGCCTACTTCAGACAGTATAATATATAATATTCGTGTACATACTCATCCAAACGAAGGTATGAGTATGTAGTGTGACACCAAGACTTTGACTTCCGAATCTGTTGCTAACTGGCTGGAGTAAAGAAAATGTAGAGCTGGTACCAGTTTTAAGCACGGAATCCAAGTTAAAGAAACATACATACATATACTATACTCCCAATAGGTGTAAAAGATGAGTTTTTTTTTATATTTATCCGCTAGGGTTATTAGCGGTAGGTTTATGATACAAATATAGAAAATAAGATACATTTTAAAAGTCATGACTTACAACAATATGGTATTATGTACATGTATGTAAATGTAACAAACATTAAATCACAATTTATTATAGAGTTTACAGTGTTTTAAAAAAGACAGAACTTCATTGAATTTTATATCCAGTGCTTCTTTCAGGCTGTTGGGTATCTTGAATATCGCCTTGGCTGAGGTGTACTCTGGACATTCTATTAATATATGGTTGACTGTGAAAGGTGTTTGGCATCTTTGGCACATTGGTAGTGGTTCTTTGGAGATTATGTAGCCGTGTGTAAATCGTGTATGCCCAACTCGGAGTCTGCTGATAATTACCTGGTCTTTTAGTTTTGGTGGTATATTAAGATTTTTTGAGGATACGTCTGGTTTGATATTTTTAAGATTTGTGTTTGTTTGATCCCATATTTCTTGCCATATTTTATTCACATGAGTCTTTAATAAAGTCTTAGTATCTGATATTGGTATATCTGTTGTAGTCGGAATGTTCACATTGTTTATTGCTTCAAACGCTGTTTTGTCTGCTAGCTCATTACCAGATATTCCGACATGGGATAGGACCCACATAAATGATATAATTTTCCCAGAAAATTGGAGCTGTTGCAACGCGTCCTTAATTAGGAATAGATTGATGTGTGTGGGATAAACATGTTTAATGGCCTGTAAAGAGCTTAATGAATCTGATAATATTAGTATTTGTTTTTCATTTATGGTTTTACAATGATTTAGTGCGTCAAGTATTGCTTGTAGCCCTGCAGTATAAATACTACAGCCGTGAGTTAATCTAGTGACAGAAATTAAGTTTTCTGATACAGTAGCAGCTGCTACTCCGTTGCAAGTTTTGGAGGCATCAGTGAAAAACAATTTGTGAGTGGAATATTTGAGTAAATTTGTAGCCTGATCTCTGCAGAATTGTGTAAATGCTTATCATGATTAAGTAAGGAGAGGTCTACTATTGGTAAAGAAACTGTCCAGGGAGGTGTTTGGTATATTTTTATGGGTGCCAAGGTAATTTGATTGATATAATACGGTAATCTTTTCACTCGTTCGTAAAATGGTACTGTCTTGGTGGTGTAATTTGTGTATTGTTCTAGTGATTCTTCCAATACTAAACTTGCGAGAAAGGTATGATCCTTTGCGCTTAGAATTCTTGAAGCGTAGCATAGTGATAGATATTGTCTTCTGAGGTATAGTGGCATTTCTCCTGCTAGCACTTGAAGGCTTCTTATTGGAGTAGTTCTAAAGGCCCCAAAGATTAGTCTTAGAGATGTGGTTTGAATAACATCCAGTTTTTTTAGTTGATTTTTATTTGCTGTTGTATTCTGCTCTTCGTTTGTCAAACATTATTACTTTAGTCTTCTCAGTTAAAAAAGTTAAACCAGTCTCTAAAGACCACATTTCTAAGCTGTTTAATGTTCCCTGTAAAATTTGCGTAGCTAATTCTATATTTTTACTTTTAACATATATTACTAGATCATCAGCAAAAAGATTAGCTTTTACGGGAAGCTTTATGTGGTTTGTTATATTATTTATTGCGATTAAGAATAATAGTGGACTTAAGGCCGATCCTTGAGGAATTCCATTATGAAGTGATTTCGATGTTGACATGAATCCATTCGTTGTTACTTGTATGGAACTGTTTTGAAGAAAATTTTTGGTGAAAGCGAGAAAGTTACCATCTATTTTCCAGTTTTTCATAATTTTGAGGATATAATGCTTCCATGTTGTGTCGAAAGCTTTTTTAATGTCGAAAAATATTGCAATTACTTTTTGTTGATTTGTAAATGCTTTATGTATTTCGGATTCTAGTGCAACAATGTTATCAGCTGTCGATCTGTCTGAACGGTATCCGCTTTGTATTGGAGTAAAAAGTTTTTCCTTTTCCAAGTGCCATTTCAGTCTTTTACTCAATATTCTCTCCATTGCTTTGCAAATGTTACTGGTGAGAGATATTGGACCATAGGAGGATGGTAAGGTTTTTGGCTTATTCATTTTTAAAGAAGGAATGATAATTGCTTGACGCCATATTGAAGGAAACGTTTTATTTGTGTAAATATTGTTAAAGATGTCAACTAAAATTTGCTTTACTGTTTCAGGTAGTTTCTCAATAAATATTGTTGGAATATCATCAGGTCCTGAAGAAGTTTTTTTAGCATTGCCTAAGCTTTCGTTTAACTCATCTATTGTAATCGGTATATTGAGAGGGCATAAAATATCTTCTATTTTGATTTGTGATAATTCGGTTTTTTCTTTGTGTTTTAAAAATGTAGAGTTGTATTGATCATTGCTCGAATATAGTTGATAGTGATCAGCTAAGATTTCTACAATTTCTAGTTTATCTGACGTAATTAAGTTATCAGTAGCAATGGTGTCAATATGATTAAATTTGGTTGAGCCTTTTATTTTTCTTATTTTCTGCCAAATATCACTTATTGGTGTAGATGAATTTATTGATGAGACATAATTGGCCCAGCTTTCTTTTTTAGATTTTTTGATTAGAAATCTGGACCTGGCTCTTAACGCTCTAAATCTAGCTAAGTTAGTTTCGGAATTGTGTTTTTTCAATATATTAAAGGAGTGTTTTGTTTGTTTCAAGGAAGTTTCTATTTCGATACTCCACCAGGGCAGAGGTGTTTTTGTGGTAGCTTTAGTTTTTCCAATCGCTTCTCTGGCTGAATCTATTAGGATATCATTACAATTTGATATTGTGATGTTTATATCTTCTAATATTTTGAAGTCTTTCATCCGTTCAGTTATTAAACTAGTATACTTTTCCCAATCCGCCGATTTTAACTTCCATGTTTCATATGGTTTTGTATTAATCTTTGTGTCTTTAATATGAGTAATCAAAATTGGTAGATGATCGCTGTCAAATAAGTGTGAAAGTGTATTCCACTCAAGTAATGGTGCTAAAGTTGAATTGCTGAGGGATAAATCGATGGTTGAAAACGTGCCATTGTATGAGTTGAAACGGGTAGGCACTCCTGTGTTTAATAGCACCATTTTAAGGTTGTTAATTATTTCTAATCGAGTTTTGCCATTTTTGTCAGTTTTCAAAGATCCCCAAGATTCGTTATGACAATTTGTGTCAGCAAGAATTAGTTTAGGAGATGGAATTTGTTCTATCACTTTTTGTAGTTCCAGGAGTATGGATTCTTCCGGATGTGGTAAATATACACTGCAAATGTTAATTTTGAAATGATGAATTATTGATACTGCAACAGCCTCCAGATTTGTATCTAACGGAATTTCTTTGGATTCGACCGTAGATTTCACAAAGATGCCAACACCACCACTAGCTATTTGCTGCACTGGTCTATTTCTGATGTATGGTGTATAGTTTTTCAATTTTTCATTATTATTAGAAAGTCGTGTTTCTTGTAAACATATTACTAGAGGTGAGAATTCATTGATTAATATTTTTAAGTTTTCGATATGGCTGTAAAAGCCATTCAAATTCCATTGAACTATGAATTTGGTTATTGGATAGAGTTGCTGTCGCTTTCTTCCTCAGTAATAGAAGAGTTGTCTGTTCCATGTATCTTTTTTAAGATTCTTGAAATGTTGTTTTTAAGACGTCGATCGTTTGTGTTTGTGTGTACCATTTGCAATTCAGCGCTAAGTCCTTGTAGGTCATTTGTATAATCCTTTGCTACGTTTTCAGGAAACTTTGAACCTATAGCATTTGTAATATAGTCGCATAGTTCTGTGTATCTTAGTGTGTAAGGAATAGTAGCTGACGATAAAATGGCTTCTATAGGTTTCATTGAGGTTTCGATGTTCAAAGCTTTTTTAATCCTTTTAGGTGCAGATTTCTTTGGAGCAGGAATTATTATTTCTTGATTTTCTGACTCTATTATTTCAGGAGATGTTGACATTTGTCTTTTTATAGAAGTGTGTGGTATTATGTTGGTATTATTAGATAGTGATTCAGGTAGGTTTTGTGAGTTGGAGGAGGTATTTGGTAGTGATCTGTTTAAGGCAGTAGTAGCAGGAGTACTGGATTGATGAGCAGTTGCGGTTTCTGAAGTAAGGGATGTTTTATTTATTGGATAATTTTCTGTTTCAGAAATATTAACATTTATAGATTGAGATAGCTGGTCAATATTTTGTAAATTAATTGGTTCGATAGTGCAGTTTTCATCTTTGTGTCCTGTGGTATTACATTTAGAGCAATTTAGGCCATCTAAGGAAAGATAAATTCTGTAGGGGGTATTGTCATGAGATATTAGAAGTGTATTTGGGATATGATTATTAGTTGTTGGAGCAACAAATACTTGACGTCTAAAGCTTAATATATGATTGTATTCAGATTCAGGCATGCCAACTTTTAAAAATGTTATTTTAGACACTGCAATAAGCTCCAATTTTTTGAGCTCTTCTTCGATAATAGTGTTTGGAATACTGGGACAGACATTTGATATCACTAGTCGGCTCGCAGGAGTAATTAATCTTCTAATTTCTATGTCGTTTCCTTGTATTGAAACGGATTTGTGATTATGTAGTAATTTTTCTAGGATTGTAGTGTTACTGAGATATATGCATACTCTGTTATTTGAAATTCTGGACGCAAAGATGATATTTTTTGGTTGTACTAAAGTTCCTATTGCTGTTATGTATTCGTGTATTTTTATATCTGGTACTGATGACAAAACAATTGCTTGTTCTTTGGATGGAAAGTTAAAGCTGCTTACGGCATTAGAGTAGGTTAATGTTGAAGAAGAGGTTGGTGTTGAAGATGATAATAATGGTTTATTAATTACTGTGTCTGTTTTTAATTGTTATCCATTTTTAATTTTTAATTTCTTCATTTAGTATAATTATACTAGAGCCGCTACTGACTTAAGGTAATTAAGCCGGCTTATCGGCGTTTTTATTTGAAATAAAAATAGATCTTCTGTTTAGTTTTCAATAAAATTCTTTAAATGGTTTTATCTGGATCAAATAAAAATTGTACTTACAATTTTTCTTTTCTGTAATTAGAAGACACTTTAATTTCACTCTTAGTACAAACTTGTATTTAAAGTTTTGGTATAAACCAACAAAAAACACGTTTTATTCGGAGCTGAAATTTATCGACACGTTACTAATGAGTCTCGATTCGAAGTCAAAGATGAGTTTATTTTTACCTTTTTGTGACGAATAATTATTATATTGGTTTTTTTTCTAATTGTCAGACTGTCCGGGGGCTCCAATGCTCATGTAAACGGAAACGAGATCAAATTCATTGGTTCTTGTAAATATATTATGGCCCAAGTGAAATGTTACAAAAAAGGTGATAAATGTGAACAATTTTAACCATAGAGAGTGTTACTTCTTTTTATAGTAATGAAGAGTCTAACATAGAGTAAGATAACTAACACAAGATAATAATTAAGAAATAGGTATATAGATTTAATTGTTTTTATTACTATCCTTTGTTCTTGAACGTGAAATTTGCTGCCAGGGAAAAACCGTTGCAATTTTAGATGTTTTATATATCACAAGCTTTTGAATTTTAACGCCGTTACAACGACCTTAATAAGCTTTATATAATACTAGATAATAATGTATGAAAATTTTTTGGACAAACCCCGATGTACCAAGTTACCTAGGAATCGAACACAGAAAGAGTCCCACAGGTCAATCCTTTTGATAATGTGGGTATCTGGGATTAGTGAATTTTCCCCTACGAGGGAGTGCGAGCTGTACAGCTAAATTTGGATTTTCTTCAGTAAACGAATTTAAAGGAAATTTAAAGTTAATTTATTTATAAAGCTATAGCTCGTAAACTATTTGACGTACAGTGTCCAAGTTTAGCATAAATGAACTGCATATATTGAAAAATCTTCCCGTGGAATCTTAGTATAGTACGTGAACAGCATAGTTGGTCCCTTAATTATAAATGATATGCAAAAGAAAAGATGCGAAGAAAAATTGTAAAAAAATAATACTACAAATAAACAATGGCTCCGAAATTTTTATGACTTCGAGTACTTACCAACGTGTTCTACATAATTTTATCCAAAAAATTACTTAAAATCATCTAACTCCTAAAAATGTCATCAAAACGACGATTTTGAAGCTCTTCCCACTGGTTAAAAAAGCTATTATAGATTCACACAAAAGTTGTGTATTTTCAACTCTAAATTTCTAATTTAATTAATTATTCTAATTTTATATCTATATCCATAATAGTTCTAATCTAATTTCAAAATGTTTATTTAAATAAAAATTAAGGGTTCCAGTTGAAAATTCAAAGTTGCTACACCCACCGCGTTCGCAGGGAGAATAAGAACCCTGCTATTGCATAAGTATATAGATTTTGAAAAACCATTAAAAAAGAATTCCTAAGTTTTTTTTATACGACGTCTAGTTTTTTACGACAGAGCTCTTTAATAATGTAAATAATATTATTCAAACCGGAAATAAGCCGAAGGGACTGATAGGTCTGACTGTAAAATTCATTTGCGATGTTGCCAAATTTACCGGATCTCGGGTTGTCTACAAAATGTATATTTAGCATATACACAACGGATCGCTCGCACTGCCTCTACAGCGGATTTAGTAGAACTACTGCAATATAAAATTCACCAAAAGGAGTGCAAAATGAGGTCCAGACAAAAATCGATTTCTTTGTACCCCCATCATTGTTACATCGAGATGTCACTATATACACGTGAATACAAGGTGAGATCCAAAATCGGATCTCGCCTTGCAAAACGGATCTCATTTTGTATAGCTTATGATACAAACGGATCTCGCCTTGATATGAGGACATATATATATATATATATATATACATATATATATACATATATACATATATATATATATATATATATATATATACATATATATATATATATATACATATATATATATACATATATATATATATATATATATATATATATATATATATATATATATATATATATATATATATATTTCTTCTTTAAGTACCGTGCCCAAGTTTTAGACGTGGGTAGCTTCCAGGACAATTTCCCGATATCGTTCTCGATATTGCGCGGCATGTAATAATTCATCTGCTGATAAGCAAGTCCATTGACGAAGGTTTCGGAGCCATGAGTATTTCTTTCTACCAATTCCTCTTCCTTCGTCGATCTTTCCGCTATCAACTGCATTGTCCTGTATCTGCTTCCTCTCATTATTATGTTTAGAGATAAACAGTATAAGAAAGACATAGAAAATTAAGAAATATGTATTTGTGTAGTACTATAAGAATAAAAGCTAGAATCAAAATTTAAGAGAAAGAATATAAAAAATGTAAGAAGATATACTAAAATTGTCAATCATGTCAAGTAAACAAGCATTTACAAGAATTATAATCAAAGTAATGAAAGTTATGTGAAATATTTAAAGTTGTGGAAATTGTAAAGTAACTTTATATGTAGAAGGATGGTCATTGTAGATATACATACTAGGATAGTGCTTCACAACGTTAGTGTAAATCGCTAGTCAATATTTATTATTTATATTTATAGTACGTTACCGATCAATATTGTAAACAAGTGAGTAAACTGATATAATTAAGTAAGTACAGTTGTAATTAATGCAAGTAATTAACAATAACCCTTACTAACATGCATTAATCTAAATATAATAGGCAAGTTACCTAAGCAGAAGAGACAAGATAGAAGCAAAGATCTAGAGTATCTGGAGACCAAGAACAAGCAAAAGAAAAATACCAAAATTGAAAATTGGGGACGACACCTGGTGAAAGACATTGAATGAGCAGAACGTTAGAACGCGACAATTGGAAAAGCCTTGGGGAGGCGTTTATCCAGGAATTCAGTATATAACATTCTTATCATGATAATAAATGTGAACAGATTTACATTACACTTACTTAAAGAATTCAAATCTGTTGCCCTTGCTTGTGAGATCGATAATTGTACTCGGTCCTCCTACTTGTATTGTCCCCAAAATTATCACAACGACAACTGAAATGAACATCGCTATAACCTGCCATGAATCAGTCCATACCACAGCTTTTAAACCACCCTAAAATTAAGACAATGGTAGGTTAAATAAAGTTAGATCATAAACATATATTACAAGATATACTAATTCTTGCAATACCAGCCCATTTCCCCATTGCGACAGAGACAACTACTGACGCAACGCAGTTCCTGCATCTCTTTCTAATTTGCCAGGTTTATCGACCACGTGACCCAAATGACCAATAAGAAGGTCAGGTGAATGATAAATCCAACCCATTAGACTCTATCTTGTATTATATGTGTATGATGTAGATTATATCTCATAGGTTTGGGTAGGTTATATTAAGAAGTTAGGTTATACTTAGTAGGTTACATTAATCTTACATATATAAGGCATTAAATAATTTTGCTTTAAGATATAAATAAAGTAAGTCGATCTTAGCGACAGGGAAAACTCTCTGTCAATCCTAGTAAAACAGTAGTGCTTAGTTTCACAAAGAGAAAGAACCTAGATAATACCTGGATGCCCATTCTATATGGAGAAACTGTCAAAAGCAGAGCTTTTTCTTTTTACACATCAAAGGTTATTTGGGAAAGCATGTGGTTTGAAACCGAAACAACTGTACTGGCTAAATATGGCTGTAGTCAGACATATGATTATGTATGGCGCACTAATATTGTGATCTTGATGCCAATTAAAGATGTCAAAGAGAAGCTGAATAAGTTTCAACGACAAGCATGCTTAATTATAACAGGAGCGATGTCGACCACCCCAACAGGTCATGCTTGACCTTCTCATGAAGGCGTTGGAGCTGCATCAAAAATGTGCATGCAGGAACTAATCAGGAGAAACTGCAAGGATAAATCTATAAAAATTAATTCTGATAGCCAGGTGGCATTAAAGGTACTGGAATGGAATTGGACTGACTCCAAGTTAGTTTTGAACTGTCTTCAAAATCTTATTCGTATCGTAAAAAGTAACAAAGTAGATTTACTCTGGGTACCTGGACATACTGGTCTTAAAGGGAACGAAAAAGCGGACCTAATTGCCAGAGGAGGGGCAAATAATTATTCATATGCCCAGAACCTGTCGTTGACATAGCAAGAAGCATAACCAAAAGAGCAATATCGAACTGGTTGGAACGGATAAATTTTAACCACTAGCACGATTAAATAGGTCTTAAACATAGGAGATCCAAAGATCTATTACATAAGAATATGAGTGATATGTGTATTATCGTATGTTTGTCACCTCAAGGGACACATGGACAAAATCGGACTGACAGAAATTGCGAATTGTAGATTACGTCAGACCGATGACGAGACTGCCCAGGGCTGGATAGGGTAAGGCTCAATACATTTGAGCATTATCAACTCGAACCCTACTTCGTAGAAGTATCATCGAAGGCCGTAATAGACTTTGTTAAAAAGGCTGAGCTACAACTTTTACCTAAGTATAAGTCACAATAGACCTCTTAGGTCGAGTGGAAGATTTGTTAAGCATACACTAATCAAATTGAACTTAACCTAACCTAACTTAAGTCGAACTTAAATTTTGGCAAACATCCTCCTTCTTGTTGTGTCGTTTTCTCTGGAAATTTGTTAACCACATAAGAAACTTCACTGGTTGTGAAACTATTTTGTTGTAGCATTTTTATATTAACTTTTGTATTGTATGGAAATAAACCATAATTTAAATAAAAATAGCTTATATTTGACGTTATGATTAGCACCTTTGAAATCATTCTCAAAATAAAAATTAAACACATTATTTTGTTTTTTCACTTCAACATAGAAAAACTCAACTAATAGTTTAATTTTATCTGCCTTACTCATAATGACAATTCAAAAATATAATATAAATTTTAAAGTAAAGGACTTTAAAATGATATGGTCAATATATTTGAGATGCATTCCTAGATGACTTTATTGAATGAAAGTTCATTTAATTACATGAAATCGACTTTTTTTAAAAAACAACTGACAGAACGAATAATAATAGTATGATACTGCTCTATGATAATGGCATTAATCTTACATTTGATTTATTATCATTGTTAATATCAAATTCTTCTAATCTTTTATAAATAAGTATATTATTTTAAATCGTAAATGATGGAACATTGATTTGATTTCAACTTATTAACGTTGATATGGTGTTTTATTGACATCTTTTTTTAATATTGGTAATCAAATGATATTCCATTCTACTAAAGAATTTTCTACTCAGTTTGGTCCATTTGTCAAAATGAGAATAGCTTATTTGATTTTTTTATCTTATGTCTTTAATTTAATGGTTATGAAGTTTCTCATAAATAAAAACGTTTGCATCTCTACGTCAATGAGTTTTTAGTACTATTTAAAGAAGTAACTTCGATAACTTTGTTCTTCTTGTCAATTGGGATTGTCCTCACAATCCAGCAATTTTGAAAAATAGTCACCATCTTAATATTGCCAAGAGAAATTCAGCAAGGTAAAAAGAGTTACAAAGCCGCTAGGATTATTTTATTAAATAAAACCAACTGCATGGTAAATTTTTCAGTACATAGTATGTAATGGTATTTGTTTATCAATATTAAAACAAGTCTCTCTCTCCCATGGCGCTACAGCCAGGCTAAGTCCTTGGCCTCCCTCAGTATCCGCCTAAGCATCCCTTTCCTTTGCTGCCCTTCTACAATTATCTACCCTCAATATCTTTTTAGCATCGGTTCTCGCTTCGTCTATCCACCTCTTCCTTGGTCTACCTATTGGCCGACGTCCCACCATAGTTCCACTAAATATTCTACTAGGTGTTCTGTTATTACCATTCTTACAAGGTGACCTGTCCAGAGAAATTAAAATAAGTCACCATGAAGAAAATTCCAAATAGGTAATAACATGTCGAGTTGACGTCATTTATAATTTAAAATGCACAAAAGATTAAAATATGATATCAATAATGAGAGTAAATCAAGAGTGTTTTTCTCATTATTTACAATGAAGTTGTAATTTATAACTAACTAACTAACTAACTAACTAACTAACTAAGAGTATTTTACTGTCATATTTGGATGTGGTGGTCTCTTTACAAAACAGTCACATGTTATCATTATGTTTTATGACAAGTGTTCTAACTTAAAGTTGATTTCATGCAATCAAATGAACCATCCTCCAATAAAGTCGTTACAGGGACGTATCACAAAATTACCGAAAATATCTTTTTTAAGTCCCCAATAAGTCCGAATTGTAATTTTCCAGTAAAGTAACTAAATAAATTGTTTACTAATTATTTTGAAAACGACTTCTGCGGTATAAATCGGAAAGTCGAAAAACGTATTTTTAATTATAATATTGTGGTTTATTCCCATAAATTATAGTAGTTATTAACCATTACAACATATACTGCTCCTCTAATGATCTAAATATAAAGTCAAATCAGACCTTAAAAATAAGTAGCTATAATATTTCTCTTAGTTGTGTTCTGAATTTTCTTTGGGTTTTCTCTAAATTATTATTTTTTGCAGAAACGTTTGTCTTGACCCTTCTTCTTCTTAACGTGCCCTATCAAGTCCCCTTGAGGTTGGCGATTAACATGGCGAAACTGTCTCTGTCTCGAGCTATTCTAAAGAGTTGCTCAGCTTTCTTTATTCCTGTCCACTCTCTGATATTCTTCAACCAAGAGGCCTGCTTTCTACCAATTCCTCTGCGTCCTTCGATTTTACCCATCATAATAAGTTGAAGAATATTATATCGGTCTCGCCTCACTACGTGTCCAAAATAGGCCATATTTCTACATTTGATGTTATCAAGCAGCTCGCGAGCAGCATTTGCTCTCTCAAGGACTGCCACATTTGTCAGCATAGCCGTCCATGGAATTTTTAGTATAATGTCTTGACCCATTGCAGAAAAACCCATTTTGGGTTTTCTCTAAATTATTATTTACAGAAACGTTGTCTTGTCATGGACCTCTCATTACAATTATAGATGTAACGATTTTTGAGTTTTAAGGCATTACCTATATTAATTATCGTTTTCGGTTGCTTTATTGGATAGATCAAATTTTATATTTGGAGGTGTTAAGTTCTTTAAATTACGGAATGTGAACCAATTGGTCTGTAATCTGTAAATAACTATCTAATACATAAATATATTAATTCCATATTTTGAAGTTGTTTTAATGCGAAAGTTTAATATGACGTTTCGACCAATATATGCCTCGCTATCAACCTCAAATGTTTTGTTTAGATGATTGATAGATACGTTGAAAGTGACCGGTATGTAAAGTTTTTCGTTTAATAAAGCCAAAATACTGCATAGTATGTACTTACCAAAAATGTATAAAATACACACACTACTGCTACTACGGTACCAATCAAATGAATATCTATTGCGGTAACTATAAAGAAATTAACAAAAATAAATAAATAAAAAATAAATGCTAAAATAAACATAAACGAAAAAAGATTTTAACGTGTTAGTTTCATTTTCTATTGACTTTTTTTTTAAATAATTACATGCCAAGTTAGATTTTTCATTTTGAAGCAAGATCTTTAGTATTGCAAACAATGACCAACCAAAATAAGTAAAAAGGGTTTTAAAGAATAAAAGAAGCCATATTATATTGTATATAATCGACAAAAAAAAAAGTGGGCAAAGAGGAAATGATGGGCAAGGAGAAAAATTTGAATTTCTACATGCGCATTATTCACTTCGCCCTCCATAAGGAGGGAAAAGTACATAGTATTTTTTTAATTGCCGTATTGCCATATTCCAGTGAGAGTCTAAGAAGGTATTCATTGAATTCTGACAGGCAATGGTAGGGAAAATATTTTTGGACATCTACGTCACGGAACAAGACACCCTATACCCTTGCCATTTCAATGAACAACTAAAATAAAAAACTAAAAATTTATAAACAACCATACTTATTACCGTAAATCAGAAAATGTTTCAGACGTTACGCCATAACCTGGACGGCCTCAGTGCAAAAGGTAACAAGTCATTTTTCGGATTTTTTTTTCTCATGTGATAATAATTGGTTTACCAATGTCTAACTCTGTGCAAAAAGAAACAAGTCTACTACCACAGAAAGGCTACTTTTTTTACGTGTAGAACATAATAAGTTGAATAATATGAAAAACTTCATTTGTGCAAAAGGAAATAAGTGGACTTGTTACCACCTTTACAGTATTTGAATTCACCAAACACTGCCTGGATGTCATGTTTCCAGTTAGTAACAGTACATTTTTGTTTGGTTTGGTATCTTTTGTCCGTCCTTGTTTAAGACACTACTACTCTGGCAACCCTGTCCTCAATGACATGTGCATAGATTAATTCAACCTTGGTGGGAGTATGCTATGGACATATGCTTGGTGCAATACAAAGGTTACGTATTGTTGGAGGTTACTTTTGTGCTTAAGTCTTACTTCCTCAGATCGTCAATGATGTAATAAATGTAGACGAAAAATCAACCCCAAGAAAAAGTTAAAATGAGAGGCTTAAAAGGTGACACTAGAGAAAAAAGAAAAAAAAGTTTTCCCGAAATCAAGGATTAGCTTATTTTACGGAGCAAGGTATGAAAGTTGCTGGGCCGAATTTAGCTACCACTGCCCTCCTGCAGCAAAAAATGCAGTGGGAAAATTTCACTTGACAATCAAAAAAATATTTTCACTGCCTATTGGAATTTAAAGACATGATACCGAAGGGCAGCCTATCTGTGCGGTCTCTTAAGTAAAGATGATAATCTGAACCAGGGTTAAAGAACGCGACAAAATATGCCTAAAAACCAGAAGAAAAGGACAGCTTTAGTTCATTACAATATTCCGATTCAGGGCCAAGAGATCGATGTCTGTAATAGCTGTTTTCTCACAATATTTGGCGAGAGAGTAAAATTTGTATGGACCATTGTCCAAAAAGGCTTTCCATGCTTCAACAACCACCCCATATGAACGAGGTAATCATAATCTTGGACATATGGCAACGCCTTTCGTAACTCCGGAATAAAAATAAAAATCCTAAAAAGGGTACTTCTCATACACGTGACGAAATTAAAATAAAATTTTCATACGCTCAAGCTATCGAGAAGGAATTGTTACTGGAAAGTAGGAAGAATCATCACATGAAAGTTTTATTAACTTATGCAATGAAGTTGGCAGACAAGCAGCAGAGTCAGAATAACCCAAACTTTACTTCAATTGCATTTGATTTACAAGCGTGCTTGGGTTACTTCACTTGAGAACTTCACTTGTGCAAACATCAGGGGCCTTCTGTAAACGACAATTATGAACATTTAATCTGACCATGCACAACATGAAAACAGGAGTCGCTTTATGTTTTCTGTGGTATGAGAGTATGGCAAAAAGAGGAGGAAACGAGATTGCTTCTTGTGTGTTCCATGGACTCCACCGAATAGAAAAAAATATTTCACATGTCGTTTTGTACAGCGACTCATGCACAGATTAAAAACCTGTTGAAAACAGAATTATCATTTACAAAAAAACAGGCTTACCAACAACCACTGCCACTATCATTGGAAAAAAAGAGACATTTTGTCAATATTTCTGTACCTCTCTCCGGTGTATCATAAATTTTATCAAGATCTAGCAGCCCAAGGTGTTTTGCTCGATCCTTTAATAAGTGACGAAAAGGACTAGCATTTTTTTATTTACTATTTTTTATAATAATACATACACGTTAGATATACCTTTTTTATTAATAAAGTTTTTGTAATAAATTTAATGTATTTTTGGCCTTTAAGCTGCTAAAAAAAAAGAAATAGTACCTGAGTAAGTCTGTGGAATTGGTAACAAGCAAGGAAAATATTGTGCATTTTGTAACAAGTCAGGAAATTTGACTAAATTGAAAGTTCAGCCATAAAATTTTCAGTTCAATAATAACCACTATTTTGTATTGTTTTCTGAAAAAATATGAAAAAAATTATCCGAAAAAAAAACCCAAGAATCGTTTTTTTTCGTTTCCTCAAAACCAAGTAATTTGACATGTTACCTTTTGCACTGAGGCCGTCCAACTAATAAATAATATTAACCATAAATTTCAGATCCCTGGCTCAATTTCCTCCTATGTCCTCCTGTTCCTTTTTCTTCATCGCCCCAGAAATCAGAGTGTACTTCTGTCAATTTTTTCTTTCCTTTCAACATTATGTTTACAATGTTTCTTTCATCCAGCCCGAAACCCATTCGCCTCTCGAAATCTCCCCTCTCATTTGCCCATCTCTGGCAGTTAAAAATGTCGGCATAAAAATGTTCTTCTTTCTTCATGTACCATGTTCTTTTAGAACGTTTGTTACCATCATAGCTATCTGAATTTTATTCATTGGAACCCTAAAAATGTCCGGTACCCCACAAACAGTATAGTCTGTCGAGGCAGATTTGACTATTCTATTTGTGAATGTGCCAAAACTACCATGTCTGGTCATAAACTGCGTCAGGTAGTAGTCTAGTTTCCTGAACTTACATTCCCATCACGGCCTTAGATCAGGAATAAGCTACTTCGTCCACCTTGCCTTTCCGCTATTATTCGCCCATTCCCTCTGCCACTCTACTATCGTTCTTTCTCTCTCATGCTCATCTATATTTACATCCGTCCTCCTCGCATACACCCTCGCTCTCTCTTTGCACAACAAAACGATCGGTATCACCGCTCCAATTATATATAGAGCCTTATTTGAAACTGTTCTGTATGGGCTAGATACCCTGAGGAGCATTGCCTCAGGTCTCCATTGGCTTGGCATGTTTAGCAGTATTCGGTGCACTACACTACTCAGGTCGTAAACCAGATAAATCCCTGTGCACTTAAGACATTGAAACTAGCAACCTGGAATGTCAGAAGTCTATACTCAAGTGGTAAATTAGCGAACGTACTGCTTGAAATGTGCTTGAAATGGAAAACCTAAAAATTGATGTTTTAGGTATAAGTGATGTACAGTGGTCAGGTTCAGGCAAACAAATTACAAATAATGGAACCATGTGTTATTCAGGTAACAATGAGGTCAATCATCGCTATGGTGTTGCTATCTTAGTTGCAAAAAAGGTCTAATATTCTGTGAGAAGTTTTACTCCTTATTCTGATAGGATCTTATCAATACAACTTCAGTCTAAAAAAGGTATAGTAAATTTTGTTCAAGTTTATGCTCCTACGGCAGATAAAGATGACGACGATATCGAACTATTTTACCATGATTTGGAACATGTCTAGGAAATAGAAATGAACGTGGTGACAGTTTGATACAATTTTGCCAGACAGAAGAATTTGTAATAGCTAATACACTTTTTAAGCTACCTAAAAGAAAATTGTATACATGGAAATCTCCCGGTGATACAACGAATAGAATAATCAGAAATCAAATTGACTTTGTCCTAATTAAACAAAGATTTTATAATTCTATACTGTCTGCCAAAACTCACCCTGAAGCAGACATCGGTTCAGACCATAACCCCATAGTAGTCACATTACGAACCAAATTGAAACTGGTTAAAAAACCCACACAAAATAGAATTGATATTAAGAGATGAAGGGAACCACAAACAAGGGAACAAACTGTAAAATCTCTTACTAAAAATTTATGTAAAGAAGCTATAACACTGATCATAAATGAGAAAATATAAAAGTAGCAATAATTAAAACAGCAAATGAAAACTTAAAACCAACGAAAAGAAAACATAAAGACTGGATGACTGAAGAAATACTACTATTAATGAATGAAAGAAAATCATTCAAAACAAAAAATCCAATTAAATATAAGGAAACTGATCGATTAATTAAAAAAAGAATAAAAGAAGCAAGGAGAGAATGTCACATGAGCAGTGCCAAGAACTAGAAGAAATTGAAAAAAAATATGACCTTTGTAACAGGCATAAAAGAATTAAAGAATTAACAGGAATGAGAAAAACACTTCAAACTAGGCAACTAAGAGATAAAAGTGGTGTGCTTATAACATATATAAACCAAAAAATGCAGAGATGACACAATATATAGCACAACTTTTAGAAGACAAAGAGAGAATAGAAGCACCAAAAGAATTTAAGGATGATACTGGGCCTGACATTATACGAGAAGAAATTGAATATGCAATGAAACAAGCTAACTCTCCCAGGTCTGATGAAGTTCCTATCGAATTACTCAAAATTGTGAATACTGAATCTATCGATATTCTTTTGGATCTATTTAATACCATGTATAGAACAAGTATAATACCTAAAGAATGGCTCCAATCAACATTCATACTGCTTCGTAAAAAAGCCAATGCAAAGGAGTGCAATGAACATCGCACCATAGCTCTAATGAGTCATGTCTTAAAATTGTTTTTAAAAGTACGTAATTCACAATAGAATACATAAGAAATTAGATGGAAGGCATAAGTAATATACAAATGGGATTTAGGAAAGGACTGGGAACACGAGATGTACTGTTTGCAGTAAGTGTTCTTTCGCAGAGATGCTTAGATATAAATTGGAATTACTTGAGGCACATCATGAGAGGTGAAAAATACGAACTACTAAGAAATATAATGCAGGGTAAAATCAAAGGCAGAAGAAGCGTAGGAAGAAGTAAAATCTCGTGGCTACGCAATCTTCGTGAATGGTTTAAATACAGTTCAGTTGAACTATTCAGGCGCGTAACCAACAAAATTATAATTGCCAGAATGATTTCCAATCTCCGATAGTAGCGGAAGAAGAAGAAAAAGTGCACTTCACCACACGATGGCTCTAAAATCATATTGGCGGTCGCTCAGCGCATTCTTTTTTTCTAGCTCTTACTGAAGGCGGCCTTTCACAAGCTGTTCGTACAATTTAGCTATCGAACTAAGAAGGCAAATTGGCCGAAATCGTACCTCTTCCTCTTGACCTTTACCTTTCGGTATTACGACAACCTTAGCTTCTTTCAACATTATTGGAAACTGCTGTTGTTCAAGCAGTTTGTTTAGCAATCTCAGGAAAACCTGCGGGTATCTTAATGCGGTATTAATGAAAGTACCTAGTATTAATCATAATTTTTGTAATATTTTTTCAAAATTTTAAAATCATTACAAATTTATGTAGCCTTACTATTAAAAAGTATAAAAACGGTTTAAGAAACTATGATCCATGAACCATTTGCTTTGCAAAAGTAGAAAAACTCAGCTTATCAAAAACATTAATGACTTATCAAAAATTATTATTAATTTTTCATCCCAAATCAGCATGTGTATTTGGCCTTGGGAGTAATAAATCACGGCCAAATCGCCAATAATTAGGCGTATCTATTTATAAGCGCACATTTTATTTTAATAACTTTTTATAATTAATATGCACTGTAACTGCAATAAATGCAAAAGTAAAATAATCAACTGACTATTTCCGAATAAAAGTTCACGTAAGTTTCAAAGTAAGTTTTGTTGCATAAAACATTATTCTAAGCCTGAAAAAATCTAGAATATTTATTAAAGAAAGACGTTCTTTAATAAAGTAAAAACATCGCAGAATGGAAAGGTTTAATTTAAGCCACTTTGGAAATAAGCTCTTTAATTATTATTTACATACCTACATATAGTTAATTTGATTTTTCTAAGTATATGAATTTTATATTAGCTCAAAGATATGAAATGGAAATACCTGGATTGTCTTTGTCAACTGTGAAAGAAGATACTTTAATTGAAAAAAAGACCTTAGCCTTAGAGTTACCATACTGACAAAGCCCATGGACCGTCGTCACGAAGAGAGGAAAAAAATTGTTCAACAATTGAGATTACTTCTTCAGATGTGGCTTATTGTGTTTGCCAAAAAAAGAGAGTTGGAGCGTACACTCGTGCTAATTTATAATTAGGTTGTACATGTTGTGTACACTAATAACATACTCGGTGCATACTATAAAGGCTTCAAAAGTAAAGTTACATGCATGCATTGTGCACAGACAGAAAATATAAAAATAAATAAAGAAAAGGCGATTAAAGGTCTTTATGATCAGCCTAAGAAAACAATTAACTGAACAAAAATTTCCGCCAATTGCGATTGAAAATACTATAACCATACCTATTCCCAGCTTTTATAGAGCCAAAAATGATGCTCGAAATGATGTTGATATCAAACAAGATAAAACAGTTGACGATAGTTTATATAGAGTAGAGACGACACACGGAATAATACACACTTTTTTTAAGAAATAAATAACAGAATGCAAGGAGAATTTTTTAAGTTAGAACATGTGCTCGATATTCAGCTATATCTAATTGAAATTAGTGCAAAAGTTTCCAAATTTGGGGGACAAAGCATAATAAACTACTACTGCAATAAAAAATGCTTTTCAAAATTATATAGATGTAAAAGGTCTAACGAATTGTGCAATTCCTAATGTCATATTGCCTAATTATGTCAGAATAAAGAGTACTTTTTTATTTTAATTACGACAATATAAAAATAATAAACATCGAAATTAAAAAATGACACTTCATTAAACCTAATCTAACATGAGTTTGACTAATGAGTTTTACTGGTCAAATCCCGATTTCATGAAATTACGATATTAACCTATGGCACAGAAACATGAGTAGAAACAACAATTACAAAGAAAACCTTAAGAACAATAGAGATGAGAACACCGAGGACAAGATCAGGTAAAACTTTAAGAGACAGAACGCCTAATACACAAATTAGAGACATGTCTAAAGTGCATGATATCGTCAGATGGGGACGATAAAAAAGACGAGAATACAACTAACACTTAAAAAGAATGGACAGAGAGACTTGCCCGAATACTAAGACATGGAAAAGCAGAAGAACAAAGACCGCAAGACAGACCCCCTAAAAGATAAGGGGATAGCTGGCAGTCAACATTGCAAATTCTTGAATAATTGATGGATTCGACCGTTACTTCATGGAAATTAATTTTATGTAACAATAAAACACTGAAAACTTTGTTTTCAAACTTCCACAAAATTTATTTTAAACTCTTATCACTACAGCTGTTTCGACTGATTGCCTTTTTCAAGTGATCTATTTTTGGCATGCGTTTACACCTTATAGTCTCTAATTTAATAGGTTGAGGAAAGGAGAACTGTTTGTCTCAAGTTGGTCATTCAGAATTATATCTATGTTTATTAATTTGTTGATTTCCATAGATTCTAACAAGGATAGCTTAAGGCCTTTATTTTGAACGTAAAGAATTTTAAATTCGTTATTAAAAGAATGATTGTGATCTAAAAGGTGAAGTGAGTATGTAGAATCTGTTTTTCTATTATTCAAAGCCCTTTTATGTTCTGCTATTCGTTTATTAAAGTCTCTACCAGTTTGACCGATGTAAGTTTTTGAGCAGTCGCCACATTTAAGTTTGTACCCACCATTGTGTAAGTGTTTTTTATTATGGCTCTTGTTGTTTTTAATATATTTGCCTAGGTTGTTATTTGTTCGGAAAGCTGGTGTTATTCCTTTCTATTTTATGTATTTGGCTATTTTGCCTGTATATGTAATCGAGCAGAAGGTACTGGGTATTTTCTCTGGTGGTTGAATTACTATTTTCAGGGCTTTCTTGTTTAGTTTTTGATTTAACATTTTATTAATTGTTTGTTCGTTGTATCCGTTTACTGCTATTTATTTAATGATATTTAATTCTGTCTCAAAGTTGTATGTTGACATCGGAATTTCTGTTAATCTATGTAACATTCTATGATAAGCTACCAGGTTATGTTGTGTTGGATGTAATTATTGGATTTGTACTAGTTTGGTCTAAAAGGTTTTTTACTAGAATAAAAGTTTCTGTAAGAGGGATACCAGGAAAAAGATTTTTTACGTCAAATGCAATTAATCTGTAGTTGTTAGGTAATTGAAAATGTTGTATTTTATTAACTACTTCTATTGTATTTTTTATGGTAAATTTAGGTGAAAATTTAGTATGTTCTAAAATAATCTCTAACAGTTTTTTTTGAAAGCTTATATGACGGAGCTGTAGACGACGTACTGGTATTATTCACAGGAACTAACAGGCAACTCGATCAATTTTTATCGTATATTCACTTCATAGTCATATTTAATTTACAATAGAAACAGAACAAAATCAATCCATAAATTTTTTAGATTTAAAAATTATCAGACTTAAAAACAAACATGACTTCTCCATATTTCATAAAACTACCCATACTAACACGGCTATACACAATTCATCATCCCATCCAACACAACATAAACTGGCAGCCTATCATAGTATGTTACATAGATTAACAGAACATCCAATCTGAAAATACAACTTTGAGACAGAATTAAATATCATTAAATAAATAGCAGTAAACAATGGATACAACGAACAAACAATTAATAAAATAAACTTTGAAAAATGAAAGGCAAATATCGAGCACAATTTTAACAATTAAATCTTGCCCAAGTACTTTCGCTTACTACAGCATCATCAGGGGCATTTCGTCAAATTTGGACTATCCAGCAAGCGTAAAATATGATAAACATAAATTTTAACATAAAATTGTACAAAACACTACACTAAAACAAGGACAAAAAGTTTAAAATTAATAATTAATTAAAATGGTTCTACGCTCTACATTATTTGTCAGCAACAGGAGAGAGAATGAATGATTCTCTCTCCGCATGCCAAATAGATTACAAATAGATCACTTGAGAAAGGCAATCAGCCGAAACAACTATAGTGATCAGAGTTTAAAATAAATTTTGATATATGGAACAAGTGGAACAAGATCTGAAAAGACGTAAGATTAGCAACTGGAAAAACAAAGCAAGGAACAGAACAGAATGGCGGAAAATCCTAGAACAAGCCAGGACCCAGAAAGGGTTGTCGAGCTACTGATGATGATGACATAATTTAAATTCAAAATGAATAGCGGGTAAGGTTGTGGTGCAAAGTGTTTAACTTATCTTGAAATAATATCCACTTAAAATTTGTTGAACTTATATTTATTGTTCTCCAAAACAAAATCTTTTATTTAAGTATTAAATTAATGTCTTTTTTGTTTTACCATAACAAATATATCATATTAGTGCGTTGTATTTATGCTGATTTGGATTATTTGATATTAATAATATATATATATATATATATATATATATATATATATATATATATATATATATATATATATATATATATATATATATATATATATATATATATATATAACTTTTACGTGTAAGGTAGTACACATCAAATACACATTACCAAACATTTAAAAGAAAAAAGCAGCAGAAATAACAGAAAAATCGTGCTTAAGCTATAAAGCATCCAATAATGCTAAGTACGGAGCACTATAATAAACACGTTAAAAATATATAAAACGAACAACAGTTTTTTCAATTTTCTTACCTTGATTAAATGCTAACGAAGGAACATAAATAATGATTGGTAAAAACATAACCTAAAAGAAAATAATCAATAGTTTTATGCTTATATCGTAATATGGAAAACTCACCTCATCTAAAATAAACAATACTGACGCCATTGTTCTAACAACTCTACTAAATCTAAGTTCTAGGTACTAAAAAGAAATAAAAAGATTATTAGCTCAAAGTGTGTATATTTATTAAAAGTAGAATCATTTATAGCAAAGAATGCAGGAAAGATCGATGTGTACATAGATGCTGTAATGATTATAACCGAATTTAATGAACGCGTGAACTTGAAAATGTGGCACATTCCGAAACGACAATGCTTTATTATATGACTGTACTGATTCAGACTTTACATAATAATGACAACACACATACGTCATGTGGAATTCAACGTTCTCTATCAATATTGAGAAAGCACAGGAAAACACCTAACAGCCAAATGTGAGAAACCCAAGGACGCAAAACCTAAATGTGTCCATTGTGGAGAAGGGCATCCGGCTAACTATAGAGGATGTATCGTGGCAAAAGAAATACAAAAAATAAAAGATAAATATAACAAGAAACAGACCTTACCCAGACAACCTCAAAAAATGCATCCAAAACCTGTAGAAAATCCAAAACAAGAAGAAAACAAAACAAGAACTTATAGTATGGTAGCAGCTAGTAAAAGTAACGAAGAAAACTATAGTAGTCAAAAAGATCTGAAAATAGAACAAACACTACAAAAAATATTAGAGAGATTAACTAACCTAGACGAGCGTATAACCAGAATAGAATATATGTAGCACCAAAGGAGCTATACCTAAAAGACTAGGTAATGGCGGGTAATTTACGAATACTAGAATGGAATGCAAATGGGATCTTGAAACATTAGCAAGAACTACAAGCGATACTAGATATAGAAAAATAGACATATGCCTCATTTCTGAAACCCATTTTACGAATGAGTCATATATTAGATTTAGGGGTTACAAAACTTATCATACTACTCACCCTGATAATGCAGCCAAAGGAGGTAGTGCAGTAATAATCAAGGAAAATATTACGCACTATCAGGAAATTGGATACAGAACAAAAGAATTTCAGGCCACATCAGTAAAAATTAAATGTAAAAATTATGAGGTAATCATCACAGCAGTTTACAGTCTGCCAAGACATGCCATCAAGAAAAATCAATACGTAGATTTCCTGACCAGTCAAGGACATAGATTTATCCTTGGAGGAGACTTCAATGCAAAACATACGCATTGGGGGTCACGACTGACTACAACCAAAGGGAAAGAAATTTTAGAAGCAATGAAATACATAAAATGCGACGCAGTATCAACGAGAAAACCAACATATTGGCCTACTGACACAAATAAAATTCCAGACCTTATCGACTTCTTTGTAGTTAGAAATATTTCTACAAATTACATAGAGATAGAAGAAGCATTGGATATGACCTCGGACCATTCTCCAATTATTCTCACACTCAGTGACACTGTTATCAAAGAAGAAAGCCCCCCTAGACTTGTTAACAAAAATACTGATTGAAAAAGTTTCCAGATAGACCTTGAAGAGAAGATTAACCTCTCAGTGCCATTAAGAACCATTGATCAACTAGAAGCAGAAGTAGAATTACTCAATAAAAATATACAACAAGCTGCTTGGAACAACAGCACGAACATTGTCGAAAGAGTAAAAGGAAATAACTACCCGAAAGAAATCAGAGAAATGATAACCGAAAAAAGAAAACTAAGACGCAAGTGGCATCAGTCTAGAGCACCAGTTGATAAAACTAGATTAACTAATGCCACACAAAAATTAAAAAGAGAAATACAAAAAATTAAAAACGAATCGGTTAACATTTACCTAAGTGAACTATCAAATGATAGCGCTACTGATTACTCTTTGTGGAAGGCTACTAAACGATTAAAAAGGCGAATCTTACAGTATCCACCAATTAGAAATACTAATGGTAGCTGGGCAAGAAGCAGTATACAAAAGGCCAACAGGTTTGCTGACCACCTAGAAAATACTTTTCAACCAAATGAAGAACAAGAAAGAATAAACTGGGAGCTCCCTGATCAAGACGAAATGGAGATTAGCCTTGTAACTCCAAAAGAAGTATATTTGGAAATAAATGAAAATATAAATCCAAAGAAAGCTCCTGGATTTGATCTAATTACTGGGGAAGTGTTAAAGCAACTTCCAAGGAAAGCTATTATAAAATTAACATATCTTATAAACGCTTCCTTTAGGTTGAGGTACGTACCAAATATATGGAAGGTGGCAGAAATTATAATGACACAAAAACCAGGAAACCCTCCACAAGAAGCTTCTTCATATAGGCCTACTTCACTGTTACCTGTCATGTCTAAATTATACGAAAAATTACTCTTGAAGAGACTAAAACCGATTATAGAGGAAAAAAATCTAATTCCTAATTATCAGTTTGGGTTTAGAGCAAGCCACTCAACGATAGATCAGGTGCATAGAATAACAGATATCATAGAAAAAGCTCTAGAAGAAGGAAAAGTTTGTTCCGCAATTTTCCTCGATGTAGCGCAGGCTTTTGACAAGGTGTGGCATGACGGACTATATCATAAAATGAGATGCTACTTACCAAAACAATATTCTGAACTACTAGAATCATATATATCCGACAGATACTTTCGAGTTAAATATGAGGAAGCATATTCAGAATTAAGAGAAGTTAAAGCTGGAGTTCCACAAGGAAGTGTCCTGGGGCCAGTGCTATACCTGCTCTATACCAGCGATATTCCATCATTAGAACCTAACACAATTGCGACATTTGCAGACGACACATGCATTCTAGCAGTCGGACAAAACCACGAGAATGCAGCTACCATGCTACAGAACTCTGTTGAACAAATTAACATCTGGACCAGCCGATGGCGTATCAAATTGAATGAAACAAAATCTGTTCATGTCAATTTTACTAACAAAAGAGAACAACATATCCCAGTACATATAAATAGAAACCAAATACCTTATGCAAATACGGCAAAATATTTGGGTATGACGTTAGATTCCAAGCTACGTTGGAAAGCACATGTTAAAAAAAAGGAGGAATTAGAAATTAAGTTCAGAAAGATGTACTGGTTGATGGGAAAAAAATCCACTCTGTCTATTTATAACAAATTGCTATTATATAAGCAAGTCCTTAAACCGATATGGACATACGGAATATAGCTATGGGGCTGTACAAAAGAAAGCAACATCCAACATATACAACGATATCAGAATAAAGTATTAAGGAACATCGTTAACGCTCCATGGTACTTTAGAAACTGTGATCTTCATCGAGACCTCCAGATGGATACAGTTATCCAGACAATAAGTAAGTTTGCCGAGAGTCATGAACAAAGGCTCTCCAACCACGTGAACGTCGAGGCCATCAAACTCCTAGACAACGCCAACCAGATAAGAAGACTAAAGAGAACGAAGCCGTTTGATTTAGTGCTATAAGTAAGTGAAAGTGAAAAAGCAGAGTAAAGTGCGGCTTAAGTGTACACGTTAGCTAGTAGTACTATAATGTATTAGAGCCTAAGGAATATTGCTGAATATAACCTTAGATAAGGTTCTTGTAATATTTATATATAGAACTAACTTGCTTATTGATCATAGTGAATGATCAGATAGCAATAGTCATAAGATTCCTGTTGGAGTTTTATTAAACAAAAAAAAGATATTGAGAAAGCTATAGTTATCTACCATTAATAAAAGCTTTCCTTATGTTTCGGTGCTTGTTTCGTATCCTGCTTTAATGCATCACCAGGATATCCACCTTTTTTTTCATGGTGGATACAATATGTTTAAAAATTTCTGCTTTAAAAGTACTTATCAATTCCAAGATCCTATTGTAATCGTATGTTCGCTTTATTCATTTTTTTTTCTCTATTTGATATTCATACTTTGCAATCCATTTTAACCTTTCGAAAGCTTTTTTGTATGGATTTACTTTTATTTCAAGCGTTTTGTACTTTTTTTTTTCGTAATTTCCTTGTCTGATACGTATTTGTATCGAAAATTAACGTTAATTTCCCTGTTTAGGGCTAGTTTAATTGTTCCTTGTATCTTTAATGTTTTTCTTTTAATTTCCCCCATTGTTTCCAATGTTTTAGCTCAGGATTTTCTGCGTCAATATTATATCCTGTTATATAAAATAACGGTTTTTGAAGTGAAAATGAAAACGTGGCAATTTCCCATTAAAAGGGAAGTTATATTTTTTCTTTTATTTTTGTATGTACTCTACTCATTTATTTAATTTTTGGATTTCGTTTTGTGTTTGTTTAATTTTTATTTTAATACCTCGATTTTCTTCCCTTAGATTTTAATTTTCTAATCTCAGTTCTTTTAATTTTTCTGTACCAATCCCCCATGACCTTAACATTTAATGCCAATTGTTGTGATATTTCCATCATCTTTCTTCGCTTTTTGTTAGAGTAAGTTAGTTAATTAGACAGTTAGTTAGTTTTCTGACATTTTAAAAATTTTTAATCTCTCCTAGTATTCAACAGCTTCTTAAAGGTAACGTAGTAGACAAGGCGAAAAGCTCGAGTTCGTTCGGAAAAATATTCTCATGAGATTTTTTGCATATTCAATTTCATGAGATACCCCAAAATAAGGTTTAGCAGGTCGCTCAGACGAAAATTTGTTCAAATTTTTTAAAACAAATTGAAACAATAAATTTTTTCAAACTTAATTTTTTTAGATCATTCTGAACAAAATAGATATCTTGCAAGTTTTGTGTAAAATTGATCGTTGTTGAGCTATAAATAATTTAAAACTAAAAAACGCAAAATTAAGATTTTTAAGGCCTAAAAACACAAGTAAAAATATTATTTTTGAATTCACTTAGACCTAAATTCACGTTCAAACCTTGTTCTGTCATTTCCCGATATAGTCTAGGCGGAATCTGTTTTAGATTGGATATTTTCCATAGGAAGCTATTGTTTTGCTGGAATCCCTTCAGGATGTGCTCAATATCTATAATCACGATGTGCACCAGTCGCAAACCCTGTGCTAAATTTTTTATTTAACAAAATCTGAAAACAATTGAAAATTTCTCATTTTTTTGATCCTATTTTCGTTTATAATTCGGAAAATGTTGATTCTAAAGAAAAAATGATAAGAAGTTAAAAGTTTCGTTATTCAATTTTACATAATATTTCGTTAGCTAGAAATTGAAAATTTAATATTTATTGTTGAAAAATTAGCAATAATTGGAAAAAAAGTACAAAAAAATGAAGTTAATCCTTTAAATGTTTTCGACTTTCTTAACTTGACTTACAAGCTCCATATTCCGCCTAGAAAAACTTTTTAATATGTTTAAAACGTGTGCTAAATTTTGTTCAGATCGGTCGGATAAATTTTGCATAATAATTTTGCAATTCAGCCTACTGGAAAAAATCGCAAATTTTCAAATTTATAGTAGGCCCTAAATAAGGCCCTCAGATAGTTGCAAATTCTTTTACATATAAAGGAAGGCTCAAACTTTCAAACGCTTTTTGTAAAATTCAAATCGGTTCACCAGGACAGCCTAGAAAACTTTTTAAAGTTTTTTTAGAAATTTTTTTAGGCTTATAAACAAATTGAATAACTTTACGAGCTTTAGACATATCAATTTCAAAATTTAAACACTTAAAAAACATTAAAAGAGACTTCTTAAAAAAAAGATACATTCGGCTTGAAACAAATAATCATAAGTGATAGAGGGCTCGTTTTTAAACAATGAAGATATTGAAATAGAAAGTGAAGGTTTTGAGGAAGAAATAAGACCTGAAGATTCTTGTCCTTCAAAAAAAGAAAAAATAAGAAAAAGACTTTAAAAAAAATTATTGAAGATTGAGTCAAAATAAAGTTTATTTATGAAAACAATAAATAATTTAAATTGTTTAAACAGAGGCGAACGAAAAAAAAATTTGTTTTTTTTAATACAGTTTAAAACAGTTTATAAATCCCTATTTGTTTTCTAAAAGTAACAATTTACTTCAATGTATAGATTGCAAGATAAAAAAAAAACAGTTTCGAGCATTACACAGCAGTATAACAACACGTACAATATACACGTCATTTTCGAATCAAAATATATTCTCAAATCAAATAATGTCATTATTAAGATAAAACTGCAGAAATAAATTATTTTTAATGTTAATTATTTTAAGAAGTTTGATTTTTACAAAAAAAAAATTCATTCGCCTTTGTTTTAACAATTCAAATTATTTATTAACAATTTATAAATACATATTTGTTTACGAAAAGTAACAATTTACTTCAATGTATAAATTGCAAGCTCAAGGAAAAATGCATGAAGAAAAAATGCTATTACTTGTTTAACATGCAATTATTTATTGCAAATTTCCCAATGATGCTTGATGTAATCTGAATTCAGCTCTACAAAAAGAATAAAAAATTTTAAGGTTGATCTGCACCCCCCAAAAGATAAATTCCAAATTCAAAAAATTTGAAAAAAATTTTTTTCAAATTTTTTTTTTTCAAATGAAATTTTTCATTTTCAAAAAAAAAAAAAATGAAAGGTGTATAAGATGACTAGAAGTATTTTGACAACTTTTAAGCAAATTTCATGTTTTCGTTTAAAAAAAACTCAAAAAAACTACTTTTTTCCAAGTATAAAGCAGGAAAACCAGGCATATAATTTTGTTCATTTTTTTACAGCATCAAGATATAATTATAAGAAATACTTAGAAATTTTTTGAAAATTTTTGAATTTACAGTTTTGTCCCAATCGGAAAAAATAATATGTTTCTGCTTATAATAAAGCTTCCGGTAAGAAACCAAAAATTTTTTTAATAACAAAATGTATAAAACTGAAAAAGTGGAAAATATTTGCAATAAAACTTTAAATATTTTTTCCTAAACATATGAAAAATCTCGTTAAACAAGAATTATGTCTTGAACCGCCGCCTTCAAATGTGTAATGTAGGGAGATGGCTCCATCTGAAACAGTGGTAGTATTTATCATCGATAGATAGCATTACGTTCGGCTGCGAAACGCTTCAAACGAAACGACATAGTAACAGGGTTGCCGTATCATTTACTTTGTACAACAATTTGGCAGATTATAACAAAACTTAGTAGGAATGTTATCGGTTTGAATTTTGAACTGGTCATGCTAAAACTTACAGAGTTACAGAATAGTAGATACTGCAACTTTTATTTTGAAAGTAGGATATCATAAAATTTACACTCTATAAGTAATATATCTATAAAAAACTTATTTAGTTTTAAAAACCTATTTAGGGGTTTTTAGTAAATTATTTTAGTATTTATAAACAATAGTGTTCCTTGCATAACGTATTAGTGGTAAATTTTATATTAGTATTAGCGTTAGTTTTAGTGTTTCAGTTTCTGGTAGATAACTACTGTTACAATGTTATTCTCACTCAAAGATAATTTTTTTTTGGACTGCCCTGTTGAATGTCCTAGTACTTAATTGTTATAACGGTTAACTAGAACTAATAAAATTTAAAAAGTGATCCTCACTTGCTAAGATTATGAAAGTTTATCTTCTTTTAATTTTCTTCAACTTTCGCAAGAAATAATAAAGGCATAATAGCCAATAAGTAATACAACTGTCTAAATATTAATTTGTCACTTCTAGAGAAATCTGTATTATTATACTCTTTGTATATATCATTTTACCATTTTATAGGATTTTCAATTACGGTTCTAATGATATAAATATGTGTGTAGGTTTTTAGTTTGTTTTTAAATAATATTAGGATATGATTCAAAAGGAGATCGAATCTGGTCGGTGTTTATATTGCTGCGTAAAATTCACATGAAAAGAGTGGCTTAATTAATTTTAAAATATTCAAAAGTGGTAAGTGATAAAAAACGCATATTAGAGTTAAAGGGTGTATGGTTTTTCAATTATTTACTACTAACTGTTTAAATATTAAGTGTTAAAAAAATCAATAATTATTGTCTGCTATTAGCTGTACTTTTACCTGTAGCTTATAGAGCCGAAATGTGAAAAGTCATTAGCAGCAATAAAATATTGGGCTAGTCAAGTTTCAGCAACTCAATAAAAGATGAACAAATGTCCAAATTGTAAGTTGTCGATTGTTAACAATAAAAATTCCCTTAGTTGTATGTCATGCAATTTACCGATTCATATTCATTGTCTTCTGTCTTTTTTAATCAGTGCGTGTTGCCAGTACTTACATATGGTGCAGATACATTAACACTAACCAAGAAAGTAAGAAATAAAATTTGTGTTACCCAAAGAGCCATGGAACGATCGATGTTAGGCATTTCTCGTAGGGATCGGATCACGAACAGGGAAATAAGACGGAGAACAGGAGTGACAGATGCCATAGAAAGAATTATGACCCTTAAGTGGAACTGGGCAGGGCACATAGCTAGAATGTCAGATAACAGATGGACACAGCAAATAATACAGTGGAGACCGAGACAAGAAGCACATCGAAGTAGAGGTCGTCCACCAACAATATGGTCTGATGACATAAAACGGATCGACAAAAATTGGATGCAAACAGCACAAAACAGAAATACATGGAAAATACTGAGGGAGACCTATATCCAGCAGTGGATAGATCCGGGTTAAATGATAATGATGATGATTCAATGTCTAGATATTGCACAAGAAGAAGTTATACGAATAAATAGGACAAAATCAGAATCACTAAGACTCGTCTGTAATAGTTGCTGTACATTCGAAGATAAGTTCAATAAATTAACTGACTTAATTTCTAAGTTATCACAAAGATTATCAATAGTATTAAACCTAGGCCATTAAAGGTTACATTTTCAGATAATGATATTCCATTATTTATGTTGCGCAATAATATGAGGTTGTTAGGTACCAAATTTTCTAGAATTCAATTGAAGGATGACTTAACTAAATATCAAATAAACTATTTGAATAAAGTGCGAGAGGAACTGGAAAAACGTAATCTACTTAACAAGGCACTAACAATAAAGTATATTAATAAAGTTCCAACTATTATTAGTACCAACCAACAAAATGCCACAAAAAACAAATAGAGTTGAGAACAATAGATATTTTTTAGACTAATATTGCTTCTTTACATGCTAAGTTTTTTGACTTTTTGTCATTTACATCTTCTAATTCCGATATACATATTTTTGAGATGGAGTTCCTCTGAAATCGGTACGGGAAAAGTACGGGAAATCGGGTACGAGAATGAAAAAATGCGCATCTGGATGGGTAAACCTCTGCACGGGCGACATCCGAATGAAGTCAGTCAAGAGTATGTCGACAATATAGCGTCGAACTATTGGCTGACATCAGGAAAGATGTTCCCTGAAACAGAAGGTTCATTACTCGCCATTCAGGATCAGGTTATACCAACCAAAAATTACCTGAAATATATTGTCAAAGACCCTCAGGTCCAAAACGACAAATGCCGATATGGATGTCAAGCCCAAGAAACGATCCAACATATATAAGGAAGGGCATGACTCAGTAGGGAAGATCCTCCATCAAGAGATAGCTATTAAACTGGGACTTCTACAAACAAACCATCTCCCATATTATCAATACGTTCCAGAGAGTATGCTTGAGAATGACAACTACAAGCTATACTGGGATCGTACTGTGCTCACAGACCAAACTGTAGTACATAATAGACCAGATCTCGTGCTAGTTAATAAACTAACAAGACAACAACTCTAATCGATGTGGCGATACCTAACAACAATAATCTGCGTGTTAAGTACAACGAAAAGATCGCCAAGTACAGAGATCTGGAAATACAAATAAGAAGACAATGGAGAATGGAAAGTACCCAGACGATACCTATTATTCTTACTACCACTGGAGTCATTCCGAAGAACCTCCTAGAAAACATAAAAAAGCTGGGTCTAAATGAACATCTATATAAGGTCATGCAGAAAGCTGTGCTACTTTCGACGTCCAGATGCGTGCGAAAATTTTTAGGAGATACACCGACGTACCAAGTCACCTAGGACTCGATAACATGGAAAGAGTCCCACCAGAGCTCGATCCTTTTGATACCGTAGGTATCTGGGATGAGTAAATTTTCCCCTTAGCGGGAGTGTGAGCCGTATGGCTAAATCTGGATAATAATAATAATAATACTCATGTTACTCGTGTTATTCCCAAAAATCACCTAGCGAACATAAAACAGCTGGGTCTAAATGAACATCTTTATAAGGCCATACATAAAGCTGTACTCCTCGCGACGTCCAGATATGTACGAAAATTTTTGGGAGATACTCCAGTACACCAAGTCACCTAGGGCTCAATAACACAGAAAGAGTCCCACCAAAGCTCAATCCTTTTAATACTGTAGGTATCTGGAATGAGTGAATTTCCCTCGATATTTTCCATAGAGGGAGTGTGAGCCGTATGGCTAAATCTGGATAATACTCAAAAGCAAACTTAATTCCAAGCACTTAGTAAAAGCAATAAACACATATGCAATGACACCTTTCACATAGTCCTCATTTGGCGTTATAAAATTGTCGAATACGGAAACTGAAGAACTAAATAGACCAAATAGAACCGTAATAACTAAATACGCATCAACCACTCCAAATAATACATCCAACGTATGACTAACACGCACACAAGGCGGGAGAAGAACGGGGTGTTTTGGAAATATCACCCACTACTTAAAAATAAAAAAAAAAACAGCAAAAAAAACAAAGACAAAAATACATAGACACAGCGATTAGACCGATGATAGCATAAGGGGCGGAAGTAATGTGTCTTACGAAAAAAGATGATGAAAAAGTAAGAATTATTAAAAGAAAAATTATAAGAATAATCAGACAAATAAAGCCAGAACAATGAAGCATGAAATAAGAAATATAAATATACCCGAAGAAGAAGACATAGTAAAGTTTATTAATTCATAAAGACTGAGATAGTAATAGATTTAAATAACATTTTTGTTATTTCCCACTAAAATATTACATAATCATAATACCAGATCATTTAATTTTTAACTATCAACAAAAATGTAATATAATATGATGTACGAATTTAATGGTAATATGATATTGACAAAGAAAGCCGCAATATACATAATTTCTTTGTCGGTAAAATTGTTTAGATAATGAATGAATTTGGTATATTATATTCCGACTGACATAGCAGAACAGCAAAGTATTATACATAAAGATGTTGTTATAAGATATCTTTGCTTAGTTGGTCTACTAGTAACCATATAAGTTATAGCATATATTTGATAAAATTACTGTCTACACAACTTGGCAACTCAGCCAATTGATATAATGACAGAAAACTGCAATTTATGTTAGGATTTGAAAATATTACAGAGTCGTCATGTAGAAATCTACAATTAAGTTAAAAAATTTACCACAGTAGCATGCCGCAGTAGAGCCATCTCTAGGATCAGAAACAAATTAATCGAGGGTGCAGATCAACCTTAATTTTGTTATAGATGTAACACACGGATTATAAAGTAAACTGAGAGTAAACTTTCATTATTAGTCTTTTTTAATTACTTATCTGCAGTATAATATATATATATATATATATATATATATATATATATATATATATATATATATATATATATAAATAACAAACTAATAATCATATAAACCTAACCAAACAAAAATAAACAAATGATATTTAACGGGCGCTAAAAATAAGAGTACAAGTTTTGACATCCTACAAAATATTCTGTTTTAGCGGGAGTTTTAACGGTTTAGGTTATGATTTTAACGGATGCATAAGTTAAACTCAATTCAGACACATCAGTCACGTCTCGTCACAGTGATTGCGCCGAATCGGACAATCCGTCATACAAAATATTCTTTAATACAAATATGTTGCCGGCATTCACACTCATCAGTTGACAAACAGTTTCACAGCTGTCAGATAGTTGATTTGTGACCAAACAGGACCGGTTCGGCGCCGAGACTATGACGGGACTGATGTGTCTGAATCGACCTTTACAGAATACAAAAATAATTGTAGCGGACGCTAAAATTTTAGAGGCCTCTAAAATTTAACGGAATGGTTACAGAATACACCCCTAAGCCTAAAAAATGTTTTAGGCTCTCCTAGTGAACCGATTTGAATTTTACAAAAAGCATTTGAAAATTTAAGCCTTCCTTTATATTTAAAAAAATATGCAACTCTCTGAGGGCCTTATTTAGGGCCTACTATAAATTTGAAAATTTGCGATTTTTTTCCAGTAGGCTGGATTGCAAAATAATTATGCAAAACCTATCCGACCGATCTTAACAAAATTTAGCAGACGTTTTAAACATACTAAAAAGTTTTTCTAGGCGGAATATGGAGCTTGTAAGTCAAGTTTAAAAAGTCGAAAACATTTAAAGGATTAACTTCATTTCTTGTACTTTTTTTTTCCAAGCATTGCTATTTTCTCACAATAAACATTAAATTTTTAATTTCTAGCTAACGAAATATTGTGTAAAATTGAATAACGAAACTTTTAACTTCGTATCATTCTTTCAATATGATCAATATTTTCCGAATTATAAACGAAAATATGAGCGAAAAAATGAGAAGTTTTCAATTGTTTTCAGATTTTGTTAAATAAAAAATTTAACACAGGGTTTGCGACTGGCGCATATCGTGATTATCGATATTGGGTATATTCTAAAGGGATTCCAGCAAAAAATAGCTTCCTATGGAAAATGTCCATTATGGTTTGAATTTCTACAGATCCCGCCTAGTCTAATAAGCATTTTTGGCTTACTTCATATTAAAACATTGTTTTTTAATCGTTAATTAAGTGAAGAAGCCCTGAACTTGAATTTAAGCATTTGATGATTAAAAAAATAATATTTTTACTTGTGTTTTTGAGCCTTGGAAAGCGTTATTTTGCGTTTTTTTTTCAGTTTTAAATGTTTTAAAACTCGAAAACGATTAACTTTGGGAAAAACTATAATAGATGTAATGATTTGATTTGTAATATTATGGTCTAAAAGGTCTACAAATCCAATCATTACATCTGAAATTTTACATCTTTTGAAATTTGCAAAAACCAGGACTACTTTGAATTTAACAATGAAATATATACAAATAACAGTACAGGACTTAAAATGTGTAATCCTCTATCAAATATATTTTTATGGATCATCTAAAGAAAAAGATTTTAAAATATCCCGTATTCAAACAGTTTTTATATTGGTGGAAATACGTAGACGATGTACTGGTATGTTTTACAGGAACTAACATGCAACTTGACAAATTTTAATCGTATATTAATTCACTCCATAGTCATAATAAATTTACAATAGAAACAGAACAACATCAATCCATACATTTTTAGGTTTAAAATTATCAGACTTAAAAACAAACCAGAACTAAAAAAGTTCTCCGTATTTCATTAACCTACCCATACCGACACGAACAATTGGTACAACGAACAAAAAATAAAATTTCAAATCAAAAACTACACAAGAAAGCCTTGAAATTTGTATCCCCACTACCAGAGAAAAAAAACCAGTAACTTTTGCTCGATTACGTACAGACAAAATATTAACAAAAATAGCCAAACACATAAAAAAGACAGGAAAACACCAGTTTTCCACAGTGACAGTTTTTGGGTCAGTTGCCACACATGTGGCAACTGCCCAAAAACTTACATCGGTCAAACTGGTAGAACTTTTAACAAACGTATAGCAAAACATAAAAAGCCTTTTAATAATAGAAAAACAGATTCTACAATCTACATATGCACTTCATCTTCTAGATCATAATCATTCTTTTAATGACGAATTTCAAATTCTTCACATCCAAATTAAGTGTCTTAAGAGGTAATCTTTATTAGAATCTATGAAAATTAACAAATGAAAAAACACAGAAATAATTCTGAATGACCAACAAACAGTTCTCCCCTCCTCAACCTATTTCGTTAAAGACATACCAAAGTGTAAACACATACCAAAAATAGAATACTTGTGAAAGGAATTCTGACGAAACAGCTATAGTGATAAGATATAATAAATTTTTGTCGAAATTTTGAAAACAAATTTTTCAATGTTTTACTGTTATACAAATGTACACTTTATCACGAGTATCATGGGAGATACTTCGGAGCTTTTTTACTATCCCGGAACACAACACACCCCACAAGACGTTCATGTTCGGCAGCTACCCATGAACGGAATACCTATTATACATTTTTACCTTTAATTTTGTCTTCTTTTTCTTTTTATTAGGCAATTCTGTCCGTTTCTATTCTCTTGGATTATGCCTTTATGTTATATTGTCTCACCATCTTTACTGTGGTCGGCATAACTTTATTTTATTTAAAATAAACTTTTATTTCATAAAATAATATATTACAATCATTTTTTGTTTGCAAGACCATATTATCTGCAAATTGTATATCAGGTAATCAGGTTACCCTGCTTGGATAGTAAAGTAAAGTTTTAGATATTGGTCAAATTAGAATTAAATGATATTGTGCCTTCCCTCATCAAATATCTCATTAGTTAGTGTTAGTCACTGTTACTTACAAAATGATTATCACCTCAGTGATTAAAAGAAGAAGACATAAAAAATATTATCAGAGTGCATAGAATAAACCGTAAGAGATACAAAATCAATACAGCCATTTAAAGTTGTAAAAATGGAACCCAAATAGTTTTAGACAAAAAAATATCCCAGACAAATATTAGTAATTTGCACAGCGATATCGAAAGTTAAACAAAAAATAAAAATTCCAAAGGAAAATATCTGAAGAGCAAATAAACAATTCACAGATACTTGGATAGAAATCAAGATCAGAACATAATGGAGCTTAAAAAATAAATTTTCATCTTCGTAGTATGATACATATGATACGTAGTATTTTCTGTTTTTTCTATTTTCTTTGGTTTGTTTTCAAAACATTTTTGATTTTTTGTGTGTTTTTTTGCTATTTATATATTTTAAGTTTGCACATAAACAATTTTGTCAAATAACAAAGATGTTTATTGATAAATGGTTCAATTAATGACTTTCCTCAAAATTTTACTTCTTCGAACTGAGCTCCTTATTCAATCAATTAAAATGACAAAAAAATATAATTGAACAATTATTAGATATGCATTTACCTCGTATGAAGAATTGACTTGCAAAGTCAAAAATACTGGAAGGTATACAGTTGATACAACTAGACCGCTCATCCATATCGCTATCACTATAAACCAATATTGTGTTCCAAAAAGATAAATCTCTGATGGTGTACCCAATATTGTTACTCCTGATACGTAACTGCAAAAAAATATATACATAAATATCTAATTAAAACCTTGTTTTTTAATAATAAACTATTGTATCTTTCTTGAATAATAGTATACAAAAATGAAAACTTTTGTATACTATTAAAGGAATAAAGAAGTATGTCAAAAGACAAACCATATTTTTTATTCATATTATCACTGTTTTTTTCTTATGAACAATCTATTTAGGACCGTGCCAAACTGGAAATGTGAGTCCGAACTGTCCAGTATTCTGCGGGTGACATACTGTAGATTTGTAGATTTAACATGACACACACACATACACGCAGAAATTATATAAAATACATGTACACACATGCATACCTTTATAGTGTTCAATCGAAAAATCACCATAAAGCCGCACTATTATTTTCCCATCATACGGAGAGATTTGATATTAAGGTGTAACACTATCATTCAAATGGGATGCACGGTCAGGAAAAATTTGTTGCCTAAGCGATGTCTGGAATATTATAGCTAACGAACTCTGGAATATTATAGCTTTGGAAATGCCATGCCATGCATGATAGCATTTCGATCCAACTTATGAGAATAAAATGGACACGGAGACACAAGGGAAAGAAACTATTTTAGAAGAAGACTCAAAAATAAGTGTCTTTTAAGTCTACAAATAAAACTATGAGTGTCTCCTGTAAGGAATTCCTTGTAAAGGGAACAGAAATAGTTTTTGATCAAGTCCCTTTATCATAAAAAATATTATTATAGTTTATTTTAGTTTCCTACACACCCTGATTATTAGCTGTTTAAAACCTCAAATACTAAGGACTACACATATTTTGATTATGAAATCTTACCTTGCTATTAAAGAGAGAGCTACAGGAAAGGGTTTCAAATTCTTGTTTCCTGTGAGGTATTCGCTAAGGGTTTGACTAGCTTCGCTTTTGCAATATCTTCCTCTACAGCCAAAATATAATCCAGTTAATGCCGATAGCAGCAACATGGCTGAGAAGACAGCATAATCAGCGATATCGAAATGGTAGATGTCTTTAAGAAGAAGACTTTTGAACGTCATTTTTCTGTAACAGTAAAATATACTACATAAAAAAATTAAGAATGTGAATTATGAACTTGTTTATATTGAAAGTCAAAAGACATGAAATGAAGAAATGTGTATGTTATTCTCCTTGATAATCTCCCAATTGGCATTCATTGGATACGACCTAGACTACGGTAACGTTTGCGCTTTTATAACTTCTTCAAAATTAGGATATCTATAAACATTGTCTATTTTTTCGTTTTATACTCTCAACCACAATCCATTCCAAAGTTTTCCATCAAATATATGTATAAGTACATTTCTTTTCCTCGCAAGAATCATGTATTGTTCTTTTTTATTCATAGTCTTTGTTTCATAAACATACTATTATTATAAACTACTAGTACTATAACAATTCTTAATTTGTTGGTCCTCTTGATACATTGAATATCTACTGTATTTTTTGGAATTTTTTTTTTGAACCTATTCTCTATCCTTCCATTGTTGGATATAGGTCTCCCCCAGTTCTCTCCATCTTTCCCTATCTTGAGCTGTTCTCTGCCATGTGGGACCTCCTTGTTTTCTGATGTCATCTTTCCACCTCATCTGTGGTCTGCCTCTTGATCTCTTTGCATTGTATGGACGCCACTTTCCGATGGCATTGTTCCATCGTCCGTCTTGGAGACGTTCATTGTGTCCAGCCCATTTCTATTTCAGTTTTGCTGCTTGTTCTATCGCGTCTAGTGTCTTTGTTCTGGTTCTGATCCACTGGTTACGTTTTCTATCTCTAAGTGATACACCCAACATTTGTCTCTCCATCGCTCTTTGTGCCTTCCTTATCCTATCCAAATTGGCCTGTGTAAATGTCCATGTTTGTGCTCCGTAGGTGAGCACCGGTATGATACAGGAGTAATATACCTTGCTTCGTAAGTATAGAGGGATTGTTTGATTTTTTAGAACGTAAGAAAGTTTGCCGAACGCTGCCCATCCCATTCTTACTCGTCTCGAGATTTCGGCTGTTTGATTTTCTCTATTAGCTCTGATTGCTTGTCCTAGATAGATACACTCATTTACCTGTTCTATTTTTTCTGTTTTTATTTTTATTGCCTTTTGGTCTTCCGTGTTTGTCATTACTTTTGTTTTGTTGAAGTTAATTTTTAGGGTTATTTTTGGAAATAACCCATAATAATTGTAATTAAAATTACATGTTTTGAATGTCTCTTCCAACTCGGAAATTGTTATCGAAGATGTACAGGGTGTTTTGCAACAACCGTCTAACCCACAAATGTTTACAAATGAGGTTAGACGTGTCAAACTGTCGATCATAATGCATACTACATCAAGCAAAAATGATATAAGCCATATCCATACTCATGGAGGCGTTTGTGAACTAAGTTCTAAACCATATTCGTCAAATAATATAAAAACAGAAATTTGTAAAAATAGTCTAACCCATGTTTTCATTATAAATATGTGGGTTAGACGCTTGTTGCAAATATTTGTAAGGGTCTTTTCATTGTGTGCACCAGGTGCAAAATATTAAATTGAACAAATCTTTATTTTGACTTATTATTATTTCGTAGGGATAGACGGTTATTGCAAAATGACTATTTATATTTTTACAATTTTGCAAAAACCGTCTAAGCCGCTTTAAGTTATTTTTGCAATAAACAAATTTTACTTATTTTGCTTTTGTACGTTTTTTAGATAGCCTGTAATTATTGAAATATAAAAATTTGAAAATAGAGCCTTATTTTCTATCAGTGAATTGCTTAAAGTAGGTAGACACAATATGCTCATTTACTCTGAACCATGTATATGTGGCTTAGACTATTATTGCAGAACATCCACACATGCAGAACAATGTGTAGGTTATTAACCTACACATATAAATATTATATTGTTGTCGTTTATTTTAAAAAAATACAGTATTTAATGTAAAACAGGCCACAAGACATGTACCGTACTTTTCTTAATGCATGTCTTAACTCATGTCAACGAACTACGCCATTATCGACGGCAAAAAAGTGCAAATGAGTAAAATGTCCTAATAGAGACGGCAGCATTACAATGATAACGTAAAACGTGTACTAGTAAAATAATCTAAGTAGTCAGAACACTGGAATTTGTGTTTCTTTATGAAAACGTCAAGAAACGCTAAGGATGAATCAATTTTCGTCTCCACTGTGAACTCAATGGTATAATTTATACCATTCAAATAACATTGAAGACCCCCAAAGACAGATATTATATCAAGAGCCTGTAGTAACCAGGAAGAGAGGCAGGCCAGATTTAAAACTCAAGTCTAAGATGACTTGAGGAATCTAGAGGTCAGAAATTGGAAAGCCAGGGCGAAACTTGATGGGGGAATGAAAACTAATTCTTGAACAGGCCAAGACCCACCCAGGGTTGTAGAGACCACCCAACAGGTCAACCAAAGATGATGATGGTGAGTCAAAGTAGCACGCGGCAAATCACCGGTGAAGCCCGAAGAAATATTAAAAGTCCGAGGAAAATAGAAGAGTAATATCAATTAATTAATAAAAAATTAAAGAAAATCAGGTAATATTGCCTATTATAAAGAAGGAAAAAGGGAAAGGTATAATCAGGCGATACGAAAAGTAGATAATAATTTGTTTCTTACGTTCATGTCCATAATTCGTGTTCGAGTTCCTCCAGTATGATAGTTCTCAAATATGTGAAGTTGTACATATTACATTTGGATATTTATACAAACTATAAATTTGATTTTATTTCTATTCATTTTGATGTCAATTTCCTCTTTTACATAAGAGTAAGAACCACAATTGTCAATGACTATTGGTGTTTTTGCGGGAAACTTTATCGCTTGGCTCCCTGTAGGTTTTTAGAGGTTAACATTATTTTGAATCTTAGAGTAGGGAATTTTACTCGTCAAGTAACGATTAAACTACACCGTTGCCTGGTCCCAAGTCCAGGATAAAAAAGGGGGAGGGATAAGAAAAGGACTAACTATCCCTTCTTGTAAAAAAAAACATAGTTATGAAAACTAAGCACATAACTCGGATACAGAGGGATCTTTTAAGACGATAAAAGCGACGACAAAGGACAATGAATATAGGAACCTGGAACGTACTAAGCCTATATCGGCCTAGAGCCCTAACTCAGGTGGTCAAAGAACTTGAATCCAGAAACATTTACATAACTGCTTTATAAGAAATTATATGGACTGGAGAAGGTACACTAAAAGCTAATAAAGCAGTAGTGTTTTTCAGCGAAAGCGAACGGGAACATCAATTCGGCACTGGTTTTATAGTCAGGTAAAGTCTTGTGGGGTCAGTCTTAACTTTCAAACCCGTTAATGAAAGACTCTGTTATATCAGACTCAAAGGACCACTACATAATTATTCTCGAGTTGCTGCCCATGCACCGACATAGGAAAAGAAAGAGCATGTAAAAGATAACTGCTATGAGAAACTAGAGAAACTGATAAATAATCTACCCAAACAGGATATGCATATTATCTTAGGAGATTTCAACGCAAAGATTAGGAAGGAAGCTGCGTACAAACCAACAATAGGTAACCATAGTCTTCACGATGTCAGCAACGATAACGGAACAAGGTTAATAGACTTTGTAGCGTCCCACAACCTACTAATAAAATCAACAATGTTCGAACACAAGAAAATACACAAAGAAACATGGATCTTTAACGACGGCGTTACAAGAAATCAGATCGATTATGTTCTAGTAGATGCCAGGAGAGGTAGTAACTGTCTGGACGTAAGAAGCCTAAGAGGAGCTGATGGAGACATGGATCATTTTCTGGTAAAAGCGAAGATATTGATAAGAATAGCGTCCGAATAAACCCACAAAAATATACCAACACAAGTATGGAATACCGAAGTTCTACGTAATAAGGAGACAGTTTAGAAATTTCAAAAGTCTATAAAAATCGCTTTAACACAGACAGAAGACTATAACAACATAGACTTAGCTTGGAAAAATATCAAATTAGCTCTGACAAGCGTATCAGATGAAGTACTAGGACACAAAAAGAAAACAAGAAAAAAATGGTTCGATGGTGATTGCTTGAACTCCATAACAGCAAGAAATATGGCTAGAAGGAACATGCTACAAAACCCCTCGCACAACAACAATGAAATGTATAGACAAAGAAGAAGGGGGACAAGAAAACTAATGAAAAAAAGAAGAGGGAGTATCAGGAACAAATAATCAGAGATATAGAAGAAAAAAGAAAGAACAAACAAGCGAGACAGTTTTTCAAAGGAGTTTCAGATATCAAGACTGGGTACCAAGCAAGAACAGGAAACTTCCTTTAAAACGACAGCGGGCAGCTTATTACTGATGACAAGGAAATACTAAAAACCTGGAAGGAATACTTCTATCAACTATTGAACGACCAATCTAGCAGAAATACATCAAACATAGAGGTACATACAGCTGAAATAGAAGACCAATACCCGACATACGAAGAAGTAATACAGGCAATCAAAAAGTTTAAAAATATTAAGACACCAGGTAGCGATGGTATACCCACATAGTGCTTAAAAGATGGAGGAGAAACGTTGTAAAGTTCTATATACAAGCTAATTCAAGACATTTGGCGAGAAGAAACAATGCCAAATGAATGGAAAGAATGGGTTATTGTACCAATACACAAAAAGAAAACAAAAAGCAATGTATTAACTACCGGGGAATAATACTCCTAAACACCTCCTACAAAATCCTTGCAAACATCCTGCTAGAAAGAACCAAAACATACACAGAAGGAATCGTTGGAGCTTATCAATGAGGAATTAGACCGAGCCGCTCTTTTATTGACCAGATATTCACAATAAAATAGATAATGGAAAAATGCTGGGAATTTGATCGTGAGCTTCACCAGATATTCATAGATTTTAAACAAGCATTTGATAGAGTATGCAGGGCCAGACTGTGGACAGCGAGGCAGGAACTTGGCTTTCCAAAAAAACTAGTCAGGTTGATACGGATGTGTATGGAACGGTTACGATGTAATGTGAGAGTTGGACAACAATACTCGGAGACATTTGAAATAAACAACGGACTAAAACAGGGAGATGCACTTTCACCACAACTCTTCAACTTAGCTCTGGAGCACATAATTAGAAGTGTAAGAATCGAAAAACCGAACACAGTATTTCATCGAGAAGAACCAAACTTATTACTGGCATTTGCAGACGATATCGATCTAATAGGAAACACACGATTAAGAATAAAGGAAACTTTCGTGAGGTTCGAGAAGGAAGCAGAGAAGATGGGGCTCCAAATCAACGAAAACAAGACGAAATATATGTATATGAGAATCGGTCAGAACATCACCATCGATGACTTAACTTTGAGCGTGTTAGAGAATTCAAATATATTGAAACAACAATAATTGAAGACAATAACGGATCACAAGAAATAAAAAACAGGATTTAGGTCGGCAACAGATGTCTTTTTGCCATCCAAAACCTTATAAAATGGAAACAACTAACAAGACGTTCAAACAATCATACGACCCGTTGTGATGTATGGAAGCGAAACGTGGACGATAATAAAGGCAAACGAAGAGAGACTATGTGTTTGGGAAAAAAATCCTAAGGAAGATCTTTGGCTCTGTGCTGGATGAAGCATCAGGACAATATGGGATAAGAACTAACAAAGAGCTCGAAGAACTCTACCCAGACGTCAACATCATAAAAGAAATAAAATGCCGAAGACTCCAATGGGCACGACACCTCAGAAGACATTCTGAAGGCAATTCTAGTAAGACTGGTGTGGGAGGAAGTCCCAACTGGAAGGAGACCACACGGACGCCCTCGTCTCCGGTGGCGAGATAATATAGCAGGAGACCTAAGCACTATGGGCGTGGATAATTGGATGGAGGTTGCTAAAGACAAAAAACAGTGGAGGCATGTTGTCGAGTCGGCTAAAATCCACGAAGGGTTGTAACGCCACAGAGTAAGTAAGTAAGTAAGTAAGTAAGTAAGTAACGAGTACTTGAATAGTCGAGTTGTGTGATTTTTAAGTAAACATCATAAACCAATTTAGTACAATTAGTTTCATAGTAAATACAAATAACAATGAACTCGAACGACAAGGTTTAAGCAAAAATGTGCTATTAAAAAAGAAAAGGGAGATTCTGAGACGTGCTGAGACCTACAGAGATTAAACAGGCAAGAGTAAAGGGACAAAAATATATTCGTTACAAGTGCATAGAAAACTCATAAGTAGAACTAGGTCTAAATTGCAAGTACGTTACAAATATTAATTGTAAAATTGTAAGTGACACATTTATGTTCCTTTTGGGTGTTTACGGTTTAAATATGTCATTTTGCTGCTTAAAATTATAAAATAGGGTTGGAAAAAAGAGAAGAACCAGTAGATATTATAAAGGCTTATTTTGGTCTTCATGGAATAACGTATGAAAGGGTTCGAACGCTACAAAAACATATCTTTAATGGTGGATCAGCACCAAAGAATAAACGAAGCAAGTATTCAAACCGACCAAATAAAACGGCACAAAATATATTCGTTTTGATTAAGAATCATACCAAATCTTTTAAAAACCAACAGTCTCATTATTCAAAAAGAAAAAATCCGAATAGCTACTACCTTCCTGAGACGATATATGTGAGAAAGATGTATAAAATATTCATAGCAGAACATGTCAAGTGTTCTTATGAAGTATATCGAAAAATATTCCATACCGAATTTAATCGTTTTGACTTACCGAGAAATGATACATGTGGTACTTGTAATCGGTATCAAAGTAAACTATTTGCTAGTTATGACGATCCGACAGACGTGCGGAAATTAAATATTGAGAAAGAACTCTACTTACGGAAAGCTGAAAAGTATTATGAACTATAAAGCAAAAACATAAATTGAAAGCACGTGCTGATCTAGATAACTATACATTTGCTTGTCGTTTGACTATATATGCAATGTCACATATACGTACTAATGAGTATTCTATGCTAGGCAGATAGGTTATACGTATCTGGTTTGCCCAATGATGGAAATAATACAGCAACTATGTTCTCTTACAATGAGACCATTGGAAGAAAAAGACAAAACGAAGTAGATTATTTAACGAGGTAATGACAAAGAATCTTATCCTAATAAGCGACGGATGTGCCTGACAAAATTAAAACTATGTTCTTAAGAAATGGCTGTACCTGCTTGTCCAGGGTTTACACATATTTGAAACGATCACACATGTATTTTTTAATCGAGGTCATTAATTTTTAAGTTGCGACCAGGATTTTCCATTGATTGAAAAGCATACAAAATCTGAAACCTTCGAAATGCCTAAAGAATGGGAAACGATATCAAGAATGCGAGGAGCAAAACATCACCGTTTACCGTAACTTTACTGTAAATCAGCTCGTTCATCAGTGAAAATGAAAACTGCGCGATGTTAAGATGTTAAGATATTCAGTTGATGAGCCTGGGGTTGTTTTAGTAAGACAGACTTATGCAGGTAGCTGTGAAAAATTCCTTATAAGAAACAAACATGGTACACCGAAAAAGTTTAAATTTAAACTGTTATATAGTAAGCATTTGGATATTCCTCAGGGGAAAAAAGTATCTTAGAGATCTAACCTAACCTGACCTAATATTTAAAAAAAAAACAGAGGCTCAAAACTTTTATAACAAACGATTTAGACGAAGACGATACCTAACAGCAGTGGTGTAAGTGATGGAGAGTAAATATTTTGTATACATTAAAAAAAATTTCGTTCATTTTTCATTTTAGTTTGATACTATAAATATCCTTTTAGGGAACAGTAAACATACTCTTTTTATAATTCAGTAAATTTGTACTGTAAAGTGATACTAGTAGGAAAGTTTTGGGGAAGTTCTGATTTTTTCATTCCATATGTGTTTTGGGGTGCTAAATCTGAATCTGAGGTTTGCGGACAAAATTTCGTGACGCAACATTTAAAAAACCAGAAGAAATCGGTTTTTTTTTTGCTTTTTACACAGCAGGAAATATGTTTCTCACGGCTCTATATGGAAAAAAAGAAACAAAACTAAATGATTTAAGATATAAACAATACGTATCTTCATCATTCAAAAATTCAAAAAAAGACCAAAATTTCCTCATTGTCCCCAACTGAAGCTGCTGCACGAGAACATTCACTGAGAGTTTATTATCAGGTGCAACAGTGGTTATCCGGTCAAGTCACACCTAACAAGAAACAAAAAGACCCAAGTGAATGGGGATGGCAAAAAACTAGTAGTGGTCTTGTGCCAGTACCGACTACTTTGGACCCTGCACCAAACTCAATACTCCGGTACATTTCATGTAAATGTAAAAAGGGCTGTCAACGCAATTGTGGATGCAGAAAGGCGGGACTCCATTGTTCCCCAATATGCGCATCATGCGAAGGACTGTGTAACAATGTTGAGCCCCCAGAAGACAGCTCTGACATAGACGTAGAAGAAACTGAAGAAACAAAGAGAGGTATGTTGGATCTGACAAGTTATTTTGTAGTCATTCATCTCTCCTTGATATATGATATGTGTCTCTCCTCTTTTTATTTTCCACGAGAACGACTCCCGACGCTGACGATGGAGCAATCTGACCCTGAGCCAGGACCCGATGCCATCGAAGAACCTCAGTACTATGTGGAAGGTATGCTTAATCTCACTATCTATTTTGCAATCTTCATCTCTTCTTGATAAATGATTTAACTTTAAATTTTTATTTTCCAGAACAAGCAGAACCAGGACTCATCGTTATCGAAGAACCTCAGCCAGGGCCTTCCAAAAGACAACAGCTCATATAAATTTTGCATATTATAATTTATAATCATAATAATACAGGGTGTTTCAAAAAAAGGTAACCCCGTCTCTAGGGTAGGTAAAACACTGAAAAATAATTGGGGTTTGCTTAGTAAAAAATGTTTGTAACGCCATCCGTTTTCAAGATACAGGGCGTTAAAGTAAAAAAAAATTTACGTATTTTTTACGATTTTGCCGAAACTACTGGCAACATTGTAATGAAATTTTATACGAATATGTTTTGGAAGCTGATACATCCCATGAATTTGTTTTTATATCTTATTCTCATAGAGGGCGCTAGTTACACGGATCGTACTAAGTATTATTCAATATAACTTTTTTAAGAGTATAATTATTAATCAAAATTTCAAGTAAACTTAAACATCATTCAATTTTACACGAAAAAGGTACTCTTGGTAAAACTCGATACTGTGTACAGTTTTCGAAATATTTTGATTTGAAAATTATGAAGTAATAATTGATGCTGGTATAAAATAGTTAGTAATTAAACAAAATTCACATGAAGAAAATTAAATTAATGAAGAAGAACATAAAATAAATTTCAATTACAGTAAGTGTTCAAAATGCCCTCCGTTTTCGCGAATATACAAGTCTATTCTTTTTTCTAAAGATTCCATTAACCTTCTAAACGGTAAAGGATCATCTATGATGTCATTAAATTGACGTTGAATTCTTTCTTCCAATTCTTGGCGTGAATTTACCTCTGTAGCATAGACTTTTTCCTTAATATACGAACAAACTGCGTAGTCCGAGTTAAACATACCTTGTCGCGTAAAAGTGGCCTCGTCCGTAAAAAGAATGCATTTTAAAAAATTTGGATTGTGGACTGTCCTTTGTTGCAATGTTTCACAAAAATCCACTCTAACCGGTAGATCATCTGGCAAGAGCTCTTGGACTTGTCTGTAATGATAAGGATGTAATTACTGTTCTTTCAGTATCCGATAAGTACTTGAAGAAGAAGTATTTGTTTGTCTTGCTATATTCCTTTCGCTAACTGTTGGATCTTGGTCAAGTAAATTTAAAATATTATTTTCTTTATTAATTGTTCTTGTTGTTCTTGGTCTACCAAAATTTATTTTATTTGGTCTCACATTCCCAGTTTCCCGACAACATCGTTCAACGGCTCTAAATGTTTTTTTACTTGGTAACTTTTCTGCTTAACGTGTCACAACTGCACTAGAACATTCGCCTAAGGTTAATAACATGTCAGTGTATTCAACATTTGGATACATTTTGATTTGATTTTACAAATAACAAGGTTGCAAAACTCCAATTATTGTTGATTTATCGTCATAATAATCAATAAATGTCAAATTTCTATGGCACACTTGGAGAAAATAGAGGTATTTCTATTAGAACTTTATGATTACTACCAGCATCAATTATTACTTCATAATTTTTAAATCAAAATATTCTGAAAACGGTACACAGTATCGAGTTTTACCAAGAGTACCTTTTTCGTGTAAAATTGAATGATGTTTAAGTTTACTTGAAATTTTGATTAATAATTATACTTTTAAAAAAGTTATAATGACTAATACTTAGTATGATCCGTGTAACTAGCGCCCTCTATGAGAATCAGATATAAAAACAAATTCATGAGATGTATCAGCTTCCAAAACATATTCGTATAAAATTTCATTACAATGTTGCCAGTAGTTTCGGCAAAATCGTAAGAAATGCGTAATTTTTTTTTTCTTCAACGCCCTGTATCTTGAAAACGGATGGCGTTACAAAAATTTTTTACTAAGCCAACCCCAATTATTTTTCAGTTTTTTGCCTACCCTAGAGACGGGGTTACCTTTTTTTGAAACACCCTGTATATGATTATAAGTAACGAGATTTTAAGTTTTATTTTGTTATGAGTTCTACCTACCTACTGAATTTGCATAATTTTTGCCTTTTTTCTTTTTAATTACTTGTGTGGAAAACCAGGTGACATTTATCAAATGACAGCATCCATAAAAATTAAATATTGAAATGTAAAATGTGGGTTTTGCATAAACTGCTAAAAATTTACAATTTTCAACTCGCACTAGGAACCGAACGCTTCGTATGAAAAAAAAAACTAAATACTGGTATTTGTAGAAAATTTCAAGTACTTTAATTTTTGTAAACAGACCATTTACCAAAAGTTGATAGTTTTTGAGTTTTAAACAAAAAACCCGAAAAAAGAACAAAAACAGTTTATTCTGTTTTTTTTAATGTTGCGTCACGAAATTTTGTCCGCAAACCCCAGATTCGGATTAAGCACCCCAAAAAGTGTGAAAAAATCAGAACTACCCCAAAACTCTCCTAGCAAAAATACAATTTAACTGAACTATTAATAAAATGAAGGATAATAATTAATTTAAGACATATCGAAATGAAAATCAATTGCTGTCAATAATAGTATCTATGTAGTGATATAAGTAAAATTGGGAATAAGAAGTTAAACTTTAGGAAAATACTTGAAACTGTAAATAACATATACAGGCCCATTAATATTGGTGATACATCATCATAAATTGTATAAATTATCATAATTTACATAATTATAATAGACATATTATTAAAGATATATTTTGTTTATTTCTAAAAACTATTGTGACTGCAAATACAGAGAATCATAAAAAATGCGCATACATTATGGGAACGCATATATGAACTAATAAAAACAGAAAAACTACCCATATCTCGAATTGATATAAGTCACAACATTCACTATGTTTTAACGTTAATATAGCCTTCAAATAAAATAAAAACAATTAATAATCTAAGAAAATATATGCATAAAGAGATATAAGAAAAATATGGGAATTTGACCAGAAATTAAAAATAAAAGAAGCACTTACCAAAGATTATAATAAAAACAAAAATATTAATTCTAAATTGAGAACATTCAAAAAAAACACAAATCACATATTGTGTATCAATGCCACAACACGCAAAGCACATGTACACTACAACATGTAGTAAGAGTAACTGGAACTGGTACTTTCATTATCACGACGAGTTTGAGTTTACAACACTTGACGGTTTAATGAACGGAATCGATCAAATCCACTTAAAAACATAATTGGAAAATAAATTAATAGGTAGTATCAGTATCGCATTGTCTTGCGCATCAATTGACGCAAAAATATTTAAGTGGTAAATAGAGATGTGCTATGATTTCGCAAAATTGCTATTTTATCACTGTTACATCTATTCAAACACATTATAGAAGACATATTATATATATATATATATATATATATATATATATATATATATATATATATATATATAGAAAAAGCGTACGAAATAAGTGACAACAAATTTGGTTTTCTAATGGAACTCGAATAATGAGAAGTAAAGTACCAGCAAATTTATGTACGTCCTCCTCTTCTGTTCAAATATATTCAGACGAAATTTTTCGAAGAGCCCTCGAAAATATGGAAAAACGGCTTAAAGTCGACGGGATCTACTCAGTACAAAATTTTGCATCAAGCATACAAGTTTCAACTTATATTGACCAAAAGGCTAAATACGAGCACGAATAAATAATCCCAGAATAACATTTGAACGAATAAAAAATCTCACAAACTACACTTTATCATTAGATATTCGATATCAGCTTATAAAAACCTATTTTTCCATATTAATGCATACAGTCAAAACGTGGAATCTAAAAGTAAATTGTATAAAACGATTGAAAGCCTTCGACATATGAGCAGAATGCTAAAAATGTAATGGGCAGAACGAAAAACTAATAAAAGTACAACAAAAGTAATCATTATGAGAATCGATAGACAATTTATAAAGGGAAATATTGTACGAAAAAGGGCTTAGGGAAGAAGAAAATGCTCGTGACTTATAAAATGTGTTAAAAAATGTGTGAGATTGGAGAGACAAAATCATACAAGATAGATATCAATTTATCGAAATGAGACATGGATATTTGTCTTTATTATTAGCAAACATACTAGAACTGTCCAATAGAACGAACACATTTGATCAGAATATAGGTGATTTGTCACTGTGACAACAGAATGTATTTTTGATTTGTCTATATATATATATATATATATATATATATATATATATATATATATATATATATATAAACCAAAGATATTTTATAAAAATCACAATAGGTTGAATTATTTTTTGAACAGTGGCCGCAGGAGCTCATTAATGAGCCTAAACGTAAACAGATTGTTCTGTAATTTAAAAATATAGATCATTTAGATTAATTGATCCCGAAAAATTCCTTAAAACCAAATCTAGGATAAATATATACCTAATAAAAATTCAATATACATTTTTCATTGGAAACAATGTTACAAATTAGAAATACAATTTGGAGGAAAAGTTTTAGCATTTAATTTGCCATGGGAAATTTTCAACACGTCACCAACTAAATACTTTATGTATTTTGTCTTTTTAACAGTTTCTTCATTGGAATGAATATTGATGAAAATATTTGCTTACTTTGTAAAGAATAAAACATTGCAAAATTAGTTGATGAACCTTAGTGGTAGAAAAAACTTAAAGTTAGTGTTAAACAAGATATTAAAATTTAAAAATTTCAAATATGTTATTAATACCATCAAACGCCCTGTGAAGATTACAAAGCTTCCAGGAATATTCTTTGGATTCTTTGCTCTACAACTCTTGAGTGAAGTGAGTCTTGACTGTGTTTGCTATTCTCCTCCACTTGTGCCGCTCTTGTGCAGCAATCTCCCATTATTGTACCCCTATCTTACGTAGATAACTAGTTATTGCATCTTTTCATCTTTTCCTTGGGCGACCAAGTGACCTTCTGCCATCGGGTCTTTCCCAGAAGGTTATATTTAGTACTCTTTCATCATTCGATCTCAGTACATGTCCTACCTATCTTATCCGATTTGCCTTAATATATCGTACTATGTTTTTTCTCTATGAATTGCTTAGAGTTCCTGATTATATCTTCGTCATCACTCTTCGGGTATTTTATCTCAACAAGGTCCAAAGATCGTCCGGAGTATCTTCCGTTCTAAGACTAATAATTTTATTGTTTCAAGCTGGTTTAGTGTCCACGTCTGACTTCCATAGGCTAGTATAGGGCAAATTACAGTTTTATATACTCTTGTTTTAGTTATCTTTTAGAGCAATTTTGATTGAAGTAGCGTCGAAATAATACGCTCTATTTCCTGCCGGATGTTACCACTGCTCCCTAGTAATGATTTCTTTGACAACTTCGAAATTGTATTTATCTATCGGAAAATTCTGTCTTATTTTTAGTCTTCGATTTTTGGTACCTTCCAAGTAGAAGGTACCCCACTTTGACCTTTGACCTCTGATGTCACAAGCCCCGGTCACGCCCTCTGATGACGTCCTCTTCCATATACTTGGTCTTATCTTCGTTGACCCTAAGTAAAAACTTCTTTCGCAACTATGGTGGATTGTGCAATTGTATCGATATCGTCAGAACAATAGCTAATAGTAAAATGCATGAACTACTGTAAATATTAATTAACTCTGAGTCTGTGCTGATTTGTGTATAACATACGGTTTTTATTTAAATAGTTCGATAAGCGATCAAACCTTCCATATTCAAATATCTTAGAAAAACAAGAGGTAGTAAGACGATACTTTTACATTTTTACGTCCATTTTTTTCTTCTGACATCTTTAGAGCTAAGAGAAAGATACCTTCTTAAGAAATATATTTATTTGTTCTAGCAAGAGCAATCTCTGATTTGAAGCTTCTACAAAAATAAATAGAATTATCCATTGCCTTTTGACCGTTACATAACACATTCATTACTATATTTAACTTCTTCAAGGTTCTTAATCTGTTTGTTTTTTGCAAACTGGTTTCAAAACAATGCAAGCAGTTTTGTTTTAATTCCCTAATTTTAATAATTTTTAGTGGTTATAGTTTTTATAGAATTTATAAAAAAAAAAATTAAAGATGTATATAGTGGCTACAGTTATTCTCAAACGGCTACAATTAAACGGCACAGAAAAGCTTGGAAAGAAGAATATCTACTTACAATTATGTCCATGCTGGACTTTCACGTTTTGCTACATCATATCAAAATATAAGATACTTGAAACCTGCCGTACAAAGAAATAGGGGAATGTAAGTTTATGAATTCTCTCAACATTCGTCTGCAAAACAATTATTGACTTCATGAGCTTTATATAGTTCAAGATATATTTTGCGTATAAAGTGAATACTCAGAACATCTACCTAACTGTGAATAGTATTGTGTTTCATTAAAACTAGTCACTAAAAAGATTTCGATTAAATTGAGACGCAGAGGTACAAATACCTGTAACGTAATAGTTTTAAAAACGACTAACTGTTGCAATAAATCAACATGAAGTTAATTGAATTAAATTATAAACAGTTACTTTCACGTTCACATACCTAGAAACTATCCAAAAATGTGTAATACATTCCTATAAACTCCGATGAATACTCAAAAAAAAACAGTAGAACAAATTTCGAAAGAAATGCACATCTAAAACATATATTTTGTTATATGTAGCTACAAAAAACCCAGACTAGCCCGTCTCTAGTACTGACCTCTAAATAAATTTTCTCAAGTTGTAAATATAGATATTCGCTATAAGTTAGTTCACTTCCACAAATTGATTCCAAAGTTCATGTTTTAGACCAAAATACTTAAAGGCTGGAATGAAAATAAAAACACCATGTGTCATGTGACAAAGTCCCTTAATGAACTATTTAAGTACGCTACAACGTTGTTTACGTTTACTAAAGCACTCCACATACACATATTTATATATATATATATATATATATATATATATATATATATATATATATATATATATATATATATATATAAGTTCGGAAAGATTTCCGCGGTTACAATGAAACCTAAAGCTAAGATTAATTTTAGTAATAATATTAATCTTAGCTCTAGGTTTCATATATAATATATGTATATATACATAATATTTAAAATTATTTTATGAAACAACCGGATGTACATTGGCACTGTATATCTCTCTTCAATCATGAGCCTCCGGAGGGAGTGTAGTGGCCATCATGATGTCGTGTATTGTCTGTCTCCAAAGATCTATCTCTCTGGTCATATCATTTACTCATGCATAGGTTTTTTGCATATTCCTATAATTTGATCGGTCTTGGGGATCTTCGGTCTTCAACCTTTCCTTGGATAAGTCTTTCCATGTTTTCTGTGTCTGCTCTCATAAGATGTTCAAAGTATTTTAATTATTGGAGATAAACTTTGCCGGATAGATGTTTTCTGACTTTTAGCTCATTTAAAATTGAAATATTGTCCTGTGGTGGGTTTGCGGAATTCGTAACATTTTTATAGAACACAATATTTCAGTAGCGTCTATCTTTATTCTTTTTTCTTATCGTAGGGTCCAAGATTTACAGCCTGATTCTGACCTTCTAGTGTAGTTACCGCTTTGATTGAACCGCTGAATGGCTCTTTAAACAGCACAACGACTTACACCTAGCACCTGGGCGGCATAATATTGGCTAGGACCAACTTGCACTAAAGTCAGTGCTCTTGCAGTATCCGTTAGTATTTTTTTAATTGCCGCATTGATAGATTCCAGTAAGAACCTAAGAAGGTATCCATTGAATTCTGTCAGGCAACGATGGGGGAAAACTTTTTAGATATCTAACGTCACGAAGCAAGACACCCTGGCATCTTTCGGCCGAGTAGGATACTAGGCCAGAAGATTCCAGGGTAGTGTCGGATTAACCGTTTTCTGGCTGAAGCCGCAACCACCGTTCCAGAGCAGTGGTTTTACCACTCAATAAACAACTAAAATTCATATAATAACCGTCACTTTAAAAGAACAATATTATATTAAGGAAAAACTTGCAAATAACCATATCTATTACCATAACTCAGAACGAACATAAATTGTTAACGAATTGCCTATTACCAAAAGAAATAAAAAACGAAAATAATTTCATGTGGCCATAAACTAATTTTGGTACTTCTCGGTTCTTCCCTCTCATTTGCCCATCTCTGGCAGTTAAAAATGTATGCGAAAGCGTCCGGTACCCCACAAACAGTACAGTCTGTCGATGCAAATTTGCCTATTCTATTTGTCAAGGTGCCAAAACTAACATGTCCGGTCAGAAACTGTGTCAGGAAGTAGCCTAGTTTCCTGAACTTACATTCCCACCACGTCCTTTGATCGAGAATAAGCTTTTCGCCCACGTTGGCTTTGCGCTATCATTCGTCCATTCGCTCTGTCACTCCTCTATCATTCTCTCTCCCTCTCTTCCTCATCTATATTTCCATCATCCTCCTCGCATACACTCTCGCCCGCTCTTTGCACAACAAGACGATCGGTATCACCACTTCAATGATATACAGAGCCTCATTTGAGACCGTCCTGTATGCGCTAGATACCCTGAGGAGAATTGACTTTGTGCATTCTCCATCAGCTTGGCGTATTTATTAGTTTTCAGTGCACTACATCACACAGAAACAACGTAGTTTACCACCGACTGGAAAACTTCATTTTGCGCCCTTCTTTTGGTTCTACCTGGACTTCCAATGTTTGGCATCAGCGGTATCAACGCCTGCAGAGTTCGGTTCGCCTTCTCTGCCGTCTTTTTAATGTGTACTCCGAACCTCGTCCTTCCGAGAACCAGACTTCGAGATACTTAACCGATTTAGCCGGTGCAACCTCCACACCTTCCCCTATAAAGCTAAAAGAGAATTTTGTCCCGGCCTCCTTTTGAGATCTACCAGCACAGTTTTCTGAGATGCTAGCTGTTGATCGTTCTCTTTGATCCACCTACTAATACGATGCAGGGTTGTGTTAGCCGCATTAGCCATGTCCGTTTTCTGACTCGCCTTCGCAAACAGTGCGAGGTCATCGGCATAAGCTACAAGAGTGCATCTCCTTGGCATATGTAGCCTTAACACCTTGTCGTACAGGACATCCACAGGGTGGGATCTAGTACTGAACTCTGCGGAACACACTGCGCCAACCTGATGATGGTATCTTTTTCCCTTATGGACATGTCAGTGAAGTATCTGTCAACTACGTTGACCAGATATTCACTAACGCCCAATTTCGTCAGCCTGGACTTGATTTTTGCCATTATGCCGTGTTAAAGGCATTTCAGAAAGTGGCCACTTCTGTGACCGCCTCTATGGTGAATCTTTTGGCCCTAAAACCATATTGGTGGTTGCCACATCTTGCTCGTCACCTCTACCTTTCGAGATAAAAACAAGCTTAGCGTCTTTCAACAGTGTTGGAAACTGCTGTTCTTCAAGCAGTTTGTTTAGAAATCTTCGTAAAACCCCCACTAAGATACCGCGGGTATCTTAGTGCAGTGATTCTTACTTTCTCTGGCATGACTCCATCTATGCCAGGTATCTTTCGGATCTTTATCTGTCCAACAGCCCCGCCGAGTTCCAACTCAACAAGAGGTTTCGCCTCTACGAAACCAGTAACCCTTTTACGCCTATTATGCATCTAACGAAAGAGTTTCCGCATTAAACGAAGTTTCTCCTCCTCAGGCAGGGTAGGGTGTCTTTTTCTTTTCAATTCGGTACACACAATCTTAAGCGCCCAAATACCCTTTTGAGATCCTGAAGTAGGTTACTCCACCTTTCTCTTCTTACTATCATGCAATTTGTCTTTAGATGTTCAAGCCGCTCGTTCTACCAGTATGGTTTTTTCCTTTCATACCTCCCATTTGATCTTGCACAAGCCAACTCTGTGCCACACTCAGACCCTCAATCAACTCACTCACATTCTTGCATCCCAAACTAATCAAGCCAAAAGCATCTACAAGAACGTCCTCATTTAAACATCTCTTTAGAGTGATATTCCCATCTTTCCATTTCTGGTTTCTTCGAGTCAATGTACTCTTCAGATACTCAAAGCGGGATGTTTGGCGAAACGTAGCAACTGTACACCAGCAGGTTTCTGACTTATACCTTAACGTACCCATTCTTAACCAAGTGTCTGTTGATGGCAACTCCTCGATTCAGCAAGTACACGGCCACGTCAGATCTTCTATCTTTAATGATCTCATGTCGAAAGACCAATTTTACATTGAGCTTTTGAAAGAGAATCATGTCAGAACCTTTCCTTCGTGCGAGTTCCTCTGCAACGTCGTGAATGGCCCTCATCCTTCCCACATTTATTTGTAGAAACTTTGTAAATAAATAGTTCTTATCTCTTTAACTTACTTATCCGTACGCTGTCTGGTTCCTGGTACTAGGTGCTTTCACCAAATCTTTCCTCCTTCCTTCTGATAGGGTCTCTCTTGAGCTTTCGTTTTTTCATGATGAGTTTTCTTAGTTTTCTTACTAAGCTGTCGAATTGGTGCACGGATTCTTTACAAGTTAGGCAAAAAGCTTTATGGTTACTGCATTACCGTACCTGGTGACACCATTTGCCACATCTGTAGCATGAGACCGCCCTGTGTTCTTCCTTGCAGTCGATTTTACTATGCCCAAACTGAAGGCATCTAAAGCATTATAAACTATCCGTTAGTGTTAATGTCATTTAATAAAATTTAAAATTCTGAACTCGAAACGTTTGAATACCAAATTGGTCTGGTTGTGAAAATCAGTACGACTACAAATTAATTTCTTGCCTGTTATCGAACTTAAATTTTTGATAAAAACATAAATTCCTATTATTTATAAAAAATGCAATAAAAAAATTAAAAATAAAGTATAGAAATTAATAATTGTCTATATTCGAGGGTTTCTCTAAATTGGGCATGTCCTAGGTTTTAAAACTAGCAACAAATGGGAAATATGTCATGGATCGAATTTTTTGCACTTTAATGTAGTAGTGGAAGATAAATATCTAGGAAACCTAAATTTAATTAAATATAATGCAGATATTTATCACCAGAATGGAATAAAAGGTATTAAAATAAGCAAAAGAAAAAAAAAAGTCCCAAAAAAATAAATACAAGAAATTCTGCAACACAAAAGTAGATAAGAAAGCAGAAAATTCTTCTAAACAACAAAAGAAATTTGGGTATTTTTTAGAATAAGAGGAATGTTATGTAAAAAACAAGGAAAGGCATTATTAGCCCACACTGATACTCTCCTATAAGTCCTATAAACTCCGAACACAACGTACCATTACATAATATCAACTCTTTATCGATAACCTTTTATGTAGATTTTTTCTATAAATTTATAGGTATCTAAAATAATTATGGGCTTCCATACAGAAATTTAGAAGGTATATAGTACTTTACGACACGTTTTTGAGATGTTTAAACCTCTTTTTCTTTTAATGATATTTCTCTATTCGTTCTTATTGTGATTTTGTGTACAGTCTTTAAAGTATAATTGACAAACAATGTAATAAAGTGCCGAGTTCTTGTAATTTATTCATTGTAAATTTATAGGTCAACTTATATTTTTTATAGTTATATAATAACAAATTTATTCATTAAGTGGAGTATTATATTATAATCTTCAATTATTCCAACAAATTTGGTTTATTGTTAATTGATTCTGCCTATATATTAAAAGTAAACAAAGCAATTGCTTATTTCATAACTAAGAGTAATAAACCAATACAATAAAATATCAACAAATTAAGTGCAAACAAACTCGTTTTAATTTCCATGATACTACTAGCAATTATTGAACAGCTATGTCTTTGCATGTTTCCTTTATTTACGTATCTGATGCAATTCAAATTTGACGATATTGAACGTGTTTTTGTTTAAATTCAGTAGTTTATGACCCCAAATGTAACACACCAGTATGAAGTAAAGGAATTATAAATCAATTTGCAAAACTCTATATCCTCTCTATTGGAAATCATCGGTCATCTTTGACGTATTGGCCCCAAATCCTCAAAATAAAAGAAGATTTAAAAAATTAACGTGCAAGATATTCTCTCATTAAAGGAGTCAAAAACTGTGTTTATGGATACTTATATTAAAGAACTCAAAAAGGATAAACTAGATAGGTATTGCAGTACTGCAAGAATTACGCTGGGAGGGACAATGACATATTGATAAACCAGACTTTACAATGTTATATTCAGGAAGAAAGAAGCAAGGGCAAAAAGGGGTGGAATTCATGATGCTAAGGCACCGAAGAGAAAAAATTTTAAATTTCAAGCCAATATTCGAAAGGATGGCCTATGTTAGAGTCAATAACAAACATTTAATGTATCAGTCTTAAACTTATATGCACCCACAGAAACAAGCAACGCAGACGAAAAAGAAATCTTTTATGATAGGGTCGAAGAAGAGATAGAAAAAATACCCAAAAAAGATGTCATATTTGTACTAGGAGACTTCAATGCCCAGATTGATTTTTTACAACAAATTGGAGGAAAGCATACAATACACAAAAACACGAATGACAATGGCCAAAGACTATGTAACCTAGCAACAAGAACAAATTTGTTAATAAGTTCAACAAAATTTGAACACCCTAAAATACATAAGGTAACATGGAGGTCGCCAGATCAGAAAACATATTGTTACGAAAATGCATTCAGCGCGGCCCGTGTAACGGTTGCATCTCGAAGCATCTCGGCATCGAGAATCATCGATGGATAGATCCCTCGAAAGCGACTCGATGCTTCCAGAAACGATCGGTCACGTATACGCCTAGAGGTGGGAACTTTCTAGAAAATAGTAACTTTGGTATATATATGTAACGATCTTAGGAGTTAGTTTAGTTGATAAGATAGTATCGAACTGTAAAGTTATAAATAAATATATTTATATAAATTCGAACCGCTCGTTTTATTTAAAAACGGTACAGTTGGTGTCCGGTGTGGAGTTTCAACATAAATCCAGCAGTGACTTTTGAAAAAGACTTTAAAACTTTTGAAAAGTATTGTTCGTCGGGAACATCCGCGTAGTTCGGTAGTGACCTTTATACAAAAGAACATTTATAAAAGTACGTGCGTGCCTGTACAAAGATGCTGCTAGTACAACTCTCGGTAAAACAGTTGCGTGAGCAATTAGAAAAACGCGATGAAGACTGCAGCGGGTCCAAGAAGATCCTCCAGGAGCGACTGAAGAATGTTCTTAACAAGAATGGAGATGACCCAGAGACATTCCAGTTTCAATCATCAGAAGAAACAGTTTTAACAAAAATAAATGAGAAATTTGAAAATGTCTCGCAAATGATTGAAGAATCTTCTAAAAACACTGATGATAAATTCGAGAACGTTTCCAAAAGATTCGATGAAACGTCTCAAATGATCGAACAAACTTCTAAAAAAACTGATGAAAGATTCGATGAAACGTCTCAAATTATTAAAGAAACAGCTAGACAAAATGACGAGAAATTCGAAAATGTTGCTAGAAGATTCGACGAGACTTCTCAAATAATTAAAGACGTATGTAATCAAAACAATGAGAAATTTGAAGAAGTCTCAAGAACATTCGATAAGATACAGAGAAATGTAAACGACAAGATAGAAGACGTAGAAGAGAAGATCAAACAATTGGAGACCATGATAACTAACACGAAAGTGCTACCACCAATTAATACGGTAGCTTTAGATCCGGTAGTGAAAGAAGAATCACCTAGAGACGATATGACACATCATATGAGATTCAAATTGCCACCATTTGATGGAAAGTCCTCTTGGTCCATATACCTTAGACAATTTGAAGCTATTGCGACAGCCAATCATTGGACAGAACAAGAAAAAGCTGTTTCCTTGACTGCTGCTTTACGAGGTGATGCTGCAGATATCCTAAGATCGATTCCTAAGGGTCAAGAAAAATGTTACCAGACCTTGTTCACTCGACTAGACAAACGTTACGGAGATGCCCATCTACAACAAGTCTACAAAGTACGAATAAGAAGTAGAATTCAACGAGCAAGTGAGAGTTTGCAAGAATTTGAAGCAGATATTGCTCGTATAGCGCTGTTGGCCTATCCAGAGGTACCAGACAACATTTTGGAAGAAATTGCTGTAGATGCCTTCGTCAATGGGTTGAGAGACAGTGAACTACAGAAAGCTTTACGACTAGCAAGACCGAAAGTTTTAGATGAAGCGCTCGCCATTGCCTTAGAACATGAGATAGCTAGTCGAGTTTCACGGAGCTATCAAGTACGACGAACCTCTGAAGAGAGTGACGAACGAAATGATAAACGTCTGGAGGAAATCGTACGGAAAGTAGTTCGTAACATGATGCCGAAGAGACGTGAACCCAGATGTTGGAATGGTAACAACGAAGGTCACATTCGCCACAAAGTGCAAGAAAATAATACAACAGTCAGAAAGCTAGAACAGATCGAGCACGCTAGAAAAAGTCATTCAAATGCTGATGTTCAATCAAGACGGCCATACAGTGAAAATCGTAATCATTGTCTTAAATTAGAAGAACGACTTTGCCCTGTGAGGCGAACCACCGTTATTAATGATCAATGGCAGCCTCAACAGCTACAAGACGCTCAAGCAGATGATCCATGTATAAAAAGAGTATTGGATTGGGTGCGTCGAAGTGAAAGACCTTCTTGGCAAGACATTAGTGCATGTAGTCCCGAAGTCAAGTGTTACTGGAGCCAATGGAATTGCCTAGTGCTGAAAGATGATCTTCTGTATAGAACCTTTGAGAACGATGATGGTACAGAAACTAAGCTTCAGTTGATTGTACCTAAAAGTAAAGTGTCAGAAGTATTGCGTCAGTTGCATGACAATGCATCAGGTGGACACTTTGGTATTACGAAGACTCTGCAAAAGGTTCGAGAACGGTTCTATTGGGTGATTTGTAAAGATGATGTAAGAAGATGGTGCCGGAAATGTGAACTGTGTGCAACTAGTAATGGTCCAGTTGGTAAAAAGAGGGCACCCATGAAACAGTACAATGTTGGTAGTCCTATGGAGAGAGTAGCAATCGACATTGCAGGTCCACTTCCAGAGACGAATGATGGAAATAAATATATCCTGGTAGCCATGGATTATTTTACGAAATGGACTGAGGCCTATGCGACTACCAAATCAAGAAGCTGCTACCGTTGCAGAGGTACTTGTTAAAGAATTCTTTAGCCGATTTGGTGTTCCCTTGGAGATCCACTCCGACCAAGGGCGAAACTTCGAGTCAAACCTTTTCCAAAACGTTTGTAAATTGATTGGTGTCAATAAGACCAGAACGACACCCCTGCATCCTCAATCAGATGGAATGGTCGAGAGGATGAACCGAACGATGGGTAAACACCTGTCCAAAGTTGTATCAAAACATCAAAGAGATTGGGATCAGCACATTCATTTATTCTTAATGGCATACCGCTCGGCCGTGAATGAAACTACAGGCCAGACTCCAACCTGCCTGATGTTAGGTCGTGAAGTTCGTTTGCCCTGCGACCTAGAGTTTGGCTGCAGACCTTCCGAAGAACATGTTGCAAGCGAAGATTATGTCGATCGTCTGAAGTTAAGAATGAACAGCATTCATGAACTTGCCCGACAACACATCCAGTTAGCCAGTGACAGAATGAAAGATCAATACGATTCTCGATGCAAGAATGAAAGCTATGAAGTAGGTGATCTTGTTTGGCTTTATAATCCACAACGTCGTCGTGGCTTGTCTCCTAAACTGCAAAGACAATGGGAGGGTCCGTATGAAATTAAAAAGAGAATAAATGACGTAATATACCGAATTAAGAAGTTGCCGAAAGGTAAACCAAAAGTAGTTCACATAAATCGTCTTGCCCCTTATGCTGGCTCAAATGAAACCGAAGAAGTCCGAACCCTTCAACATGAGATCAAAGATAAACGGCGACCAAGCTTTAAGGAGTTTATGTCAAATTACGCAGAGAGAAAGAATGCTAGATTCGGCGTGACGACAGAAGTTCAGCAGGATCTTTTTAGTGTTCCGCATAACGTCTCTCTAGCCCACTGTGTTGCCCAAGATCTTGAGATGACTAAAGGAATCTCATCCGTATTTTATAAAAAATTTGGTCGCTTGGACGAGTTAAAAAACCAGCAGCCTAAAGTTGGAAGAGTGCTGAGATTAGAAGATGGTTCTCGATCTTTGCTGTATATGGTGACCAGGAAGTCGTATACAGACAGGGCAACCTACGAGGATATATGGTGTGCTCTAACTAATTTGAAGAAAATCGTCTGCAATTACGACATTAAGAATTTGGCCTTACCCAAGATAGGCCATGCACTAGATAATCTGGATTGGAAGATTGTCAGAAGCATGCTTGAAGTGATCTTCCGAGAAACCGGCGTAAGAATTACTGTGTGTTGCACTAATCCGAAGAGATCGTGTCCTTCAAAGACAGTAGACTGTTATTTCTTTCTGAGGGGTTCATGCAGAGCTGAAGAGTCCTGTAGATTCCGCCATCCTGGGCCTACATATAGAGTTGCTGATCGGGACGCTCAGATCTAAGAGGGGAGCAGTGTTACGAAAATGCATTCAGCGCGGCCCGTCTAACGGTTGCATCTCGAAGCATCTCGGCATCGAGAATCATCGATGGATAGATCCCTCGAAGGCAAGAGAACGATCGGTCACGTATACGCCTAGAGGTGGGAACTTTCTAGAAAATAGTAACTTTGGTATATATATGTAACGATCTTAGGAGTTAGTTTAGTTGATAAGATAGTATCGAACTGTAAAGTTATAAATAAATATATTTATATAAATTCGAACCGCTCGTTTTATTTAAAAAGGTACAATATAGTCAAATTGATCAGATAATGATTAATAAACGAAAGAAATCGTCAATAAAAGATGTAAGAACATTTAGAAGAGCATGTGCAGATTCAGACCACTACATGGTCACAGTCACTATAAGACAAAAAGTTAAAATTAAAACAAAACACAAAAGCCAACATAAAACGTGGAATGTCAATAAAATGAGCAATGAAAAAGTAGTAACAGTTCAAATAAAAGAAATATAAAGCAGAAGATATAAACACAAAATGGGAGACGATCAAAAAATCAATAGAAGAAGGTGCAAATATGCAGGTAGGTAAAAGTCAGGCTAAAACAAAAAACGGATGGTATAACCAAGAATGTAGAGAAATAACAGAAAAAAAGTGCAAGCCAGAAATAAATGGCTAAGAACAGATAAAGGTGAAGACAGAGAAGAATATGAAAAATTTAGAAGGAATGTCAACAAAGTGATAAGGCAAAATAAAAGAAAATGGGTAGACGAAAAAATGCAGGAAATAGAGCAGTAAAGAACAAACAGAAATACGAAAAATTTTTACAAAAAGATTAAAGAACAAAACAAAAAATACAAAGGCAAAACAAACGGAATAAAAAGTAGAGAGGGAACAATGATAATAGAGGCTCAAGAATACAAGCATGTATGGAGGGATTACGACAGACAGCTCTTGATGGAGGAAACAACAGGAGAAGAAATCCATAACGAGGAGGAGACGGCGCAAAAAGAAGAAGTAGACAAAGTATGTAACACCAAAGTGATTCCCGCAGATTGGCTTAAAGCCATCTTTATCGCAATACCTAAAAAACACAATGCGAGAAAATGCTTAGAATATCGATTAATTAGCCTAATGAGCCACACTCTTAAAATTTTCCTCAGAATACGAAACAGAATTAGACGCAAATGCGAAGAAGATCTTGAAGATACCCAATTTGGTTTTAGAAATGCTATGGGAACCAGGGAGGCACTTTTTGCGCTAAACATCCAATTACAAAAATGCCGTGACCAAAGAAAAGATGTATTTGCATGTTTCGTGGACTTCGAAAAGGCATTCGATAAAGTACAGCATATAAAATTAATGCGAATACTGAAAAATATCGGAATAGATGACAAGGATATTCGTGTCACTAAAAATTTGTACTGGAATCAAACTGCTATCGTAAAAATTGGAGATAACTACACCGATAAAATCAACATATAACGAGGAGTCAGACAAGATTGCATTTTGTCGCCAACATTTTTCAATGTTTACTCGGACCAGCTATTTAAAAAGGCACTTGAGGGACAACCATATGGAATAAAAATCAACGGGGAACTACTTAATGTGATTAGATATGCAGACGATATAGTAATTCTATCAGATAATATTGAAGGTCTTCAAATTCGGCTTGATCGTATTCAAGAGGTAGGAGAAGAAATGGGCATTATAATAAACTCAAACAAAACCAAATTTTTAGTGTTTCGTCGTGACCCACATCCCGATGCAAAGCTTCAATTGAACGGAGTCCAAGTTGAGAAAGTTCACAAAATGACATATTTGGGAACTGTGATAACGGACCAACTAGATCCAGACATAGAAATAAAACGTAGAATATCAATGACTAAAACTACTTTTATGAAAATGAAGTCATTTCTTTGCAATAACCATCTCAGTTTAGAACTAAGACAAAGAATGGTTAAGTGTTATGTTTGGTCTGTACTTTTGTATAATGCAGAAATGTGGACGCTAACAGTATCGATCATGAACAAAATTGAAGCATTGGAAATGTGGGTTTATAGACGAATGCTGAAGATACCTTGGACAGCAAGAAAAACTAATGAAGAAGTACTAAGGAGCGCCAACAAAGACAGAGAACTGCTAAAGACTGTTAAACATTGAAAAATGTCTTATCTGGGACATATAGTAAGGGGAAGTCGATATAAAATTTTACAACTGATCCTTAAAGGCAAAATAGAGGGGTGTAGAGTTGTGTTATAGAGGTAGCACCTTTTATCGGAACGACCACATCGAGCGTTATAGACGGGAGATGGTTCTTGATAACTGGTCCTCATAAGACAGCTAACTCTCACTTATGGCTCCACGTGCCACACCCCGGGCAACTGCATTGGTCTGCAGGCTAAACTAAGTGAGGGTAGCCAGATATGGCGAAAATTCCACCGAACGATTGCCGGTATAAGCAATCCCCCACTTACTGACCAACGGCTTCGGACGGATGAGTTGGTAAGTGGTAGGGCACTCTTTTGTCCTTGGGCTGAGAAATCGACCCTAAAGGCGGATGAGCCAAGTATACGGTCAACGGCATAAGGGTGCAGAAGGCAAGGGGAAACCACTGCATTAAAGGTTCAAAAGAACATCCTTAGTAAGTCAACATGGCTAGTAAAGACCTACTCAAAAATGTTACTGATCATGGAATACGGATACCAAGATCCGGCAGGAGAGGGCAATCGCAAGACTATGGGGCCTCTCCGGTCGTCAACATGCAAAATCCCTGTAAAAACATGAACAAGTCGAACAAAACTAGACTAGGTATTAGAGTTGGGACATGGAATGTTAGAAGTCTGTTTATGGCTGGAAAACTAGACAATGCCATCTTAGAAATGGAACGTTTGAATGTAAATGTATTAGGAATTAGCAATGTGAGATGGCAAGGAACAGGTAAATGTATAACAAACAACGGAATGCTATACTATTCAGGAAACGATGACCCATCACATTTGTATGGCGTAGGAATTTTCGTTGATTACAAAATTAATAGAACAGTAATAAGCTTTACTCCAATATCAGACAGAGTCGCGATTCTGAAACTTAATTCAAAGACTGTTCCAATAAACATAGTACAGGTGTATGCTCCAACAGCTGACAAAGATGAGGAGGAAATTGAAATATTCTATAATCAACTCAATGCCGCTCTAAAATTGACAAAAAAATGTGAGATAACAATCGTCCTAGGGGATTTTAACGCCAAAATTGGTAAAGGAGCTGTGGCACCATGGATTGGTGAGTTTGGATTGGGCGTTAGAAATGAACGTGGAGATAGACTCTTAGAATTTTGCCAAAATGAAGATCTGGTTATAGTAAATACCTTATTTGATCTACCTAAACGTAGACTATACACGTGGAAATCACCAGCAGACCGAGAATCACACATCGTCAGAAACCAAATAGACTTTGTCTTGATCAGAAATAGGTTTAAAAATTCAATAAAATCAGCAAAAACTTATCCAGGTGCCGATATATACTCGGATCACGTCCCTATTATTGTCGAAATGGAAGCAAAATTAAAAAAGTTAAAAAACAAAAAGATTAGAAAAGAATTCGATGTGACAAGATTAAAAGATACTCAGATAGAACAAAGAGTTAGACAGAAAATCAATGATAATCTTAAACCCATCAAGTCAAAAAACACCAACTCTAAAGACGTAAATGAAAATTGGAGAGAGGTTCAACAAGCTTTAAAAGAAGCGGGAGAAGAAATACGTGGACCAATACCAAAGAAAAGACATATGTGGATGACAGACGAAATACTAACTCTCATGAATGAAAGAAGAAAATATAAAAACATAAACACTAGCAAATACAAATCCTTAAACAGCAGGATTAGAAAAGACATAATAACAGCAAAAGAAAGATGGCTAACTGAACAGTGTCACGAAATAGAAGAATATGAAAAGAAATATGATAGTTTCAATATTCATCGGAAAGTGAAGGAAATGACGTCGGGAAAACAAAATAATATACATGTTATAAAAGACTCGAATGGTAACATTCTCACAGATACAAAACAACAACTAAACAGATGGACAGAATACATAAAAGAACTATTCGGGGATGACAGACAACAAATCATAGATGAGGACTCTGGTGAATCGGGACCAAAAATTTTAAAACAGGAAGTTCAATACGCATTAAAACAGACAAAAGGGAAAAAGGCCACAGGTCCGGATGAAATCCCGATTGAGTTTCTTAAACTGATCGATGATGAAATGATAGACATTCTAGTAGAACTTTATGATCATATTTATCAAACAGGTATTTTACCAAAGGAGTGGTTAGTATCCACATTCGTAATTATTCCCAAAAAGCAAAATGCAAAAGAATGCTCAGAACACCGTACAATTGCATTAATGAGCCATGTTTTGAAAGTATTTCTACGAATAGTCCACAACAGAATTTACAGAAAGCTGGATGATGAAATTAGTGATAGTCAGTTAGGCTTTAGAAACGGCACGGGAACCAGGGAAGCATTGTTCGGTATAAATGTGCTCATGCAAAGAAATCTGGATATGAACCAAGACATGTATACATGTTTTATTGATTTTGAAAAAGCATTTGACAAGGTACAGCACAATAAACTAATTAATATTTTAAAAATGAAAAACATCGATAGCCGCGACATCAGAGTAATCTCGAACCTCTACTGGAACCAGAAAGTCAAAATAAGAATTGAAAATCAAATGTCGGAAGAAATAGAAATTCTTCGGGGTGTGAGACAGGGCTGTGTATTGTCACCACTGCTGTTTAATATATATAGCGAAGCCATTTTCCAAGAAGCTTTAGGAGAGTGTAACGATGGAATGATAATAAATGGTGAAATTATTAATAATATAAGATATGCCGATGATACTGTCATATTCACTTCAACTCTGCAAAGTCTAACAAACATACTGGAACGGCTGAATGAAAAGTGTACCATATATGGTATTAAAATGAACTTAAAGAAAACAAAATTCATGGTCATTACAAAACATCCAAAAGACAACGAGACACTCCATATTAATAATATCCAGATAGAAAGGGTAGATAAATACAAATATCTAGGAACATTGGTTAGTCAAAACGCAGAACAAACGCAAGAGATTAAAAGCCGTATAGAAATAGCAAGGGCAAAATTTGTAAAAATGAAACATCTATTGTGTAGTAGAGACCTAAGAATGGATCTAAGGATAAGGTTATTGCGCTGCTACATTTTTACAACTTTGCTCTACGGATCTGAGGCATGGACATTGAAACAACTGGAGATTAAGAAATTGGAAGCTTTTGAGCGTTGGTGTTATCGAAGGATGCTACGAATAGCATGGGTAGACAAAATTACCAATATTGAAGTCCTTGATAGGGTTAATAAGAGGGAAGAAATTGTACAGACAATTAAGAGGCGGAAACTTGAATATTTCGGTCATATATTAAGAGGTCCTCGTTATGGGCTACTACGTTTGATTATAGAGGGCAAAATAAAAGGTAAAAGAGATGTAGGAAGAAGACGAACCTCCTGGCTACGAAATCTAAGGGAATGGTTTAGTCTGAGCTCTAGCCAACTATTTAGAGCTGCTGTAAGTAAAATAAGAATTGCCATGTTGATATCCAACCTTCGTTAGAAGATGGAACCTTAAGAAGAAGAAGAGGGCCGTAGAGGTGTAGGAAGAAAACAAGTTTCTTGGTTAAAAAACATTCGTGAATGGACTCAGATACCAAATGCAGGACAATTATTCCATATTGCAGAAGATCGAGAAGCCTTCGCAATGGTGATCGCCAACGTCGGATAGTTCTGATATGGCACGCGAAGAAGAAGAAGACAAAGTAGATGAAGTAGACATCGAAATTTAAAAAGAACTAACATTAGAGGAATTAGATGAAAATACAGAGAAGCAAAAATGGAAAAGACCCTGGTAAAGATGGAATTAATATGAAACTAATAAAATACGGAGGAAGCGAACTGAGAGGAAAAATACTGGCACTATTGAAAAATATATGGAAAGAAGAGAAAATGCCAGGGGACTGGGAGATAGGGCAGATGATAGCGATACATAAAAAGGGAGACCAACAAATTGGTGAAAATTATACAGGAATAACGTTATTAAATACAACATATAAAATATAGACATAAATAATAAAAAGAAGGTTATCAAAGGTCACAAAGAAGACAGTAGGACAGTACCAATATAGAATAACAGAAGAAAGATCTACAATAGATAAAATACACACAATAAAACAAATAATGGAAAAAACAAACGAATATAAATTAGAATTGGAAATGTTATTCATGGACTTCAAACAAGCATTTGATTCAATTAAAAGGAATGGATTAATGATAGCACTTAAAAAATTAAAAATTCCACATAAACTCAGAAAATTAATAGAAATGACAATGAGAACTACAAAAATAAGCATAAAGACACAAAGAGACAGAGGAATTTAGTATAAGTAAAGGAATGAAACAAGGAGATGCCTTATCAACAACGCTATTTAATCTAGCATTAGAATATGTACTACGAAATATAAATAAAGGAAATCTCAGAATAAGAGGTGGTCAAATAATTGCATATGCAGACGATATTGCTATTATTACAAAGAACAGGAAAATAATGAAAGAAATGCTAGAAGAAATAAGACAGAAAGGGGAGGCAATGGGACTAAGATTAAATCAAGAAAAGACAAAAATATTAAGATTAGGGAGAAAGCCAATGAAAGAAAAAATCAAAATAGGAAGTGCTGAGTTTGAAGAAGAAGAATACTTCAAATACCTAGGAATTCCAATAAGCAAATCCGGAGAAAGGAAGTCCGAAATAAAAGAAAAAATATTAGCAGCGAATAAAGCTTATTTTGCAAACAAAAGATTACTTAAAAGCAAAACACTGACTAAGAAAACTAAGATGAACATTTATAATACCATAATTAGGCCAATATTATTATATGTAGGAGAAACAATGACATGGTTAAAAAAGATGAAGAAGACTTAAGAATAGTAGAGAGAAATATTATGAGAACCATAATAGTATCAATCAGAACAGACCAAAATGAATGTAAAGGCAGAAAAAATGCAGAGATTAATGAAGACGTCGTGACTAAAATAAAGCAATGCAGAGTTAGATGGTTAGGTCACATTTGGTAAGCAGGAGATAAGGCAGTGAAATACGCAATGTTAGAATGGAATCCAGGGAGAAGAAAGAGAAGTAGAAGACCAAGATCAAAGTGGCTGCAAGAAGTTGAAGAAGACCTTCAAAGGGCAGGAGTCAGAGAATGGAGAGAAAAAACTAGAGACTGATCCACCCAAAAAATAGGATCTAGGATGAGGATTATTAGGAATTGGTTTGTAGTCTGGAGTATTAATGAGATTTGAGAAACTCTCATGAAAAATCTTCCAGAACACCTTGAATATATGGCCTTCCCAAAATTCACAAACCCGATATTCGTCTACGTCCTATTGTCAGTGCATACAACTGCCCTACACAACCATTGGCCAAGTATTTAGCCAAAACCCTACAACCTTTCGCCGAAAATGCTTCATCCTTTGTCAAAAACTCTTTTCATTTCATCGAACTTCTTTAACAATATCGTGTATCACCGTCAACATTCTAGTAAGTTTCGACATTGTCTCACTCTTTAAAAACATTCTTATAGATGAAACTCTAAACATTCTGAAAACCAAATATATTATCCAACAAGACCACTTATCTCTCATTAAATATTGTATGTCTAACACCTATTTTATTCTCCAAAATCAATTCTACAGACAAACAAATGGTGCCCCAATGGACTCCCCTTTATCTCCAGTAATTGCCAATATATTTATGGAAGACTTCAAGACGCGAGCACTATCCACATCAATGCTAAAGCTCACATATTGGCTACGATATTTTGACGATATATTCGTCATTTGGCCATTTCTCGACGTTATCATAAAGAAAAGCCAATCCCAAGATTTACCATGCCAACTCTCATTATTTACCTTCACAAATTGATTCAGTCTATAATACTCTTGTCTCCAGATCAATACGCCTTTCCGTTGATGTAAGTAGACCCACTAAGCTCTCTTGTTTAAAACAAGCCCCAATCCAAAACGGTTACAGCGAAAATCACATCAATAGGAGCATCCACAGACATCAATCTCCCACTCAATCTCAATCCAATGACTCAGAACCTTATCATACGAAAGCTTTTCTTCCAAAGCACATAAAAGGTGTCACGAACAAAATCAACAAAATTCTTAAATCAAGAGGAATAAAAACAATATTTACCCCCAACAAAAACTTTCATTCCTTGTCCGATCAATCAAAGACAACATTCCAAATAAACAGCACGGAGTTTATGAAATTCCTTGTGCAGACTGTCCCCGATCCTATATAGGCCAAACAATTCGTAGAATCCAAAATAGAATTTATGAACATTCCGTTTCTGTTCGCAATTCCGATTCAATTTCAGCTCTAGTTCAACACCATCTTCACCTCTTTATCGGAAACTGCTTACACGATATTTATGAAAATTGGAGTATGAAGATTGACCATCGGAGAGTCCAAAACTGAGAGGAGGAGGGCTCTTCATTCTATTGTGCAATGTATCGTCCTCTACGCTGCACCTGTCTGTAATACTGCAGTTATAACAAAGGCGTACAGAAAGCAGCTCACCCGAGTAGATAGGAAGAGTCTATTGAGGGTGGCATGTGCATACAGAACAGTCTCTGCTGAGACGATGGGAGTTATCCCAACGTTATATGTATTCCGATGCAGGTGCTAGTGAAGAAAAGAGGAAGAATATAGAAGATAAGCAATGAAGACATAGCAACAGAAAGCTTCTTTAAAAATGAAGCAGTGGAGAGGTCCGTAATGGTAATGTAAGAGGAAGGGGACGAGACGCAGCGTTTGGATTACTTATTGATATGCTCACAGGACATGTTTGCATCAGGACATACCTTTACAGATTTGGAAAGGCAGAAAATGACAAATGCCTGCACTATGAAGTATAGGACACTGTTTCACATGCTCTATTGGTATGCGGCAGATGGATAGATGAGAGGAGTCTGCTTGAGAGGAAGCTAGGACGTAGGGTGCAATTAGTCACGGAACTGGGAGAGGAGATGCTTAGGTCGTCAGATCGGTGGAGAGCAGTTCAGAGATATGTGAGGAGAACGTTGAAGAGAAAGGAACAAAAAGAAAGGCGACCCGAAGGAAGGAAGGGTGCCCAGGAGCAAGCAAGAAAATAAGGTAGAATGAGAAGGGGCTAGATTGCACATGAACAGTGAAGAAAAGAGGGAAAGAAGAATTAAGTCGTAGTGAGAAAGTACTAGAATGCGTGGGAATTGTGCGTGAATGGAGATCTGGCGAATGCCGTGCCGATCAGGGCGATCTGGTGAGTAATTCACCGCTGAGGAGGGTGTTTTTTTAGCAGGTAGGCCTCTGGTATTGACGACGATTGTGACCGAACAACTCCTGCGAGCGGTGTCGGATATCATCGTGGCCACGCTGGAGGAATCCTGCATAACCGAGGCTGGAAGGTGGTTCTGCCCACTTTCTAGGCCGAGGTATGTTTCGAACATGTGGACCACCCCCCTGCCCCTCATAAAAGGCGAAAAAAAAGGGTTATAGAGATTACAAGTTATGATGAACTTAAAGAAAATATTTTGACAGAAATGACAGTTCAAGTTATATTGGAAGTTTTAGATTCTGCATAAGATTCTAGATAAAACTTTTTTGAGTTAGTTCAAAATTTTTGCAGATAGAGACAAACTTTTCAAAGTTAAGAATTTATATCGAAATCGAATTTATATATACAGGGTGTTCACAAATAATACGTCATTTATTTAAACTTCAAACTATGGTAAGTCAATAATTTTTAAATGAAACGCCCTATATTTTATAATTTTAATGAAAAGAAATCAGTTGTCTTTTAAATAGTATAATAGTTGCCTATACCCAAAGTTAATACGTTTAGAGATACTTCTGGTTAAATATAACACGGCAGAGCTAAAATTAGGGTTACTCCGTAATTTGAATCTATTTTAGAAATTATTATATATTTTTTTAACTATTTCCAATTTTAACATAGCGTTACATTTACTGTACATGTACTTTTTGTTGAAATAAATAGAAATTTCAACAACTTCAGTAGCGAGTATTCCCTCCTCTGGCAGTGATACCAGTGTTTACAAGCAACGAGGCATGCTTTGGATCAGTTTTTGGATCACCTTCTACGAAATATTGTTAGATAAACTCTGTGCGGAGTCAAACAAATGCCTCCCCAGGCCATAACTGACCCTCCACCAAATGGAAGTCGCTCGGCAACACATGCTTGAGCAGATCTCTCGCCTGGATATCGCGACACTCTTACACGTTTGTCTGACTCTTTAAGATAGAATCTCCATGCATCGGAAAACAATACAATACTCCAATACTGTATTGTCCAAGTCAATGGGAAAGCGACGGGCTAGTTACTCTAGTTCGAGAAGATAGACCAGCAGCATAAAGTCGCCTCATACCTATCCATTCACTTAGATTTCTAAGGGAAACTGCCATGACCGTTCAGTTTCTCAAAACTGTAGAAACGATCATATCTAGCTGTTGTAATTCTGCCTACATGTGAACAAGGTGTTCGAGTAAGCAGAGCAGTCTCTTTGTATCGTTGCCATACTCATTGCACACTCAAGAGACTTCAAATTCAAATTACGGTTGGACCTTAATTTTATGCTAGGCAGTGTATTAATTGTTTTATTCTAGCAGGCCGGGTATGAATATTTCATAATTGTCATTATTTGCGGTTATTGTCACTTTTGTAAAGATATAGAAATGGCAACTGGAACTGGAAATTCATCAATATATATTTAAAAATAATCTAACTTCATATTTAAAAAATTTCAGTACTTTATTAAAAATCCTCCTCACTTTACCTGTGTCTGTTGCTTCTGGTGAAAGATCATTTTCACAATTAAAGTTCATTAAAAATTATTTAAGGTCTGGAAAAATTATCTGGTTTGGCAATATTAGCTATAGAGCAGAATTTCGTCAATAAAATTAAATTGGAAGATATAAAATAATTTCAATAACACCCATTTCATTTAATTTAGATTTAAGGTATCGATTTCTAGATATTTCATTTCACTTCTATTAAAATTAATATTAAAATATACAGAAACAGCAATCATATAAGAGTATAACATGTCACATGGGAGTCAGACAATGGAATCCAATATTCCTTTAAGTTTTAAACAGTCCTGGAGCATACTTTTAAGAAGTCAGATCAAAAAGCAAACGGAATAGAAATAGCCTATGGATATCTAATTTACGTTTTGCCGATGAGATAGTCATTATAGCTAAATATTAAGGAACAACAGGAATGGTACATAAACTGAAAAGATTTGTTTAATCATAAACATGATGACAAATTTAGTACACAATCCGTACATTGACAGCAACGGAAAAAAATATAACTACAAATACCAGTTACCAGATACAAGTATATATAAATATGCTGTACTAATGTAAACAGCACAAAATCACCGTAATAAAAGTCTACAAAAATGGGAGTGTCATAGAGAAAAAATGGAACAAACTATGCTGGGAAGTTTTTGAGACAGAGTTAAAAATGAGAATATAATGAGAAGAACTAAGGTGACTGAATATATTTGAAAGGATAGCCATACTAAAATGGGACTGGGCAAGATACACAGTGAGAATGAGAGTCGATCAATAGACAAAATTGCTATTGGAATAAAGATCACATGGTGAATATTTATTTATTTTTACCGTTTTTAAATCACTTTTATTTTAAATTCTGTGGAAAATAATGATATTATACTCGACTTGGCGTATCATTGCGCATGCGCTATCATTCAATTTATGCGAATTTAATCAAAACGTCTGTTGTCGATGTGAGAATTAGTATATGTCAAATTAATTAGACGTTAGAATATTAATTGATTAGAATACCAATAGTTAGAATACAATAATGGGTTTCAGACGCTGGAAGAAGAGATACCAAATGCAGAGCTGCCATTAAACCAGAAATGCCAATATATAAAAAAAAACATAAAAAGGGCAGTAACAAAATACTGTTTTCTTTATTTTTTAAATTTGAATAATATTTTTAAAATTTAAAAATTTTAAAATATAAGTAATTTTATTATTTATAGTTTAAACAAATTATATTATATTAAAATAGCTAAATAAATAATTATGTTTGCTCCTAACGCCACCTACTAACGTATTAACAAAGTATACGATGTTTACTTCTGACAAACCTGTCAAATTTAGACGACATATTAAATTCATAATAAAATATAAATAACTATCATGTGAAGGTAAATTTATTTATTATATAAATTAAATAAGATGTTTAACAGTAATAATTGTAACAATTGTAATGAAATTATTTTAAAACGAGAAGTGTCATAAAAATTAAACTAGATGATTCAATATTGTTGTTCATTCGATGACATTTATGACTTTTTAAATTTTGACAATCGTTACGAATCAAATCTTTTATTGACAAATATTCTTTTAATTTTGTAGTAGTAGTAGTAGAAACGAATTGATCAAGAGTAATGAACCGATGTGAAGAACCGCTATTTCGTGACACTATCCATAATAATTTCTCGTGGCGCTAGTTCCTTGACACTCCCCTCAGTATTTTACTATAGAGAAAAAAGTAATACGACGCCAGTATAGAAGCTTTGCTTCAAAAGTGGTTCGACCAGGAATTTGAGCAAAGTTTAAAGCTAAAAACCAATAAAACGGTGGAGCTACTAACAAACATAACAGATGAAAATAGATAAGCTTATTACCATATAATTAGAATAAGAACGAGAAAAGTGTTGAAAAGAAAGGAAAAACAATACCTAGAAAATTGGATAAATCAACTTAAGAGCAACCACAGTACCGGCCAGTTTAGACAGTTTTATATGAAAATTAAAACACTAAGGGGCAAGAAGGTAAATAGTCAGGGATTCATAAAAGATTATAGAGGATAACTTCTTAGGAAAATACGGACATAAGCCGACAATGGAGAGAGTATGTAAAACAATTGTTAAATACTGACAAGACAACAGCAACATACGAACAAAAACGGTATCACTCAGCAGATCCCGAAATAGCGTTTTTAGCGTTTGAATAACTAAAGGTAGCACTACTGGTACTAAGAAATAACAAAGCTTCGGACCCAGATGGCATCCATGCGAAACTGATTAAGAAAGGGGAAGAACAACTTCATGTACAAATGCATCGCCTTATAAATAAAATATGGCAAAGAGAAGAAATTCCGATAGGTGGCGTGAAAGCCATATAGTACACGTCCACAAAAAGAAAGATAAACATACATTCTTCTTCTTCTTCCTTCTTGTATGTAGGCTTTAAAGCATGTTTCTTCTTCAATATTAGCCTCCTAAATTGTTTAAATTGTCGCACCATCTTTTTCTTGGTCTGGCAATACTTCTTTGTCCATTTAGTGACTTATCTCGTGCTATTCGTACTATCCTATTCTCTGTCATTCTACTAATGTGTTCGTTCCACTCCTGTTTCCGTTTTGTCACCCATCCATTTATGTCTTGTATATCTCTTATTCTGTTTCGCTTCTCTTCCTATCCAACAGACTTTTTCCTAATATTCGTCGGAGTATTTTCCTCTCTGTTGTTTTTAGTAGTGGTCTCGTTTTAGATGTGTAAGGTCTTGTCTCCGCCGTGTATGTTAATATAGGTCTAATTGCTGCTTTACAGATTCTTGTTTTTGTATCTTACCTTAGGTGTTTACTCTTCCAGATTGTGTCATTAAGAGATCCCGCCGCTTTACTTGCTTTTAAGCTTTGTTGTCGTACTTCTTCAACATCTCCGAAACTAGTTATAACTAGTCCCAGATATCTAAACCTTGCTTCCTGCTTTAATATTTTCCCATCAATTTCGATTATACGTCGTAGTGGGTATTTAGATGTTGTCATAGATTTGGTTTTTTCTGCTGATATTCATATTGTATTTCTTGGCTGTTGTATTGAAGATGTGTGTTAAGTTTTGGAGCTCGTCTTCTGTCTCGGCGATTAATGTGGTGTCGTCTGCATAACCTAATATTTTGATTTAACGTAATATTTGGATTTCTTTGTTCCTCATTCTGTAGCCATGACTTTGACGTGCTGCTTGTATTATTTCGTCCATTATTATATTAAATACAAGTGGGCTTAACGGGTCACCCTGTCTGACTCCGTTTTGTACTGGTATACAATGTGTTAGTTTTCTATTTATCTTTGTCTGTATTCGATTATGGAAGTAGATGTTTTCGATGGCTTGTATAATATTGATTGCTATGTTTCTTTTATACAATAGGTGTAAGACCTCTTCGACTTGGATGCGATTGAAAGCCTTTGTCAGGTCTATAAAACATAGATATGCTGGTTTATTGTACCCGATGACCTTTTCTGTGATTTGTCTAAGTACAAAAACGGCGTTCACGCAGAATCTTTTGGATCTGAATCCTTCTTCATCTGATAAAGTTGTTAGTTTATTAATTTTGTTGGTTAGGACTTTTGTGGTAAGATTAAGTGCAGTACCTCTACAATTGTTGAGGTCTTCTTTATCTCCTTTCTTGAACATTGGTATCATTATTCTGTTTCTCCATGCATCTGGTATCTTGCAGTGCAATATTAGTTTTTGTATAAGTTTTGTCATCTCTGGGATTATACTTTCTCCTCCGTGTTTTAGAAGCTCGTTGGTGATACCGTCTGGTCCTGGTGACTTTCTATTTTTGAATGAATTTATTTCTACTTCCTGAAAACTGATTTCTATTTCGTGTCTTGATTCAGGTACGTTATTGTGTTGATTATTATTTTCCTTTCCTTTTAACAGTTCAGGTATCTTTTCCATTCGTTTGCTGGTATGTTATTGTACCCCTTCAATTCTGCCATTTCTTTCCGTTGGTTTCTTATGAATCTTCATATTTGTTTTTGTGTACTGTAGAAGTCGCTTTCCATCCTTTTTGTAAAGTGTTTCCAATGTTAATTTTTTGTTTTTCTTACCAACTACTTTGTTTCATTTCGTATTCTTCTATACGTGTTTCGGTATTCTGGGGTATTTGATGTTTTGTACTTCGTGTAGGCCTCTCGTTTCTCTTTACATTTCTCTTTTATTTATTTTCTGAACCATGGTGTATTGTTGTTGTTTCTTTTGTTCAGTATGACTTTGCGTTTTCCTAGAACTTCTGTTCCTGCTTCTTCAATGTTGTTTTTAATTTTCTCCCAGCTCGCGTTTATATCTTCGATGTCGTCTTTTTGTTTCAGCTGTATCTTCTGTGCTAGCCTCATTTCCACCTTTAGGTACATTTATCTTGTAAAGACGTTCCACAATGATTCTACATTAAATTTTTCCTCGGTGATTTCCTGTAGAAAATGTATTGGTGTTATTTTAATTCTTATCTTTGCTAGTAATGGTTTGTGTTCACTCCCTGCGTCTACTGAGATTAAAGTTCGGATATCTAGAATTTGCTTTGGGTGGATTTTTCTATTAGTGACTATAAAATTAATCATAGATTTGTGCTCCCTGGAGTTTTTAAATGTATATTTATACTGGAGATTATGGTCGAAAATGTATTAATGATTCTCAGTTTGTTAAAAGTACAGAGATTAGCCATGAGTTCTCCATTTGCGTTGACATGGTTTTCATTAAATCTTTGTTTTACTACTGGAACTATTTCATTTCCGATTCGTGCATTAAAGTCATCCATAAGAATTAAGGTTCTTTATGAGGTATTTCATCCAGGATGGTTTGCAATTGTTCGTAGAATGCCTCTCGTTCCTCCTTAGGTTTGCAGTCCTCGGGGCTATAGATAGATATGACATTTAATTTTTGGTAGTCCATTGTGATGTTCATATGTATTATTCTTTCGGACATATAACGGCAGTTATTTATGTTGTCGTTAAATTTTTTATGGACAAGTATACCTACGCCTGCTCATGCTCGTTCTTCTTTCTTCACTCCACTGTATGCTAGAATATTGGTTATAGTCTCTTTGGCCTTTACCTTTCTTCTTGTTTTTTGGATTGCACAAATGTATATGTTTTTATTTATCAGTTCTTCTATTATCTCTTGGTCTTTGTTGTTGAAAGAAGTAATGTTCCATGTTGCTAATCTGATTGTGGACTTCTTTTTCCTTCTCGTTTTCCTTTTCTTTGCGTGGATCGTAATCTTCAGTTCCGAGGCTTTATCTCAGTTCTTTGAGCCTTGTTTTCTTTTACAATGGATAGGATGCTAACCTGACCATTAACCCTGCTCTTTTATCCGGGCTTGGGACCGGCTATGGGCAAGAATTATTGCTTCTGAGCTACTTAATCCACCCGGTCATCGCGCTTATAACCCCCAGGTAAAGGTATAAACATACATCAATCTAAGAACTAGGAATATCATTAATTCATACAAACTACGAAATTACGACGATTATTCTAGTGGGAAGAATAACTCCGTACGCAGAAGACATAATAGGTGATTACCAGTATAGCTTCCGACATGAATGGTCAACAATAGACCAGATCTTCATCTTGCGCCAAATTTCAGAAAAGATTTGGGAATACAACAATGATATTCATCAAATTTTTGTAGATTGTAAACAAGCGCATGACTCGGTAAACAGGCATACACTGTGGAAGATAATGAAAGAAATGGGAGTACCCAGAAAACTGGTAAGATTAGCCCAGATGTGTGTGCAGGATTTATGTGCATGTATTGACATTGACAACAGTACATCAGATGAGTTTCAAATCAAAACGGGCCTAAGACAAGGCATTGCCTAAGGCATCCATTTGTCATTCAACTTCAATTTAGGACACGCAGTTAGGAAAGCACAACTTTCCAGTTTCCTTTCGAACTCTCCCTGTCCAGGGAGCGAAGCTACTATTAGCTTTTGCTGAAGATGTCGACACAATTGCACAGTCAACCCGAGAAACGAAAGAAGTTTTTACCCTTTTTGAAAGCGGGCCCAAAAATCCAATACTAAGAATTACACAAAACATTTTTGATAAATGAATACAACTTTGAAGTTGTAAAAGAATTTAAATACTTGGGAGCAGTGATATCAGCCAAAAGTAGTTATGAAAAAGATGTAGCAGCTAGAAATATGGCAGGAAGTAGTGCATATTATTCCCTAGCGACGTTACTTAAATCAGAATTGCTCTCAAAGACAGCTAAAATAAAGGTATATAAAACTAAACAAAATGACGGTATTATATTTTGATTTGATATTCGATTTGATTTGAATTCGATTTCGCCAGGTAGAAATCGTATGATTTCTCTTTTTGTATATAAAACTATAATTCGCTCCATAATAACGTATGGAAGTGAGACGTGGACACTAAACTAGAGTGAAAGAACAAAATTACTAGTCTTATAACGAAGGAGAGTTCTTCCATCTCTAGTGTAAGGAATAGATGTGTGTAAATTCTGCTCCATAATAATTTCAATTTTTGGTTATTGTGAGTCGATAATTTTGCTGATTTTGCGTGCAGTGTGTAATACAAGAATAAAAGTGTTAAGGGTAATTATAGCAAAGACATTGGAAGAGAGGTAAGTGCATAACCTCGATAAATTTAGGAAGGCGAAGGAAATTTTATTTACTCTCAACACAAAAAACTAAAAACAAAACCGGCCCAGGTAATTAACACTATTTATATCAGTTTTAAAAGCTAGAGGTGGGCGTTGCCACATCAAACCGTTCCAAAGTATCTGACAATTATTTTAATTGAAAATTAATTTATCCAGGAAGAAAACGAGAAAATAAATTACTACAAGCTACTACTTGAGAGAACTATCTTCCTTCGACGCGTTGAGCGGGGAGGTTAGCTCTATCGCGAGTAGTACCAACAGAAATATGGATTCAGATGATAATACATCCGATGACAATCGGAAAAGAAATAGAGAAGAAGAGGAACTATTTTTTGGTCCCAGTAAAAAAGTACAAAGAAGCCCAATTAAAAGTCACAAAGATGAAAACAAAATAGATCAAATACTAAATATGATAAAAAATTTACCAATAGAGTTACAAGAATTAAAAACTGATATAAAAGAGGTAGAAGCGGAACAAAAACAATACAGAGAAGAAATGAGGGAACTCAAAACTGAACTAGCAGAACTAAAACAAGAGAATAGTAAAATCTGGAAAGAAAATGAACAAATCAAAAAGGATCTGAATGAGACAAAAGGACGCCTTGAAAGGCTGGATAGAATAAGAAAAGAAAATAATGTGATAATACAGGGAATGACAATAGAAACTGGAGATAGAAGAGTACTAAAAGAAGTGATAGAAAATTTTATGACAAAAGAGCTAAATATTACTGTAAATATAGATGAAGCAGTGAAACTAGGAGATAAAACATGTTTAGTCAGATTGCCAAACAAAGAAGAAAAAACAAAAATTATGGAAAACAAAAGTAAACTTAAAGAAGTGAAAAAAGAAAAAATATATATAAAAAATGATCTAACGACAGAGGAATTACAAATACAGAGGGAAATACGAAGAATAGCAAAAGATGAAATAAAGAAAGGTAAACGTGTCCAAATTAAAGCCAACAAACTTATAATAGATGGTCTAGAAAGGAGATGGAATAGAAACACCAACCAGCTGGAGGACCATCATGGAGGTGGTTCAAAAAACTAGCAAGGGATGAGAGGATACATTATTCGTTGACGGACGAGGCAAAGAAACAGGAAATAACTGCAGATAAACCCGGGCACAACAAAAGTGAAATAAAGAAAAATGGACAAGAAAACAAATATAAAGGACGAAGACAACAGAACAAAAAAAATAAAGAGTTGAAAATAAGCACATGGAACATAAGAACTATGCTAGCTCCAGGAAAAATGCTAGAAATAGGAAAGGAACTCAAAAAGTATAAAATAGATATTGCAGCACTGCAAGAATTACGCTGGGAGGGACAGGGACAGATTGACAAACAAGACTTTACAATGTTATATTCAGGAGGAAAGAAGCAAGGGCAAAAAGGCGTGGGATTCATGATACTTAGTCACCTAAGAGAGAAAATTATAAGTTTCAAGCCAATATGCGAAAGGATGGCCTATGTTAGAGTCAACAGCAAACCATTTAATATATCAGTCTTGAATTTATACGCCCCCACAGAAACAAGCAATGCAGACGAAAAAGAAATCTTTTATGATAAGGTCGAAGAGGAGATAGAAAAAATACCCAAAGAAGATGTCATATTTGTACTGGGAGACCTCAACGCCCAAATTGGAAAAGAGGACTTTTTACAGCAAATTGCAGGAAAGCATACAATACACGAAAACACGAATGACAATGGGCAAAGACTATGTAACCTAGCAACAAGAACAAATTTGTTAATAAGCTCGACAAAATTTGAACACCCTAAAATACATAAGGTAACATGGAGGTCACCGGATCAGAAAACATATAGTCAAATTGATCACATAATGATTAATAAACGAAAACAATCGTCAATAAAAGATGTAAGAACGTTCAGAGGTGCGTGTGCAGATTCAGACCACTACATGGTCACAGCCATTTTAAGACAAAAAGTTAAAATTGAAACAAAACAAAAAAACCAACATAAAAAGTGGAATGTCAATAAATTGAGTAATGAAGAAGTAAGAAAAAAATATGAAGAGGCAGTAACAGTTCAAATAAAAGAGAAATATAAAGTAGAAGATATAAGCACAGAATGGGAGACGATCAAAAAATCAATAGAAGAAGGTGCAAATATGCAGATAGGTAAAAGTCAGGCTAAAACAAGAAACGAATGGTATAACCAAGAATGTAGAGAAATAACAGAAAAAAAAGTGCAAGCCAGAAATAAATGGCTAAGAACAGATAAAGAGGAAGACAGAGAAGAATATGAAAAATTAAGAAGGTATGCTAAGAAAGTGATAAGGCAAAATAAAAGAAGATGGGTAGACAAAAAAATGCAGGAAATAGAGCAGGAAAGAACAAACAGAAATACGAAAAGTTTTTACAAAAAGATTAAAGAACAAAACAAAAAATACAAGGGCAAAACAAACGGAATAAAAAATAGAGAGGGAATAGTGATAATAGAGGACCAAGAATACAAGCAAGTATGGAGAGATTACTACAGAGAGCTCTTGACGGAGGAAACAACAGAAGAAGAAATGCATGACGAGGAGGAAACAGTACACGAAGAAGAAGCAAATGAAGTAGACATCGAAATTTCAAAAGAACCAACATTAGAGGAATTGGATGAAGTAATACAGAGAAGCAAAAATGGAAAAGCCCCAGGTAAAGATGGAATTAATATGGAACTAATAAAATACGGGGGAAGGGAACTAAGAGGAAAAATACTGCACTATTGAAAAATATATGGAAAGAAGAGAAAATGCCAGGTGACTGGGAGGTAGGACAGATCATAACAGTACATAAAAAGGGAGACCAACAAATCTGTGAAAATTATAGAGGAATAACATTACTAAATACAACATATAAAATATTGACATCAATAATAAAAAAGAGGTTATCAAAGATCACAAAGAAGACAGTAGGACAGTACCAATGTGGATTCACAGAAGGAAGATCTACAATAGATGCAATACACACAATAAAACAAATAATGGAAAAAGCAAACGAGTATAAATTAGAATTGGAAATGTTATTCATAGACTTCAAACAGGCATTTGATTCAATTAAAAGGAACGTATTAATGACAGCACTTAAAAAATTAAAAATTCCACATAAACTCAGAAAATTAATAGAAATGACAATGAGAACTACAAAAATAAGCATAAAGACACAAAGAGGAGAGACAGAGGAATTCAGTATAAATAAAGGGATGAAACAAGGAGATGCCTTATCAACGACGCTATTTAATCTAGCATTAGAATATGTACTGCGAAATATAAATAAAGGAAATCTCAGAACAAGAGGTGGTCAAATAATTGCATATGCAGATGATATTGTTATTATTGCAAAGAACAGAAAAATAATGAAAGAAATGCTTGAAGAAATAAGAGAGAAAGGAGAGGTAATGGGGCTAAGATTAAATCAAGAAAAGACAAAAATATTAAGATTAGGGAAAAAACCAATGAAGGAAAAAATCAAAATAGGAAGTTCCGAGTTTGAAGAAGTAGAATACTTCAAATACCTAGGAGTTACAATAAGTAAATCCGGAGAAAGGAAATCCGAAATAAAAGAAAAAATATTAGCAGCGAATAAAGCTTATTTTGCAAACAAAAGATTACTTAAAAGCAAAACACTGACTAAAAAAAGCAAGATGAGCATTTATAACACCATAATTAGACCAATATTATTATATGCAGGGGAAACAATGACGATGGTTAAAAAAGATGAAGAAGACTTAAGAATTGCAGAGAGAAAGATTATGAGAACCATACTAGGACCAATCAGAACAGAGCAAAATGAATATAGAAGCAGAACAAATGCAGAAATTAAGGAAGAACTTAAGGAAGACATTGTAACTAAAATAAAGCAATGCAGAGTTAGATGGTTAGGTCACATCTGGCGAGCAGGCGATGAGGCAGTGACATACGCAATGATAGAATGGAATCCAGGAGGAAGAAAGAGAAGGGGAAGACCGAGATCAAAGTGGCTGCAAGAAGTTGAAGAAGACCTCCAAAGGGCAGGAGTCAGTGAATGGAGAGGAAGAACTAGAGACAGGAAAAAATGGAGAGATATTGTCAAGAAGATAAGATAAACAAAAAAAGACTGATCCACTTAAGAAATAGGATCTAGAAAGCATTTGCGGTTTAACCCCACGTTGGGGTGTATAGCCATTATATATATATATAATATATATATATATATATATATATATATATATATATATATATATAACGAAGGAGCCTCCGGATGAACTTTGGGACTTGTAGAGACGAGATAACAGGAGAATGGAGTCGAAGCCATATTGAGATTATCATGACTGACATGTAACGAGATCGAATGATAAAAGACTACTAAATAAAACCTTCTGACCCATTGGCAGAAGGTCAGTTGGTCGTGCAAGAAAAAAATGGAGATATGCAGTAACGACTGATCTGCGTAAAATGGGGGTACCGCAACGGAAGTTTGCTGCACAAGACTGGCAAGAGTAGAGGACAATAGCAAACGCGGCCAAGACTTTAGAGTTGTAGAGATAAGAAAGAAGAAGAAGCTAGAATAATAATTAGTTCATGGGATATTATTCTCACTAATTTCTCCTTAGCCTTCTACCTTTTATTTTTGCACATAAGTCTGTCCCAACTCCTTTCAGCGATCTCTGTCCTGAGCAATATACTTCCAATTTGTTCCGGCTATTCTTTTTATGTCGTCTACCCATCTAATCTGTGGTCTTCTTCTTGGTTGTCTACCATTGTAAGGTCTCCAATGTTGTATTGTGGTGTTCCATCGTGGGTTTTTTGTCTAGCAGTATGGCCTGCGAAGCTCCTTTTGAGTTTGGCAATTTTTGTTGTGTTATCCACAACTTATGTTTTTGATACCCAGTCGTTTCCCTTTTGTATCCGACACTCGTATGCCTAATATTGCTCTTTCCATTACCCTTTCTGTTGTGGTTAGGCTAGTCATATTTGTCTTGGTTAGGGTCCAGATTTGATACCCATCCAAAACAGTAGAAAAACTGAAGCTCAAATTATAAAAATGGAAATGGAATAATACAACATAAATATAAATAAAGAAAAGGCACGGATAATGAAAATAACTAGAAAAAAAGACACGGATGACTAAATCAAAGTAGTAATAGATCAACAAAGCAGACAAATGTATACAAATACCTGGGAACAGTAATAAATAACAGAGGAATCATCGAGGATGATCTCAACAGCAGACTAGAGAGTACAGGAAAACTATTCCAGGCTTTAAATAGAGGATTCCTTAACAACAAAGAAATAGCAAGGAAAACGAAGATGGCAATACATAAAACAATATATAGACCAACACTGACATATGGAGCAGACAACTGGATCTTAAACAGTAGTCTTCAGAGTAGGATGCAAGCAGCAGAGATTAAATACCTCAGAAAAACGATAGAGGCAAGAAGGACAGACAAACTCAAAAATTAAGAAATAAGAAACCCGGAAAGTAAAAAAAGAATTAGAAGCTAAACCAATAGAAAAATACCAAAAGGGACAGACCAATAAAAGAGCGAAGCAGCGACATAGCAGAGATATTATAAAATAAGGGCAAATCTTGGCTGGCAAGAAGCAATACAAATGGCGAAAAACAGAAAAGAATGGAGAAAATTCATCAAAAGCTAGAATCACCTCCCTCGACACCTAATGGTAGAAAAAGAAGGATTACGTATGTATTAACAGATTAAAAATAAAAAAAACCGATGTGGTAGTCCAGTGGGACTGCCGGTAGAAGTTATACTTTTACACACGTGTTCGCCGTTACCAATTTATATGGGAGTCAATCTGCACAATCATTACATATGTAATGCTAAAAAAGAGAGCAGAAAGAGAAAAATATTTAGGTATATAGGTGTATGGTGCATAGTTTGCTGTATATAAACATTTGACTTGTAATAGGAGTATAGTAAATGAAGGATTTAATCAATATGTTAATGAAAATATATATTTTTATTTTCATATATGTATAAAAGGAGTTGAATGCAAAAAAAATTTTTACACATACTCTGCAGTAAAATTCATGTTTATTAAAATGCAATATTTATAAGTATTTAAAACTAACAATATACATAACTTACTTACGCATATGTTTAATTTACCATGATAATAAAATTAATAAAAAAATGATAATAATAAATATTAAATATATTTACAAAAGGAACATTTTTATTCTCTAAAGAGAAATAGAGAGAAAATTTCCAACGTCGAACGCGCGTATAGAACTATAACTCCAAAAAATGTTTGTGAAAGATAAAAATAAAAAACCAACAACTCGGATTAAGTTGTAAATTTTCATTTTATTTTAAAATTTAGCATTTTTGTGTATATTACATATATTTAATAAGATTAACGTGGGGTTTTAAAATATTTCAAAAATAAAAAAGAAATTCATATTGGGATTCGAACTCACATACACTAGCGTATGAACAAAACACGTAAAAAATTCGCCAATTAGACATGACACTAATGGATTTCAAAATTGACAGTTCTCGGTCATACAGTGATTTATTATTATTAAAATTTTTGAATATATTTGAAATACAAAAGCCTAAAATAATTATGAACATTTAATAAATAATACAAAACATATCACATAAATAATAAGATTAATATATATATATATATATATATATATATATATATATATATATATATATATATATATATATATATATATATAATATTAAATATATATACAAAACGAATATAGTTAATAACATAATATAGTTAATAATATAATATAGTTAATCTTCTTCTTAGTCGTTAACCTGATGCAGGTATCGTGATATCATGAAGCTGTTAGGTAATTTTTCCAATGTTCCTCCACGTTTTTCTATCTTCTGCCAATCTAGCACATTCTGACAATGGAGCGCCAATGGTAGCAACAATATGGTCCGTGTATCGTGTAGGAGATCTACCTCTACTTCTTTTGCCTTCTACTTTTCCCTGGATGGTAAGTTTTTCAAGACCATTTCTTCGAAGCACATGTCCAAAATAGCTTATTATCTGTTCTGTTATTTGTGTTCTTAGTCTTTTCTTTATGTTTAGCTGGACCAGTATGGATTCATTTGTTCTTCGGGCCACCCATGGTATTCTCAGCATTCGTCTCCAGCAGTACATCTTAAATACATCTATGTTCTTTTTGTCATTCTCAGTAAGGGTCCAGCATTCCGATGCATCAGTCTCATTTTTGTATCGGTAGTAATTTCATGGCTTTTCCAAATTTTTGTTAATTTTGCCATAGCGCTTTTTGCGATTGCTGACCGCCGCTTTATTTCTTCAGTACAGCCTCCTTTGTTGGTTATTAATGAGCCCAGATAATATAGTTAATATACTTAGTATATTATTTGTTTATTAAAACACTGTCAAAAAATAAAAGGCTTATCAAAAACCTATTATTAAATATTTATTGTATTATGTTTAACTACATTAAAGTTTTGTTAAGTTTTGAAGGTGGCCCACGTTCGGAATTTAGTAGACAAACGTGAGCAATTATTTTTTTTTTCTGAGAGATGGACCCATCGAGCAAAAAGACAAAAGAGGGAATGTAAAGATAGTGGGGGCAAACATATTGTTAGACAGGAAGTGCAATCTTTAGAGGCCACATTAAACAAGGAAAGAGAGTCTCTCACCTTATTTGACATCAAATTTAGTTGGGTTATGTTATTGTTTGTCCCAAATGTCACATGAAATTTTATTTATATTGAAGTTTTTTAACAATTCTCTCGCATTTTAGACTATTGTCGTTAATAATTAATTAAAACTTTCTCGTCTAAGACACATTCTGAAAAATATTATATAGCTATAGTTGATAAGTGTCGGAAAATTTAAATTTGGGGCATTCGCATTTCCGGATATGTTCGCCATCAGAGGCCACTTTTTTGGTCTACTTTTCATAACGATTAGATTTCCTCTTTTGTCTTTTTGCTCGATGGATGGACCGTAGTTACCATGTAGTAAGAATTTTTAATCAACGACGTGTTATTACTTGGAGATTCTGATTATACAGTGAAGCCATTTTTAAGTGAAGATGAATTGCTAAATGAAGACATTATTGAACTTTCTGAAGTTGAAGATGCTTGAATTAACCTTATATAATATTTTAGTGATATGGAGAAATCTCAAAATAATCATCATTATACATGTATCATTTTTTTTATTCTTTATTTTTTCTTTACATAATTTAATATATTCCTGTCACCACAAATTGTATACTCAAAATAGATATTAAGACATTACTGTAATTTCTTTGACAATTAGGTAATTAAACATTGGTGTGTTCCGAAATAAAATTTACGTGTATCTTACGGATGTAACCGCAACATAATTTGACGTGAAAAGACGGGTACATTTTGTTCTACGAATAAATATCTATCCTCCAGATAACTGTCTGTTAGATAGAATAATATTTATCTGGAGATAAAAAGATCTACCCTTTCATGCAAGAAGTTTATTAATTTAAAAATTTAATTTTTAGCTCTTTTGAAAGATTTTTGATAATAAAATATTGGCTGCGAATTTGGTGATTAGTTAAAAAGGCAATAAAAAATTCGAGCTTTTCCAACAAAAGTGAATTATTTATTATGAAAGTTGTACAACAGACTAAAATATAATTTTAGGAAAATAGGAGGAAGTCAGAAAAAATTAAGTGGAGTGACTGGATTGGATCCCCCGATTGGATTTCCCGTTGCGTGGTGACGGGCAAAATCACTAATCAGTTAATAAAAATGCAAAAATTATTAATGTAAAAAATATATTTTTGGAATCAGAAAATTTTGATAGCCTCTCAAATGAAGTGTTACTTGACCCCATTTAAAAGAATATAAGTCGGGAGTGGCTGTTACCTGATTTAAATTTGAATATCTAAAAATTAATAAATAAATTTAGTAAAACCACATAAGAACCACAAAACATAGGTTTGTATAGAATTTCACATAAGATCCAAGATTGAACTATTTAATTGAATTATTATTAAATTGAATTATTTAATAAAACTTGACTTTAACGTACTTATATGACTTACTATATTTAGTTCCTATAAAATAATTCAATAATTTTTAAGAAACACTTGTCCGAAGCCGGATCTGTCTCTTTACACGAAATTGGGAATCGGTCTCTTCCTTACCGGCAATATCGGTTGAGCATGACAGTTAACTGTCAACAACTATCAAAATTTTCATCTTTCTGTCAATCTTATTTTTATCAATTTTAAACTTATCAACAAATGTTTATTCCTAAGCCCTAGCAGCTTTAATTAGTTTAAATTTAGTGATATGTTTATCAAGTGCTTACGTGCGGTATAATCAGCGAAAGATGGCGGAACCAGTCACATTTCAAGACCAACAAGAGGGTACATCTTCCACTACTGTCACTGTACTCGAGACTGACGATAGAGAACAGGTACGTAGTAAACAGTAATTTTTAAAGTTCAGTTTTCGGTAAACATGTATTGTCCTACTTTTCGAGTGTTGTCATGTACAAAACAAATTACCAACCAACTCAGGAAAAAATCCATAAAAATTAGTTCCAATTCAGATGAATCTCCCTTGGATGGTGTTAGAATTTTAGATTTAACCAGAATTGTAGCTGGCCCTTTTTGTACTATGGTTTTAAGTGATCTAGGGGCTGAAGTTATTAAAGTTGAACGTCCAAAGACGGGAGATGAATGTCGTAAATGGGGTCCACCTTATGCAAACAACACACAAGAACCTTGTTATTTTCTCTCAGTCAACAGAAACAAGAAAAGTATGTGTGTTGATTTGAAACACCCCGAAGGAAAGAGTATATTATACGATTTAGCTAAGAAGAGTGATGTCTTGGTAGAAAATTATGTCCCTGGCAAATTAGATGAGCTAAAACTTGGTTATGAAGATTTCCAAAAAGTTGCACCACATTTAATATACTGTTCAATCACTGGCTATGGTCCTGATGGCCCTTATAAAAATAGACCTGGTTATGATGTTATAGCAGCATCTATGGGTGGTTTAATTCATGCTACAGGTACTATAAGTGGTGAACCAGTCAAAGTTGGAGTTGCTATGACAGATATAACTACTGGTAGGTGTTTTTGTTATTACTTTAGGTCTAATGAAAGTATGTGTGTGTTGAATTTTTGAATGGTTATAGGTGGATGTAAATACTGTATAGAAAAAATTGCTTAATATGTGTTATAAATGTGTGTTGTATATATGAGCCCTGTCCCAATAAAATTGGCCCAAACTTATTTTTTTTAAATGTGTTTTTAAAGAGCTAAAATATGAGTACTAAATGAACTTTATTTATTCTTATTTGTATAACACTAACTAACACAAGAGTGATACCTACTTGTTAAATCATTAAAACTAATAACTACAATAAAGTCAAACAGGAGAAATGCAAAAGAATATGCAATATTGAGCCCGAATTGATCTGAAAGTTTACCATTTACTTTACCTTTATTATTTATGACCTCCAAAATTTTTTCAGGCATAGTTTTAACTAAGACTGAGTAAAATTATGCTATAAAGGAATCCTATATTTCTTGAAGTCTGTTTCAATTTTAAGGCTCTTTTTATCTTGTGCCATAAACTTTCTAAATGGACAAGACGAAACTATTAGAAACCCAGTTCAAAAACAGTATATAATAGTCCTTTATCCATTTCAAGATCTTTTTCGAGGTATGACATTCTGCAACATCCTGTTGGAAGACAAAATCAGTAAAAGAGATTCTTCTAAAATGTCCAAATGTGTTCTTGTATCTAAAATTCCTTTAATAATAAGTTTTTCTACACTTTTAGATGACATTCTTCTGTTGGTGCCTATTTGTTTCAAATATTGGCAATCATTCTGGCTATAATTATATTATTAACTGATGCTTTAAATAGATTTGTTGTTGTTGTGGAGAACCATTTCCTCAGGTTTTTTAACCATGATATTCTTCTTCTCCCTATTCCTAGCTTTCTGAATACTTTGCCTTGAAGGATTATGTCCTATAGTAAAATTCATTAAGGCAGGAAGATGTAAACATTAAGCCGGACAATGTCGGCAAACGAAATAAAGATGGACATTTCGGTTAGTTTTTAAATATTTTTGAAGAACTGTTACTTGCATTTATGCATAAAATATTCATTAATTTTATAAATCAGATTATTTTTTCACTTACTATGTATTCAGTGATAACATTAATTTATTTACTATGCAATAAACACGAATATTTAAGAAAAGAAAAAAAGTAATAAAGTGTCATAATTATACTGTTACTTATCGGAACGAGTAGACTCATTTGGAACATCTTTAACAATTATCTGTTTAATTTATCATTGTTTATTTGCCCTGCATCGCTTAATGAAATAAGGTATAGATATTCAAACTTTCTCTGTTTAATCATATACATCACCTCTCTTTCCTTCCCCATTATTTGTAGTACAGTCTCGTTGGTTATCTTGTCTGTCCATGATATCCTTAGGTTTCTTCTGTATAGCCACATCTCAAAGGCTTCAAGTTTTTTTTCCATCGCTTCAGTGGGTGTCCAGGATTCAACTCAGTAGTATAATATCGAGAAGATATAACACCATAGGAACCTTACTTTTATCTCCAGATTAAGGTTGTGGCTTTTAAAGAGTTTGGCCATATTGTTGAATGCACTCTTAGCCTTCTCCATTCTATATTTTACTTGTTGTGAGTGATCTCATTGTTCATTTACTATTGTTCCAAGATAGGTAAACTTGTGTGTTTTACTCAGTGTGTTTTATTTGGTCCGCTGGTGTATTCTTGGTAAGCAGTTGGATGTCTCTAATTTTATTTTTGCTGATGACCATAAATTTACTTTTTGATATGTTTACTTGTAGTCCAAATCTTTCACTTACTTCTTTAGCTTTGTTTATTAGTTGCTGTAAACTGTTTAAATTGTCTGCAAAAATAAAGATTTCATCTGCATAGCAGATGTTGCTTAGAACTTCTCCATTTAAAATGATTCCATGTTCACAATATCCAAGGCTTCACTAAATTATTTCCTCTGAATATAGGTTGAATAATATAGGTAAATTCCAGTATGAATTTTGTATTATATGCCAGTCTTTATCATCTATATTAGATGACATACTGCCACAATTCATCAGATTCAAAAAAATTCAACTTTGTCTTAAGGCAATCAGGATGAAACTCCTCATGTTTTCTGTAAATAACCTAACTTCAATAGTCATCTACACACACTTCATATCTAAACTCATTGCTCCAATTGCAGGAAATTCTAGTCCTTATATGTGTTTGCCTATTTTACCCTATTTTTCTTTTTCTAATTCTCAGTATCATATTTATTCCTTTTTTACCAAATAACTTGCTTTGTAACTTTTTTATGTACTTAATCCCAAGTTGTGAACCTCTCTGCGGCATGTGAATCTGAAAATTTGTCTTCCAATAGCATCTCTCTACAGAACAATTTAGCCCTAGATAATTTGCATATAAATTTTTGTCAATAAATAGAGTTCTTCTATTAGTATATTAAAAGTGAAATCTTGTTTTCCCCTGCTGTAGGGTTTCTTAGCAACTGAATCTGCAGTTTTATACCTTATAACTAAGTATATTATTTCTTATTGGGATAATTGCATGATACATAAATACCGCTATGCTACTCAAGGAATAGAATTGTGTACTCCAACTCGCATGATGTCACCTGCGAAGCAACAATTACAGTCTTCGAGATATAGGATTCCCTGTCCCAGTAGATGTATTTGCACAAACATGCTGGGTTGTGCTGTAGCTAATTGTAAAAAATATAATATCCCCACATATAAAATCAACAGTGACATGGGTATTGGAAATACTGCCCTTTGGTCTCAGCCGAGTGTTGGATATGATAAAAATTGTTTTATTAATCACCCCTGTGATAAGTCTTTAAATATTTTTGTTTTTGTAGATCCTCCACATTTAATTTAATTTGCCCGAAATCATGTTATTGATCATGGTTTTGTTATTGACAATAAAATAATCAACAATGATTACTTTGAAGTGCTACTAAATATATCAACTTCAGAATTGACAATTTCGCATAAATTGACACTACATCATCTCTGTTTAAAAGGCTCTATGAGTCAAAGAGTGAGACCTGCAGTTCAATTATTGTCAAATTCTGTAGCAAAAGCTATTAGTTATGCTGGAGAAAATGGACTTATGCCAAAAGACAGTTTCTGGAACATGAAATGCATATGGTACAGATTTAGATAAGCAGGCACATCTACTGGATGAAATGTCAGAAATGCGGGGTCAATTCAATGCGGGTTGGTAAACATAAAGAACTTATTCCATTTTAAAAAGGAATATTGTCTACTAATTGATCTCTGAAAGAGTTACTTCCTTACCTACAAGCAAAAAACAATGTTAACTATATTTTAACTTCGAGGTTGAATCAAGACATGCTAGAGAACTTTTTTGTTTATATTCGAGGAATGGGTGGTGCAAATGATCATCCTTCGCCAATAGATTTTCGGATTACAGAATGTCGCAATACTATTGAAACTAGTGGATCTGATGTAACAGCTCAATAGAAAGTCCTCAATTACCAAGCGATATTTCAGCGTCAGAGGATATTTGTTTGACACAAAAAATGCTGTCTAATTTGGTAGAAAAAACTGAAGGTTCGAAAGAATCTCAGTCTGAAGAGGACAAAATACTTCAAAATACATTTAAAGAAGCTCACTACTTGGAGGAGAATCATATAATTGATGATGACATTTTGGAAGTTGTAGACAATTATGAGGTGAAAGACAAAATCATCGGGACTCTTGAAGTATGTTGCTGGTTTTGTTGGATACAAATTCAATCACAAATATAGTTTAGGAAACCCTACTAAATTATGAGACATATATGGAACCAGATTGGCTACAAACAGTCTCTAGAGGTTCTCTTTTGTACCCAAACAAAGAAGTTTTTTAACTTCAAGAAATAAATTTTAACAATGTACTATAAAATATCCAATAAAGCTTTATTATGAATTGTCGGCCGGATTCATTATTGGAACATTGTAAATTAGATTAATGTTGGAAAATACAAGTCAAAGTTCGAAGATATTTTGTAACACATTCATTTAAAAAGAATTTTCTCTAATTTTAAATGTTAATTAAGTGATTCAGAAAATGTTTTTAATATTTAATCATTCTATATAATTTGTTCAAATTACACGATTTTGGAAATATTCCAGTAATGAATTTGACCATCGAAATATGTATAAAATAGAATTAAATTTTATGCTTATGAATTGAAAAGACACTATTATATTCCTACATTATTATTAATATACACACTTTATGTAGTGAAATGAAAAAAATTGTTTTATTTTTCAATAATCAGAAAATATATACCCAAGAAAAATAAAAACGTAAACTACACATCTTATATCTTTGCACACATCCTTGTGTCGCACGTGATGTCACACAGTGCGAGAGTTTCTCAGTTTCTGAAGTTTCTGAGTTTGATTTTCCAGAATTAGAAAATCTAACGATATTTAAATAAATGTTTTCTTTGATAATCTTTCATCTGTCTATTTGCAAACGACGAAAATACCAGGGACTTCAAAACTTATAAAACGAAGCTTTGTATATTGTTGCGATTTGATTTTTCAAAGCCACCTATAGTTCTAATTTAATTATAACAAAATTATATTGGATCCATCTACAAGAGGAAATATTGTAATTTATTGCCTTTTTGATATTATTACATTTTTCTTTTGGTTCAGGTGGGGAGATTAAGTGAAGTAAATGTGGTTTGCTATATGGTATTTACTCTTTTACATACCTCTAAAGAAAGTTTTCGGTAGTTGCGCAAAACAAAGTACCTACTATCCCTTTCATATGTGTATTAAATAAATAATGCAAAACTATGGTCTTAAAATAAATATAAAGGAAACAAAATTCATGTCAGAGTACAGATAGTAAATCAGGACAGAGAAAAAGTGCTTGGGATGCTGACTAAACTATAAATCAGATCCTGATATGAAGCAAAAATTATAATCAAGCCAGGGGTTCATTCTTCAAAATGAAAGCAATAGTCTGCAATAGAGATCTGAGTTTGATTACTTGATGGCGTGTCATTTAATGCTACATACTATCCACACTGTTGTAAGGAGTTGATGATGAATGTTAAAGGCAAGAGCCATGTCACATCTGGATTCTTTTAAGATGTGGTTGTACCAGCAGTATTGAAAATACCATGGACCAAAAGCGTCTCAAGTGATCTAGTGTTGAAAAGAATGCTTAAAGACAAGGAACTATTGACAACAGTGAAGTGAAAAAAAAAAAAGAAAGCCAAGTATCTATTTTCATTCAAAATATCAAACAGTTCATGATATATTGGAAAAAATAATTTTAATTTTGTAATTTCAAAGGGTAGTAACTTTTTTGTTTACAAATTTGCGTTAAGGTAGATTATTTCTACTGTGGTTATTTATTTCATATTTATGGTTATTATTATGGTATGATATTAAGGTTAAAATGTATAATTTTACATGAGAGACCAAAGGGATGCGCTACAACCCCTGTTGGGTTTCTCTTTCATAATTGTCTTCAGCCTTCTCTCCTCTTCACCACATATTTTCAACTGCCAAATTTCCAGGGGCATTCTTTCCACGTGTCCAAATCACGCTGGTGTTATCATATTTACAAACCTTAATATGTTCTCCTCTCCTATCAATTGAAGTGTACTTCTAATTCTCTAAGAGAAACCTTGTGTCGCTGGTCTGTAACTATTTCCCTTTAAAAATGCACCAGATTTGAGCAGAAAAGGTAACAACTGGTTTTATCAAAGTTTAGTACAACTTCATTATCATTTCTCTTAACTGCAATGTGGACTTTAGTAGCATTGCATGAGAAAAGTATATCATGTTTTCCATTATAATTATTTTTGAGATCTGGGAAAAGGTTATTACTCCCAAATTGAGAACCACAAACTCACATCCGACTAAATTGCTGTAGAATACTTGTAACAGTTGAAACAGGTTTCTGATGCTTGTAATTCAGTTATAATAAAACAATATATAGTTAAGAACATATAAACTAATTTATCAGTATATTTATATAAATATCTTACCCAATATTGACAGAAACTTAATTAAGTACTTGATGAATATCAAAGATGACTATAAATTTATAGTAATATTATTTCTCATTTGTACTAGTAGATTTTTCTTAGCTTGTCACTTCTCACTATAATGTTTTTAACATATTATTTCACAGCTGATAAAATAATAAAACAGTTGGTGTTTGTCATGTGGACAAATATTTGTAAAGATATTGGTTCAAAATACTGTACATTGAAGGTAATAATAAATATTTTTAGTTTTTAAGTCTTGTTTATATTAATATTTTTTGGAAATTAACCAAAAATGCAATTAAAAATGTTTTATTTGATGTTTCGACTTTCAGCATAGAAATTATTAAAAATATAAATTTTTTCGAAAAATAAATCAACAATTTTTTTAATAAAATTGTTCTAATAGTTTAATTATATTTGCTTTTTTTACTAACCTATTAATACTGATCTTTTATTTTTAGCTACTTCCTCTTTTAATAATTAGTGTATGTAGTTTTTCAACAGTCTTTTCATTATTATGAAATAAAATACAGACTTTAATGCACAATAGTGCATTTGGGAATAAACAGAATAAATAAAATAAAAATGTTTTGGTTTATTAGTTTATTACTTTTACCTCATTACAGTCTGTAATAGTAGAGTCAGTAGAACAATCAATGTTTAATTTAGTAATATTAGTTCAAATAAAGCATCGCAAATATTGTCAACTTTCCACATATTCACTTCTTTGGTAGCACAGTTAGTACTTTTTTTCATCATCATATTTTTCTGTTTTAAATTGACTTGAATAATTTTTAACGTGACTTAAACAGTTTGATATAATTGATAAGGGAGATGTAGAAGTATCGATACACCACACTATGCCGCTATTTCATCTGCAACATGCTTTTTGAATGTATCCTTTTGTCTCTTAGCTAGCTTGTAAAACTCTTTTCTTAGAGGATGTTTTGGTTTGTTTATATTTTTGGAAGGATGTTGACTTTATGCCAACTACTTATTGACAATGCTTCTTGTAACCTAGAATAATAACTGATACTGTCCATAATAATGATAATCTCTTTTGGAATCTGATCTAATATTTGAACAAAATAGTCCTCAAAAACATCCTCATCTTCGAAATATCTCCACTTGGCGTTTCCATTTTAAATTGTCTCTCGCTACCTGGTGCCATTATCTTTCTGCCTTTTGTTTCATATTTTTGGAGGCCGATCCATACCTGTCTTATGTAACCTAGATCTCCACTGTATGATGCCTTTAGTCCACCTGGTTTATACCTGGTTTAGTCCATCTTGGACATCATGTTTTAACAGCTTCTTATATCTCGAGTCTATCCAAGCGTAATCCATTGCTTCGAATACGGTCCACAGTTCAACTGAATCAAAGGCCTTGTGATATTTAACAAAAGCAAAGTGTAGTGAGTGATAATCTGTTGTATAATTTGGAAACCCATCTTTTCTGGTGATTGACAGCTGACGCATTTATTAGATGGCCTGTTAGTAATAATGTTTAGGGGAACTTTCTATGGATGTGGGAGTAAACTTATAAATCAGTAATTTGACTTTTGTATTTTGCCAATTATGTGATTCACCAGCTTAACATTTATTCAGAAGAATTCTCATTGTCAATTGTAAAGTTGTAATGCATCCTAGTTTTCCATCCTAGTTCTTCTGCAGCAAAAAAGTTTTTAATTTTTAATTTTATGAAAACAAGTTATTCTTTATAAAAAGTTCTTACTGATCTAAAACATAGCATACAATCATCAGATATTCAATTTTTTTAGTCATATACAAGCAGTTTGTCAAAATATATGAATTTTATGTAAGAGTTACCAATATCCATAATTCATATTTTTAGTTTCAAAGACTGTGACTGTATAACCGATATGACGGAAAAACAAAGCGGACTGTGATAGTTAACAAAAGCAAAGTGTAGTTCTGTTGTATAATTTGGAAACCCATCTTTTCTGGTGATTGACAGCTGACGCATTTATTAGATGGCCTGTTAGTAATAATGTTTAGGGGAACTTTCTATGGATGTGGGAGTAAACTTATAAATCAGTAATTTGACTTTTGTATTTTGCCAATTATGTGATTCACCAGCTTAACATTTATTCAGAAGAATTCTCATTGTCAATTGTAAAGTTGTAATGCATCCTAGTTTTCCATCCTAGTTCTTCTGCAGCAAAAAAGTTTTTAATTTTTAATTTTATGAAAACAAGTTATTCTTTATAAAAAGTTCTTACTGATCTAAAACATAGCATACAATCATCAGATATTCAATTTTTTTAGTCATATACAAGCAGTTTGTCAAAATATATGAATTTTATGTAAGAGTTACCAATATCCATAATTCATATTTTTAGTTTCAAAGACTGTGACTGTATAACCGATATGACGGAAAAAATTTATTATTTGATAATTGTATTTTAGGTTTTAGAACATACAGAACTTTTACGAAGAATAACTTTTTTCATAAAACTAAAAAAAATCTTTTAACAGAAATTTCTCTAAAGATGAAATCCAACTGTCACGCTATAGTCTCAAACACTCCGTTCCTAAAGATCTGTCAATTAAAGATCTGGAGATTCTCTCCATTGAGACAGACATAGTAATTCAAAATCTCTCAATAACCCTTTCTCAAAGAAAAATCTATTAGAAATTCCTGTTACCGCTTCTTAAACAAATTCAAATCTAAAGTTAATTTATCTTCCACTTACAACTCTTTATTTTCTGACAATCTTTCTGTCAAATAAGCCTGTTTATTTATTAGTTACCTAAAATCTATTAAGCAAAAAATATCCAACCAAAACTTAATTTTTAGTAAGGCGGACAAGGGCAATTGTTTGGGCATTTTAGGATGTGACTCCTATAATAACAACGTTACATTTTTTTAGAAGGTACCAATTTCACTTTTATATCAGTTGCAGTTGATCCTTCTAAGAGATTTATTTCTAAACTTAAAAATAATATAAAACAATTTTCTGATTTTTTCTATGACCATGGTGCACCATATAGCAAAATACCTAGTAACCCGTTGATCCCAAGGTTGTATGGGTTACCCAAGATACATAAAGTTGCATTCCCATTCATCCCGTTGTCAGTTTTATAAATACTCTAGTGTTTCTTCTTCTTCATGTACCATGTCCTTTCAGAACGTTGGTTACCATCATAGCTATTTTAATTTTATTCACTGCCACCCTAAATAGCATGCTTGTATCTACACCATACCAATCTCGCAAGTTCTTCAACCATGAGGTTCTTCTTCGTCCTGGACTGCGTTTGCCTCTAGTGTTTACTTTATCTAAATTCCTTCTCAACAGTATCAAAAACTTGACCAACTTGACTCCACAATTCTCAGCAATAAGCTCTTACCAATTGGTTGATAAACTTCAATCTACATCCTGAAATTACCATGCTTTCTTTTGATGTTAGCAACTTATTCACTTGAGTGCCAAAACAAGAAACAATTGGTATGGTAAAATCACTCTTAATTAACAAGTCCATTCAGCCCCATATCAGTGCACTGATAATAGATATTCTCCAAATTTGTCTGTCACAAGTTTTCTTTATTTTCAACAATAATTTCTACAAACAACCATATGGTCTGGCAATGAGCAGTTGCTTATTCTCCTAGCTGCTATGTTTATGGATCATCTAGAATCCAATTACATCGTGAAAAATCCTGAAATATTACGTTGTTTCCGATATGTTGATGACTGTTTAGTCTTCATCTCGGGTGATTATGACTCAGCTCATCACCTACTTTTTAAAATTAACCAAATCCACTTAAATATTAAATTTACTGTGGAACTAGAATCTTCCAATGCTATAAATTTTCTAGATTTGCTGATTACCAGACTCAAAGACCAGTTCAATTTTGCTATTTACCGGAAGCTACCCAAAACAGATCATGTTATTCATTCTACATCCAATCATCTTCTTTCACATAAACATTCTGCTTTTAAAAGATTTATTCACAGATTGCATACTATAGCATTGTCTCCACTTGACAGATCATGCTATTCATTCTACATTAAATCATCTTCTTTCACATAAACATTCCGCTTTTAGAACTTTTATTCACAAATTGAATACTATACCATTGTCTTCACTTGAATTTAATAAGCAATTGAATATAATCAAACATAAACAGACAACATAAACTTCTTCAACATTCACCTTTTAGATCTAACTCTTTAGTTTCACCTTCGTACAGGTCATTGCCTTTTCAAAATTTTTTCATTCCCTGAAAATATTAAACACATCTCTTTCAACTCTGATGATAATATCCATATTTCTTTTAAAGTCTATAATACTGTCAATAAAAGTTTAATCAATATCAAAGATACAATTCACTATATATATGAACCGAAGTGGTGTGCATAGACTGTCATGTTCCGACTGTGATGCTTCTTATGTCCAAAGAACATAGATCATTATCTATCCGATCAGCAGAACATTCTAAACATGACAACACTTCCGCCTTCTCTTATCATCTCAAAGTCAATAAACATCATTTAAAGATTCCAGACAGTGTATCTTTGATTCATAACAAACGTACTCCGTTTAGATCTGTTTAGAAATTGGGTGGAATGCATAAAACGTAGTATCTGCTAATGCTTCAAGTAATTCTACATTTTTGTAGTACTTGCTACACTTACAAAGCATTTTGCTTTCCTCCGTAGTATTTACTACTATTTACCAGATACATAGAAGGATGTACTACGCTTTTGAAGTATTTGCTAGTTTAGTAGAATTTGCTTCAGTTTAGGTGAAGTTGGTAGATAAACAACTTCGGCTTAGGTGTTTTTTGTTATGTTTGTTAAATGGCAGCATTTATGAATGTTCGTCGTAGAAAAATCTACAAACCAGGAAGAATATACAATGACGATATTTATCGTAATATATTCAGGTAATTATCATGAATCGTGCAGTTTTATTCATACAGTGCGCTGAAATAAGTGTAACCCCCCATATTAACTCATTTATTTTTAGTAGGTGACAATGCAAAACACTCGAAGAGGTGGATTTTTAAAATAATTATAGTATATTATAGCATCAATGTTTCGAACTTTAAGCAATCTTTCTTCAGGTGACAGTCATAACTTTGATTTTTTAAATGGGAAAGTAGGAGAGTAGGGGGCAGGTAAGACTTATTTTAGCTTACTGAATATGTATATATATTTAGGTATTAATATAAAATATTTATAAAAAGTTAAAAAATCACATGAAAAACTAGTTCTAATACGATTGGTGTGATGCGCACAAGGGCACTACGGCTGGCGTTACGTTTAGTAGTAGAACCTTCAGGTCAGTAGCAAGTACTTCGGTTGTGTAGTACGGTCTTTTCAACAAAGCATCTCCTTTTATGTAAAAGTAAATGCTACAAACCAGAGACTATTTGCTGAAGCAATAGCATCTACTACTTTTTATGCATTCCACCCATTGTAATTTGCGTCAATCGTCACCTCTCTTTTTTAATTTTAAAAAGAAAAAAAGTTTCCCATATGGTGCTGACTTAATTGGATATTATATTATTTAATAAACTACAAAAAGTCTACTAAAATTAATTTGCTATGGAAGAAGGTAGTTGATAAAGCTATCGTTTGTTAGTAAAACTTATGAATATTAAAAAAAGCAATGTTTAGTACTTTGGTTTCAATTAGGTATTTCATTAGGCCATTTACTTTCAAATTTTAAAAAGTATAACGAAGTGATATCTCTGTTATGTTTTTATTTTTAACACTTGTAACCATGTAATTTATGCTTTGTCTGGAGATAAGTGTAACTGAAATAAAGAAAAAAATTCCACAGGGACTTCTTAGATAAGTTGTATAAGTAACATGAATATGGTATTTGTTAAAAAATATTACTTTTTCAATGTCATTATCATATCATGATTTGTGGAGGTAAAATTAACATTTCGTTTTATTTTAATGGGGAATGAATACACTACAGTCAGAACATGGCTGATGTGGATAATTGAAAACAAATCAATAATTATGAGAAAAAGCATAAATTTACAAGTAATAAAGACAGAGAAGCAGAAAATGACAAAAAGTGGTGAGATATCATGATTTAGCCTGTATAAATTACGAAGAGTGAGCTAGTAATCTAATAAAATAAGGATAACACAAGTCGCGAGAAAACAAATATGGTAACTTTAACAAACTTACTCATAAACAACTCCATTATCTTCTAAATTCTCAGATGTTTTTAGTCCTAAAACTGGAATCATCTTGATCCTCCTGCTAACTCTTTCACGTGTTTTTTAAATACCGTTATAACCTGCTTAAAATATGTGTTAGGAAACAATGTTTTAATTATTTTTCTGACTAAGTCGTCAATCTATATAATTACAGGCTTAGTTTTATTACAGAGTAATTTGATGTTACACTTGCTATTATGATTTGATAAATCTTATAATCATCTTAAATATCATTTTTGCCAAATAATTTATGAAATGTAAAGAATTTTTTTTTTATTTAGACATTCTTTCATGCTATAGACTATTTCAGATGTTAGTGATCATCATGGCCATCTGTACTTTGCACACTGCTGCTCTGAAAAGATTTGTGGTTGTTGTGTTGAACCACGTACGTAATTCTTTAGCAAGGAAAGCTTTCGCCTTTTTGGGCGTCGTTTCCTGACAGGTATTCTTAAGTTAAAGTTGATTTCATGTAATCGAATGAACTATCTTCTGATAAAATCATCCCAGGAACGCAACTCAAAAATATTGACAATATCTACTCTAATACTAATATTTTAAAGTCTGCTTTAACATATATACGTCAGAATTGTCAATATGGATGAGTCAGATAAAATTAACTTATTAGAAAAATTTGTATTGCCAAGTATCAAAAACTAAATTTATTTAATTTGTATTTTGAAAACGATTTCCGAAGTTTAAATCGAAACGTTAAAATAAATTTATTTTAAATTAATTGTGCCTTATTCCTGTTTAAAGTGTATCCATTGATTTGTACAGGTTTTAACGCTAACAATATCATTTTAAACTTAATTTCTACTTCAATAAATACAAGATGAATATATTATTTTTTACTGTTTTACAGACTTCATAAATTTGTTATTTTGTCACAACAAACTGAATTATGCATTTGACGAACATTTGGGGAATTTCCATATTTGCTTGACTAATCTAAAGAAAAATAAAATATTTTAAAGTTATAATATTCTTTATCATATTACTACTAGAAATTTGCCGCATAATTACTAATACATTATTAAATATTTATGTGCTATACTAATACATTCCTTCTGCTCATTCCTTGAGCCCTTGTCAGGACGTGGTGACACTCTAAATATTATTATTATAGCAAGTGGACACTTGCTGTCTCCATTGGCTGCAATTATGTGCCATATGGAAGGCTTCATTTTCTCACCAGAGTCTTTAATTGGTCTGCCCATCATGTTGGAGATCTTTCTCTTGTCTTCAGCCTTCTACTACCAATAGTTCTATGGTCCCCGTTATTCTCATGTTTCCGAAGTAAATTAGGTATGCTCGGTTTACTTTTTTTAATAGAATATCTTTTATATGAAGCTTTTCCATAATTGACAGGTTGATTCTATGTTCTCTCCAGGATACGAGTAGAATTCTATAGACCCACATTTCGAAGGTTTTGATCTTACTCCTACCGATTTTTTTGTTTAAGAGTCCATGTTTCAGCTGAGTATGTAGCAATGGCAAAGATAAAGGCATTGACCAACCTAAGCTTAGTATACCTTGTTTTTATTCGGTCTTTCCATATTTTAATCAATTTAGCTGTTGCTGTTCGGACCATTGCTAGTCTAGACTTGATTTCTGAGTAGCAATCGCCATTTTTTGTTAGTAGGGAGCCCAACTATGCAAATATGTCTACCACCTAGACATAGACATATTTGCATAGTTGGGCTCGTCACTTGATTTGTCATTATGTGGTGTATGTGCGGTATATTATTATTTGCTCTTTTTAGGATCTTATTTTTATTTTTCCAGTGTTTATCTGAAGTCCGAATTCTTCGCTTTCTATCCTTCATCTATTACTATTTTCATTATATTTTCAGAAGACTTGCGTTTGGTAGTATATACATATTAATATGCGAACTTTTAAATTAGTTAATACATATGGAATGTAAACATTTTTCTGAAAAAATTCGAAAATTAAAAAAAAGATCACTGAAGAAACCGTATTGCAACCATGGAATAAAAAAGGTAGTTGTTGGAGATGTGTGGTTCACATAGTTAGTATTTATATATATATATATATATATATATATATATATATATATATATATATATATATATATATATCAATACCAAATTGTAGGAAGCATTATGTGTCTATAAAGACTCTGAACTGTCAATAACTCTATTATGATAATAAAACATTGGTTGGGAAGACAGAAAGCTATCAAAACCTAATTACACCTATAGAGACTTAAAACAAGAGTTTATTTTCACCAACCGCTTTTGTTCAATATATATGATGAGGCTGTGTTAATTAATTGTGGAGTTGTGGAAACACGAAAATACCCAAAGAAAAATAAGAGATAAAAGGAAGCCAAATATTTACAAAGTTGATTATTGTGCGTTGTTCGGTCACCAGGGTGCATCCATCATTGATTATATCCTGGAGCCAGATTCCCGTTTTAAAGTTCGGTCAACTATTTGAGTGTTCAATTTCAGAGGAACTTCAATTGGGATACTGAACTAAATATCACCCTTAACAGAGTTAGCAGAAGGCTGGACTCCTGAGAGCCGTATCAAATCTTGGGGTACACAGAGCAAGACTTTTCTACACACTTATAAAACTTACACAGACCTATTATTGAGTACAGGGCTATTCTTTACTCATCACTGAACAACCGCCAAATAAACGCCATTATGGCCACCGAACGCAAGATCTTGACAAATATCATGAGAAAGCGCGCTGACTATCCTTCTTCTTCTTTTTCTTTTTATGCAGACATGTATGTTTTTCAATGTGCCTCCAGACTATCCGTCGGCATTAATTAACCAACTGACGAACGTCCAACCATAGAGAACACAATCCGAACTCTCGGCAAGAGACATGTCCTTCGCGCACCGTAACAAGCTCCAACATCAGAGCAAAGAAGGTCCTTGAAACATCTTGCCACCACCAAGTTAAGAAAGTTTCCTTTCTTCTGGTTAATCTTCTCAATTTGGCTGGAAACGAACTTCTTGATGAGTATTTTAATACCCTAGAAGCCAATAAGATATTGCAGATTTTAACAATCTGCAAGCCAAAAATGCTTAATCGAAAGAGCCGTTTTCAAAATATAGTTGGTAATACGCGAAACTACCCCCGCAGAGGAGCATGGCTAGCAACCTTCCTCACCACACACCACAAACGACACAGCATAAACACACTGACTGACTACTGCTTCTTAGCAAGCCACTCGTCTTTCCGATCTCTCCTTAACAAACACGAACATCAATCGCAAATGTCTATAAAGCGAGATTTGGAACAAAAATATCAGAAACGAAACGAGTAAATGTCACCGAAATGGACTACCTGAGATGCAGTGCGAAGGTTTCAAAACTTGTACAAGTATGTAACAAACAAAGATGTGTACTTATACAGCAGTAATTATTACTTTCACATGAATAATTGACTTCCTCCTACACCTTTCTTAAAACTGGTTATTATTTGTTATCCTTATCTATTACGTAAAATAAAAAATGTGATTCGAAATAGTTTACAGAAAATTGGTAAATACCGACGTAATATTTAAAATTAACGTATATGTTTTTGAGGATGTATGTTTGTATGCCTGATCATTTTATACTTTTTTTTTTAACATGAACTCATTAAAATCTATATAAATTTAGGTCTCTACGCACATGGCGCCATCATGGCGGCTCTCATCAAACGCTCAAGAACCGGAAGAGGCCAAAAAATTGACTGCAATCTCCTTTCCACTCAAATATCTACACTTATAAACATAGGCTCGAACTACTTGAACGCTGGCAAAGAGGCCAAAAAATGGGGCACTGCACACGAAAGTATAGTTCCTTATGAATCATTCCCCACCAAAGACGGCTATTTTACCATTGGTACCGGCTCCGAACTGCAGTTTAAAGACTTCTGTGAACGAATACAAAGACCAGATCTTCCACAAAACAAAAAGTACTTAACAAATAATTTGAGGGTGCAAAACAGAGAAGAATTGGTGCCGCTGTTACGAACCATCTTGAAGGCAAAAACTAACAAAGAATGGGCCGATATATTCTTGGGAGCATCGTTTCCATGTGGACCGGTCAATACAATGAAGGACACGTTTGAAGATCCTCATGTTAAAGCAATCAATTTGGTAAAAACTTTGGATCATCCGGTAGCTGGTCAAATAAAGGTGGTTGGACCTGCGGTTAAATATGGAGAGGGGGGAAATTTTGTTAAAAGTCCACCACCTACATTAGGGCAACACACCAAGCAAGTTTTAAGTGAAATTTTGGGTTTTAGCGATGACCGTATTGAAGATTTTAAACGACGTCAAATTGTAGAATAGATTTTTTGTTTGTTTGTTTTTTTAATTTACCCTATAAAAATCCGTTAAATATTCTTTAAATCTAAATTTAGTTTTGTGTCTTGTTTTCCAAATTGTATGTTTCTAATGAACATATAACATGAACATGAATCTTACATTAAAAACTAAAAATTTGATTAACCTCACCTATGAAAACATGCAAGCGATATTTATTTATCAATAGTTTCGAAATGAACTATTAGATTAGGAGAATAAAAAACAGACAAAAATATAAGAAATTGCAACCATTTTACTAAATGAAACAATATGTATTAAAAACTCATAAGTAGAATGCAGTATAATACAGAAATATATTAAATCAATATTTAAATATTTTAAACTTTTTGCAAAGTTATTAAACAAACTATTTAGTTTAAACAATCTCGTGAACTGAGCTTTACAAGTACCTCTTCGGTTTTTATCAGTGTTTGATTTTTAAAATCATAGGAAGACCACTTTGAAATAAGTGGTCTTCCTTCTACCGTTACCTAATGGAAGTTCATTGGAAGTGCCTTGCTTAAGTGACATATTTTGTTATGAGCCTACACTTTATAGTCGTTAACTGAATAAGTTGGGGTGGGGAGAGCTGTTTGTTTCAAGTTTGTCATTCAGAATTATATCGATAGTATTTAATTTGTTAATATCCATAGATTCTAATAAAGATAGTTTAAGACCTTAATTTTAAATATAAAGAATTATTTATTAAAAGAATGGTTGTGATCTAGAAGGTGAAGTGCAGACGTAGAATCTGTTTTTCTCTTATTGAAAGCCCTTTTGTGTTCTGCTATACGTTTGTTAAAGATTCGGTGGAAAGTAAACGGGTGGAAAGTAAAAACACTGTAATTAACATGTAATTAAGTGTAATTGATGTTATCTTTTCATTCTCTGTATGAGTTAAAACACACCAGTAAAACATGCCATCAACTAAGTTTTACTATTTTTACAATAAATTTTAAAAATTTTATAATGCATGTTGTCCATAATTGTATATTTTAATGTGTGTTATACATGTTGAGTGTCAATGCTTATATAAATAATCTCAACGACTAGTAAGTTACACTGAAGAATTGTGATATTTATTAAATATTTACAAATTTGTCTTATTACAGTGTCTTGAAAAAGGAATAAAACCATTCCGAAAGCTCGACAAAAAGTCAAGAGTGTTTTTTAATATCCCGACCAATTTTCTGACTGCAACCCTAATAAACTGTATTATTTATTTATATCGACTATTAAATGGCCAAATATATGGCTTAGGACAAATCCGCCAAGCTTCTCGTGCTCGAATCGGTATCAATAAAGTGTTATGATCATTTCGGCCTATCCCATCCTCATCAAACACTTGGGCTGATACAAATATATATATATATATATATATATATATATATATATATATATATATATATATATATAAGTAAGAAAAAAGAAGTACTTGTGACTCGTTTGGAAAAAATATATAAATATGTTTTGGATGGTTTGGAGTCAATAAAAGGGGCTATTGGTTAACTATTTTTATCTCGAGCTTTCAATTGTGTTTACAATTATTTTCAAAGTGGAACTATAAAAAAATTATTAACTCACCAAATAAAATTAGTTTTGTTAATAAATTGCTGCTAACATATTTCAAAAAACTATTCTAAAAATGTTCTTATCCAATAAATGTTTCTCTGAAATTTTCTAAATTATTGTTATTATTGAATTATTGTCTAAATTATTTCTATAATTTTGAAAAATTTTTAACACAAAAACAATTGAATTTATAAATAAGTTAGAATAGCGGCCAATTACAAATAAGCCTCAATGTCATAAATGCCAACTTAAAATTTTCATTTTTGACAATTATATTGCCAAAAATAAAATTTTGTTTAAAAATTCTTTTTTATTTAGTAATAAAAAAGAAGAAGATGTATTCATCATTGATACATGCCTGAAAAAAAATAACAAATATATGAAAAATTAAATCAAAATTGATATTTTACTGGTTTTATGAATAAACGACAAAGAAATAATATATTTATAAATTTTGCTTATATTGTGAATTTCTGATCGTCTGTTTAAAATATTATCACTTCTCCTAATACAAACCATTTCTAAAAAAGTTCTTTTGAATTTATTACCTTCACTACACAAAATTTTAATGTTATCAAAATCCATAATATGGTCTATGTCGATTACATGCTCTGCTAAAGCACAAGATGGTTTTTTAATTCTACAATCACTTTTGTAGGAAATAATGCGATTTGACAGATTTCTTCCGGTCTCACCTGAATTGTTAAAAAATACTTTAATTGAGAACTCTTATCCTCCAGATATGCTACTATATAGGATGCTTTTTTCTAATATTGGTAATATAAATAACTTAACACCATTTTTGCTAAATCTGAGAACATTGTATCCAACAATCAGAACATCTATTATCATTCACTACCTTTTATACCATCATTAACACCTAAATTAATACAAACACTAAAGGTTATTGACAATATAAAAATAGCAACAAAGAACATCAAACCTATTTCATCTTTATATTCCAAAACTAAGTATTCTATAGACAAATTAGATAAAACAAATATAGTATACAGCATTAGTTGTACTCAGTGTGAAGCTGAGTATGTTGGTATTACTAAAAGATCATACAATAGTATCGATAAAGAAGGTAACCTTATCAACGATATCGATAAACTGAAAAGATGAGAACAGTACATTAAAGAATATTTAGCGATGAACGGCAAGTAAAGGAAATACAAAATTGTAATACAGGTCCCACAATAAAAATGGAACAATTAGAAAATGTAATAAAAATTGCCAAAAACAGAAAAGTTACAGGACAAGGTGAAATGATGAAGACAAAATGAAATACTTAAGATACTTGGAAATGAACGGAAAAACGCTTCTTAGCCTTTTAAATAAAGTAGGTATACGAAACTGGGAAATTATCAACAGATTGGCTTATCTCTGTGATGTTTCAAAAAAAAGCAAATGCTTAAAAAGGGTTCCGAGTATATGAAAATCAGTCTTATGAGTCACGTTTTAAAAATGTTTTTCGGATAATTGACTCCAGAATGTATGCTAGAATTAAAGGAGAAATCGGTGATACACAATTTGGTTGCCGTACGAATCTTTGAACAAAAGAGGCACTATTTAGCGTACAAGTGCTGGCTAAGAGGTGTAGAGATTTCAATCATCCTGTGTACATGTGCTTTATAGACGTTGAGAAACATTCGATAAAGTTAGATATGGAAAAGTGATGGAAATTCTTGGACGTGTAGGAATAGACGACAAAGATTTAAGAATTATACAAAAGCTCTACTGTTACCAAAAAGCAAATGTCAGAATTTGCCTGGGTACTTTTAAATCAATTGAAATTCTCCGTCGGGTTAGACAGGGGTGCATCTTTTGACCACTGCTTTTAATTCATATTCTCAGAGAGACACTTGCCAGGGTTGATAATGCTATCAAGGTCAACGAAATCAGTGATCTGAGATATGTGGATGATACTGTGTTGCTTGCGAGTTCTGCGGAAGAACTACAATTATTAATTGACATTGTTGGTAAAACTAAATATATGGTAGCACTAAATATATATATATATATATATATATATATATATATATATATATATATATATATACTAAATATATCGCAAAACACCGGTAGACGACTACATAATTAGAGCATGTAGTACTGAATTACTGAGAAAAAAAAACTGAGAACATTACTTATGTCGTTTCAGATAAAAATGACTATTGGAATAAAAAGAGATACAAATCTGCATTGAAAAGGCCCGAGCGGCCTTCTTTCGAATGAAATAAGTATTATGGACGGAATATTAACAATAACCTGAACATAAGACTCGTCAAATGTTATATTTTCTAGACATTATTCTACGGAGTTTAAAAGTGGACGCTCACTAAATCGCTAGTAAATAAACATCAAGCTTTTTTTGCTACTCATAAGCTGTGTTGACAGAGTGAAAAATTAAGGGGTATTGTAACATTAAAAAAACAATCTCAAGTAATAAAAATACCAAAATTTGAGTATTTTGTCCATGTCATGCGACACGTTATGGAATCCTCTTTTCACATATATTCAGGGCAATATATGTGACAAGAGGGGTCCGGGTCGAAGAAGAATATTGTGGCTTCGTAACCTACGGTAGCGATTTAATCAGTCTTCGTCGTCCCTCTTTAGAACTGCGGTAAATTAAATTATGATAACCGATGTTTAGTTGTAGGCAGGGTATAGAAAGAAGAAATAATGTACAGTAGCAGAATAAACATAACATATAAAAGTGTTGGTTGGGTCTATCGACCCAACCAACACTTTTATAGATATTCTTGCAACAAATTCAATACACAAGTCAATAGATACCTGCTAACACCATTTTAAGTTTTCACTACTCCTCCTACAGTATATTACTTATTCTGGCGGGATTATGTGTGGAAAATGGTTAAATCATATAAAAAAGCCAGTTTGAACAATTGATAATGTGAATTTTCTCTTTAATTTTACTTCCTATTTTTGCATCCCTTTCCAAATTATTCTGTTCCTATAGCAGAGTGAGAGCGTCATCTCTGAAGTGGGGGGCGCTGTGGTTTTGAGAACGAATTCTTACATTTTATTAAAGTCTTACATGTTAGGTTTTCATATACTGTAATTAAAAACAAGGTGAAAACGTATAACCGCTAAGCAATATTCGGAAAAGGTTTGTTCGAAATGTATATTTATTGTACAATCGTGATATTCAAAACAATTTAAAAATGAAAACAACGTTTTTGAAACCTATTTTCTTATCACATTTTCTAGAGATTTTATCACTTTATAAATAAAATCAATGTTGACTCAGTTTTATCAACTTATTAGACATGTATTATAAAACGAGTATCCCAACCTTTGTTCCCAAATATGTGCTAATTGTTGACTCTGAGAATTAAATATGTAACATTTTTGTCTACGATTGTGTACATAACATGTACATACATACATATATATATATATATATATATATATATATAACAAAAATGTTACATATTTAATTCTCAGAGTCAACAATTAACACCTCATCTTCAGGCCAATGCAAATAAAACTTACGGATATCAGTACTATATAGTGTTCTTTGTAGAAGTTAACCTTAAAGGGAAATTCATTATACCTCGTGACAGGAAAGCACCTCATTTTTATGGAGTGCTGATAGTTTATACAGCGAATACGCCACTTAGGCCGTCCGCACATGGGTCGACTAGATTTCAATCGCGTAGGTCTCTCCCCATCACCCAAGTTCCTTCGTTGTTGTATTGAGCCCCACACACGGGGCATTTAGTGGTCGTCTAGAATTGCAAATCTCCTCGTCTTGTACGACTCTCGTCACATGCGATCGGTAGCGCACGAGAAAGTTCGAGTGAGACGCACGTTTTCAGTCATGGGGATAAGATTATTGTATTTGCTTTCTTTGTTTTTTATTGTTTTTTTCCTAAAATAATTTTTTTTCAGATCGACGAATATTATGTTTGTTGTTTGTAGTACTACTAGCTTTGTAGAAATATATTGTTTGTAATATAAAATTCTGAAAACATTGAATTTCTGTTTCTAGGCGTTTAATATAAAATTCGTTGGGGAAGTGTAAAAATACCCTCAATTGTATAATTATACAATGAAAGAATATGCCAATATGGATATATAAAAAATGCGTTCTTCCTGGTTGGCAGATGTGAGCAAACAGCAAACTGAATCGACTAGTGTGCGGTGAACAATCGCTCATGCCGCAAGTTTCGTATAAAACGAGCACGACGCATGAACTTAGATGCGTGCCTTCGATCGACCCATGTGCGGACGGCCTTAGACTTAGACCTATTTGAAGTACGATTAATTCTCCTTGTAGTGAAATTTCAAAATTTTTATTAAATATACAACTATTTGCAAATGAGAATGACTCATTTATAAAGAATACATAACATTTTTATCAGAATATTCAATTTAATCCAAAAAATATTTTAGTAAATTTGTAACTTGAGCAAACTATTTACTTATTTAAACAAGCATTCTAGTGCAAGGTGCAAGTGCATTTACTTAGTAAACAAGCTTTAAAATCAAAATTAAATGGGCGCCATCTGTTTTTAAAACAAAACTATCCTTTTATGATTTTGTAATAAACAAAAAGTTATTGAAATATTCTACGTTAAAAAGTTACGTCATCCCAGAAAAAAACTAAACAATTTGTGTTTAGAGCATTCAATTACCATGAGAAGTGTTTATACGCAACTAAAATCAAAATCGTATCGTAAGAAAACAAACATTTTATATCATGGTATTAGATTATGAATGAGAAATATATGAAAATTAAATTATACCTTATCCAAAATTTCGAAATTCGTTCTCATAAAAATACATTTGTTTATTAGGTAGAATACCTATTATAATTAAAAGGCCAATAATAAATCACTTCGTTGTTATTTATTTCGTAGTTATTCTTCACTGTTCATCAAAAAAATATAAATTGGTTACAACCTGTATTATCCAAATGCTGGTGTGACGTGCAGAAAGGATGTATTTTTTACCCTCTAGGTACTCGGCTGGATCAATCAAGCAGGAACATACTATACATCATAAAATATATAGGATTGTGTTTCAGAACACATACCATAAATCCATAGCTATTTATATAATCTCGGGCCAGTAAACATAGTTTTAGCAACTATTAGGGCTCCCGGTAAGGGTCCAAAATAAATATTTATTTGAAAATATATAAGAAAAAAGAAATTTTTTGGCTAACCTCGTCAAGAGACCACTCAAACAAAATAACATCCTGGCTGTTTGACGTTCAAATAAAGAAAGAGAGAGGGAGATGAATTTGGCTGAGTTAACGAACGCTCTTATTTTGAGCTTACGGTCGGAGATATAACTGCAGTAGAGTCCGCGAGGTAATTTAAAAGAACTCGGCGGATAGATGGCGTGAGCAATATTATTTTGAGTATTTGCTCGGAATTATAATAATATATTTTTTTAAAGGGTTACTAGTTTCGATATAAAAGTTTATGTACAACTCTGTCATTAGATTGAAAGTCATTCAAGACTTTGAAAATAATCAAACCAAAATTAGAGAATTATATTTATAATACATTGACAACTAGAATAAGACTAAATGTATCAGCTATATTGGAGTTATTGACATTATGTACTGTTAATACCAAATTTCAAAATTTAAAACCCACAGTATGATGGAGACATGTAGATGATGTTTTCTCAATATAGCCTCATGAATCAAAATTGTTGACCACGTTCCTAAATAATATAAACGATAAAGAGTCGATAATATTTACCATAGAAAAAAAATATAATACAACAATCTCAAGGAAGGATACTGGATACGAGAACAGGAGTATAGAAACTCCACGGATATCTAAAAATACACCAACAGATATCTAAATTACAAATTAAATCACATCATGAATATTAAAAAGCAAATTATTTATCATTAGACAGAATGGAACAGAACAACCTAGAACGGGATCCTTTAATATTCACAAGACACGATAAGAAGCAAATATCAATACTATACATTCAAAACAACAAACAAGTTAAGATCTATTTTATCTAAAATCAAACGTACCGTCGAACAGCAAGGAATAAAGAATTGTATTTATAAAATACCTTGTGAATGCGTACATATTTATTTAGGTGAAGCATCAAGACCATCAAATGTTAAAATAAGTGAACATCAATCTTATATAAAAAATAGAAAATTTGATAGATCTCAAATATGAGATCATGAAATCTTGAAAGATTCAATCAGATGGTTAAAAGAAAAAAATCAAAGATGCTCTTATTATGTTAAATGAAACAAATTACGACGCCAATTCCTCGGCAGAAAGCAGGATCTTGTGACCAATATTAAAGAGGAAATCAGTAGAAAGAAAATACCACTATTATTAGACATGAAAAATTAGACAATTAGACAAGTCAATAACATATCAAGAATACATCATTTATGTTTTTAAATAACATACATATACAATTAGGAGAGATACATGGTGTTAAAGTTGAACCTTATTTAGTATTAGAACTATGTGATGTGCATGTATTTTTAATGTAATATATAATAATAAAAATACATTAAATGATGGAGAAAGAAATCAGAAACTACTCAAAAATTGTTTATTGCTTATGAATAATAAAACTAGAACATAAACTTATAAGGAAACATTAAATTAAAATAAAAACGTACTAATACAGAAAGTACTCCAATTGCTGACGTAGTCAAGAGTAAAGTACCTTTGGAAGTACCAATACCTCAAAGTGTTCATCGCTTAAAGCTTTTCTTTTAGGCGTATCGATCATAGTTCAAAAGAGAAAAGTCTTTCAACTGTACTTTTGAAGTTTTATTATTGATGCTGGAACCCTGTTCATTCTGTGTATAATAATTAATAGTTGTCTTCAGCTGTTGTCTACTTGCTGGTCTCGAAAATTGCTGAAATCAAAAAAGTCATCCAAATTTTGATCTCCACTTTCATCTGATTCATTGCAACTTTCCAATTCTATTTTTGTTTTGGCGACAGTTATAATGTATTTTTTTATATCTTCTATAGTTTTTTTACGACATTGTACCATTTAAGCTTAATTTTAGGAAGAAGAACGCAGCTATAATTGGATCTTCCCATTCCAAATTTAAATTGAATTGAATTTAGCAAATTGAATTTGGCCAGCGTCGGATCAGCCGAGTTTTCAAAGTTTAAACTTTTTAGAGAGTGTACAAAAAAAGGGGTTCTTGAAAAGAGATAGAGAAAAAATAAATGTAAATAATTAATTAGACAACGTACTTATGAAGATTTATAACTGATTAGGTAAAAACAAAGCTCCATTAGCTATATAATAATATATTATAATGGTAACGAGTACGAAAAATGGGATTTAACATATTAGACACATCTGGATTGAAGGAATGGAAGTGTTGTGCCTACGTTAGGTGCATTGTCGGCGGGCGATAAATATTTAAAAGTATCCGAATATCAAAAAAAGTATCCGGATGCCGGATACTTTAAAATTTGATCACGGATACGGATACCGGATACAAAATTTAAAACTTATCCGGATACAACTTTCGGATACATAAAAAGTATCCGGATACAGAAGTATCCGGATACTACCCACTTGTGGTTTCTATAAATTTTATGTCTGTGGATTTTTATGTATAATCTTTTATAACTTTGTGCTTTTGAGTAGGAGTGCGCTTAATTTTTTTGATTTTCAAGTTAGCTCTATGTGGGTCAAAAACATTAAGGATACATTATTTTAACAAGAAAAAAAAGGCACTGCGGGAGTGCCGAAAGAAGTGAAAACTTTCCCCATCCAAAAAGAATTGCTATATATTATATACGTTTTGCGTGCGTCATATACTATTATATATATACATACACATATATGTATACATAATATATCTCGCGGTATAAGAGGTAAAAAGAAGTGCTATGTAGTGTACAGGTCGCGAGTTCAATGCTTTTTCCCCATCCAAAAAGTGCATAACGTCGCTAAAGAAGTTGCCACTTCAAAAAATATATACTTTTTAACAACTTCAAAGGTAATCGCATTTTAAAAATCAACTGCTCAACGCTGATTTAACGCAAGTACTCCAGAAAACGAAAAACAGTAGACAAATACATCAATACTTCTGAATTTTGGTATAAAATACCTTTAAATAAAGTTAAAGATTCTGATATATTAAAGCAAAAGTAGTATACGCTAATATTTTTTTACATACATCAATAGGATAATTTAATAAAATGTTGTAGAATTTGACATCAAACAATTTACGTTTTATATTAAATTAAAATAAAAATAAAATACATTTTATTTACAAACCAAATTAAGAAATAGTTAAACTGAATAACAGTAAACTTTTTTATGTGTTCGTTATATATACCATTGTCTTCAATTGATTTATCAATATGCCCCATAAAATATGAAACGCTGAATTACTTTCACATTACAAAAGAAATGACGAGAAATCCTTCTACAAAGACTGCATTAAGAGAAATTTGTAGCTTATAGCGAAAAGAAGGACTTTTAAACGTTTTAGATCGTTTTTGATGTGAAAGTTTAAAATCGAAATTTCATGTTATAGGTTTTTAAGATTAGGCTCCAGCAATTGAAATTTCATAGTGACCGATAAATGAAAGCAATACATTTTATTGAATTCACGAGAATCGTAAAAAATTGCAAAAATCGCGCAATGGTCATTTATTTAACAGCTTTGTAGAGAATTACTTCATTTGCAGCAAAATACAAAAATTTGTTAGCTGCACTCTTCACCTTTAAAACACATTTTGATTTTTGTCGATAGAGCACTCTGATCAGAAGATGTCAAATTTTTCGTCGAGGTGATACAAATTTTATTTAATAAATTTTCACGCTCGTAACATATTCAAAATTGTCGTTCGCTTCAAGCGTTGTTTCCGAAAGAACGATTCACCCTACAGAAAAAGTGCTAACATTTTTGTTTAAAATTAACTTAGCCACATTTCTTATTTGAAACATTTTTGTCTACGGCGTATTGATTATTGGTAATTAAATGTTTTACTCCCCCCCCCCCCACTACGAGGAGGGTTTTATGGAAAAGCCCGGAGGTAGGAGTGATAAACTTTTTTGCAACTTTTTGGGGTCCCAAAATTGACATTCTCGGCAAAATTCAGCTTCAGCTCGTAAGATTTTTAAATATTCAGTGGCATTTTCATTTCTGACAACTGGAATTAGTAGTTGTCTAATCATGACATGAAAAAAAAAAAATTAAAATCAGTCAACCAACCTATTTAGCAGCGGTAAGAAATCATGTTGTGGTATTACATATCTATCTTTGAGCTGTTTTGTAAGAATAAACCATTAATTATGCTTATAAACTGGTATTCAGTGATTTGAAGAACACATATTACAGTATTAAGAATTAGTATGCAACTGATCTGTAAAATGCAGTTATCTTGAAAACTGTGTGGAGTTTTAAAGTTATTAACAGGTATATCTTTTTTTGTTGAAAGCAATATCGCCATATTAGATATATAAAAGTATGCAACAAATTATAATTCCTCATACTCAAGAGCCCCTAGTTATAAATTTTTATACATAAATTTCCACAAACCTTAAAATTATTGCGAAAAGTATAATTTTAAATTTTAACTTTAACACCCAGTATCTTTCTTAATATCAATATTGTATTAAAGCAAGTTGGCCAAAATCGTAATATTTTTAAAGTGTAGAATCTACTGGTTTTTTTTTTGTGAAATTACTTAAGGACCACCCTGTACAACGTGGTGTACACGTTATACAATATTTTCCAGCGACTTGCGCTGGAGACGTCTGAACGCTACCGCATACTCAGCTGTCCAGCCGCTGAGGTTGGCTGAACGCACTCAGTTTTACCCCACATATACGTTTATGACTTTCTTATAAACTAAAGCGCCTGCTAAAGTACTTTAGTACTTAATAGTTTCTTTTCATATTCGGAAGTACTTATAACCTGTAACGGGATCTAGTTTTATAGTTTCCGTAGACTAGGGCTGCGTCGTTCCTCTTTGTTGTTTTCTTTTTTTGTTTATTCTTCTCCCATGGAAGCTATGGAATTGATGATCACTTCTGATAGAGCTTCACATTCTGTGAAAAGAGAAAGCGGGAGTCGTTGCCGTGAGAAGCGAAACCGGGTGTTGTCTGATACCAGGAAGTGTATAGTAGGAAACTCTTTAACATAATAGCAATTTAACACCCCGCAACGTAGTTTCTACGCTGCGCCAAGCCTTTGGACCTCGCAATTCTACTGGATTGATTGGGATTTTTGGTTTTCATCCACTTAACCGGCCAAATAAATCAAGCCTTGCTCATCCGACATTGAACAATCTAGTTACCTTTGCATGTACTCTACTCGTTCATAACATTTACTCTACGTTGTTCTGTATTTGCTTTCGCACAGCTTCTAATGCCAACGAATGCCGCACGTAATTGCACGCGTATGACCGTCACCATCACCTACATCAATTCCACGTATTTCGAAGAAGAATGAATGTCAGTATGTATAAAATTGCAATGGTTTATATTTACATATAATAGAAAGTCCTATAAACCAAAATATTTTCATGAATTTAACAAAACAAATTGAAAAATATAGTAAGTTTAGAAATACCGAATAAATAAATGAAATATAATTAAATTGCAAACAAATAAGATAATCAAAACACTTAAAGGTAATGTACATATCTAAAGATAATGAATGCATCTACACAGATTCATCTTCTATTTCTTCTTTCTCTTTCCCAACAAGAATAACACAAAAATTATTTGTGTGTTCATTACAAATCGGGTTTCCACAACTTGACATTCACTGCTTCATCTTTTGGTTCTTCCTCTTAGGATGTGGCACATTTATTATATTCTCGTTTTATTTCTAGAGAGGCTTTGCTTCATCTTGAATTCCAAATATTCCCTTGGTTCTTAACCTAACAATAATGATGTTTTAATGATATACCTTAAACTTACCCAAATATTAAATAAAAGTATAAAAGTTTCTTTGAAATCACAAAAAGGTGATCGCGCGCGCAGCCTTCACCTACAGAGTACTTTGATCAAGTATCACAGCATACTGACCGGCATACTACTGATACTATTCTGAAACGTTGACATCTCTTTTTAAGAAAGATGCTCTACGCATTCCTTCATGGTCAATTTTATATTTGCTGCTAAGACAATGTCATTGCTTATAAATAAATATGCTGAAGCATTCGCTCGTAGCGCGTGTAACGACGGGTTCAAGATCTGGCTCTTCACTCACTCCCGCGCGGAGGTGAAGGTAGTCTTTATGGAGCCGATGATAGTAACCGTATTTTATTTTGTTGCAGGAAGTTCCTAGGGTTAGACTGAAATTAAGAAAGCCAAGGACCGATCGAAAAGTTCAGTGGAGCACAGAAACTGTAGATAATGAGAATATGAACAAAAAGAAATCAAAATGTAAGTAATTATTATCAAAAATGAAAGTTTTAAGTCTCACATAATACTGGTAGTGCTACATCATTTTTTTGGTTTTTTAATACCAGTGCTAGATTAACCTTCGAATCTTAGTTCTCTGATAGAAAAACGTAGCCGTTCGTGAAAATGGGTTTTGAAACTGTTGAATTTTTGTGGGTTGAATATTGTATGAAATGTTGTTGTGGGTATACGTAAAGAATATAATTATTATTTAAAGCTATTAGAGGCGCATCAAATCACCGCTGTTACGAAGCTATTCGACAACCTATATGAGACTGGTCACTTACCAAACGACTGGCTACTATCAATATCTATCAACATACATTCCACTTCCCTAAAAGCCAACTTTATGAAATGTGAAGAATATAGATTAATTAATTTGATGAGTCATGTAGTTAAAGTATTCCTTACTATCATTCACTCCCGAATATAGCTACACCAAATTAGAAGAACACCTAAGTGCAGTTCAATTTCAAAGTTGCATTGATATCACGCACGAGCAAAGTACTTCTAACCATCATCAATAAAAGACTAAAATCAATTATCTAACTACAAATTCCCCAAGAATAATGCGGATTCGTCCCAGGTAGAGGAACAAGAGAACATGTTCTTAATATTCGTCAAATTATCGAAAAATCTCGAGAGTTTAACATAGAAACATATTGATGCTTTGTTGACTACACCAAGGCGTTCGATGTCGTAAAACGGGATGAAATGTGGCATTTACGTAGAGAAATGGGTACGCCAAAACATTTATTTATTACAAAAACTATATGTAAATAATACTGCTAATGTAAGAGATAATAATATGGTTTTGAAATACTTGAAATTAAAATCAGGAGTTCGACAGGGATGCATAATATCGCCCATTCTAATCAATATATATATATATATATATATATATATATATATATATATATATATATATATATATATATATTATGCGTCAGTTTTTGAGGAATGGCAAGGTGGAGCAACGATAGGAGAAACAAAAATCAAAAACCTACATTATGCTGATGTCACTGTTATATTGGCGTCATCACCAGAAGAACTGGAACAAATTATGAATAGTCTAGGCACAGTGAGTACGGAATATGGTTTGAAAATAAATGTACAGAAAACCATCTATAGAATCTGAAACAATATAGCAGAGATAAGAAACATAGCAAGTTACGAAGTGGTCAGGCAATTTAATTACTTATGCTCCGTTATTACTAACAGTGGAGGATGTTAAGACGAGATCCATCGACGCACACAATAGCCAGATCGGCAACAGCCAAACTCACAAAAATTTGGAAGAACACTGACATCACAAAAAACACAAAATTGCGCCTTGTTCGAGCATTGATATTTCCTATCGCCACCTATGCTTCAGAAACTTGGACAATAAAAAAGTCGTTTCAAAGCGTATAATGGCATTTGAAATGTGGGTCTACCGTAGAATGTTGCGTATACCATGGACCACCCATCGCACAAATAACTCAATTCTAGCCGAACGTATCATAAAAACTAGACTCATCACAACTATCAATCAAAATATACTGAGATATTTTGGACATATAACTAGAGAAGAGAAGGCATGGAGCGAATGATAGTTGAATTCAACGTAGCGGGTAAAAGATCCAGAAGAAGATACCATCCAGTACGATGGTCGGACCAAATAAAGGAGATGACTGGTTACTCATTCTCCGAAGCAAAACAACACGCATAGGAGAGAGATAATTAGACAGAAACAGTCAAACAAATTACATGACGCCGCTACATCCTTACAAAGGAGAAAAGAAGAAAATATTGAGGAGGAGGATAACTACCTACATGTAAATATATATCTACGTCATATGTCACGACGTTCGGTCACGAGCGAACGACTACGAAGAGATAAAAGAACAAACAATATATATATATATATATATATATATATATATATATATATATATATATATATATATATATATATATATATCCTAATTTTCCTTTACGACAATCATTATATTATTTATGCATACGCAAAACCAGCCAAATCGGATTCTATTGCTAGTTATGAGACAGTCTAATGATGATGTCCATTTTCGTAAAATATTCAATCGGCAGTTCATCGAAAATTCAACAGTTGTATTTTTAATGCGTTTTTATCAAAACTGATTTATAAAGATTTTTTTTTTCTAAGAACTTGTGTACTTAGGTTCTTCTAGCACTGGTATTAGACAACCAGAAACAAATCAATGTTTTATGTAGAAACAGTATTTTGATTATACAGGCCATCCTTTTACTTTCATTCCACGACCTACCATATTTATGATTTCTTGTTAAAAACATCGCCGGCATTTTCTATAATACTGGATTCGTTTGTTTATATGCTGTGATTAGTAATTCTACATTACTTTATTTACGCATTACACTACTAAAAGTGATTTTTAAAGCATCTGCAATTATCTCATGCGCCAGGAAGATAAATAATCGTCTTTTCAACTAAGCAGAAATCCTTCGCGAATTGGTTTCTTGTACTCGTACAGAGTAGATCCGAATAAAATGAAAACGACAGCAAATACTTGATTTCACGCAAACAGCGCCTTTGTATCTGTTGATACGTATTTCGACCTAATAGGTCTCATCAGAACAGTTATTCAAATGTGTTCTCAACGTGAAAGATCAATATTTTCTGTCTTTTAAGAAGCAACACTAAAATGGTTTCGATACGGACGCAATACCGACATCTGATAATAAAACCGTAAAATAGTTTCGAAACACAATTCAGATTTCTGCTTTAATCTGTGCTTTCTAAAAATTGAAAAGCAAAACAGACGTTGATAAAGGTGTTAAATTCTGCTTGATATCATCTAGGAAAAGATTATTTTAAGTAAAACTATAGAAAGAAGAAAATGACATGACTGCAAAAGTTAAGAGAGTAATTTGTTGTACTACATCTCCTGATACTGTGACTAATAAGTTGCCCCCAACTTATCAATTTCGACACTTTAGATTATTAAAATTCTTTTTTGATTTATTTTACAACTGAATTGTTTTTGGAATAATTGTTAGTTTTGTCTACGGAAGACTGACTATTTCTTTTATTTGTTACTTTGTTAATGCTAGGCTAAACAAAGAAAACTTTTGTTAACAGTTTTAGTGACAATTTTACTCTTTTAGGTTGTTGTATATATGACAAACCGAAAAAGTTCGGCGAGAGTAGTTCAGATGAAGATGAAGACGAATGTGATCATTGCCATGGACATGTAGAGAAAAAGAAACATAAACAACATCCAACAGCGGGTAACAGTATTGACAGTGAGGGTGGATTGAGTCCTGGTGATGGTCCTAGCTCGTAAATTAAAAAAGTAAGCTATTATTTTTACGTATTTTTTCTACGTGTTGTTCAGGTCAAATCGAGTAGCGGAGAATTACCAGAATAGGTATTATTATTTTGTATGCTGAAAGACAAACCGCAATTTTGTGGAATTATAAGACGAAATAAACAAGATCGTTTTTTTTTATATGTAATAATGGATATACTTGTTAACCTTTAGTTCGAACCAAACTGTTCTTTCAGTGCGTCATTAATTTTGACGTCATATATGGTTTTAAGAATATCGCGAATCATTGCATGACATTTTAGTTAAATCTGAATCGTAATCAGCCAAATATGAAAAGGTTATTGCTTCTAACACTTTTATTGCAATTTGGAATAAAAGAACAAGCGGAAAGAAGAAGAAGAAGAAGGAAGAAGAAGCCCGAAGAACAAGCGGGGTTTAGGGCCGGACGCTCCACTATGGATAATATTTTCACATTAAAAATTGCAATGGAAAAACGAGTGCAGAGAAATAGAGAAGCCCATATAGCTTTAATAGACCTGGAAAAAGCATACGATAGTGTACCGATCTCCCAACTATGGATAGAAACGGATAACTTGAAAATAAACCCAATTCTTATTAACGCCACTCAAAAATACTATGAACAAAACTTTGCAAGAATTAAAATGGGACAAGAAATCATCTCTCCTTTTCAAACAACAAAGGAACTAAGACAACGCTGCTGTCTGTCACCCACCTTATTTAAAATCTATTTGGACAGATCCGTAGTGAAATGGGTAAAAAAATGTAGAAACATGGGAATAACTGTGGAAGAAAACACGCTATATACACTTTTCTTTGCGGATGACCAAGTAGTAATTGCCGAAGATAGCTACGATCTTAGCTATATGGTAAGAAAACTGCAAGAAGAATATGAGGTGGCAGGTCTAAACATGAATATGACAAAATGTGAATATCTATCAGTGGGAACAGATGAAATATGTGACTTAGTCTTGGAAGACGACAAAATCAAAGGCGTACAATCCTGCAAATATTTGGGGGTCATTTTCAATAAGAAGGGAAATAGCGCAGATGAAATCAGGGAAAGAATAAACAAGGGTAGAGCAGCGACCCGTGCCTTAAACTCTCTTCTCTGGCAAAAAACAATTCGACGAGAAACCAAAAAACACATTTACGGTAGTATAGTCCAAAGTATTACACTTTAAGGTTCGGAAGTATGGGACGTCACCAAAGCTAATAAAAACAAATATGACGACAGAAATGGATTATCTGAGACGAAGCTGCGGTAGATCGAAACTAGAAAGAGTTAGGAACGAACAAATAAGAAACGAAATGAAAATGGAGCGAAATATCAATGATGACGTAGAAAGAAAACAATTAATCTGGTTCAATAAAGTGATCTGAATCTGCATCTGGACCTCTGTATGTTCTTATGTTCTTTATACATTTTTGCATATATTTTTCGACAAGCACATGATCAATTTGGTTTATGGTTTTCCCATCCGGTGATCTCCACGTTCCTTGGTGTATTATTTTGTGTTTGAAGTACGTGCTCATAATGATCATATTTCTTTCTTTCGCGTAGTGAATTTCAATTTCCAATTAGGAAGTGACCATTTTCGTTCGTTGTTTCATGCAAGCTGTATTTTCCTATGGTGGGTACATATATTTCTTCTTTTTCATCTAGCACTATTTTTACTTCGTATTTGGGGATATTTTCGAATACTGTATCTATTTGATTATAAAAGTCTTCCTTTATTTCTATACTTTTGTCTTCAGTCGGTGCATGTATATTTATAAATGTTATTTTTTGGTATTTTCCTCTTATTCTTAATATACTCTGAAATTCTTTCAGCTTTTTATTTACCACAAAGCCTGTGCCTGACATTCTATTTTCTTCCCCGCTGTTGAAAAATAAATAGTCGTTTACTTCCATTGAGTTTTGCCCTAATTGTTTTGTTTCTTGTAGTGCTACTATTTCGAACTTGTATTTTTTGCATATGTCGATTATGTGTTTTAGTTTTCATTCCTCGTACGTTCCTCTTACATTCCATGTCCCTACTAATATGCAATCGTTTATTACTTTGTTTCCAGTAATGATCTTTACATTTTGTTCATCTCTTGTACCTTTATCTTGCCAAGTCGTCTTCGTTATTTTAGCCTGTTTAAATTTTGCTGTTAGTTTTTTGGTTTTACATTTTTATCTTTTACTAATTGTCGTTGGCTGTTATTCCATGTCCATATTTCTCCATCTATGATTAGCTTCTGGAATCCTATTTTTACATTTTTTCCTTTTGTTTTATGTGGCTACCACTTTATTTAAGCCTCCACCTCCTACGTTTCCTCATAAAAATTAAGCCATTATCTTACATGCTCTTCCTAATGTCGTTCTATTTGAGTACATAAAACCTATAGGAGACATCGTTACCCCAAAAAATATAATCTTTGCGTCTCGAATCTCAAATAACCGCATTTGTATTTATTTAAACTCTGTTAAACTAATCGACAATCTTCTCAGTGCCCACCAAAGTATCACTATTAACTCAACAGTTGTTCCTATCCGAAGACTTATAACACCTGCTAAGCGTATACTTATATCAAATGTATCTCCCACGATACCTCACAGCATTGTCGAAGAAGCTTTAAAAGATATCGGTTTACAGATAGTCTCTCCTATGTCATTCGTGAAATGTGGCTCGCTAGGTGATGCATATGCACATATAATGAGCTTCCGAAGAGTGTCATACGTTATTCCGGATAAAGAAAACTTCTCAGTCCAGACCTCTCTTTTATTAACTCACGACAACACTTCATATCGAAAATTTGTGTCTGCTGTACTGCTGAAACTTGTACCAATGAACCAATTTCTGTAGCCCAACTTCCCTCTCCCACTACATTCGTATTCATACCCTCAAATACAACAATACCCGAATGCACTCCCAATCAAATCAATGCACCATCCACATCCTACTCCGAAACTACAACTAATTTGGGAGAAAGCATCCCCTTAGTTACACAGGTAGCATCCCCTCCAGTACAGAGACAGAAACGGGTTATATCCAGTGACAGTAATGCTGACAGTAATGCCCCTTCTTAACTTTCTCCAGTTCCTACACCAGAACTAACTGTCATTTTTTTCAAAAGAAGCTCTTAATTTCACTTCCAATATCCAAGGATTGCTTAATGATTTATCTCTTCTTCATTCACAAACAAAAGAGAGATCCTTTAAAAGCTGAATAACAAGATTGCAAACAAAAAATTAAAAGACAGCTTAATCCTGAAGACTCTGACAATTTGAGTGCATCATCTGATTACCTAACTGACGATGAAACTATCGCTCCTATTTTTCAATGTTCTCAACAATCCTTACAATAGTCCCACACTTATCTCATTTAAACATTACATTCAAAATAATTTAATGGAATTGCGATGGTTTCTTTCCTTACATAGATAGAATCCAGCAATTACCTACCGAAGACCAACCTGAAATCATATGCTTGCAGAAACTAACTCAAAAATTACTAAACTTCCTACACTAAAGAATTTTGAAGGATATCATTATATTCGAACTGACTGCAACAGAGCCAGTGGTCGAACTTCAATTTTTATTTCCAGTGAACTATTTTCTTCGCACCTTCTTCTCACCACCGAACTTGAGGCTATCGCCATAACCACCTGGTGTCCTAATAAGATTACTATTTGTAGCGTATACATTCCACCCAATCACTCTCTAAAGGAAATAGAACTTCTAGACCTCATTTACCAGCTCCCTTCTCCATACATTCTTGTTGGCGATTTCAATGCTCACAACCCTATGTGGGGTTCCAATAGCACGTCAAACAAAGGTAAAACTGTTGAAAATGTAATTAATTGTACAGATTCCTGTCTACTAAATACAGGCTCTATACACACTTGAATTTCTCCTCAGGCACATTTTCTTCTATAGATCTTAGCTTTAGTGATCCAAAATCCGTACATTTACTAAATTGGAAAGTCGCTGATGATCTTTACGATAGCAATCATTACCCTATATTTATATCCACTGATATCTCCAACTCTAAACAAACTATATCCAGAAGCTACTGGCAACTCAAAAATGCTGACTGGCTAAGCTACACTACTAAAACAGATACCACCTTACCTTTTCTCACACTATCCAACAATATTGACTACAATTTATCATTAGTCACAAACACGATACTCTCAGCTGCCAATTTACATATTGGCAAAAATTCAATTTCACACAAACATAAAAGGGTTCCTTGGTGGAATAATTTTTGCAAAATCTCCGTAGAACAACATAACGTGACACTTACAAATTATCGGAAAAATAAAACACCAGAAAATCTCACAGAATTAAAAAAAGCTAGAGCTAGGTCGCGGTTTATTATAAAACAAAGTAAAAAATCGTCATGGAGAAACTATGTATCTTCTATCAATGAAAATACCAGTCCTACTAATCTTTGGAAAAAAATACGGCAAATTCAACGAATCAATACAAATACTAAAATATCTAGTCTAATTTTAAATGATAATGTAATTAGTGACAATCAAGAAATTGGTGATACCCTAGCCAGTCACTTCGACAAAAAATTTCAAAGCAAAATAAATTGCTCTCAAATCGAGCCAATAGTCGATGCCCCCTTCCCAAGTTCTTCGGCAACTGTCAAAGATATCGACTACTTAAATTCCCAATTCTCTTACATAGAACTTACTTCGGTTATTAAAACTCTTAAGAACACTGCTTCCGACCCGACGATATTCCTTACATTTTTATAAAAAAAAACTATCTAGTTTAGGTCACCTTAAACTTCTTGAAATGTTTAACATAATCTGGTCATCTAACAAGTTTCCTAATCAGTGGCAAACCTCAATTGTAATACCCATTAAAAAGCCTAACATATCACGCTCATTACCCAGCGCTTATCGACCAATATCTCTAACATGTACCATCTACAAAATCTTTGAAAACATGATCACAAACGTCTTACTTGGTTTTTTAACAAATATAATATAATTCCAAAAGAACAGTCAGGGTTTCGACGAAATCGCTCTACTCAAGACAATCTTGTACTTCTCCAAAGCCATATTTCCGATGCCTTCAACAGGAGACAAGAAGTCATTGCAGCAGTGTTTGATATTGAAGGTGCATTTGATACAATTAGCAGGCAATCTATACTGAAGAAACTTTCTCATTATAACATTAAGGGTAACATATTTAATTTTATACAAATTTTCTTAACTTCACGAACATTTAGAGTCTCTGTCAATGGCATTTTTTCATCAAACTGACGACGTACCACAAGGTTCAATATTAAGCCCAACTCTGTTTAACCTCGCAATAAGCGACTTGTGCTCTGATATAATATCCCCTATTAGGCATGTCCTATACGCAGATGACCTGATAATTTACTGCCACGGACGATCTATCTCTACAACTTCCAAGCTTATTCAATCCGCAGTAGATACACTGTTAAAAAAACAAGCTCCATAAGCCTGTCTTTATCATATACAAAATCAAAAATAATAAAATTTAGTAGACTATCACCCTTCCTATCCCCTAATATTATGATTGAGAGAGCGAATCTTCCAGTAGTCAGGGAATGCAAAATTCTCGGTGTAACGTTTGATTCACGACTCACCTGGAAACAACATATACTAGAAATAAAATGCGAAGCAAACAAGAGGCTTAACATTATCAAAACTCTTTCAAACTATCATTGGGGCGTAGATGAGAACTCTCTAACCGTTCCAAACTGGATTATGGTTCTTACATGTATATCTCTGCCTCTAAAATACACCTTAACCTTTTAAATTCGATACATCACACAGCCTTACAAATTTGTTTAGAAGCCTTTCGATCTAGCCCCGTAGAAAGTCTAGATTGCGAAGCCAATGAGCCCCCACTTTGGATTAGACGTGAACAATTATTACTTTCCTATGCTGCCTCCGTTTCATCAAATACCTCCAATCCAGTTTATCCTCTTCTTACTTCATCAACTAACAACCAACATTACTATTCTAAATCACCATCAATAAAACCCATTCCACTAATTTTAACAGAATTACTTAATAACATCTCTCTATCACAAACAGTCCCACGACCTCTACCTATAACACCCAGGGAACTCATTAAAAAATATTTTAAAGAAATTACATATACAAATAAAGACGACATAGTACTCTACACTGATGCCTCAAAGAATGATACAGGAGTAGGCTGTTCTGTTACCACGTCAGATAAGCTTATCACATCATCTTGTATCCCCTCGTTTTGTAGCGTTCATACTGGCGAACTATTTAGCATATTTCAAGCTTTCAAATCCATTTCTTCACCAAATAAACAAGTTGCAATATGCACAGACTCACTAGCCTCAATACAATCTATCCAAAATATATTCACTGATCATCCTATTGTCCAAAAGATCCTTGATTGTTACCAACTAATCGCTTCCCAAAAAATAACAGTTGCATTAATCTGGCTACCATCCCATATTGGTATTACAGGCAACGAACTTGCAGACAGCCATGCAAAACTTGCCTCAACATCATCTGATAATGCGGTTAATATACAAATTAGTAAAGATTTAAAGTCTCATATTAAGAAACGAGCAAGAACCCGATGGCAACAACACTGGGATACCAATAACTCAGCATTACATCAAATCCAACACTTAGTTGATAGCCCCCCTAGAGGTGTCCAGATTAGACGCTATTGTAACACGAAGACTTCGAATAAATATTATAAAATATTATAAAATATAATTGTAATTGTATTATAACAGTATGTACTATATAACATAATTTTGTAATTTATTGTAACAGTTATTGTAACCGTTTTCGTGTAAGTGGCCTTTGTTGCCGAGCACGTTAATTTTCAATAAAAAAAAAAACATACGACAGTAGATAGTTTAAAAACCTTTTATGTGTAAATATTGCTGCTCTTAGCTAATATTAATTTGCTTATAACAATGTTACTAATGATTAATTAATGTGTAATAAGTTATTATTTACTCAGTGGTAACCAAGCGAGAAGATAGCAGTTATGTCCCACCAGAATAATAAGGAATATACTCAGAGTCCAAAAGTATCCTATGTATATAAAAAGTATATACTATTTGATTAATTATTATTTTTTCGAAATTAGTTAAGTGGATTAAAAAAGTATAAAACTACAGATTAATACTTTTTCAATATTTTAAAGATCGAGTAAAGTTGATTTTTCAAGATAAATTCACGAAATGTATTAATTAAACAATACTTTTTTGTATAACGATGCTTACTTTTGAACTCTGAGTATAAGGATAATAATAGATTGAAAGACTTTGGATGTAAAGTGTTATTGTTCAATATAATCTTGAATTAACCTGATCAAATATGTGGAGAAATATCATTAGAGACAGAAACTTATCGGCAATTAAATATATCTGTGTGCTACAATCATTCTGAATATTTTTGTCACCGTGCCTTATGACCTAGTCCGCTTGTTAGAGCCGTTGGTTTCTTAGCAAATCTGTTGCGAGGGGGGTGATGGTATTCTCCCGAAGTCTCTTTTTATACTCGGGTGTTGCCGATTTGGGTTTCTTGGGATTTGCTATGTCCATGTCCCAGCAGCCATTTTTACCCTTTTCTTTAGAATTTTTTTGGCTTTCTCTCCCAGTAATTGATTTTGAAATTAATTCTATTTCTACTTTATAATAAGAGAGTTTTAATTATATTATTTGTTGATTTGTACATATTTAAATTAAAAATTTGAGTCACAATATTTTTTTCAAAAAGATTGAGTTGTTATTAAAATATTTTATTTTCGTCAAAAAAAAAAATATGGTGCATGAGTAGGATTTGATCTCTAATTTTATTAAATGCAAAAATTTAATGCTAAGCAATCTATTACCACGCGGAGTTATATAAGAAAATATCTATCTATCTCTTTCATATTTTAGAAGCAGTAATAGCGCTGACATGACCGCTCCCTAGTGGTACAATAAGGAACTAAAATCTTGATCAACTTTTCTATAACATGTGTATAACTTCTACCGAGACTAAAACATGACAGTGAAAGATCCTTCAGATATGCGTCTATATTTGTTGATACTGTTATGTTTTTATTAATTCTAATTTATTGTTCTTATTTTAATTTACTAAAACACGATAATTTATATCAATTTATTAAACCACTATACAACAATTTATTTGACTAATAATTACATAATTTATTTATACGTGCGTTACATTTTAAAACGCGACTCGATTTATCTTCTCTGCCTGACTTCTTTCAATGAAAATCATGTTATATACTCATACAGCTGTTAGACTAGAAGGATGTCGACCCTTGTCGAAAATACTGGAAGGCTACGGCTGGTTTTTTTCATTCAACGTATTTCCGGACCGTTCGAATGGACCGGTTCTTTTTTATTACTTGGAATTTCCGCTAGCTAGTCGAAGGGTCGTAGAATCTAGAACATATTAGTGAATAAACAACATGTTTACAGGTTTTTTAATATGACTAATTTTTACGTAACAATACAATTAACGGTATACGCAACAGATAGAATGACAACCTTCCATAGAGGTATCAATCCGCCAATGAAAAGGCAGAATTACTTCTAGAGAGGAAGAAGAAAAAAGGCTTTAAATATTAAACAATCTTTGGAAATATATAGTATATATCAATATCTTCTAATTTTTAATAATCTGGGTTAAACTGGATAGTTTTCTAAACGTTACTGCTGTGACTGTTTCATAGTCACTCGTGTTCTATGGTCTGGTTATAAACCACTCGTTAGAATTATACGTCTCCCGATTTGAATTTTATTGTAATTAAACGAAACTTGGTTCGTTTGGTGTTAGGTAATACTATTTGTTGTCCAAAAAATGAGAATTGATATTATCTTAATTTAAGATTACTCATTATGCTCCAAACATATTTAATCGTGTAATCCAAACATATGTCTCAGAAACAATTGTTTGAGTAATAAATACGATTTCGAAAAGTAAAAAGGGCGTAAAAATGTTCTAAAAATATTTATTATATATTAATATATAAATGATTCTAAAAAGTTTAATTTGTTCTTCCACTGTGTTTTATTTTAATATATTTGAAAGTGTTTAAATTATTCTTCTTCTCCCAAGTCATTCTTCTTTCTATATTGTGCTTGCTCTGAATATTTCCTTTTATAATAACTATAATAATTAATATTTTCTAGCTGTCTTGTTTTAATTGCCAATTATATTTTTGTTTGTTTCCCCTTTGGAGTACTTAGTGGTTCGTCATTTATGTATCCGGATTTTTAAGATTAATTGCATCAATTGCCTATGTTCATATCTAGACATCGCTATATCAAATCATTAAACATACACAAGACATTTTATTACCTGGTTCATTTCTAAATCCAAATGGTGCCTGTCTTGGCTTTCAATATTACATTTATGTTACGATTAATGTTATTAACCATTTGTTAATTGAATGTGGTTAAATAGTTCCACAATTATCTCTAAACCATCAGTCATCAGGATGCTTCGCTACTACTAATTCCATTAATTATATGTACCACTTCTTTTCTTGTTAAATCTGGTCTTGTATTACTGTTCATGTATTCGTTACCTGCTTCATCTCGTTGATAGTTATTGTAACGTAACTTGCCTGGATGGGGAGTGTAGGATGGAAAGAAAGAAGAAAATCCAGGTGCAAGTTAGTTCGCTCAGGTTTTTGAAGGACACAACGGTGACTTTGGGAATGTGGGTCAATAGATTTTGGATGGGGGTATATTAAAAAAATTAGGGGGAATTGAAAGTGCCTATGAAAATGACAGAATTTGTTACTAAATGAAAGGGGGGAAATAAAGGAAGCCACCTAGTCCTTTGTCGAGGGACGAGTTAAACTCGACACTTGACCTATGAGAAAATTGGTTTAAGAAAGACAAAAAAAAATAGACATCCTCTAAAAAACCATTCGCATACATGGTCAAAAAATACACACTTTCCTTATAATATTAGCTAATTTTCTTGTGTGTTGTTAAATTTCCTCGCGTTTTTTCCTCGTATTATTTTTCTTTAGTTGTACTTATTTTGGAACGGATTTTCTTTTGTGGGTCTTTGTACTTTGTTTTATATCTTGTTCCATCTATTAAACTTAATATCTCATTCACTCTTTTATATTATTTACTTTTAAGGTGTTGTTTACATAATACGGCTAACACTGTTTTTTTCTATTTAATTTCGTTGTTTGTTGAAATTAATAATTTTTTAGATATTGTATGGTAAATCGTACGTAGTTGCACTCTCATTATTGAGGGTAAGAGATTGTGATTAGATGAAATATCTACTTCCAGGTATGTTTTAGTTTATGTTATTATATCTCTGTCTGTTTCGTTGAATACTATCTAGCGTATTTGTTTTCTAACAGCGGGATGCCGATGTCTTGTGGCGATTTCCGTCCAGCTACCAGGTAGATCGAATAAGTGTTTCTTGAATACTTTGTCTACATAATTTGTTACTTTGGTGATAAGTCTTAATCAAAACAAAGTATTTGCTTAAAACTTCTGCTAAGTATCTTCGTTTGCTTAAAACCTAAGGTATAGTTTGTTTCACGAAAAATGGTTGAGTGCTTAATGGTTACCTGAGTTGATCCTATTGTGTATACAAGAGTCTCTCAATAAACTACCGAAGTACACAGGGTCGCACTTCAGAAAGTTTGTTATTTAATATATTTCATTGGTAGCTGTGTAATACACGATTATAAAAATTTATTAAATTATTTCATATGGTATTTTCAGGTTGTTCAAGTGAATATACTTGATAATTGAACAATTTTTAATATGAAGAAAGTAGTTTTTTTGTTCTACGTGAATAATTGTAGTATATGGATCTAAATTCAGAAAGGTACTTTCCTTCACACTTTTTACAGGCTTAGGACTGTCAGCAAAAAACTGGCGTGTTTAAAAGTTTTTGCTCTTCCTAATCGGATATCGTTAAAAATGTACAGTAATAATAGTTCTATTTACAGTATATACATACAAACGAATACATAATGTACAAAAAAATAGATGAATTGGAAAAAAAATATAGAAAAATATTTACTATTAAAAAAAAAGTTAATATTTACAAAAAAAAAATACCCAAAATAACCAAAATATATTTATGAATTCCTAAATACCTAATTATGTTTCGCTGTCGCTATCCTCTTCAAGATTAATAACAATTGGTTTAATTATGTGATTCAAAGTAACATATGAATTTTCTACGTTCATTACATGGCATACTGAATTTTTCCAACTTTCTGGGGAGATATCAACACATTTCCTTATTAATTCGACTACAGTACCACTTAAAGTCGGAGAAACATTTTGTGACCTAACATTTTACTTTAGTTGGTGCCGCATATGCTCTATGGGATTAAATAAACAATAGTAGGGCAGAAGCCGTAACACTGTATGTCCCACAAACATATACTTTTTTAATAGAAAATTATTTTAACACTTCTAACAGTTCATTTTTTAAATAACTTTCTTCATATATCGTTTTCTAACAGGTAGTTGTAGTTTTGAATTTCAATTTTCGTGTTATTTGCACTTGGAGACTTATGTAATTGACGACTGTGGTAACTTGCATTGTCCATTACTATCAAACTATTTTGAGGAAGGTTAGGTATAAGACAAGTCTTAAACCATTGCTCAAAAAGCTCTGCCGTTGTATCCTCATGGTAGTCCACGCAGGAGTCTTTAATGTTCTTTGCAGAAAGCCATAAGGCATTTGGGACCCAACCATTTTCTGATCCTGCATGTAAAATTGTTATTCTTTTCCCTTTGTTTGATGGAGCTTTTGTTTGACACCTGTTGGAAGAATCGGACCATCCTTTGGATGGTGTTTCATGAGTGTCAAACCATGTCTCGTCCAGATAAATTATTGGTCGATCTTCTGTACGGTACTTTCTTATGGAAGTTATATATTCAGTACGCCACTTTTGTAAACGATGGGACTCCATAAGTACTTGCCTTTTGTCAATTGTACGATATCTGAAGCCCATTTTAGACAAAATCCTCCAAAGACTAATGCGGCTACAGTTTATTTGTGTATCATCATTAGCAAGCCGTTGTTTTAAAGCATCTAATGTAGGTATCCGTTGCTCTTCGTACATTGTGTAAATTTTTCGTCTTATTAAGTCAATCACTTTCGTCAATACATTTGGTAGAGCCGGCATCCTTACGCTTCCTTCTTGACTTAATGGGATTTGATGTAATTCTTTTCACTGTGGTCAGTAAGTCCTCTTGTAAGTAAAGAACTATATATTGTTTTTACGATTTCTCTAGCGTCAGCAGATAAATGTTTTTTCTTTGCTGGAACACTGGAAGAAGCACCATCAATGTTTTTCCACGGATGCCACATAATGCTGTTTTATAGGTATAACACTAGTAACACTTTCAACTAAATGAAACAAAATGTATATTTAAAAATTTCTCATCGGTTTTATATACTTTTACAAATTATACAGAATAGAGGGAACCTGTATAATTATTCCAGGAATTACTTAACGATCAACAAATTTATTGTGGTCATTAAAAGATCAACCATTGATAGTGAACTTTATGAAATAAAATGTATTCTAATCGTTTTTATAATTTTATACGATTTTTTAATCGTTTTTATATTACCAGGAATTTAATATACAAACAAGATAACGACACTACACAGTAGCTTCAATTTTACCTGAATACTTACCTGCTCAACTAATGTTGACTAAGCTAGGGTACTTGCTGGTCGGGTTTTATTGCAATCATTAAGCACTCAACCATTTTTCGTGAAATAAACTATAACTATTTTGTCTTAATTTTCACAGGAGCAAGACATTGTTGAGCATTAGATTAAAATTATGTATTGGATGCAGTCGGGTATTAATCATGAATAGATAGCCTGTAGTACTATATAAAAGTCTACTATTCCTAGATGATTAATTGAGAGTTTTATGTTTTCAGAATCAACTGTACTCCGCACATTCTACGTAGATGAATAAATTTGGAAAGACTACCAACACTGTTACCTTACATTCTTAACTATAGTAGAATTCTTATTGATTGATAGTCAAAAGTACAAAATATTTAAATGTTCTAATGTTGTGTTTCCAGTTTAAGTGTCAATTTTAAAGCTATTGTAGATGTACATCATTTGATCTCGAACAGTTAAGCACTAATCGACATTGTTATTTACCTTTTCAAGATCATCAAGTAACTATCAAGTATTAATTTAAATTAAATAACCTGCAGTATATTTTGAATAATATACATACACTATTAATTGATATTTATGCTTCTATTTGACATTCTAAATGCGTTTTGCTATCAAACATTAAGAATTCGCTTAAAAACGTTTACTGTATTTTAATGTTTTTTCAATAATATACCAATATATCAAATGTTTACCAATTTAAACCTCTTCAAATGTTAATGTTCGATAAAAAAAACTCTTTAAGTAGTAAGACGAGAAGAGATAAACCATTGTGATGATATAATTATTGTTAAATTAGGAATATAAGTAATATTTATCCTAATAATAAGCAATAAGATTTAAGTGAAACGTAAAATAGTGTTTTTATTATTTACCTGTTCCTTTTTCTCTGCTGATACAAACTGGGTCGCTGTGTTGAACTATGGTTAGATAACCATAAAAGATAAACTACCTAATAGTAAACGTCCAAAATTGCCGTTCTAGTACTAGTAGATATCATCGAAAAGGGGTTGTCTTCGTAGATTTGAAACCGGTTACAACGCCTTTATGTACAATACAATGCTTCTCAAAATTTTGAATAGACTTTATGATTACATAATAGACGCTGTTTTGTTATGGGAAAATGTGTACTTGGGGAGAGCAAAATAACTGGGAAGTGTTTTAGCACCAATGTTTTTCAACATATATACACATGGTGCCTCCAACCTAAGCCGGTCCACACCAAGCACTTTCTTTATGCCGATCATCTTGCAATATATGTTCTAGGGATGTAGAAATTGGTTGAAAAGAAAATGCCGGAAAAACTATGATTGTTATTATCAACAAAATTCTCTAAAAACTAGTCCACAATTTATATCTTTCCACAGAAGCTAAGTTAAAACTTCAAATTACTTGGAATGGGAATACCTTAGAACACGCAGACCAACCTAAATATCTTGGTGTAGTTCTGAATAGGTGGTTATTCAACGAACAGCACTTTATCAAAAAGGGAGAAACTGATAACTAGAAACAATATATTTAGAAGGCTAACTGGTAGGTAGCAAATGGGATGCACGTGCCGGTGTGCAAAGAACAACGCCATAAGCACCAGTTGGTGGCGCTGTGAAGCCAGTCATCCGTATTTAAGCAGCGAAATTGCTGAAGAAGCAAACTAAAGCGAAGGTACTGTTCGAAGTATTTTAAAAAGAAATAGATACTGCTATTATAAAGTTCAAATCACTCGACAACTTTTTCATGAGGACAATATTAAACGAATGCAATTCTGTGAGCATATGATGGAGAAGCAAAATTATGATTAGAATTTTTTAAACAACATTTTATTTACTAACGAATCTACATTTTCTCTTCACAGGAGACACAATCCATACATTGTGCGATATTGGTTTCGGGAAAATAAATATCTAAGTATTCCTGTGCGTACACGATACCCACAAAAATTTAATGTTCGGTCGGGGATTTTTTAAAGGGCTTTTTTATTTGGGTTAATCTTAACGGCGCTAAATACCTCGAACTTCTACAAAATCTTCTCGGCAATTACGCAACTTCCTGTGAATTTTGGAGATATTTGGTACAAGCATGACGAATGTCCCGGTCATAATACTAGAGCCGTTACCGAATTTCTCTAGACATTTCTAAACCGCGTAATTGAAACAAACGGTACTATCAAGTGGCCACTAAGATTAGCAGATTTGTTCCCAAACGATTTCTTTTTTAGGGGCTTCTTAAATCAAATATTTATCGGCAAAATTTTGAACATGCCGAAAATTTAACGGGGTTACGGGTGAAGTCAGTGACATCTTTGGTGTAAGAATGAAAAGCTTTCGTAAGACGTAGGATGAGGTTCTGAGTCGTTAGTTTGAGATTGAGTGGGAGATTGATCTCTATAGATGCACATTGATGTGATTTTCGCGGTAACCGTTTTAGATGAGGGCTTGTCTTAAACTAGAGAGCTGAGCGGGTGAACTTGAATCATCGCAAAGGCGTATTGATCTGGAGAAAAGGGTATTAATGACTAAATTAATTTGTGGAGGTGGATGATGAGAGTTTTTATGCAAGTAACGATTGGTATGGGTCGATTTTCGGTATAGAGTGATGAAAATTTTGGGATTGGTTTTTCTTTATGATAACGTCGAGAGACAGTAGGGATGAATCAGGTTCTTCATCCAAAACGATTACCGCAAAAAATTCATCATTAAGAGCATCCACAGACATCAATCTACCTCTCAACTTAACGACTCGGACCCTCATCCTACGAAAGTTTTTCTTTCTTACATCAAAAGTCACTGACAAAATTCTTAAATCAAGAGGAATAAAGACAATATTTATTCCCCAACAAAAACTTTCATCTCTTGTCCGCTCAATCAAAGACAACATTTCAAATTACAACACGGAGTTTATGAAATTTCTTGTGCAGACAGCCCCCGATTTTATATAGACCAAACAAATCATAGAATCCAAAATAGGATTTATGATCATTCCATTTATGTTCGCAATTTCGATTCAATTTATGCTCTAGGTCAGTATTATCTTCATACAGGTCACAAAATTAATTTTCTTCTTTAATTAACTAATTTTCGCTTCTATAAACCAAGAATTATCCGAGAAGTCATAGAAATTTAAAAATAAACCAAATTGTCTCAATAAAAAGATGACGGCATATGGTTACCTTCGAAATGGAAACCTCTCACAAAGAAAATATCGTCCGCTCCACCCGACAATCAAAATCCTACTATCAGAAATGTTCGAGCTAATCCCCACGCCAACCTCCAACCTAACCACGTCACCATCGACGGTATAAATTAACCGTCTTCTGTTCCCAGTAGTAATACTGCATTGGTTAGTGATTAGTGTAGTTGTGTCTGGGGCCTCGGGAGACTGAGACCTGGGAAGCCCTGAACATTTCGAAACAGTAGCCCTGTCCTCATCAAATCTCAAACCCATCTGCTGGTTACGTACGTTGATGACACCTTTCTTTACTGAAGCGTCTTTGCAATTCATTGATGTTCTCATTCAGAAAAACCCACCTCGTCGTTTTTCCTATTCCGTGTACCGGAAACCGACTCATACAAACCGTTATATCAATACCCAGTCACATCATCACCTCGCCCAACTCAATTAAGTTATCAACACTCTTATTTCCCGTTCCATAATACTTAGCGGCAACAATCACAGGTCATCCGAAATTAATTCAATAAGACAAACACTCTTACAAAACGGCTACCACACAACCCAGATCAATAGGAGCATTCAAAAACAGCTAAACCGCTAAATTTCATCCAAAAATGTAATCTTGCCACCGGATCAACCCAAAATCTTTATAATATAAAATACCTTTTATTAAAGGTGTCACTGATAAGATCAGTAAAACTCTTATCCCTCTAAACATCAAAACCATCTTCACTACTCACTCCAAGTTGTCCAATCTCGTCAGATCCGTAAAAGACCAAATCCCCAATGAAGACCATGGTGTCTACGAGATACCTTGTTCCAGTTGCCCACGTACAAACATAGGACAGACAAACCGACGAATCCATAACCGTATTTACGAACATTATCAGTCAAACATTCCGATGCTACTTCAGCCCTAGCCAACATCATATTCAGACAGGCCACAAAATAGATTTCTAAAAAGCAAAAACCATCGCTTCGATCCGCTCCTTATAATCGTGAAGCCATCGAAATTGAAAAACGGCCCACATCGCTCAGGCCGAACATTTTTCATTCTTACTAAATCTTTTTCTAATCTTCTTACACGCAAATACCGTCTTCCCTGAGATCTTGCTTTCCTTAATTCATATCGTGACCATCAAGTCATTCCAAAATCTCTTCAATTTAAACTTTTTCTGTCACTCCTCTTTGCGTCCCAACTGAGAAAATTATGTATCAAACTGAAGAAGTTATTTCTCGTCTTCCTTCCGACCAAGCCGAAGTTGTCAGACAAGATGTCGCCAGAATTCTCCGCACTTCCAAACCTCCACCGTCAAATATCAGTCTTTCAGAGAGACGTGGCCTCAAAGGCGTACAAAAGAAGCGAAAGATACGAATATAAAAAGTTACAAAAAAATTTTACCTAAAAGGAATCTCGAAACACATGCCAAACTTCTCTTGCATCTGGATGCACATCGGAAAATAAAATAGAAATAGCTTCATTGTCTCGTTATTCTTTGTGGTGAATCCTGCTGAGATTGGGATGAGTCTAAGGAGAATCATTTGAGTTTTATTAGTAATTAGGTGAAAATTAATTTAAAAAAAACTAAATTTATGGTAATCACAGAAATTAAAGAACATCAGAGCTAATCTAATCGGGGGAAATCGAGATCAAGATTCAGAAAGGCGTAAGACAGGGTTGTATACTCTCACCGACCTTATTCAATCTATACTCCGAAGACGTTATAAACACAGCACTTTCGGATCAAAATATAGGTATTAAGATAAATGGCATCCGAATAAACAACTTGAGATATGCCGATGACACGGTACTAATCGCAGAAACTTGGGAAGATCTTCAAATACTAATTAACAAAATAGTAGAATGCAGTGAAGAACACGGATTATCACTTAACATAAGCAAAACAAAAATAATGCTAATATCTAAATCACCACAAAACTTCCCTGACATAACCGTGCATGATCAAAGAATCGAACGTGTAAGAAGATATAATTACCTGGGAACTGTTATCAACGAAAATAATGATTGCTCTGAAGAAATCAGAACCAGAATAGAGAAAGCTAGAGCCACATTTACTAAATTGAAAAAGGTGTTCTGCGGAAGAGATCTAAGTCTAAAACTTAAAATTCGCCTTTTGAGATGTTACGTTATGTCAGTTCTCCTCTACGGGATGGAAACATGGACATTGAAAAAGATCGATACCAAAAAGATAGAAGCATTTGAGTTGTGGATGTATCGTAGAATATTAAGAATACCCTGGACAGAGAAAGTAACAAATGTGGAGGTTTTGCGGAGAGTGCGGAAAGAGAAAGAGCTGATACTTACTGTTAAAAAGCGCAAACTACAATATTTGGGACATGTTATGAGGGGAGATAAATACCAGTTGCTGCAATTGATTATACAGGGAAAGATAATGGGAAAGAGATCTATAGGAAGAAGAAGGCATTCATGGTTGAAAAACTTGAGAGAAGGTACAATTGCACCAATTACCAACTGTTTAGATCTGCAGCATCAAAAATACGCATAGCTTTGATGATAGCCAAACTTCGGAACGAAGACGGCACTTAAAGAACAACAGCTAATCTTGTAATAGACAATACAACGATTGAGCGTGTGCCCTGTTATAAATATCTAGGTGCTTGGATCACAGACGATACTGATCAAACAAAAGAGATTAGATGTAGAATAGAAATCGCTAGATCAGTCTTTAATAGAATGCGCAAACTCTTTTGCAATCGTGATATCAATATAAAGTTACGAATACGAATGCTGCGGTGTTATGTCTTTTCTACCCTGTTATATGGAGTTGAGGCTTGGACACTAAAACAGTTGACCATAAAAAAACATCGAAGCTTTCGAGATGTGGTGCTATAGGCGCATTCTCAGAATATCATGGATGGACCGCGTCACTAACACGCAAGTACTCCAAACTTTAGACAAAAGATGCGAAATTCTAAATGAGATAAAAACTAGAAAGATGGAATACTTGGGGCACATTGTGAGAGGTGAAAAGTACGAACTTTTAAGAAACATCATGCAGGGCAAAATTAAGGCAAAAGAAGTGTGGAAGAAGAAAAATATCGTGGCTTCGTAATCTACGTGAATGGTTCGGGTGTAGTGTTCGATTGAACTTTTTAGGCGCGCTGCTAACAAAGTCGCAGCGGCCATGATGATTTCCAATCTCCGCTAGGAGTGGCACGAGAAGAAGAAGAAGAATTAGGTGTTACTAGTATGGAGATCTCCATCTCCCGCACCATCTGTCGACCAGGTCAAGGTGATTTTGACCAAACCTAAGTAGTGCATCTGCGTTTCGAGTTGACGTTACGAGATCAGTGCCGTTCGCGTAGAGTAAAGTGAGGGTCTGAGTGTTTCATGGGTTCGGGAAGTCGCTGTGATATATGGTATATAGTATAAGTGCTAACACGGAATCTTGTGGAACTCCTGCTGTGGGAGTAAAAGAGGCTGAGAAATTATCTCGTATCTTTACCGTGATTTTACGTTGAGTAGCATATGAATGGATAAGTCTAACGAATGGGAAAGGCAGGCCGATGTTCAGTAGTTTCTTGACCAGTCCAGCATGCCCGACTTGGTCCAAGGCTTTTTGAACATCGAGAAATATGCCTAGTGAAAGTTTGCCGTCGTCTAGACTTTGAGTGAGGAGTGTGACGATTTCTGTTAATGCCTTTGTGGTTGAGTGACCTTCTCTAAAGCCGAATTGGAATGTTGCAATAATATTATGTTCTGTGGTAAAGTCTACGAGTCTCTCCTTAAGGATTCTTTTGAAGAACTTAGCCAAGACGTTTAGTAGAGAAATCGGCCTATAAGAGTGTAGAGCGGTCCGGGGTTTGCCCTTTTTCTGGAGCATAATTGCATGGGGATGGAAAGTAGCAGAATCTAAGACAGGCATTGACAATGTTCGTCAGATAGAGTGTGACCTCGGGAAAGTTGTTTCACGCAGTACCTGGCAATACTGTCAGGTCCCGGTGCATTTGATCTGCCAATTTGGCAGAAATGTTCGAAAGTTTGTTGATCCGAAGGTGCCATGATCGGATGTTCATGCGGTTTCTGTGGATTGAAGGGGGTGGCGAGTCGTCTTGTTATGTCTCTCTCGGTTCTTACACGGAAATCGTGGTCAAATCTGGGGTCATTGGATTAGGGTATTTTATAGATGTTTTGAAGACGTCGGCCTTCTGTTGATCTGAGTTGATGATTTGATTGTTCACCGCAAGGTGAGACGGGTTGTAGGTTTTCTGTTTAGTTAGGATTTTAAATTTGGACCAGAACGCACCGCCATTGCAATAATCAAGACTAGAGGTAGCTGCTTTCCATTGATTGGCTTGCAGATTATTAACCTGTAGTTTGATCACCGCAGACAGGCGGTTATAGTCTGTTTTGACTAGGGGGTTGTGGCTGCGTTGAAACTGACGGAGGAGTCGTCTCTTTTGTTTGATTTTGTTAATTATGTAGGGAGGAAGTGGTGGTTTTCTAGGGTTAATGACCCTATTGAGGACTGATATCTGAATTACTTGATTTATCAATTCGTTAATAACCGTGATTGATATCATCACGATAATTTAAATTACCTAACTGTGGAATATTAGCTCACAAAAAGTCTTAAAAAGGTTCCAGTCGGCGTGTTTGTAGTCTCTTATTGTTTGAGGAGGATTAGGGGGTAACGGATTTAGTGCCAGTGGATTTGTGGTCTTGGCCGCAAGTAGGGCATTTGAACTGTTTTTTTGGGCACTCCGCAATAATGTGCCCATTTTGACAGCATTTGCCACAGTACTTGGGGACTGGAGGGAAAAAATTGGCATTGAGGGGGAGCTCTACGTGGAGACAAAGCCCAATCAGGAAAACACCTCGTGTAAGCATTTGTGTGTATTTTAGGTCACTTGTTGTAATAAGCTTTACGAAAGTGGTTGGTAAAATATCGGTGAATGAAGCGGTTAGGTCGGCGTCGGCATAGATGTGATCTACGCCTTTAACGACGACCATAAAGGTAGGAGTGGCTGGACGGGTTGGATTTTTTTGTGTAGGTTTGTGTTTTGGTGAGATCTGTACTTTAGGATCGCCTAGCGTCTCACGGAGCTTTTTTTGGAGCTCGACGTGATTAATTGGGTGGGTGATGGTGAGGTGTGAGATTTGTGTGGGAAGGACTTTAATGGAGGCTATTTTGTTGAGGAGGAGTTTGCGTGTATTGATAATTCTGAAGAAGTCACGTTGGACGGACTTTTCCAAATGTGAGTGATAGAGTAGTCAAAGGATTGAGGGGCTGCAAGTTGGTTTGCTGAGGTTGATGGGGTGAAGGAAAAAGGAGACGGTGGTCTAGGAGAGTGTATGGCAGTTACATATGATAACGGTGTATGTATTTGATGGCTCCTACTGTAGGGGTAGGTTGGATGTAGGTAGTTTGTGTTGTTGCTGTGGGTTGTAAAGTGGATGCTTTTGTGCTGGTGGAGGGTGTTGTAGGAATAGGGGTGACAGGCGCACGGGACAGCTGCAAAGCAGCGATCAACTGGTCTACCTTTTCGGAAGGTAGGGTATTTATTAGGCCTGAGACGAAGGAGTCAGTATGTGTGTTCATGATGGGGGTTGTGGTGTCTTCTGGAATGTGTAGAGTGGGTGTGGATAAGATGGTGCCTGTGTGAGTGTCTGTATTTGCATTGAATAGTAGCGATGAAAAGCCTGAGTTGTCGATGTATTAGAATTTGATGTGTACGTGTGAGGGGGATCAGGAGGTTTTTCCGGAATTGGGTTATTTTACCTTGTAGAGCGGGTCAACCGGTGCATTTTACAGAGAAGAGAAGACACCTGTTTTGCTATACTCGGTGCAATGTATAGGATGGCGGGTTGTCGGACTACTCTACTCTATAACTATCTGTCCCTCTTTATACACTGCTGGCCGTAGTATACAGCCTACTTGTAGGGTGTAGGAAGCACTTTTTTCGAAAAATCAAGCTTTGGAGAGGCTGAGTTGATCTACCCCCGTCACTGAAGGTCAACAACAACAGCAACGGTCTGGGTAGGTGGCACTTCTTACGAAACCACCCACTGAGCCTACACTGTTGCGGTTAAACCTCTAGGAGAATGAAAACACACTAACTTGCCGAAAAGCTGACCTTCTGGTGTAATTAACGTTACGGCTCGCAGTTTTCGGTGGTTGCTTACACTCAACCACCAAGTTCTGGGCGCACGCGTCAAATTACACCTTTTTCCTCTGGATTCGTTTTCTGCGTCGGTTTTGCCGCGTCTGCGTTCCAAGTAGTTAATAGAAATTTTTGTGTTATATGCTTCCGACAATGACTATGTTAAAATATTCCCAAGCTGAGAAAACGAACTATAGGTTATCCAATAGAACGCTAAAATAAAACGTTTTATATATGTCCGATGTCCCGCAAAGCCCTCGTTTTGTTTAACTTCTCCATTTCTTCTAGTCTACTTCATTTAGACAGCCTGAATTCTACTGTTTTCGTTAAATATCGAATATCTGATGTTAAATTTAATAAAGAGTTTGCAGCATTTTTGGTGATGTTTTTTATAATGGTTAAAAGAGTTGTTTATCCAAGTTATTGGATATTTTTCCTTTACGGGCTTAAGTATTTATATCTTCCTTTTGTTTCTGTAACAGTCGAAATATTGTAAATCTTCCTCAAAAAAGAAATAAAACACTTTATATTGTCAACAATTTATATAATGTATTCTTAATAAATATCAAACATTTACAAAAAATATTTCAGTATAAAGACCAAAAATAATTGCACAGCAATGGTCACATACAATAAGTTGATAAATATCTTAATTAAAATAAATATAATAATCGTAAATGTATATATAAAGATTCAATTATGAGTTTTCTGTCGTATATTCGATAATCAATAAATGAATAAACTTAATAATATACAAACAATAAGATATAATCCGTTGAAAATAAATTGGTACAGACTCAAATATCGAGATAGATCTTTGAATATATTATCATTATCGCCAACAAAACATATTGTACATCGTATACGTAGGAAACATTATGCATAACTGATTTTAACTAACTTTTGATAAATTTGAATAAATTTTGATCAACACTAGATAGCTCAACACTATCGAATTCTTTGGAAAAGTTAAACAAATAAAATTACAAAAGAAGTTGTCATATCGTAAATTCCAAGATTTGATTGACCCAAGTTAAATCAAGTCAAAAAACCAAGTGAATAGGTATTCCTGTTTTAACAAGAACGAATGAGTTAGATATCTAAAATTCTTAAAATTAGTTCTGCGACAATTAACTGACCTATTTACCGCATTCTCAGATGTTCTGTCGAGTACAAGTCTAAATTTTTGATGATCATTAAACAAAAAATCATTATATCTTAGTAATTAGGATACAAGCAGATGAGGGAGCAATCTATGGCTCGATAATCATCTGTGGATCCTGGCCTGCTCTAAGATTAGTCGCCATTCTGTTCGGTTTCTGGCAACGTGTTGCCATCTTCTGATCTCTAGTATCTCTAAGTCGGTCTGAACTCCATCTAACCACCTAATTCGCGGTTGGCCTCTGCTTCTTCTTCCTATAGGTGTTCCTGTCGTTGGCTTTTTAGCAATCATGTTGTCAGGCATTCGTATTATGTGCCGGCCCATCTAAGTCGCTGTGTTTTAATGAACTAGTTACACCTGGTTTATTAAATAGTTGGTATAATTCGAAATTAAATCTTTTGCGCCACTGCCCTTGATCGTTTATAGCTCCAAATATTTTGCGGAGTATCTTACGCTCGAGTACTTCCAGAAGTCTTTCATCCTTCTGCGTTAGAGTCCATGTTTCCGCCCCGTATGTAAGGACTGGCCTCAACAGTATTCTCTTCTTTCTTCTTCTTTTCAAAGAAGAAGTATTTAATATATAATAATTTTAGTTTTTCTTTGGATATTTCTTGAGTGGAATTGTTTTTGGAGTCCGTAGTATGCCCTATTTGTAAGGTTTATTCATCTTTTAATTTCTTCGCTTGTTTCATTGGCAATAGTCACTAGCGAACCAAAGTATTTGAAGCATGATTTCCAAATGCTGTTTCCCCGTTCCTTATTTGCTATAGGATCCTTAGTAACCAACATGTACTTGGTTTTATCTTCGTTGATGACAAGACCGACCTGTTTCGCCGGCGGTTCCAATTATAGAAAATATTGCTCAACATATCGCTTGCTACGCCCTATTATGTCAACGGCATCGGCGTATATGAAAATTATATGAAATTAACAACATGATATATATAATGAATAATAATATGAAATTAACAACATTTTTTATTATGTATAGGGTTATTTTTACAGTTTAATTATATATTTTATGTTAATTACTATGGGCGTAACGTCGCCCTTAGCTTGAACAATAGCCCGAACTCTATTAGGGATTGTATTAAATAGGCCTTCATAGAATTCAGGGGTGAAACTATCCCATATTTCTTGTAATTTAGCACATAGTTAAGGCTAAGTACGCTCCGGGTCATTTCTTAGGCGTTATTTCATTTTGTGCCAAAGTGTCTCTATTGGATTAAGATCTGGGCTGCTAGAAGGATGTGACAAAACTTTAAAGTCATGTTATTCCATCCATTTTTTGGTAGATTTAACCGTATGACATAAGGCTCCGTCCTGCTGCAAGATAAAATCTCCGGATGTATATATCTTTGCCGCACCTGGTAGAAACGAATATTTAAGGATATCTTGATATTTGGCTGCATTTACTATGGCCTCAATAAAATGTGTAAAGTTCCTAAACCTTTGGCCGAGATACAACCCCACAACATGATGCTCTGTGGAAACTTTACAGTTCTTTTGAGAAAATCCTTATGGAATGTTTTCCGTTTTTCCCGAATCACACGCTTTCGATAATCTCCCACATAGACATCAAATTTGCTTTCGTCGCTGTAGATAACTTTGTCCCATTATGTTTAGTTCACGAAAGTTTTGATTTAGCCCAAATGTAACGATTCCTTTTTTAAAATTCCGTTAACAATGGTTTTTCTTTGGCCTACTCGAACAATAGAACATTTGTATCGCAAAGAAGAACCTATCAAATATACCTTATAAAAACTAAGATCGCTTTTATGGATATATTGGCGACAGGATTCTCTGGAAACATTCATTCCAGTTTCTCTATTCCTTAGAGCAGTTAATTCTCGTAGTGTATTTTTTCTTCCGGACTTACATATTCTAATTAAAGGCCTTCTACTTATTTGAGAAACAGCTTTTGGACGGTCTGAGCTTTTGCCGCAAACATCAATACTGACAGTTTCACCATATTTCTTAATCGTGTTAAATAAAGTAGTTGTTGCTACAGTCAATTCATTGGAAAGTTCACGCATTGTTTTCCCTTCATGGTACTGATGAATAATAATTTCTCGAACTTTTGGATCAGTAGGTTTTCCACGTGCCATTCTTATATTTTACTCGTAATAAAACTGACGGTTGTCTTTCTTCTTCTTCTTCACGTGCCATCTCCTCTAAGAAGGTTGGCAACCATCATGGCAATTCGCACTTTCGACGCCGCTGCTCTAAAGAGGTCAGCAGAAGTGGAGTTAAACCAAGCTCTCAAATTATTTAACCAGGAGATGCGTCTTCTTCCATGACTCCTTCTACCCTGTATTCTTTCTTGCATTATTAATTGCAACAAGTTATAACGCTCGCCCCTCATAACATGTCCCAGATATTGCAGTTTTCTGACTTTAACTGTATTTAAGACCTCTTTATCTTTACCCATTCTTCTCAACACCTCGACATTCGTGACTCTATCTGCAGTTTTCGACTATCAAACAATTAATTAAATAGTAATCAATATAAAATATATACTTAAGCAGCAAAAATACTTCTATGCATAAAAAAAATGTTGTTAATTTCATATTTACAATTAAAACAAAATTAAGTAAAAGAGTTTTGGTACACTGGCATTATTTTCGCAAAATAACTACTTGTTCCAATATATAGTTGTTAGGGCTCGTATTGTAAATAGTCCGCCGTCTTTAATTCGTGTGTCTCGAACTGTCTTTTCCAAGTCAATATTAAATAGGAGGCAAGCCAGAGCATCCCCTTGTGAGACTCCATCCTTTATCTCAAAGGATCGAGAATTTTCTCTTTGTATCTTAACGCTGGCTTTTAAATTAGACTTTGTCATTCTAGTTAATCGGATAAGTTTTTCTGGTATACCAAACTCACGCATTGATTGGTATAGGCCGTCTTTAATTCGTGTGTCTCGAACTGTCTTTTCCAAGTCAATATTAAATAGAAGGCAAGCCAGAGCATCCCCTTGTGTGATTCCATCCTTTATCTCAAAGGATCGAGAATTTTCTCTTTGTATCTTAAAGCTGGCTTTTAAATTAGACTTTGTCATTCTAGTTAATCGGATAAGTTTTTCTGGTATACCAAACTCACGCATTGATTGGTATAGTACTGTTCTCTTGACACTGTCGTATGCGGCCTTGAAGTCGACGAATAGGTGATGGGTTTCAATGTTAAATTCTAATGTTTTCTCAAGGATCTGTCTTATTGAATGAATCTGGTCAATTGTTGATTGTTTTGGAGTAAATCCGGCCTGCTATTTCCAACTGTGTAAACTTGTAGCTTTTCGTAGAGTATCTTTGTTTAACGAGGTTATACCACTGTAGTTGTCACACTAAAGTTAATCGCCTTTTTTATCACGCATTGAGACCATTCACAGGGCATAGTCTCATTTTGTCAGACAAGAAGTCAAAATTTATGCAGTGCTTGTAGCAGGGCCTCTCCACCATTCTTGTAGAGCTCACTACAAATTGGATGCTTTATTATTTTTAAGCTTCCTGGTGCTTTATTATTTTTAAGCTTTTTAATGGCTTGGGCAACCTCTTCAGTGTTAGGTGGTCTTTCGTTTGGGTTTAATAGATTCAAATCATTTCGGTCTGCTACGGTGTTATCTATTTCTTCGATAACCCATCGGTTCAAGATTGAGGCCGTATCACTTAAGATATTTCCTTACAGCTCCTTATCTTGGCTTAAACTATTTACTCATTTTGTTTACATTTCTGTAGATCTTTCGAGTTTCGTTTTGATTTCTTAGCCATTCTAAGTTTTTTAACTGCTTTTCTTCAAATTGCTTTTTTTTCTGTGTAATCTTTTTTCTTCTCTTCTTAAGGTCCGATATTCCTCATTTGCTCTTCTTGTGTATCTAGCTTGATTTGTCTTATGTATTTTCTATTTTTGTTATGTGTTGCTTGTTGGCACTCCTCGTCAAACCATTCATTTTGTCTAACGGATTTGGTTTTTCCCATTATTTCCGATGCATTTATCTCCGAAGTCATCATACACAGAATGATCGCTAACGTTCGGAACGGACAGGCACCCTAAGAAGAAGACATTTTTTCATTTCTTATCAATCCGTATGTAGGCGCATCATCCACTACCAAAATTCAAGTCTACATTATATATATATATATATATATATATATATATATATATATATATATATATATATATATAGAGAGAGAGAGAGAGAGAGAGAGAGAGAGAGAGATAGTGTGTGAGTGAGTGAGTGAAGGAGAGAGAGAACGCGAAAGTGACAAAATAATTTGCGAAACTTTAAGCAGAAAGATCTAAAATGAGTTTGTAAAAGATTTTAAGAATGGTAATTGAATATACAGCCATAAAAAAGACAAACAAAACGCAACCTTGTATTCTTGTTGGGTTCAAGAGCATTTTTGATAAAAATATGAGAAACAACTCTAATTTATACTGTCTCGTCTGTACATAAACTTGCATTTATAAAACGCTTTCCAGTGCTACCTGAGCCAATATATTCACCAAGTCTTGGTCAATGTAACTTTTTTAAGTAACAGTATTATTACTGCTGCTCATATATTTGAAGTCAGGTATTTAAAAAACGTGTTTGGCTCCAACCCGATAATTTTTGCCTATATCACAATCCAAACTTCAAATGTAACCGATATAGATCTACTAAAATATATCGAATATTTGACCGAATATCATACAAAACCTAAAACAAATCACATACAAACTCGCGTTTTCGCCATTTAACTAACTATCCGGAGACATATTCAATCTTTTACGACTGTTCTTCACCACATTACCTTTTCTCATTTCAATTCCTTTTAGAAACGCAGCTTCGTTTAGTTTAAGGCTGTTCACTTTCTCTCTAGATCGCCATATTCTGATCGTATGATCGTCAGAGGTCGTCACCAACATTTCGGGATCTTTCGGGTTGAAAGCCACGGAGTTGACGACGTCTCGATGGGGAAACTTGGCTAGGCATGCGCCGTAATGCCGGTCCCATAGGTAACCATGTTTATCTTCTGCTCCGCTAAAAAAAACGGTAATACAATATTTTATAAGACCTGATTAACTATAGCATTAGTGTTTTTTTATAAATACTTAGAATATATTAGTCATAAATGATGAGAAATAAGATGTAATTTTTTTTTATTATTTTTTTTATTTTTATATTTGAACTATGAGAATTATTCTCTAACTGCGTATACAGTACTCAGAGATCTGTCAGTTAGTCTCTTTTTGACAGTGGTTTAAAGTGAATATCTAATATCACTGTAAACACAAAATATGTGTTAGACCAACGACGAAATCTGAAAGAAACATTATTATCACGAATAATTTTGAAGTTTATGATATACAATATACTAATATAGAAATGTATCTTCTTTTCTTTTTCTTCTTAGTTCAGGCGAGACACGTTTATCTCTGCCACTTAGGAAAACAGTTTTCTCATTGCTAGTTTTAGGATCTCTTCTGTTTCAATCATCAGTTGGCCAGTGAATTTCTGCCTTATATCACTTGGTATATTGCAGTGGCATAGGATGTGTATGTTTATGTACCGTATCTATTTTATACAGGTGTTTTCGTAAACGGCAATGTTCAGTCGCCATTTTGGTGACCGTGTAACGATACGACCGTGATCTCTCGAGGGCCTTCGAATGTCTTGATCCAGTGTGTTTGAAAGAAAAACTTATAGCTATAGGCATTCGCGAACCAGTTAACTCATGGATCTATTCGTACACAACAAATAGATCTCTTTTTGTGTCTATTAATAATATTTCCTCGGAAATATACTACAGTAATTTAGGAATACCCCAGGGTGGCATATTGGGTCCACTACTATTTTTACTTTATGTAAATGATATGCCTGAATATATCTCAGAAAAACATATATTCATGTATGCAGACGATACCACCATACTTGTCTCAGCGGAATCCGTCGAGTTAGCACAATCTCAGATCAAAAATGTAATACTGTCGTTTAAAAACTGGTGCTACCGAAATAATTTGGTAATAAATCTGGATAAGACAGTGTGTATTCAGTTTTCTTATGGTGAAAGAAAAAAAACTACTTCTTTGTTCGAAATTGCAGACAACGTGGTTATTAAATCAGTTAACAGTACTACGTTTCTTGGCACGATTGTGGACAACACTTTAAATTTTCGTGAACACGTAAACAATACCTGTTTAAAATTAAATAAATCATATTTCGCGATATTGTCGTTAAAGGACGACGTTAATATAAATGCGTTGGTTACACTATACTATTCTCAAGTGTATTCCATAATCAGTCAAAACATTATTGTTTGGGGACAGGCATCGGAAAGTTTGAGAGTATTTTTATCCTACAAAAACGAATAATTCGAACAATATTTGGTTTACGCTTTAAGGACAGTTGTCGACAATGTTTTAAAAATAATAACATTCTTACGCTTGCTTCAATATATATTTATAAATTACTATCACATACGTTCACTAAGTTAAATGTTCTTAAAACAGCAACTGACTTACACGCGTACAACACAAGAAATGCAAGGATACTTTATCTTCCCCATCATAATCACACAAAGGCTATAGCGGGATAAGATGGTCAAAAGTGCCCCCGCACCGATCAGCAGCGCGATCTGTGCTTTCGATAAAGTGTATAAAAACATGACTTCATACAAATTTTCAGCTTTCCAGAGGCCACGGAACCGCTTAAATCTAAAAAAGAAGCTTTTTTCGACTTTATTTTTTTCTGGACGCAATTTTGCTTTAAAAAATCTGAAAAAATTCATGAAGGTGTATCTTTTGAATACAAAATAGCCTGATTTTTTTCAAATTTTTATATTGAAAATTGAGCCTAGGAAAAATTATTGAAATTTTCAATAATTTTTTAGGTTATGTTAATAATTTTTGGCTAACTTTTAAATAGTAATTTTTTGTGTATTTTTTTTTTGTTCTTTTGAATGGCCAAGGCAAAATTTTCAAATTCTGAGCGGAAAGCATCGAAAAATAAAAAAAAACCGTTTTTTTACTCATTTATTTGCACATAACCTTAAAACTCAGTTGTTAATTGAACATTTTTCAACATTTTTTCTTTCCACATTATCAAATTCTATTGTATAAGTCCCCATTTAACTCTTTCAAAAGGATAAAATTCAAAAATACCACGTTTTTTATCCATTTCGCACTTTTTTACCTTAACTCAAAATCAGATAATTAGATGTATGCTTTTCCATCTATTGTCTTACGGGCTATGAATCATCATTGTTAAAATAATCATTTTTAACTTACAAATTCTTAAAATACGAATAAATCATGTATTTATAATATTCCCACTTTATTGGCTCTTAACCTTAAAATGTAGTAGCTACATGATCGAATTTCCGTGTATTTTTGATCGCACAGTTCAATTTTGTTATACCACTTATCTTTTTTTTTCTTAAATAGTCAAAACTTGAAAAAAAACGGTTTCCAAGTATTATTTCTATTTTTGACTCGTTAATAGCATAAAGTGATATATCTCTAGGATCACCTCAATAGGACAAGAATATTATTATTTTTCAAATATTTTTTTAACATTGTAAAAATTGTTTTATAAATTCATTTGGATATAAACGAGGACATATATAAAATATTTGGCTACAAAAATATTTATTATTATGAAATGGTTATTCAATAGGTTATTTAAATTAACAGTTTAAACATTCAATTACATTTTAGTCCTCATCACTATTCTCATCTATGACAGGTTCAACATCAGATTTAAAAATTTCTGACAGAATTTTTGCTGGTCTTATGATTCTCGATTTATATCTTGCATTACTGAGATAATATATAACTGCGGCTATATGAGAACACGAACCCACAGTGCGTAACCCATTTGCACAGTCACATGCGTGACGCAAAATACCACCATATCCAATTAAATCAGGTTTATACTCAATGTAGCATTTATAGGTCTTACTGCTTATATGCCTGGATCTTATTAGTACTTTAATAATATTTGGTTTCATTGTAATATACTCCAAATTAATGTTATTACTATCATCCATCAACTCAGCCAAATAGCAAATGGCTTGACCTAACTGATAGGTTCCCGAAAAAAAAATTTTGAGGTCCCTTTCAGTCATCTCTGGAAAGTTAATGATTTCTTGCGATGTCAGCTTAGTCGTTGTAGTAGGACGTCTTGACCACCTAGCTGTCTCAGCTTCTAATGCTAAAGTATTCTCACCTTGATTAGATTTTAACATTCTTTCGATTATTATATCCTGTAACCCATCATCATTTTGATCACTATTCAAACGCTTACCAAATAAATTGTTAAAAAAACATGCTATTTTACAATATGCACCAGCTTTTGGTATAAGTTTATTATCTAATTGTTGATGAAGAAGCTTATATTTTTTGCCAAGAATTCCATGAACGGCTTCTACGACCCACCTCAATTTAGTTACATAGCGTGATTCATTTGATTCAGCCGTGGTCAAATTGGATCTTTTTCCTTTTAAGGCAGGCATAAGAATCTTGAAGCCAAGGCTTTTTAAGTAAGGTACAACATCCCTAAAACCTCTATCCACGATACACACATCTCCTTTTTTCATGATAGATTTTATACCATTTATATCATCCATTACTTTTTTCATGATGGTTGCATCATTTTCAGTGGCATAAAATTGACCAGGGAGATCTACAACGTATCCATCTGTAGTACAAATAGTAAAAGGTTTGAGCAAGGGTTTCTTTTTCTGACCTGAATACGACTATCTCTGATAATCGTTATTTTGACTCTTTTGGTGATGTAAATATGTTCCATCAAAAATCAAAACAAGTTGGTCCGACAAGTTAAAAAGTTTTTTTGACTTTCACTTGACAGAGAATCATCCATATGCATATTTAATTTCTATTTGTTTAAATTAATGTAACTGAAGTAAACTTGCTAGCTTATTATAATAGCCAGCGGCTTTAATTTTTCTATATTGATTCTATTAAAAAGGATTTTACATTATAGTTTGAAATTCATGACCCGGATGAGATTATAGAATAATTACAAATAGGTATACAGTCTTCTGAAAATGAAAAAATCAATCAAATACAATGTTAATATTAGCTTTTGAATAACTGATTGATGCAAAATATAGGACCTAATAGGTATATTTCATTAGCTAACCTACTAAAACTCAAATTCTTGATCTTGTGTTTGCTTTGACTGTGTTAGCCCATAGAGTACGATATGGATACGCGTGCCTAAAGGATATAATAATATGGTAGTTATAATATTCAACTCTAAACTTCGATTTGACCAACTACTTCGAGAATTTGAATACGACTCGAGATTTTCGATATTAACTCGCAACGGATATGCGATTAAAAACGATAAATACAATTGTTGAGGAAGGGTCAATCTTAAAGTTAATGTTTTTTTTTTCGAGTTTTGACTATATAAGAAAAAAAAAGACAAGTGGTATAATAAAACTGAAGGGTACCCGGTACAATCAAAAATACACGGAAATTCGATCATTTATCTACTACATTTTAAGGTTATGAGCCAATAAAGTGGGAAAATATTATAAATACATGATTTATTCGCATTTTAAGAATTTGTAAGTTAAAAATGATTATTTTAACAATGATGATTCATAGCCCGTAAGAGAATAGATGGAAAAGCATACATCTAATTATCTGATTTTGAGTTAAGGTAAAAAAGTGCGAAATGGATAAAAAACGTGGTATTTTCGAATTTTATCCTTTTGAAAGAGTTAAATGGGGACTTATACAATAGAATTTGATAATGTGGAAAGAAAAAATGTTGAAAAATGTTCAATTAACAACTGAGTTTTAAGGTTATGTGCAAATAAATGAGTAAAAAAACGGTTTTTTTTATTTTTCGATGCTTTCCGCTCAGAATTTGAAAATTTTGCCTTGGCCATTCAAAAGAACAAAAAAAAATACACAAAAAATTACTATTTAAAAGTTAGCCAAAAATTATTAACATAACCTAAAAAATTATTGAAAATTTCAATAATTTTTCCTAGGCTCAATTTTCAATATAAAAATTTGAAAAAAATCAGGCTATTTTGTATTCAAAAGATACACCTTCATGAATTTTTTCAGATTTTTTAAAGCAAAATTGCGTCCAGAAAAAAATAAAGTCGAAAAAAGCTTCTTTTTTAGATTTAAGAGGTTCCGTGGCCTCTGGAAAGCTGAAAATTTGTATGAAGTCATGTTTTTATACACTTTATCGAAAGCACAGATCGCGCTGCTGATCGGTGCGGGGGCACTTTTGACCATCTTATCCCGCTATAGCCTTTAAGAAAGTCTCCTGAATATGCAGGCTCCCTACTTTTTAATTAACTACCGTCTAGTTTTAAAAATTTTAATTCACTAAGAAATTTTCAAAAAAAATTAAAACAATTCTTAATCAGCCATGCCTTTTATTCAGTACGTGAATTTACAGAATGTTTAACTGAAATTATTTAGAAGATGCCCAATGTCTGTCAAAGTTCATTTTTATGACTTTTGAACATCGATATCGATAAGATAATCGATTACGTTGTATTACTTTTGTCCGGAATACCTTTTTTGTTTGATTATCGTAGATGTTTTAAAAATAATTATCACATTTTTAATTTATATGTCTTAGCTAAATATAGTATTGAATATAAATTTGTGAAACGTGACTGCAAAAAACATCATGGTGTTTATTTATAATAAATTTAAAATAACATAAAAATATTATTATCAAAAAAAAATTTAATTTGTTGTCACAAACAAATAAACAATTTCGCAGTTATAGCTTGAAATTGATTTCAAATCAAACTATCTGACCGTACGTTCATGAGATTTGACGTCACGCAGCCGATAACGGTGAAACTAAATGCCAATGATGAGTAACACGTTTCACTATTAGATTTCAGTATTTTTTAGCAATTTTCTTCAAAGTTTGAACACGCTTTTCTCGATTATTACTGGACATAAAAAGGTGAAAAAAAAACCAACGATTACAGAAAAAAAAAACTCTTTCAAGTGATGGGCGTAAAAAGTTTGGTTATAATAGAACGTTAAACTGTATAATCCGATATTTCAAAAGAACTTTCAAAAAAATTAAAAAAGTAAAACCATCAGTTTAAAGGCAACATAATTTTGAATAACGTGTCCAAATTTCGAGATATTTTGTCGGTAAATAACAGAGAAAATACTGTATCTAGGTTTTGGTGTACCGATAAAACAGCCGTAAGTTATTTTATTATTTTTGGGGAAAGGTGATGAATTTTTTTTTTGGGTTGTTCTTTAAGAAGTATTTAGTTTGTGCCTTGAGAAGTTATTGAAGTATTTAGTTTATGGAAAATAAAACCTCCAAATAAGTTCTGGTAAGTTATCACACATTTTCCATCTAAATTTGCCTATTCTCAATCGTCTAGATCTTCTCACCTTACTACAAATATCCAAATATCATTCCTATTTTTTTATATACATATTAGATTCCATATATTCCTATATTCCAGTGTATTAACACTAAAGATTTGAGCCAAGGTCACTTCATGGCAAATATATTCGAGTTTTTGTGACTAGAACAAAAACTCTATTAAATACAAGAACTTAGTATAAAAAAAGACTTTTTCTGTTTCTTTTAGCCTGCCGGCAATAATTTCAAGACTGGGATGTCATTTTATTTGGGAAGATTTTTTTTACTTGTGAAAGAATAACGGATTTGGGGAAGAATAACGGATTTTTGGGAAGAATCAAATTTTTTATTTGGGGAAGAAGTTGTTTGATTTGGAAAGAACTACACACTACAACACTTGGTTGGTCTGCCAGTCCTTAAGAGCTGATACAGGAACATAGGCGGATCCATCTAGAGTCCTTCCACTACCGGAACACTGGACACCAAATTAAGTAACTCCCTTTCCAGCAAAAGGGTTACTAAGAACAGTATATTTTTACAAACTTAATAACTTGAATTTCATTTTTTTTTTATAATATTTATATGTATCTTGGATACTTAGGCCAATTGTTACCAATGAAATAAGGGAAAACTAGGGAATAGCTAATTGTTGCTAATTAAAATAAAGACTTACGGCGGCAAATTCGATTACATTAGATTACTAACGATCGTATCGTTACAACCGTTTTAATTTCTCGTTAATTGCCGTTCATCAAATTATCCGGGAGTTCTTTATCAATGTTCCATTTTTTTATGATTTCTTATTCCGGCCACTTCTGAATCTCGTTTCTTGCAGCATCTTTGCTAATGCCGCACAATGTTACTGGGTCTACAAAGGTTTCCTTCGAGCATTGATTTGCCAAAAAATCTGCTCGTTCGTTCACATGTACCCCTTCTTGACCTCATAAATGTACCTTAAATTGACACTTACCTGGCCACATATTCGTTGCACACGTCCAAAAATATAAAGAAACATTCGTTATTCGGTGTGAATGCTTTGTGCGCTCGAAGCATCTTTCCTACTTGTTTTAAAGTCACTAAATCTATCACATGAATGTCGATTTCTTGTGCTATTGGCGGTGGATCCAAAGGGTTACTTATCACGTAATTTTCCGGCCAAGATCTGCTATTTACATACAGATATCTGAAAATAAAAACAACTGTAATTTTGGTTTAAATCAAAATTTAAGTCTTAGAAGTAAAGGTTGTGCCGGATGGGCGTGGAAAAATTTTGTTGATAGTGGAAAAATGCGTCAAGTGACACTTTATTTATATAACATTTTATGCGCTTTTTCGTCTCTTTATTAAGTCAGTAAAAATTCTGAATTCTTTATACAGATACATGAAGAGATTGAAAAAAGTGAATCTACCTACCAATGATTACTGTATTTTTTTAAAATAAGGTTATGAAAAAATACATATGACAAAAGTAAAGCAGCGTTTTGACATTAACCTCATGTCCCGCAGAGTGGATGATGCAGCAGAAACATATTCGCAGCTGAAAAAAACGGCCAAGGAGATTGGACTTGAAATAAATACACAGAAGACAAAAATACTAACACAGACGCGGACAAAGCGAACAAGAAATCAAATCAAAGTAGAGGATGACATTGAAACAGTGAAGAGTTTTACTTATCTGGGAGTCGAAATGAATACGGAGGGAACAGAAGAGGCCGAAATTCAGAAGAGAATAATGAAGGGAAATAAAGCCTATTTTTCCCTGATTAACATATTCCACTCCAAGACGGTACATCGAAAATCGAAACTTAAGGTCTATAAAACTATCATCAGACCGATAGTATGCTATGGATGCGAGACATGGGTTTTGACAGAAAGCACTAAACGAAGATTAGAGGTTTTCGAGAGAAAAATCCTAAGGAAGATCTTTGGACCCATCACTCAAAATGGGATGTGGAGATCTAGATATAACCATGAACTCTACCAACTGTTCAAAGAAGCACCTATTGCAGAGTTCGCTAGAGTACAAAGGCTTCGATGGGCTGGTCATGTGGTACGGATGGATGCCGACAGATTGCCGAGAAAGGCCTTGGATGGTAAAATGCAGGGCAGAAGACCAAAGGGAAGACCACGTAATAGATGGGAGAACGAAGTCACAGCAGATGCGCACAACTTATTGAACGTCAGGGCTTGGAGACGAGTGGCGCGGGATCGCCTTTGTTGGAGGCAGAAGTTACAGGAGGCCAAGGCTCAATTTGGGCTGTAGCGCCATTGGAAGAAGAAGAAGAAAGCAGCGATTTAACAAATTTTTCACTGTTATATGCATTATATCGGGATAGATAGGCTGCTATCCTTGGCTACAATAGTATTTTCTACGATCAACTAATATAAACTCATTTTGACCAAGTTTGCAAATTTTCAAAAGTAAAGCAACATTTTAATTATTTTTTCAAAAAATAAGTTTACAGTGAAAGTAAAAGAAAACATTTATTGTGGAATTTATTTTAGACTATTTGTAATATTTCTGTGGGAATTAATTATGTCAAGAGATATTTCAATTTGGAAAATTTTAAATCAAACAGTTGTGAGTGTATATAAAAGATCAAAAACAAACTTAAATTGCAAGTAAATTCGTAGTATTTAAAATATTTTAATCATATAATAAAAGTGAACATTTCGTCGACGTTCTGGCAAAAGTCATTAAGTCCATTTTATACAATTCTTAGATAAAGACATCAACAACTTTTAAAAAGCAGGTTCTATTATCTGGCAAAAGTCATGAAGTCCATGCATGACGTATGACTGGTTGCATATGAGTGCATAAGTATGTAAGTCACAAACAACACTTTGCTCTACCAGGCAAAAATCACTAAATGGACTTAATGACTTTTGCTGAAATTGGCAATCATATGTATTATTAGTGGCACCAATTGGACTTAATGATGTATTGGTTTGACAGTTCGAGTTTACACTTCGATTTCGTTGCATATTATGTTCTGTTACTTGATAATAAATGTGTCTTGCAAGTTATAATAGTGGAATAATATAATATTCTTTAATACAAATAGCCATTAAACACAAATCATAGTGCAGGAGGGCATAGGTAAACGCCTGATCAAACTGGTCAGAGATTTGAATATAAAACCAAACGTTATAGTTCAGTCAGTAGTGCCAATAAATAATAATACTAGCAATAGTATTAATAATGTGTCTTGGAATGTTTCATGCGAAGTCGTAAAGGTAAACTTAAGCACTTGTTACTTTAACTCATTGTTTTAGAATTATAGATTTCGCTTTTAGAATACAGGACAGGCTCATGTTCACTTCGAGAAGTTAGATACTCCGTCTACAAGTTGTGAAAAATTCCAAAAAACAAATTTATTTTTGTAAAAACGGAACACCAATTACAATATGCCAAACTTTTTTCTAAAAACCCTGTCATTAAGCAACTTACCGTTAAATAAAGAATTTGAAAACCGAAATGCTACATCAGGACTGTATACTAAAAGTGACAAACGAGGCAGACCTATCCCAGTAAATAAACTTTCAGAGGAGGATAAACAAATCATTGTAAATCATATTGAGAGTTTCCCGTTAACCGACTTTCACATTACTGTAGAAAAGAGTCTCGGAGAATTTGAATGCGACACTCTCCATAGCTAAAATGTACTCGCTATGCAAAGAAATATGTCAACAAAACGGTTACTCACTTAAAAGTATGACTACCTACAAAAGAATATTTGGCAACAATTACAATTATTCGTTCTTTAAACCACGCAAGAATCAGTGTTCCCTTTGTATGAGATATCAAGCTGCACGTGGTAAAGAAAAGGCTAAGCTTAAACCAAAATACCATGAACATAAACATCGTGAAGCTGCTGCAAATATTGCAAAACAGGTTGACAAACAATGAGCAACGGATAAGTCGCATTTAATTACAGTAACATTTGATATCCAAAGCTTACTGCAAATACCAAGCAGTGACTTATCACCAATGTATTATAGTAGGAAATTGTTCGGTTATAATTTATAAAGGTGCTCCACCGAATAATGCATACTGTTTCGCTTGGACTCTAATAAATAGAGCAAGAGATAGCTTAGAAATTGCAACATGCTTATTGCAGTATCTAAATGCCTTGCCTAATTACTTTCAGGAGGTCTGGTTCTTTTTCTACACTTTTGGTGGACGAAATTGGAATCAAAATGTACAATCTAATGCTATATAATTTTGTTCATTACGAAAGCAGTGACATTACCATCCTAGAGCACAAATTTCTTGAGTCTGGATGCTCCATGATGAAGTGTGATAGTATGCATAGTGCGACTGAAAACAGAACAAATATGGGGCTGTTTATACAATGAATGATTGGTTAAATGTTTTCAAGTTGGCTCGATCGAAAAGAGGAAAACAACAAAATGATAATTATGTCGTTAAGAAACCAAAATGTAGTGATTTCCTTGATTTCAAAAGACTTTTGCTAGCTGTTTTAAGAAATAGAGCAGTTAAAATCCACGGCGAAAAAGTTAGATGGTTGTCAAATGCTTTCGGATTGAAAAAAAAGCCAGGCATAGTAAAATATTTGTATGGCCATTCCGGCGAATATTTGTACATAATAGCGGACGTGGCAGACCTATCTCATCAGGAAAATCCACGCTAAATAGCGCGTACTCGGCTAATCTTTCTATTTCTCAACAAAAATATAACGACTTAAAGAAGTTGTGTGTTAACAATTTTATTCCCTCCGAATTTCACCATTGGTATTTGTCGTTACAGAAATTACGATCTGCTGAAAATCGGAACCCTGAGCCAAGCATAAACAGTGAGAGTGAGTCGGATTCATAATAATAATTGTTTTTTTTTTGTTTTATTCCTTTTGATTTACATTTTTGTTGTTTTTGGATCTTGATATGCAATAAAGTCTGCTTATTTAGATTTTAAATAGAATTAATTTTCATTATTTCGCTTTTTTGTCAGGCAAACGTAACTAAGTCCATCGATCAAACCCGTTTGGATAGAGACAGACAATATTTTTAATATTATAAATATCACTATCCCAAACATAACCATCAGTTAGATATTAAAAGTGCTCCAAAGTGATTATAACTAACCAAACGAAATTATGACAACAAAATTCAGTTAAACTTGTGATTTTCTCACAACTAACTAATTTGGACTTAATGATATTTGCCGGAACGTCGACGATTTTTAAAACCTACCAAAATCGGGAAATTAAAAAAAATATATATGGCCCAAAGCATTAAAAAAATTTCGCAAAATGAACTTGCAGAAGGATAGTAGAGAAGGAAGCAGTTCAGAGAAGGATAGTAGAATTAAATTTGTTTAGTGTAAGTCCGGCACAAAAGGCGCTAGTTTCCAGAAGAGGTAAAACCGCAAGACTTTTTGGCTGCCCCATTGCAAAACACAGTAACCGTAATTTTGGTCAAAATCGAGTTTTTTTATAAATTTGAAGTTGCTGAGTTTGAAACTTCTGATAGTTTTAAAACTAACATCGGACCATAAATAAGGAAAATACGGCATACTGCAAAACACAGTAACTAACAAAAACCATATCAAAATCTAGCTAATCTGCTAGCTTATCTGCTAAGTAGTTACTGGGTTTTGTAATGGTTTTTATAGTTACTGTGTTTTGATTTGAGAAAACGTCTTCAATTTATGTGGAAAGTCCAACCCCTCCTACTCTGTAACCATGTAACTGTAAATACAGCGTGTTTTTCAAGCACAAGCAGTTCGAATTTACTCACCAAAGCGATAGGATGCTGCCTCGTGAGACGTTGCTAGCATGTAGTATGCGAACTAAAAATATAGTTTCTTCGGCACGTTCATGTGTAAAGAAGGTAAAATATTTTTAAAACATATTATAATTACTATTATATCGTCAATAAATCTTTATATTTTTAGAATATCGATGAGCTTCCACTTTTTCCAAAAGTAAATTTTGAAACATCTTCATTTTTTTCATTTTGAAAAACCTAGTACCATTAATGCCGGAAAACCAAAAGTTGTTTTTTTTTTGGCAAAGCCTACCAGACTCAGAAACATCGTTAGACTTGATGGAGCATGAACAAATGTATGTCATAGATTCCAATATTTAAATAAAATATATCGGTTCATTTGCGTATTTCGTCTATATTGTTTCGTTTTCTGCTGTTAGCAAACCGATGTATTTGCCTAGTTCGTTCCTTTTGTCATTTTAGTAATATTATTTGTTATTGTTTTAAGTACAGATTGTTTTTTTTTGTAGTTCCTAATTTTTAAATACAGTTTTTACATTGGTATGTTTGTATTTTATATTCTGTATTTTATTAAAATAAATATTATTTAAAAAAACTTATACAGAAGTAAAAAACTTCAAAATTTGTATATTGGTATAAAAACACACTGTTTTTTATACCAATATACAAATTTTGAAGTTTTTTTACTTCTGTGTAAGTTTTTTAACTATGATATACAGCCAACTACTGGGACTTTCCCATTAATTTTTAAATATTGTTTTATCATATAGTTTTAATTTATTCTTGCAAAACACACTAACAGCACTTACTGTTCTGCAAAATGGAGTATTTTTTAAGATGTACTAATTACAAAACATAGCAAAGGCAATTACTGTGTTTTGTTATGGAAAAATGGATTTTAATTTTTTATTTAAATCTATGCAAAATTAGTTTTCAGGCGGATTATTCCGTTCAATAATATTTTAAAAAACGTCTGTGTTTGAATTTATTTAATAATTTCTTACGGCTTGTACATTTTATAAAAATTGAATTTTCTCCTTGTTGTAAAAATGCAATTACTGTGTTTTGCTATGGGATAGCCATTTTATTTGCACGTCGACCTTTAAACTGTATAGTAGACGATTGAAAAAAGGTACTCTGAGTGACGAAAAATTAGATAAAATGTTAAATTTCAATGGAATAAAACGTGTGCGATGACCAATCATAAATACTTAATGCCGACTTGAGTAAGCCCTATAGTTTTAATTAATGACACCATGGATCGACATATTCATGGAGATAAAATGCCATGCTCCCTTGTGCAAAGGGGGAAATGTCACTGCGTTTTATTTTTTAACAGGATAATATTACAAAACACTATTAACAAATTATTCAATGTTAGTTTTAAGGTACTTTATGGGACTTTATGATTCTACAGAATGCATAAGATAAATGGGGAGTTGATAAATACCGTTAGATGTGCGGACGTAACTGCCATTATAGCCAGCAGCTTTGAAGACCTGCAGAATCCACTAAAAATAGTGTGGGTATATCTGAAACTACGGATTAAAACTGAACGCCTCAAAAACGAAATGGATATTAATTAGGAAAAATAGAATATCGGCAGAAAATCTATTGCATGGGACACCTATAAAATACGTAGAGAAGTTTGCATACGTAGTGGACTGTCCACAATGAATGGAGATTAGGTTAAGGATTGAAAAGGCAGGATCAAGCTTTATTGAGATGAAAAATATATACGTACCAGCAGGAACTTTTACTACCATTAAAAATCCGATTAAATAAATGTTAACTAGTTCCTATATGGTTACCTATATGGTAAAAGCACAAACATGGAACCTGACAGGACAATAAACGAAAAAACTCTTCGCCCTCAAAATATCGAAATACAGAAGAACTCTCCGAATACCCTGGACAGACGAAGAGGAAAGTACTGGAAAGAATGGAAAAATAACAGGAAATTGCGTTTACATTAAGAGAAAGAAAACTAGAATACTTAGGTCATGAATATTTGTTCAGAATGTTTTCCTTTATACTCAACTTTTGCCAGAAAAACATACTATGTAAGCACAAAAATAGGTTATTGAACATATTTATCTCAAAAATCTTACCTTTGATCTGGGCTCAGTCCCATCCCGACTATATGTCCATGAAGATCGATCAAATGATCAACTTTATCAAACTTATCCGCCACCTGATCGAAATCCAACCAGTCCGGATCCGGAGGCGGGCTTTGTTCTTTTCTTTGTTCGAATAATATCAAACGTTCCTTCAAGCTTAGACCTAGTTCCATTCGCTTGGGAAATTTAAATGGTTTTATTCGTTTGAATCCTATCTGGTGTGGTGTATATGTCTTGTAACCTGTTGTGAAAATAAGGTACTTGTCAGTCTGAACGAATCTGAAAATAATACCATTAGTAATTAGTATTTACTAATATTTACCAATATTCTAATATATGTATCAATATACATGATATTGTCATTTCTTAAAGTGAAGTAGTCTCTCTCATTCGCTGCATTTTGATTTTCGGTTACGAGCCAATATCTCATTTGTCTATAATGCCTGCTTAAAAATTGATACTCCCCCGATTCTGGCGTTATGTTGTGTGGAACACATGACGATTTTCTGCATCATAATGGGGAAAATAATAACGGTTAAAGACCCTGTTAAGCGTTAATAACCTCGCGTTCGCATCGCCGTGTTAGCGTCGACCCAACCGGACAATGGCACTACCATGGGGTAAATTATATGAACGACAATGTCGTTCGTATGATTTACTCCATGGTAGTGATATTGTCCGGTTGGACAATTTGGGAGCGTTCCAAGCGGGAAATTGAATCAGAATGTTTCTACAGTTAATTGAATATAGTCGCTTAATGCAGGTGAGTCTTAGTGAGCAAAGGGAGACCTTCCAAAAAAAGGTAATAATGCACTTCGCTCGAGATCTGGCGCGAGTGAGGAAGTGGTGGTGTGCGCAAGTGCTTACGAGCATACGCTTGCTTGCCAAGTCTTGGGGTTTGCAAACTAGCTTCATTAACTCTTGTGTAAAAAAAATGGTTCCTCAGAGACAGACGGACGGTGCTAAAGAGAAAAAGTACTTACATTTTTTTTAAAGGACACAGAGTCTGCAAGCAGGTTTTCGTGAAAACCCTTGATATTAGATTAGATTAGATTAAGAGAGGTGGCATTTCGGCCTATTCCACTGCGGCCTTTTCATCTATTGTGGTCCTAGATAACATTCTCTAGCCTGACCCTTTTTATAAAGTCTAGTAGCTTCGAGACTGTACCTTCCATCTAACTATTTGCCGGTGGATTTTCTTCTCCTAATGCAAAGAAACCGCACATTTGCTGTTACACTGACATAAAATGTGCTCTGCTATTTCTTATTCGAGGTGACAGAATCTGCACAGTTCATCATCTGATAATCCAATCAGCTTCAAGTGCCTATTCAGCTTACAGTGTCCTGTTAGAAGACCTACTATGGCTTTGACTGTTTTCCTGTTTTTGCTTATTAGGTCTCCATGATATTAGTAACAAAAGGTTTAACAATGTTAGAAAAAAAACTGATGGTGGCATTCCTCTACCAGATGAAAGAGGACATCACAGTCCAGCAAATAAAATTTCACCAAACAAAATGGCATTAGTTAAACATCACATTTGGTCCTTTCCAAAGGTTAAGAGCTACTAGTCGAGAAAGAGTAACCCTTGTGTTCATATTTAAGTGTAAACAAGATGTATGAACTTTATAAAGAGGTGTATATAGAAGCAAAGTTCCGGTTGAGCTTTATTTGTACAGAAAAATATTCAATACACAGTTCAATTTGAGTTTTCACAAACCCTACACTAATACATGCAAAACATGTGACAAGCTTAATGTCACCATAAGACACACTGTTGATAAGGCCTCCAGAAATGAAGCTGTAGTATTAAAAAAAATCATTCATTTGAGAAAAGCAGACACAGCCAGACACGCCAAAAAGAAAGCTGCAGAAATTGCTAAGAATGGTCAGAGTCACGCAGCTATGGCCCTTGATTTACAAAATACTGTACCAACCCCTATGCTGACGTGTAGTAAAGTCTATTACTCTCGTCAGTTATGGACCTACAACTTAGGAATTTAAAATCTAGCAAACAAATCAGCTACCATGTTTATGTGGTCAGAAGAAGTAGGTTGTTGGGTGTCGCAGGAAATTATATCATGTCTTTTTAAATACATTAAGGAACTTCCCGAATCTGTAACGAATTTTGAGGCTTTCAGTGATAATATAGGAGGCCAAAATAAAAACTAAAATATGGAGAAATTTTGGTGTTTTATTGTAAATACCACACCAATACAGAAAGTGTACCTTTACCTTTTTAACTGTACTACAAAGAGACGTTAAATGAGGACTGGCCTTCGACATCACGCCACTGAAAAACAATAAGTCTGGCCGACCACCATTGATAGTGGACCCCAGCCTTTGCATCAGGATCCACTCAATATCAATCCAAAGAAATACAAAGACCTTCTAGAACTTTTGGGTTATATACCACCAATCCATCATCCAAAACAATGGTTTTCAGAAACTTACTGACGTAGCTGACGTTTTTGTTGGTCATTTTTTGCGAAGAAATAGATTTAGAACCAAATATTTTTATGAATTTAAAATATGCTCTCATATCCATCGATGTGGAAAGAAGTTTCTCAGTTTTTAAATATATAGGTACACAGACAGGAGCCATAAGTTTTTATTAGATAATTTTAAAAAACATTTGGTCATTTATTGTTTCTATTATTCTAAGTATGTAATAGTATTTTACTAATTTCATTACAATTACCTACTTAGTTTTAAAATTTATTTATATTGTTTTATAATAAAAATTAATAAGTATACAATAATTATTAAATATATTATGCTTCCATTGACACTATTCATATTTTCTAAAAAAAATGCATATTTTCTAAAAGAAATGCATATTTTTGGGTCAATTGGGCCAATATTTGCTTAAGTCTACTTATTAGTTTTAGATTTAACTTTATGTGACAGTAGAATATTAATCTAATATGTTTCTCTTTGTAGAGTTTTCATTTTCTTTATTACGTTGTTCTTCTTGGTTACCTTTTTCGCCATTGATTTCCTCCTCTTATGGACTAGGAAAACATCGCTGATACCTCCGCTAGTTTTATTATACCCATTTTGTTAATTGTTTTTGCGCATGTTTATTAGCCCGATACCGTTTTTATTGTTTTCTGTTCTACAGCGTTTTCGCCTAAGCCCAAGCTTAGACGCTTATAATCCCCGTTTAATTTTAAGGGCTAAAAGCCCTATTTGTGCTTTCGCGCATCTAGTTACTATGTAGATTCACCTATTGGTTATTAAGTAGTAATACATGTTTTCAGTTTATTTTATTATTAATTATTTCATAGTTATTTAAATGCTAAATTTATTTTTCCTTTACTAATTATTAACATATAATTTATAACTGATGTGTCGTTTCATTTCCTTTGTTCCATATACCTACCATTGATTTGCACTGCGACAATTTGGTAGGTTTGGAGTTATGGTCTACTTTAGGCGTGGGTCGTGGGGCAAATCTGCCTGACGCCCAGTCGACATTAATTCAATTTAAAAGAAAGTCTCAACGAATCCCCTTATCTCTACTTGAATATAAAGGGCCACGCCTTTGTTGTCATCCGACAGCCGGTGTAGCAACGTAGCATCCGCGCATGCGCGGCAGTTGTTGCAACATTGTGTGACCACTCCTTAGCAGTGTTTGGAACTCATGAAGGCTCAATCCGTCGGACTTTTGGCTTCGATTGGTAACCGTTGATGAAATGTCTAAATCAACTACTATACACCAGAGAACAGAATGAACGCACGGCAGTGAACTGAAGCTGGCAAAGGTACTCAGAAGCGGACAAGAGTGTCTCAATCGGTCAAAAAGGATATGGGTGCTGTATTTTGCATAATGGATTGCAAAGGCATACATTTCGTTGACTATGTTAAAAAAGATAAAACTATAAATAGCCAATGCAAAATATATTGTGCATTATTGGAAACCTCGAAGCAGGAACTTGGCCTGGGAAACAGAGTGAAAATTGGCCACCTTATGCGGAATAAAAAAGTTTTGTGTCTCAAAGACAATGCACAGGCTCATAAGGGCGTTACGACACTGGCAAAAATTCATAAGTTGGGCTTTAAATCGCTTTCTCATCCGGCTTATTCCCCTGGTTTAGGCCCTTTCGAATATTGTTCCCGAATTTGAAGGGATGGTTCGTAAATAAAAATATCAGCTCGAAAAAAGAGGTAGTTGACGAAACAAACCGATATTTTGCAGAGTTCCAGAATCGTATAATCCGGACGGCATAAGGAAGTTGGAAAATCGCTGGAATTGTTGTATTGAGCTAAAAGGAGACTACATCGAATACGATAAAAGAAGTTTCTGCAAAAACATGTTTTTCATTTTAAAGGATATTACTTATCAGACCAACTAGTATATCCTATGTCGGCTACTAAAATATTACCACTATATTATTCTAAATGATATTTACCTCTCAGTTTCAGTATCACACGATGATTCTGAACTGTTGTCGTCAGTATCTTCGTTCGGTTTGTTCCCTACGTCCTCTACTTCTTCATCGCTGTCTATGGCAGTCCACGATTCGGATTCAACCTTTCTGTAATCTTCGTTATACCAAATTGGATGAGGAAAGTCTTTTTTCATTGAATCCAACACGGAATTGTACATAGCTTTAACAAAAGAACTTTTAACATAATATTTTGGAAAATTTAAAGACATTTAAATGTATCTAACAATAAAAGACTAAAAACTTTTGTTTTAATACTTTCACAAAATGTATTATAGTTTATTATCACTACAGCTGTTTCAACAGAGTGCCTTTCTCAAGTGATTTATTTGGAATATGAAGAATTTGAAATTGGTAATTAATATAATGATTACATCAGGATCTAGAAGGCGAAGTGCATACGTAGAATCTGTTTTCTTATTATTGAAAGCCCTTTTGTGTTCTGCTATTTTGTTAAAGATTCTACCAATTTGACCGATGATAGTTTTTGGGCAGTCACCACATGTAATTTTGTTTACAGCACTGTTTAAGTGCTTTTACTTTTGGCTCTTGTTTTTTTTTAATACACTTATAAAAGAAAAAGCGCTTAAACAGTGGTGTATACAAACACAGCTGGTGACAGCCCAAAAACTTATCGGTCAAACTAGTAGAACCTTTAACAAACGTATAGCAGAACACAAAAAGGCTTTCAATAATAGGAAAACAGATTCTACTTATGCACTTCACATTCTAGATTATAATGTAATCATTCTTTTAATGACCAATTTTAAATTCTCTCCACATTTAAAATTAAGGCTAATTCTATCTTTATTAGAATCTATGAAAATTGATAAATTAAAAAATGCAGATATAATTCTGACAACTTAAGACAAGCAGCTCTCCCCCTAAACTTATTCAATTAAAGACTATCAAGTGTAGACGCGTAGTAAAAATACATCACTTGAGAAAGGCAATTTGCCTCTGCTCTAGTGATAATCAATGATCATGCATTTGGTGGAAGTGTTGAAAGTGTTAAATACATGAGCATAAAACAACTGGATACAAAGTATGAAAGAGTCTGGATACAATAAAAAACAGGAAAGTACAGAAAATAATAATGTAGATACTAATAACATTGAAACTGTCCACAGATAGTCAATATTTTAAACACATTGGAGTTATACTGATATCGATATGTTATTTAATTCTTACCTCATAAAAATATTACATTACTGTAAATACTTACATCGTCTAACATCTAAAGGTGTCCAGGCCATATCGTTGTGGCTAACAGGATTCCCATGTTGCGACGACGTCCCTTGCTGAGGACTTACATTCCCATCGCCACTATTTTCCACATTGACATTCTCGGAATTCGGAAGACAGTTCGCTATCATTATCGCCCTTATGGAACTGGCGTTTCTGTTGTAAAACCGGAAAAGGCAGTGAGTGATTGGTACTAATTCGGACTCTGCTTCTTGAGATGCTTTGTTCAGCCAAAGATGCGACGTACTAACTAGATGCGCAAGCCAGTGTAGGTCTCCAGAGAGCAAGTATTGATCGCTGTACCAAGTACCGAAAATGTCATAAGGTTTGTTTACTACTCGACATTGCAGTTCAAAATTTCCTTAAAAATACAAATCTATTATTTTTCTAAGAAAATATAATCCGGGAGGGTTAAATTAGAATAATAGGGTGATTAAGAAAGAAATTCGAAGTTTAACATTAATTGTTGGTATTTATCACCATGTCGAATGTGTGACCTAGTGCCATTTTATTCCATTAAATATTTTTGGATATTAATATACTAAAGTTAAATGCTGAAGTATTAACTAAAACCAAACTTACAAGAGAATATATAAATAACTTACTCAAATTAAAAACTGCAATTTCACCGGAAGTACTGTGAGTTGTGCCAAAATGAACTCCGGACACAAGAAGAAGAGTATCAGATTCATTAAATTGCGAATACTGGGTGTACTTCCATTTGAAATGTTTCATGTTCCTAATATACTTCTTCTTAGCTGGATATTTCGATCTCCATAACTAAAAAGTCATATTTAATAAAAGGAAGAAAATTATACCTTTAAAAATTAATTATATCAAATTCAAATCGAGTGCGTATAGAATTCCTATAATAGATATTATTATTTCGTCTGATCATTAATATCCCAGAATAAAATAGGGGATCCTTTTTTATGGATATATTCGCATCACCCATCAGAACATTCACCTGTAATCCATATTATATTGTCTGACTTGACTTGACTTGTACATTGATACGCTATCTAGCCTGGAGTTTTTTTTTATTTCTTACTGGTTACGAGCTTTCTCTACTTCGGCTCGTAAAATAATTAGTTCTGAATCTCTGATTGCATGTTTCTTGTATTCTGAGACTGATGCATATTTTGAAGTCTCTTTGTATAGGAGTAATTTTTCCAGTTTTCACTTCTCCATTAGGGTCTCCAGTTCTTGACACACGTTATTTATATAGTTGTTTTTATCTCTGATGCATATACATTTTATTTTGCTGCTTAGCTCCGCTACTTCTTGAGTGTTGTTTTCTGTTTTTGTGAAATGTTTTGTAGCGTGAGTTCTCTTTCTTCCACTAATTCTAAGATTTTCCTTGACATCCGTTATCCTAAAGGGCTAACATCTGTTAGTCCGTAGCTGTTTTGTCTAATGTATTTTTCTAGGTGTGTGTAGTTTGAGCCTGCAGTTAATATTTAGCACCTTATGATCTGATCCACAGTATGCTCTAGGCGTAGTTTTTATGTTTATTACCATCTTTCTGCACGAGTGTGTAGTCGATTTGATTTTTTTGGTCCTTATTTTGACTAGTCTACGATGAAAGCCGTCTTGGGGGGTGTTTATAAAGTGTATTTATTATCGCTAGATTATTTTCACTGGCAAACTGTAGAAGACGTTCTCCTCTGTTGTTTCTAAAGCCCAAGCCAAATTATCCGTCAATATCTCAAATATGGTTCATTTTCAGTTTTTTCCACTTTGGCGTTAGTCTTCAATAATATATACTGGCTCTTTTTGTGGAATTTTCTTCAAGATGCTTTCTCTCAACCCCCCCTCTCTCTCACTCCTCAGTCCTGACCCACTGATGGAGTGTAGTGGTTATCGTGATGTCGTGTGTTGTCCGTCTCCGAAGATCGCTGTCTCTGGTCATTTCTTATAACTCATACATATCTTGTCGTAAATGTCTCAATAACATCATCTGATGCATCTGTTGTTGACATATATACCTGAATGATATGGAAATTTTCTGGTTTGGCTTCTAATGTTATTTTTATGAGTCTATCGTTTACTGTTTCACATTGCCTGATATATTTTAATATTATATTGTTTATCAGTATGGCTACTCTATTATATCTTGTATTCTCAGATCCTGATATGTACTCGTAGATAGTGTGGATTTTTGTTTTAAAATATCCTTGATCTCTCCAGTGTGTTTCTGCTACATCAAATATGTCTATATTTTGTCTTATTAATTATTTTTCTACCTTCTTTCTACTATGAAGGTTTTCAGTTTCGAGAAGACCTCTGACGTTTCATGTCTCTATATTCATTAATTTTCTGTTCTTAAGTTTATGTATATCGATTTCTCTTTCAATGGCCCATTTACCATGAGTGGCCTGGTTGCTCGCGTGCTCGTGTCAGGTAGCCCATTTCACACTGTCTGACCTGGAAATAGTACAGCGCCGGTCGCTAACCAGATCGCATGGAATCTCTACTTTTTGGGTTACGCTATTCATTTGGTGGTAAGATAATTAGGTCTGATCTGCCTGATTGCAGTGTCACGGCTGTTTGAATCATTAGTGGTATCTGCCCATGAGGGGCGATATTATCAATCCGTCAGCAGAAATCAGTCAACTGTACCCTTGATTGAGTAATGACATAGCTGTTGCCCTATTCCATATCCTCAGTTGATCCGCGGGTGCTTATTTGGTTATACCTTGTTCGCACCTGTCCACTATATCTGTAAGAAAAGTTCCTATCAGCTATTGGGTCGAGTCGTGTCGGCGTCTTAAAAAGCCCCTACTCAATTCAGAACTCTTCCTTCACGAAAGGGACGGGACCTGCCACGGATTAACAAATTGCTACGAGGAACCATTCGTAAACGACGCGTGAAAAGTGCACTGAAAATATAACTACCCTATACATAACTGTAAAGATTTTGACATTTAGTGGTAAAAATGCTATGTAATCGATGTTTATTAACTGAGCGGGGAAAAACAGTACAGAAAAAAAAACTGAAGAAAAAGATTAATTGAACGGAATAACTTTCGCGCTCTTGAACGGAATAAAATTCGCGGTCTACGCAACAAAAATGTAGAGAATATTAAAAATTACAGAAACCAATTGTATCTGTTGACGAAACGTATTTGCATGCAAGACTCATTTGCATTCAAAAACATTTCAAAAGAAAAAAATTTGAAAATCGTAAATGGTGGTTAGGAAATGGGTTTCGCATCGAATGGTCTTATATTTTGAAATGGGTTCCAAATGGGGAGACTATTATAATGTTATGAATCCAAAAAATTACACAAAATGGGTGATACAAAAGTTACTTCTTAATTTACATTTACTAATAATTTGTACAACAATGTACTTTTACAACAATTGTCTTCTAAAAGTACTGGAGAGTATCAAGAAATACCTTTATGGTCTTGATCTCAATGAAGGGAAACCCCAAATCTGCACCTCCACGCGGTAGAAGAGGACAACACTTAAGTAGATGCTTAGGTGGCTGAAGCAGATGGGGACCGAGTGTTTGTCGGTATAAGCATTCAACTTTATTCTTAGGAATGACGCAAGGGCAACCTTTAGTCATGGGGAGGAGAAATCGTCCCCGAAGACGGATGAACGACATCCCGTCGTCAACGGCATAGGATGCGAAAGGCAAGTGGGAAACCATCGCATTAAATTCCCAAAATATTTAATATTAAATCGTCAAGGAGTGCTAAGAATCCCCGGGAGAAAATTTAAAATTGCTACGTGGAATGTTAAAACTTTATATAGAGCAGGCAAACTAGATAAGGATATGTGGATGCAGTAAATGGCAACCATTTCTATTATGCACGCAAATATGATGATGCCCAGTCAGGTGTAGGAGTGTTGGATACAGCATCCATGAAACAACACACGAAAAGTTTTCTACCAGTCAAGGAAAGATGAATGATTATAAATTGAATGGACAACCATTCGACATCAATATAATACAAATATACGCACCGACAGTAGAGAGCCCTGACGAAGATCTTGAGATTTTCTATTCTGATATTGAAAAGATCAAAAAACACATAAAACTAGACGACATCAACATATATGGGAGACTGGAATGCCAAAGAAGGAGTAGAAAAAGTAGAATCGATCAGCGGCCCATATGGTCTATAAACCAGGAACGAAAGAGGCACACACTAGGTTAAATTTTGCCAAGAGAATAACCTGGTGGTTCTTAACACATGGTTTAAATTACCTGAAAGACGTCTATATACGTGGAGGTCAGAGAAAAATGTAAAGAGGTAGAAGATTTGCAAATGAAGCAAATGAAGCATAAACACTTATCGATTGTAACAAACAAGAAAAACCAAATGGAATTAGACCCTGAAAAACAGAAAGAAATAACATTTCATTAAGATTTGTTTGGTGATCAGAGAACAGAAGAGCCCCCACAAATAGATACAGATGGAAAATTAAACATTCTCACCGATGAAGTTTTGCAGGTAATAAAAGACGCAAAGAACAACAAGGCACCCGGCGAAGACCTAATAACAGCCGAACATTTTAAACACTTAAGTGATAATGCTGTCCGGAAATTAAGATACCTCTGCAACATCCACTATATAGTTCTTCCTAAAAAACAAAAGGAAGGAAATGTGAAGAACATCCCTAATGAGTCATGCCGCTAAGATTTTTATGCGAATAATTTATAACCGAATTCACAATAAGTGTGAAGAATACCCGAGTCATTCTCAATATGGTTTTATAAAGGGTACAGGCACTAGAGAAGCAATTATGGGATTGACACTGATGGCACAAAGGTATCTTGAGGTTCAAAAATGGCTGTATGTGTGCTATGTCGATTATAGAAAGGCCTTCGACCGCATCAAACACGAAAAATTGATTGAGGTGCTAAAAGAAGTAGGGTTGGACGGACACGACATGGCTATCATAAGTAATACACACTGGATCCACACAGGATGCGTTCGAACAGACAACGGAAACACCAAGTACATCAACATAGAACGAGGAGTACGTCGAGGGTGCATTTTGTCCCCCCTATTATTTAATGTATATGCCAAACATATAATTAGATCTTCTCTTGAAGATCAACCTGAAGGTGCCAGAGAGGTACCTAAAGAGTCATCATTAACAATATAAGATATGCCGATGACACCGTAGTATTAACAGAAACAAAAGACCAACTAAAAATATTGATAAACATATTATCAGAAGAAAGTCACAGGCTGGGCTTGGACATTCTGTTCCAAAAGCAAAATTCTGGTATTCCACAAAAGCCCCCATGAACAAGTTACACCTAATATACAAATAAATGGTATCACCCTTTAGAGTTCAAAAAGCTTCGTATACCTGGTCAGAGAGCTAAATAGTTGTAATAAAATAGGAATGGGAGCGTCATGTGAAGGTAAGGAAAACGCTGTCACCAAATGAAATACACAATAGATCCTCAAGGGATGCTAACCCTGCGAGCGGCTGCAAGGAATACTGGTCACACTGGTCTGGAGGGCTGGCTCGTCTTCGTGGATTTACGAGAAGATAAGGGATTTCGGGATAGGGGTAAGGACTCCTCGGTCTCAGGTCCTGTAAAGAGCAGAGGTTATGGGCTTACTTTTGAAGCCGGAGATATGCATACGCAGAATCTCGTGTTCTCCTAGTCTCTAGTGAGTCGGACGAAAGGAACATTAAAAGAAAACCAAATTAGAGTCAACAATATATTGAATCTACCCTGAAGTTACTAATACAATCGTTAACACGTTATTCTGCGCGTCGGGAGACGATGTAGCAAGATAGTGAAGAGTTGACAGTTGTACTAATATAATTACACAGGTTAGTATAAAGAAATCTGTTACCTTATGTGTATATTAGGGCTTCAACCACGACACGTTCAGTCTTCTGGAACTCGGTCAGTTGAGGGTTGCGAACTTTCGAGCTGCCACAATAACCGGACTACACGCGATACTATGCCAGATGATACGCGGCCCCCGGAGAATCACCGACTGTCTCGCGTACTGTTCGCGTACTGGACGCTATCGCGTCCAGCCGGAGTTCAGCAATTACTGACTGCCCATTACTGACTACTCATTACTGACTTGGCTGTCCCCGTTTTTCAGTTTTTATCGAGCTCATGTTTTCAATACCGGTTATAGTGCCAAGGTCGTGTTTTCGTTGAATTGTGGGTCCTATATTGCATTACAATAACAGTTTTTTGTTTGACGTGCTTTTCTATGTTTAAACAATTAACAAACAATGCAATAACTAGGTCAATTTCTTTGTGTGATTTAAAATGCGAATTTTACTGTAATAATTATCCCTTATTTGATTTGGAATATATAATAATTATCTCGAATAATTATTATCTTTTATATGCTACTTAGCCTTTAATTCAACTTCTCACTCACTTGCTACGCTCACATTACATAGTCAACTAGACCACTCAAAAGAAATTATAAGACGCATTGAAACAGCACGATCTGGTTTCATGAATATGCGTAAAATGCTCTGTAACCCCAAGCTATCAGTCTCAATAAGATTGAGAACACAGAAGTGTTATGTGTGGTCTCTATTACTATATGGCTGTGAGACCTGGACATGAAAACAGTATGTTAAAACAAATTAAATTCATTTGAAATGGGGATGTACCGCCGAATATTAAGAATAAGCTGGACCAACAGAACTACGAATGAAGAACTACTGAGAGTAATAAACACACACCCTCATCTGATCAATACTATCAAAATTAGAAAGACGTCATATCTAGGACACATAATGCGCCATAGGAAATTTGAGCAGCTACAGGTAATATTAGAAGGGAAGATTGAAGGTAAAAGGGGCACAGGACAAAAGAAAAAATCTTGGCTACGAAACATCAGAGATTGGACCATATTGATCGCCAACCTCAACAGAGAAGGTACTTAGGAGGAGGAGATACAAATTATTATTTCACCAGTAATTCTACCAAAGCATAAATATGTGATATCTTGGTTGACGGAGAAAAATATATCATTTGTAACATTAGTGGTTAAACAGCAACTTTATGAAGTTATCAGACGACAATATGCCATATTCAATATAAATTTGACAAATTACTCCAAGAAAATGGATATGTTTGTTGAAACCATCCAGACTGAAACCCTTCGCCGCATTGGTTTAGGCGCAAGTACGACATTAAATTGCAAAACAAAATGTTAATATCAAGTTTACAGACGCTCAGAGTTTATTAGAAACTGTTACATTGTTGTTTGAAAAATTATTTATTCCACATTGATACTAGACATTAGAAGAAACTGAAGGAACATTTTATCAAGGTCGAAGAAAAAGAGTAGACGTCGCCTAGATATAATTACCGAAGGATTATGGATTTATGATTCGGTATGTAATACAGAATCAATATTATTGTTTAATAAATTATGTCGGCCAAATTTGAAATAGAACTTTAGTATTTACTGGCACGTCACTGCTATTAGAGGAAAGTAGCCTAATTTCGGATAATGTCTTAATTTCGGATAGCGGTGTATCTAAAAAAGTTTCTTTATTTGCGAACAGAAACCTATACGTATGTCACGCTTAATACCACAGAGAATATTATCTTAAATTGTTTAGGTAGTAGAGCTGCTCCCCGTTAGATGGCAGTGCCGAAACCACCAAACGTTATTGTGCAGTTTTTTTTTCGGTCGTATTTCAAAGCCTATTTTTTCGTGTTTTTATTCCTGTTTGAAGTTTGATCTTTTGGCAGGGGTAAGCTAGAAACCTGTTTTATTTGATTTTGCTACTAATTTAAAGCAGATTTTAATCACATATAAATTAGAGAGCCCTAACCTTAAAAATAAAAAATTCCTAATTTCGGATAGTACAAGTCCCATAATTTCGGATATCCGAAATTAGGAACCTTAAATTGATGATCATGTTAGCATAAAAACTTTTGTTTCTTTTCAGAAGAAAATGCCAAAAACAAGTAAAAAACATAAACAATGGGATCCAGACCGAATGATACGTGCTATCCGTGCCGTCAGGGGAAAGGGAATGGGGTATCTTAAAGCCTCGAAGTTATTTGCTGTTCCGAAATCAACTCTGGAAGATTATGTTAAGCAAGAAAATAAAACTCCGGAGCAGTTGGTTGCTGTTAAAATTGGAAGAAGACCAGTACTTTCTGCAGAAATGGAAGCAGATTTAGTCTCGTATTGCCTAGAAATGGACCGGCGATTTTACGAAATTGGGACCGCTGATATCAAGAGACTTGCATATCAAATAGCTTTACGAAATGGTCTTCGTCATCCATTTGCCCATGCCGAATCTGCCGGTAAAAAATGGTTAAGGGGATTTATGAGGCGAAACGCAGTTTTGTCCCTTAGAAAACCACAAGGAATCTCGAAAGCCCGAATTAAGGGATTTACCCCAGAAAATGTCAGCAGATTCTATGATCTTTTAGAAACGTCAATGGAAAAAGTTAACTTCAACCCCGCAAGAGTTTATAACGTTGATGAAAGCGGCATAACAACGGTTCAGTCCAAGAATACTCGTGTTATAACATTAAAAGGAAAAAAACAGGTTGGATCTGTTACCGCGACTGAAAGAGGCGCATTAGTTACTGTTGTATTTTGTATGAATACAGCGGTATAGCAGTGCTGCTTATTCTTGATGGTCACTACAGCCACACAAGAAATATAGATGTGATAGAAGCAGGACGTGCAAATTTCGTTACAATTTTGTGTATCCCGCCGCACATTCACACAAACTACAACCTCTAGATTTGTCTTTTATGTCACCATTTAAAACAGATTATTCGCAACAAATTGAGATGTGGTTAAGGCAAAATCCTGGACGCACCATAAACTCGTATCAAATTTGTAAGCTTATGTGCCCGGCATATTTGAAAAGTGCTACTGCAGAAATTTCCGCGAATGGTTTTCGCAAATCTGGAATATATCCTTTTAATAAAAAATAACTTTTCTGATCACGATTTTATAATGGAGAGACAAAGAGAAAGAACACCACCACCCATAAATCAAAATCATGGGGAAGTATTACCAACAAGAGGTCAGTCAAGACCAGAACCACAAAGCATTATCGAAAGAACACCTCCAAAACATAACTTAACAAATAAATCATCCAATGGAAATGCAACTGAAACTACGGCAACTATGATAAGAGCTGAGGATATTAGTCCACTGCCTTCTTGCAGTTATACCTCACAAACAAACAAACAAAAAAATCCTCGAAAAGGTTCTAGTTGGATAATAACTAGTACACCTTATAAAGATGAACTTGAACGAAGTGTAGCCGAACAAGAAAGAAAAAAGTCTTTGAAAGAAAAGAAACCAAAAATAGGCAACGAATTCAATCAAGTCAACAGAAAAAAACTCCACGCCAAAAAAAGCAAAAGAAAAAAATTGAATCGAGTAGTAGTGACACTTCACATCCTGGTGATGACCTTATTTTGGATGATGATTCTGATATAGATGTAGACGATGAAGATGGAGACACAGAATGTATGTTTTGTGACAGTTTATATTCCGAAGATACACACGGTGAGAAGTGGATAAGGTGTATAAAGTGCTTCAAGTGGTGTCATGAGATGTGCGCCAATGCTGATAAGAAGAAAACCTATATTTGCGACTTTTGTCAAGATGTGTAACTATTCTTATGATGAACAAAATGGTGTCTTAATTTCGGATAGGGTATCCGAAATTAGGGGCCCTAAAATTTTTGACATACAAAAGCACTAATTTTATTGAACAATATTTTTTGTAAAAAAGGTTTTCAATAAATTGTCTATGATAATAAAATTAGTTTCTATATTACTCTGCAAGTACTCTTGAGTAGATAAAAGTTTAAAATGTGTTATTAGGTGAAAAATATGACACTAATTGTAAATGGTATCCGAAATTAGGCTACTTTCCCTTACTGTTAGTAAAGTTGTGCTATTCTCTACACAATAAACCGTTTCTACTAATTTGACGCCCCTCGATTTAATTTTAATTGTAACTCCATAATTGATCCGTAATTGACGATATTATTAAAAACACTATGTATAAAATAAATCACTATACTACCGGAATAGGACAGAAAGAGGAAAATTCAAATTGAAAATAATATCTAAGAAAAGTTTCAGTTCGAAAAATATAACTTTCGTTTAGAACTAATTTTTGGCCTACCCTGTATAGATGAAAATAATTTTATTATGTATACTATGTGCATAATTTTTCTGTAAATAACGTAAAATGATAACTAAATCAAAAAAACTTGTATAATTCCACCTATCATAGACGAACAAGGCCAGTTGCATTAGTAATAATTATCAATTATTTACAGATCCAAACTAGTAGCGAATAAATTATGATAGAATTCTTGGACCTTGATAGTTTAAAGTATACTTACAATGACATATCCATCTTTGGAACAAGTTGCGAAATATTTCCCATTATGGGAAAAACTGACGTGCAACACCTGATCGTTGTGATAGCTTAATGTTTCGGTATGTACGACAGGTATGTTGTAGGATAATCTCTTGAATTCTTCATACCATGTTCTTCCTAAAAATATAATAAAAACTAACATGAATTTAAAAAAAATGAGATTGTTCTCATTTACAATTTTTGGTTCTCATCAAACAATATTTAAATTTTATCACTACTGGATTTAATAGAGCTACTGAACACGAACAACTACAAGGAAGTAAAACTGACCCATCGAGCAAAAATAAAAAAGAAATGTAAAGGTAGTGGGGACAAAAATATTGTTAGACATGAAGTGCTATCTTGAGAGGCCACTTTAAACAAGGAAACACAGTCTCTTTCCTTGTTTGAGAAGTCAAATTTAGTTTGGTTATGTTATTGTTTGTCCCAACTGTCACATGAAATTTTATTTATATTGAAGTTTTTTACCAATTGTGTCACTTTTTAGACTATTATAGTTAATATTTAATTAAAACTTTCTCGTCTGAACAATATTTTGTAGCTATTGTTAATAAGTGTTGGAAAATTTAAATTTAGCGCCTTTGCATTTCCGGATATGTCCGCCATCAGAGGCCACTTTTTTGGTCTCCTTTTCATAACGATTAGATCCCTTTTATCTTTTGTCGATGACGACCAAAGGAACTATTTTCAGACAAACCAAAAAATTTGTTCCAGATATTCTATTCAACAATAAATTAAGAAAAGTGTACGAAATACAAATGCACTACCATCGCGACTGTACAGCCTTTCCAAAATTCACGAGGAAAACGATTATCCTTATATTATTTTCCTTTAACACCCATTATCAGTGCGAGTAGTACTGTTAGTAGGTGTATACAGATTACAAGATATGGAAAAATATCTAAGGACGTTGCTAAATACATTTATTGGTCAGTCTAAAACTTTTTTAAGTATTTCACACATGTTATTCCCCAAATACCACAGATTCTACGAATTAAGTTTTTACTGGAAACTCAATATATCTAATGATGTATCTCAATATATTTAAGTGTTTAACTGTACATTCTTCCCTTTCCTTCGTCTATGCAATTTTCTTGAATATCCCTTTCCCCTTTGATTTTCCACATGCTTCAAATCAATTTTTTGATGAGATTTCTTCATTATCAAGTGAGCAGAATGATCACCTGTTATTTTCCATCTGTTAAAGTTTCTTCATTCCCCCTCTTCTAGATGTCCGAAAAACAATATTCTGGCTTTGGCTTCTTTAAGTGTCACAGATTCCCCACTAGATTCGCCAAGCAAAAGTATTGTATTCTATCGAAGCCAGACCTATCTCGGCTTCCAGAGACCACCTCCGGATGAATGACCTGTACGGCGTGAATCAAGCGATATCTAACACGGACGATACATCACCACTTTAATCGAATTATTTTTTATGCGACTGTAAACCAGTTAAATTATTCGATTGTTTACCTGAATTATCTCAAATATTATTCAGTAGATACATACAGATCCATTTATAATAGAACGATACAAATCTTAGCATACGCTGATGACATTTACATAATAAGGCGTAGCAATGAGATGTTAAACAATAGTTCGTCACCCTAAATGGCGCTGAAATCGGTTGCTTCAGTCATCAACGTAGACAAAACCAAATACATGTTGGTTACTGAGGATGCTGTAACACATGAGAAATAGAAAACAGTCTTTGGAAGTCATACCTTTGAGCGTGTTGACAACTTCACATACTTTGGCTCGCTGGTGACTGGTCAAGAAAACAAGCAAATAAATTAAAAGATGAATAAACCTTACAAATAGGGCACACTATGAACTCCAAAAACAATTCCATTCAAGAAATATTCAAACAAGAAATAAAATTATTATATACAAAACACTGCTGAGGTCGATCCTCACATATGGGGCAGAAACATGGACCTAACGCAGAAGGATGAAAAACTTTTGGAAATATTCGAGTGTAAAACAATCCGTAGAATGATTTGGAGTTATAAACGATCAAGGACAGTGGCGCAAAAGATATAACTTCGAATTGTACCAACTCTTTAATGAACCAGACATAACGTTAATTAAAACACAGCGACTCAAATGGGCTGGATATATAATACGAATGCCAGACAACACGATCGCTAAAAAGCTAACCATCGGAAATCCAGTAGGAAGAAGAAGCAAAGAGATAGATGGAGTTGAGATCGATTTATGGGTATTAAAAAAATCAGAAGATGGCAATAGGTCGCCAAAAACTAAACAGAATGGCGACGAATCTTAGAGCAGGTCAAGATCCACAAAGAATTGTCGAGATAAAGATGATGATGAGATACATACATATCGGTTAGTGTTATGGAAGTCGATCATAAGCTATACTTTTTAGAATGTAAGAAAAATTGTGAAAGAATTAAATGCATAGTGTAAATAAATCGAACTGGGAGTTTGATTCCTGTTCCAAGTGGTGTCAAGAAATGCCGGATTTATTGTTTAAATAATTTATAAACTAAAAATAAATTATGAGAGAATTTTATTAGTAAGTGTACATTGGGAAGACAATGTGGACGCAGCAAATCTGCAAGAGTGGACAGACTGCGACGCTACCGTCCCGAGATTTGGGCATTTAACGGATGAAGACATCCTAAGAAAATGCCCTGGAGAAAAAGGAAAGTGATGAAGAAGAAGGGGAGCTTGTATCTGGTGGACGAGTGACTCACGAAGCGGCCGTGTGTCATGTGAATGAACTTCGAGAATACCTAGAGTGCCAGGAACCGCGCTACTCGCTGAAAAACTGATGCTGCAATGTAGAATAAAAAAACACGTTTGTCACTCAAAGAAGCAGAGACAAGTGACAGACTACTTTTTAAAAAAGTCGAAAAATGTAAGTTCACATTTAAAATTGTAGTGACTAGTGTAAGACTAGGTGACTTCCAGTTACGGCTTATCCGCGATTTTCGTTATCCGCTACAACCATGCCACTCAACCCCACGGATCAACGGAAGTTGACTGTACTTTGTATAATCTAGTTTAGTAGATGAGTTAATTCAATCAATAAAATTGTACTTTTATTACATATAAAAAAATTATCCAAATGTATAATAATGTATACTCCTTAAGGGAGATATACTGTGCACACAAGATTAGTTCTTCATGGACTTCGTACCATCAACAAAGAAGTTTTTAAAAGACAATAATCTACCAAGAAAAGCAGTTTTACTGTTAGATAATTCGCCGTAGACTCATCCTGATGAAAGTGAACTTAAAGATGGGGATATAAAGGCCACGTTCCTCCCTTCGAATGTCACAGCTATCTGTCAACCTATGGATCAGGGTGTTTTGGAGACGCTGAAAAGTAACTACAGGAGAATCCTTCTAGTAACCATTATAAAAGAAATGAACGATGACCGAGACTTAATCCCTACATTGAACATCAATTTGAAAGATGTTTACTAGTGCATCTCAAGTGCATGGGATAAGATTGGGGCACAAATAATTGTTAAGTCTTAGGATAAGCTGTTGGGCAAGGATCATGTAACCGCGGTCAACACTCCGGATGAAGTTCAGGAAAGTATTTTGCTCTTAGTGAAACTTATCCCTGGATGTGAGAATGTGTCTTTGGGTAATGTAGGACAGTGATTTTCAAGGGATGAACAGTATGAAATAACCGATGAAAAAAATTGTTACTCTTGTTAATAGTGGAGGTGGTGAAGATATAGAAGAACCAGAGACTGTTAAACCCAGAAAGTTTCACACAAAAAATGTTTGAAGCTGCGATAAAATACACCGATCAACAAGAAGAAGCCAGAGTTGTCGATATTATGATGCTACAGAGACGGTGAAACTTGGAAGCAACAAAACTAGATACATCGGCAAGTTAGATAAAAATCACTAGTTTTTTCGCTCATTCTAAACCATTCTATCTACAATAAATAAGTAAGTAAGTCAATGTTAAACGGATTCTGGTTTGTTTTAATCTTTTTTTACATTAACATGTGCATACAGTATACAGTACATATTGAAATACTTTTAAGAGTAAAGTCCATCGCATAGGTATTACAATAGGCCTAAACTTGTGTTCCATTTAACCTTCCCTATTATCCGCCATTTTAGCTTATCTGCCTTCTGTCGACCCGTTTATGGCAGATAACCAAGACTCTACGGTATATGGAAACAATACATCGAAGAAATATCATAATTCAATTAACCAAAAGAAGGAATAAAAGAGGAAGAAGATTACGTTAATAAAGATAAACTGCAAATAGTAACGATGAACGCAAAGACGGAAGAAATGCTAAAGATAATCTAAAATTGGTTAAAGCCTTCAGGTCAGGACAAAATTACGTATGAAATTATGAAATATCTATACAAAGAGACCAAAGCAAAATTTTGCGGTTTGCTAAATGAAGTAGTCCGAATCAAAGAAATGTGATTAGATCACCCATATAATAGTACCAATGTTTAAGAAGGGAGATGCAAAAAATTTCTTAAACTATTATGGAATTACACTGATAATTTTTCGACTGTTCTAACAACCATTCAATTTTCGTCATTTTGTGTCATGTGGAACAATTTCACCCAATCATGTCAACATTAGACTGATAATTGCATTCAGTGCAATTTTCAATCCCTATGACAACACGATCGAGTTTGACAACTTCATCCAAATAAATTTCAAAATGTCACTAATAAAATCTAATGTTAACTTAAATTTTAATAATTGTACTTTTAATAAATAAATGTTTCGTTATGTTGAGTTATGATTTTTTTTTTCGAAAAATGCCTCATAATTTCATGAAAAATTTCTCAAGCTCGTTGCTTGGTAACAGCACTCAGCCTTCGGCTTCGTGCTGTTACCAAGGAACGAGCTTTCGATTGTCATGAAATTATCTCGTCTGTTATCAATGTCCTAGGGATATTACTACTGATAAGCATTCCAGCATATCCACCAAATTTTTTACTAGGATAATGGAAAAACTGGAAATATCCTTGAAAGAATCGCAATACTGAGGCAGCAGACAGGAGGGAATCTATTGAAAAAAAAAGAGTATTTCATTTAACTAAAAAGTTTTCGACACAGTAAAAAGATGTCATTTGAAATGTTTGAAGAAATATATGATAGAAATTATTAAAGCTCGGTACAAAACATCAACAACAAATTAAGAACATACAATCAATAATCATTAGAATTTGAGACAAAAATGGGATTAAAACATGGATACGTACTTAGTGTACTATTGTTCTCATTAATTATTATAGAGAACGCAATAGATAATACAAAAATATGCTAGTAGTAGCAACAAGTTATAAATATACAAATACACGATCTAAGACAAATCAAGAGTAATGGCAACTTCTGAAAGAGAATCACACAATTGCCGTAGAAGCCAAATAATTAAAATAGGTCAGCAACTACATATACGAAAAAGTAATAAGATTCTTAATAATTAAGGAAGTGAATCGTGGGCACTAACAAGCAACAAAAAATTACAGCTACCAAAATGAGATTTTTATAAAAGATTGAAGGAATCACAAAAGAAGATGAAATATAAAACATGACCATAATAACAAATTTAGAAGTACTCTAAACCAGTAGAACCAATTATAAGTGAGAGGCCATTTCAACAAGGTTTGCTGATAGCAATAAAAATGGGATGAGCAAGTTAGACAAGAGGCAGAAAAACGAGGAATAGAACAGTCTGAGATCTGACATTTGACACAAGGTAGGGCAACATGGAACAGAAAAATCAAAGGAATAACACAATAATAATAAGAATAATAGCCACTCACTTAATATTGTAGCAGAAATTAAGAAACACTTCTTGAATGCAACCTGATTTGCACTTCGAATGTGCCGCTGGTAAACAGTAAAAAAACTCGGTGAGAAAGACTTTATTATTATTATAACACAATAAAATATAAATACATGAATATATGACAGTTAGCGTCCGTCCCGCTAATGTATACAATATTATGTTTCGCCTCGCACTGCTGGATGACCGATCTAGTTCACGTATCTTGTGCGCTGTGGCCTTGAGACCCTTTTTGTGACTCTTCTTAATCTTTGCATAATATGACAGATATGCAGACACGGCTACATTACCGCATCGGAAAAAATGCATGAAATCGACTTAAAACATATGATGGCGTGAACATGGTCCTCGCCTTGGCAAACACTGCCAACAAAAATCGACTGCTAACGCTAAATGTTCGAATGTTTGAAATGCACTTAGTCCGAAATGGGCAACGGACACACCTTGGAAAAAGAATGAGTAATGGTACCATTGTCTGTCTGTATCTTAAAAACTCTGGTTACACCATCACTGCCGCGTATAAGTTCGATTACGCGACCTAACTTCCACCTTACTGGAGGTAAATTATCCTCTTTTATGAGCACTAACGTGTTTTCCGCAACTTTACTGTTAGTAGTAGTCCATTTGGTACGTTTTTGTAGTTTAGAGATGTATTCTTTGTTCCATCGTTCCCATATATGCTGAGAAAGCTGCTGAATATGCTTGAATTTTGAAAGTCAATTAACTGGAATATGAGGCAAATCTAAAACTGGATTGGTAATAAGCGGTCTTCCGATGAATCTGTCCAGAGGTAAAACGTGATAAATTTTACATTTAATGAAGTTTTACGCGATAAAATGACTGCTTCACACAGCTCTAAACGCAACAAGCGCAACCTTGCTTTTCGAATATAATAAGAATGAATAAGACCTACCTAACGAATTGTTAGATTTGATGAATATTCAAGCACCGTACGCTTTTTCTGAGGAGTCGCAAAATCCATGAAGTTCTATTTTGACCTCACGATAACATATGACATGCTGAGGTATTTTAAAATTATTTAAGCTTTCTAGTTTATTCCTAAAATGTAAATAATTTTTCGCTAAATGCTCAGGTATGGAATCATCCCATGAAATACGCTCTAGCCATAGTTGTTGTAACATAATTTTCGCTATAATTGTACACGCACTTAATAGACCCAAGTAATCAAAAATTTAAGCTGTGTCCGATAATAAAGTTCGCTTTGTGATTATATGGCCTAGAGATGAATTCAGGCTATAAAGCAGAGTATCTAATTGCGGTGAGTACAATAATCCCAAAGTTTTCGCCTTCTCGTGTTCACTGAATTGAATAACAGAACCCGTAGTTGATTTTTTCTGTATAGCTCTCAATATTTTAGGATCATTTGAATATAATTTACGCAATGTAAATCCTCCGTTTGAGGACCTCAAAAAGTTGCTTACAAGTTTCGCGCGCTTTCTGTTAAAACCTGTCAAAAGGTCGTCCACATAAAAATCTGATTATAATTCTAGGAATATTGGGATTTTTAGCTTCTTGCTCTTCCGCTAATGTCATTAGACATTTTATCGCCAAGTAAGAAGACCATTTCATACCGCATGCAACTGAAATATTTCAATCGGTTCTTCCGGATTATTTCGCCATAAGATACATTGTAAGGATTTTTGCTCATCTGCAACCGATACCTGACGGTACATCTTTTCTATATCTGCACTCACTACATATAAGTGTGTTCCGAAACGCAGTAAAATGGAGAGTAAATCATTTTGTAAAGTTGGTCCAGCCATTTGAATGCTATTTAATGAAATTCCGTTTGTGGTAGCGCAATACAATCGAACACAACGCGCAAGCGTGTCGTCAAAGAACTTTCCTTTAATACTGGATGAAACCTTTAAAACTAATTCTTCACAAACTTTTCATATGCCCTCACTCTTTATATTCCTGGATGAATTCGCTACTAGTTTTAAGATTGGGATATTTATTCAATTTACGCTCAATATTTAAAAACCTATTTTGTGCTTGTCGACTTCAATCACCGAGTGGCCTTATCGGTTCCTTGAATTGCAATGACACAATGAATTTGCCCGTCGCGTCGCGTTCTACCGTATCCTCGAAATGTTTTTCGCATGCAATTTCTTCGCCCGAGAGTGCAGGTTTTTTATTAAACACCTCGTCAAGTTCCCAGAACTTACTTAGCTGTTCTGTAACTTCGATAGTGTTCATAAAATTACACTTAGTTATTCGCTTTTCTGGAGCGTTGTTTTGGCTGGTATACGGCCCTGCTATGATTCAGCCGAACATTGTTTCTTGCATGAATGGTTTATTTTTACCTAAACTAATTCTGTTTGCACCAAGTATTTGCCAAAATAGATCACTTCCTATCAACAATTCGATTTTTTGTGGTTTACGAAAATGACTATCCGCTAATTTTAAGTGTTTAGGTATCTGCAAATCGCTAACATTTATTTCAGATGCCGGTAAGCACCCCGTAATTTCTGGTATTACGAAACGATTTAAAGTTGTATAAAACCTTACATCGCTACGAGACTGTATATTTATTTCGCATTTGTATCGAACGGGAGATGCAATATTGTTTATGCCCATTACTGATAAGTTCGCGCTTGTCTTTTTTACTCTTAAAAAGTTTATCGCATAAATTTTCGGTTATGAATGAGCTTTGTGAACCGCAATCCAATAAAGCTCTCACCATGTATGCCTTGTCTTGGCCGTCAAAAATGTTAACTAATACTGTGTACAGTATAGTTGCAACACTGGTATAGCGCTGATCTGTAGCGCTAACTGCCGAAAGTGACAAGATTGTATATCGCTCACGTTTTCTACCGGTTGGTGAACTGAAGCTGTGTTCTACTCGCTTGACCTACCTGGATGCAATAACGTATGGTGTTTTGAAGCGCATTTTTTGCATGTTGACCGCTTATAGAAATGTCCAGGCTTAAGAAAATTCATGCAAAGATTGACCTTTCTTACTTTATCAAACCTTTCCCTAGACGAAATATTCACAAAACATTCGCGGGCTATACTCATCACAGGGAACCTGCGGATGGGAAACAAAGTGGATAATACGCAAGGTTGCCCTATTTGGGGTACAAGTATAAGGGAACACTACATTTATCAATGCAGCGAATTTGAATGTAACTTGATTTACACCTCGAATGTGCCGCTGGTAAATAGTCAAAAAACTCGGTGTGAAAGACTTTATTTTGAATTAACACAATAAAATATAAATACATGAATATATGACAGTTAGCGTCCGTCCCGCTAATGTATATAATATTTCGTTCGTATTTGTGTGCTGTTGCTTGGAGACTCTTTTCGTGACTCTTCTTAGGGCGAGCGTCCACCAAAGTGGCGTGGCAAGTAGCACGTAGCAAGTAGCACGCGTCTAGCATGTTTCTTAAAATGTAACCATGAAACGAATGTTAGAATGAATGACGTCACTGTCATTTTGGTGTGAGCTGAATCATTCGTTTTCATTGGTTACATTTTAAGAAACATGCTAGACGCGTGCTACTTGCCACTTGCTACGTGCCACGCCACTTTGGTGGGCGCTCTCACTTAATCTTCACTTCACATAATATGACACATATGCAGACACTGCTACGTTGCCGCTTCGAAAAAAAAAATGCATGAAATTGACTTAAAATATATGATGGCGTGAACACTTCTTACAAAGGCACAAATACATTATCCACATAGTGCAGCAGGGAAAACATTACCTCACTAAGTAGTGGGAAAACGACTTATGAACAAAGGTGAGCAATTGGAAAAACAGGTTACTAATTGAGGCGTCTCATAGCAAAACTCGCCTTATCCAAATTTTACGAAAAATGAGGTTAATATGGTAACGTATTCTTAAGGTTGATATGCTCCTCTTACAGTAATATTTCCGTAACAAATGTTGCTTTATCCCATTAATATTCATCGACAAAATATTGCTGTCAGCGCAAAACTCGCCTTATCCACTGCATCTTATGTGTCAAAACTCGCCTGATCCACACAGCCTATAAGAATGCTGGAAACATGAAGCACGTGATCCAAACTGACAATTTTATTTTTATTCGGTTGTTGAGGCAGTATATTAGCAAACGTTTGTCTGTGCAGTATACTAATATGTTCATTGTTTTTTGTTTTATTTGATAAATTTATTCAAGTTCTACTTTTTGAAATCCTACGAAATTCATTGGTCTAAACATGGAGCAAAAAATAAAGTCGGCAGAGAGAGGTAGAAGTAGAAAAGTTGTTGGAGACAAATCAAAGTGGAGACGAGAAATATTAAAACGTGAGCGGTATGTTGTAGCATTGTCTAAAATTGACAAATTATTAATAAAGTATTGTTTTTTTTGTAGGCATTCTGCGACAAGCTTGCCAGTATATCCTAAGTGCAATCATAACGGAAAAACATATAAATGTATGAAATTAAGTAATCGGGACATTTACAATTTTCATCGTAACTTTTATCAAGAGAAAGCCAAGGTTGAGCAAGATGCATACATATTAAAATTTTGTAGATGTTCACAACCAAAGCGAGATAGACAGAAAAAAGAAAATAGCAGTAGGAAAGGCGTATGTGTAAAATACTTTGTAAAAAAATCTGATTGCGAGAAGTTTGATATTCAGGTTTGCCAAAAAACATTTTTAAACATTCTTAATATTTCTAAAGCTCGTGTCCAAAGAATTGCAAAGCAACATCTTGAAACCGGACTTATGCCCAGAGAAAAACGTGGTGGTGATCGCACAAGCAAAAAATATGAAGAAAAGCGAGTGGCCGTTAGAAAATTTCTGGAAAGTTTGAAAGGTGTCGAAAGCCATTACTGCCGTTCAAAGTCAAGTCGGCAATATTTGTCTAGTGATTTAAATATATCCAAACTTTGGAGGCTTTACAACAAAGATGCTACTATTGAGGTAAAAAAAACTTTTTTTCATCACATATTTTCAAGAGAATACAATATTGGATTTGGAAGTCCAGTAACAGATGCTTGTTCCAAATGCATTGAGATTTCTGAAAAAATTAAATTAGAAAAAGACGTCGATAAAAAAAATGTACTTTTGATAGAAAAAAGGGTACATAAGCTAAAAGCCAATGCTTTTTTTGACAAACTTAAGAAGTTAGATCCTAATTTAATAACCTATTCATTTGACTGTCAAAAGAATTTGGTCAATCCCAAGGTCCCTGACCAAATTGCCTATTACAGCAGACAGTTATACACCTACAACTTTACTGTGGTTCAAGGATCTTCCAGAGCAAAAATGTCTAAAGAAAACGTTCATATTTATACTTGGATGAAACATCAACATAAGAAAGGTTCGAATGAAATCTCTTCAGCAGTTTATCATACACTATCACAAGCTGATTTGTCATCTTATTCGGACATACGACTGTGTGCTGACGGATGCGGTGGACAAAATCGCAATTCAACAATGATAGGTATGTTGTCTTACTTTTTTTCTAAGGTTGCACCACCTAACATTAAAACAATAGAAATCATTTTTCCTGTTCCTGGACATTCATATTTACCACTTCACGGATCAAAACTTGCCTTATTCATTTTTGTTTATTTTTTTTTACCAAAATGATGATATTGTATGTTTAAATAAATTAATGTTTAAGTTTTCTTACATTTTATTGTATATTAACACTTGGTGTACCTTTTCGCTCGTAAAAAAGTAACTTTGGTAAAGGTTTTTTCGATTTTACAAGAAACTTCATAACGCGGATAAGACAAGTTTTGATATGAGACGCCTCATTTACAAATCATTTTCAGAAGCAGGATGGGAAATCTAGTTTCTGGGTTCCTGATAGTATGCATAAAAATGGCACCCACAAGCTATACTGGACTGCACTGACCAGTGGCACATATTACACTGAATCTCATACTGGTAATAAGCTAACTAGACAAACAACACTAATTGATATGGCAATACCTTACAACAATAATCTGTATCTGAAATACAATGAGAAGATTGCCAAGTACACAGATCTTGAGATACAAATAAGGGGGACCATGGAAAATGCAAAGCAACCAGAAGATACCTACTCTTCTCTCCACTACTGGTGTCATTCCAAAGGACATAAAACAATGGAGTCTTAGTGAACATATCTCTAAGACCATGCAGAAAGTGGTACTGATAACATCCAGATACACAAAAAAAATTTGTGAAATACTCTGGCATACCAGGTCACCTAACACTCAATAACACAGAAAGAGCCCTACACTTTAAACAGATTTACAGAATACAGTTTTTTTGTTTAACATATTTATATCATTGACAATAAAAGTAAATAACTCTTTTTTGTTTTTATGTATTTCATTGACAATCAAAATACAAAACTTTTTCCAAAAACGCCTCCGAATGGCTTCACTATAGGAAGTTAATGTTTTAGAAAACTACATATATTCATATGTATGCACAGTATTATTGTTGTTTGGTATAACGAGATCAGCATAAAATGACGTAATTAGTCTGCCATTTCAGTTCTCGTTATAGAGAGAAAGTCTACTGTACTTAGCTCTAAACAATAATGATTGTCAGACAAAAGTTGAACATATCTGAATCTGTTGAGACATGAATTATTATGAAATTTAGTGTAAATAATTGATGCAATACGGTATACAATAGAATAGGAATATGCTTTATTGTCACTGAAAATTGTACAATTTTATGGACAAAGCTTACAAAAAGTAAAAAAAAATAACAATAACAATTAAAATTTACTAAAAATACATAATTTAATTATTACTAACCATAGAAATGGATATAGCTCAAGAGACATATCCAAAATGGTAAATAAATGTTTATCAATAATTCAGCATATTTTTAAATGTTACCGAAATGAAAGAGGAGAAATTATTTAAGAATGGGTCACCGAACTACAATTAGTAAAGAAATTAAATTATTACTAACCATAGAAATGGATACAGCCCAAGAGACATATCCAAAATGGTAAATAAATGTTTATCAATAATTCAGCACATTTTTAAATGTTACCGAAATGAAAGAGGAGTTGACAGTAAATCAAGGTTAGCTCCAAATTTTAAAAGATTTTTACTGAACGTGAAGAACGATGGATTGTCAGAAAATAACAAATAATCCTTAAAAAAGTGCACCAAAGTTGTGAGGTGATGGTGGAAAGACAGCTTGGAAAAAGATGTAACCCCAAAACAATTAGACGGATATTACGAAAGAATAATCTGCATGGTCGAACTGCTAGAAATAAACCTTTTATTAGCCAAAGAAACAAGCATATTAGACTGTAGTTCGCCAGGGAGCATATGAACAAAAATTTGACCTTTTAGAATTCAGTAATATTTGCTGATAAAACCAAAATAAACTTGTTTGGGTCCAATGAAAACATATCAGTGTGGGGAAAGCCGAATGAAGAACTAAAATTAAAAAATATGAAAGCTATGCTAACTCACAGATAGAGAGAGAGTAGAGAGTAGAGTGGAGTAAATTATTTGTATAAATTTTTAAACATAATTGAGCAAATAATGTCACATTATTAATTACAGATTAAAATATATATATATATAATATATATTAATTATATATTATATATATATATATTGACATCACACATTTAAAATATATTAACATTACAAATTAAATATGCTGATCAAGGAGAAGGATAGACCAGGCACTCCGCCACAGTATAGGGCTCAATGTCAACTAGGTGTTGAAAAACCTTTCTTTTAAAAGCTCTATAGTGTGTTTCCTGTTTAATGTCAGATGGTAGACTATTATAAAATTTAACACACGCTGTTAAAGGACTCTCTCTCTCTGTTATAGACAATCTGTGAAGTGGCAAATTCAAATTAAAGCTTCTTGTATTATATTCATGATTGGGAAGCAGGTGATAAAACAAAGAAAATTTTTTAAAAAGGAACATAATACATTCAAATATATAGATGGCTGAGAAAGTGAGTATATTGAGTGACTTGAATTGGCCTCTACAGGATTCTCCCGCCTTTAGTCCTAAAATCACCCGGACTGCCTTTTTTTGGACTATAAAGACAGTTGAGCTATCTACTGCAGCACCCCAGAAGATTACTCCATATCGCATAACAATAAAAGTTTGCATAATATACTGATAGTTTTATATCATACTTCTAATGTCTCAAAATCAGATACCCAGTCTACATTACCTAACATGAATTTAAAAAAACTTTTATTCTCCTTGCTAAATATTCGTTTTTTATTATATTTGACACAAATTCATTTAATTCAAATTTTACCTTTTGAGCAGTATGATCAGATGTATGAGGATTGAATACAAGGGAATCAAATATGTCCAAGATTTGTAAAAATATTAACTATACAGAATTTTTTGTTACCTTGTATATAAGGTGGGGCACGATATGGGGATGTATGTTATTTGCAGGAGTAGGCAACACTCATTTTATATAGGGAAATATAAACCAGTACATGTATTTGAATATACTACTTTTATCGGGACAATGATCCAAAACAAATGTCATATCAGCTTTGTAAATGGAAGCTTGGGATACAATTTTTCCAGAGTATGCTAGAAAGTTGGCTGAATCAATGTCTAAACGACTACAAGCTGTAATTGATAATTAAGGAGGCTTTACAAAATATTAGCAACCATTTTTTAATGTGTCAAGTTTGTTTTCTTTATTAATTTTCTTGTTTTAAAGTGTGCATCATTTTAGCTGTGACATCAAAATGGTACATAAAATGCTTAACCAAATATTTAATATTATATAAGTATGGTATACTTGAAACCCAGAAAATAGCTTATGCTATTTTAGAAGTCTTATAGTAATTTAATTTCAGTATGTAATTTTGTTCCAATAAATATTGAGCCACTGACACAAGCTAGTTTTATTGAGTAGCGGAGTTGCGACTGCATTATTTAACTTTTGAAGAAGCACATAAAGACCAATATAATTCTAATACATTTTTAGAAATATAACATATTAATTAGACAATAGATATTTTTTGTTCTTACCTGCAACTACTGGAATAGACTTATCTATCATAAAATTGTCGTGGAATAACTCTTTCCACAGGAGATCATTACAACTAGCTTCATACCATAATTTACACACTTGACCAGCTGAAATAAGTTCTTTATGATTTAAATGTTGAAATATTTTGTACAAAGCTAAGTATGGTAGATATGCCCATTTTGCTTCGCCGCAACCTTCCATTGTTAAGTTTGTCCTTATTTTCCACTTTAAAATTTCCACATTATTTTTAAACACATTGCGAGTGTTTGGAATAACTGATTTACGTCAAATGAATAAATAAAAACAGCTGATTCTGATAATGAGAGTGGTGATGGAGGATGACTAGAAATCATGTTACAAGGAGCAGTTGAAATAGAACACAACTCTACATACATTTTCCCGGGAAAATTGGGCGAAATCTACAATTTCAACTTTGGTTGAAACAAACGTAATTACATTTAATTTGTTTTATCATTAAAAGAAGACAGTCGAATGCATTTATTTTAACTTTTCTATAAGTTGTCATTCATGGAAGTATTAAAATATTTTGTTCTTTTTAGAAATGTTTTTATATATTAAAATTTAAATTGTAAAATTCCAATATTATTAATTGATGCATTCAATTGCACACATTCAATGCAGTTTAAAAATATTCTTGTTACCGCCGGAATTTCTATTTGACAGCAAGTCAAACATTGTTGTCAATTTTTCGAGAACAGATACAAAATTCAATTATTTAATAATTAAATAAAAAACCTATGATGTTAAATGTTTTTTAAAGTAAGTATTAGAATAAATAAGTGCCTTTGCAAAAAATAGTAAAACCACAGAATAATACAACAATTATTGTTATTTATTCTGTGGTAAAACTGACATAACTGCAACTGTCACGCACGAACTTTTCTGATTCTATGCATTGTTGCCAATTTCTAGGTATGTCAAATAAATAAATATTGATACATCGGCAACATTGGTACCAGGTGCGGAAAGCGACATTTTTCGATCAAACGTAAATATACATGATTTATATTTTGAAAGAGGAATATTAATTGCAAATTTATTTATTTATTTTATTCAGTCTGAACATGGTCGACGATAAAGTTGAAATGAATAACGACAGCGAAAGTTACACAAGTTTAAACACCAATGATCCAAAAAATGTCCAAGAGTTAACCCAATATGTAAGTTAAGATGATAATTATATTTGTTTTTGTTTAATGTAAGAAATTTAAAGGTAATTATTCGATTTATTTAGGTATTGTATATGTATATGTATATATTGGTATACAATAGTAGTAAGTATTTCTTTCTATGGTCTATGAAGTTGATAAACACTATTTATTAAAAGGAAATCTAGCATTATTTGATTCATTTATATCATGTATGTTGTAAAGAAATTTGAATTTTTGTGTTTAAAAAGATTTTTTAGTTGGTAATTTTAATGCCAAAATTGACTTGAATTCTTCTCTCCTGTTTCTGTAGATTTTTTTTTATGATGTTTGTTAACTGATAATTGCTGATATAATGATTGACCTCATATAATTTTATTTCAAAACCTCTGTTTTATTATATCCCCTGCATCATTTTATTGCATATTCTTTTTTATTCCAAGTATATAACTTTCAGGTACAAAGCTTACTGCAAACTATCCAAGATAAATTCCAGAACATGTCCGACCAAATACTTACAAGAATTGATGAAATGGGCAATCGTATAGATGATTTAGAAAAGAATATAGGGGACCTAATGACTCAGGCTGGCGTGGAAGGAACAGACAAGTAGATTTCAGTCCATTCTGAAAATTTTTACACCTAACGTAGATCAGTTAAGTTTATTTATATTATGGATATTAGTTTTACTATTAATAACAAAAATACCACTAAATTACAATAAAATGTTTTTTTTTTATTGAGTTGTTATACATTATTTCACAATATCAATTGAGAAAATAGATGGTGAAAAACAAGTAGCAGTGCTATTGGCGATGTCAAAGGAAAGAGGCGGCACAGTGTGGTAAAATTTTGAACTAGTGCATGTAGGATAACAAAACATTTTGTGTTTAGTTATACACACATAACATACTTATAAACACTGTCTAATCAGTATTGAATACACAATAATAATTAAATCAATCATTTTATTTTCTCTCTCTTAATTGTAGTAATACAAAAGAAAAAAATATTAAAAATATTTTAAAATAATTAACAAGCATTTTCTAAAAAGCCAGAAATATAATTCAAAATATTTTACCTTAATTTAACAACAATATGGTCTTTCTAACTAAAAGCTAACAACTTTTTATTATAGAACTCATATTCATTCTTAGCCAGGAATTTCAATTTTACTCATTATGGTGACTACATTCATAACACAGTTTAACTCTATGCCCCATGCAGTATGCTTTATGGCAAGCCTAGCATGCATGCTTTGTTTTTCTATCTGTTCCTTTGCAGAAATAACATCTAGTTTGCTTTACTAAACTTGTGGGATGTTATGTTGGAAGGTCTTCAACTTGAAGAAAGCCACACATTGTTTGCCTGAGTGATTTCTCTAAAGAAGGTATTTAGGGTCTCTCTTGAATTAGTGGTTCAATTAAAGCCATTCCCAAAGACTTCAGAATGATCTTCTATTACTAGATGCATTTTCTTTCCAATGGGGAGTTGCGAGAGAAAATAGCACCATTGCATTTATACCACTTGCATCAAGCATATTAAAAAAAATTCCTAGTGGTCATCGTGTGGATCCAAGCAACCTGGCAACATTTATAACTTGTTCATGATCAATTTCACTATCACTTTTATCAGTACCGGTATTGGAGTTTTGTTCTTCGACATAGTCCTCCTTAGATTCGGAATCAGTACCACAGATATTTTGGCCATCATCCTCGTTTTCATAAGCAAATACATTTTCAGCTTTCCTTTCCACGTCAGCTTGGGTCAACGGACAACTTTTTCCCAGTTTTCTTTCTAACTACATGAAGCCATTTCCCAAAAAATGATTATAAAAAAATTAATAAATTATCGCAAACCTCACACATGGGTGCTACATACCCTAGCGTTTATTCAAAAAATTTTCGTGATTGGAAATATTGCTCGAATGAGACAGCAATTACATATCCATCCTTGGCAGACTACAGACTGAATTTACATGAAGCGGCATTGCCATTGAAATGCGGTTTAGCATGCTACATTCAGTTCAAGTGTCTGTATGTCTATCTCACACCCAAGTGTGAGATTCCAGGGTTAATAATGAAGCTGGTCTACCCAACATGTGTTTAAAACTGGTAAGTTTTCAACTACATATTTCTTACTCACAAAATTATATTTAAAATATTTTAAAGATTTTGATAGATATTTATATTATATATTTATATTTTGGTTTTATTGGATAAGTATGAATAATTAATCTCAATCTTTAGTTAACATATATATTTGTAATCATTGTAGCTAAAATAACCTATCACAACATGACCAAAGTAAGTCACAAAATGGATGCATTTTTCATGGATGATTTCAAGAAAAATGATCTTGATAGGAAGGCATTATAAACTTGGTTTCTGCTGCACCGCATCAGTCAACAATTACTTATTCTTGTGGAGAATTTCGCTATAGATGGCAAACAGTCTGTGATGAAGATGATGATCAATTTGTGACATTGGGATTTTAAAGACATTAATCATATATATATATATATATATATATATATATATATATATATATATATATATATATTCATTTTAGCTATGTGAGCTATCTTACTCTTTAAATTTAGCCAGAATCGATATTTTTGGTTGACTATATAGTATTAATTTTTTATTCATTCTTCTTCACAAGTCATTCTCTCTTTAAATCCCTGCTCCCATCTGTCTAGTTTTAGCATTAAGTATGCAGGTCTCACTAGCCATTCTTTTTTATGATTTCTTGGATTTTTCTCTTTGTTAGTGTTACTAATAAGTATTTCAATTGTCCAACAATTTTAATAGTATAGCCTTTAACAGGTTAAGCACCAATGATTTTTTACCAAAATGATCCCCTGGACCAAAGCAATATAAACAAAATTTTAACATCTAATCCATTTTTGTTAACAGTTTAAAAAAATAGAGCTGTCTCCGGTGTCCGCTCTTGCCTGGCACAAACTATGTATGAACACCAGTGTATGCCATGGCCCACCGGAAACGTTCAAAACAAAGCGGACACCATATTCAACGAGGTGTCCGATGATGCTACGAAAGGAAATTACACAATCTTTAGGTTTACTGGGCTACATGGGAATAGTGCGAATGAATTCCATTCAGGATTATTCTTCAATGAAGTGGATGTTCAAAAATAATGTTGCTCCTAATATTATGAGCAACAACCGATTTGAGTTACTTCTGAAAATGAGACACTTCTCAGATAACTCTAAGTGTCCAGAAGGAGACAGATTGTATAAAGTGCAACCACTTATAGACCAAATCATAAGCAACTATCAAAAAATATTTACACCAGGGAAAACATTGTCATAATCACAATGGTAATCCAGCCGAAGTACCTAATAAATAAACTTAAAAAAGATGAAGTAATTGCCAGAGAAAATGAAAGAGGAATATGTGTCCTCAAATGGCATGACAAAAAAGATGTTTTGGTTTTATCCACCTGCCACAACGCTGAAATGTTCCAACTTCAACGTCGGGGAAATAATATTCAAAAACCGAAAGCGGTAATTGATTCAAATTCAGGTAAAAGCTCCATAGATTTATCCGATCAGATGTCGAGTTACAGTACGGCGCTGCGACGAACTGTCCGTTGGTACAAAAAAAATAGCTATAGAAATTTTATTAGGTACTTCAGTTGTTAATGACCAATTAATCTACAAGGAGGCCGAACAGACTAACATATTGATAAACGATTTTCGATATGCAGTCATTTAAGAATTGTTAAAATTTGATGTAAATAGATATAGGTATTTCTATAGCTTATTTGTTTACCGTAAAATGAGGCTACTTTGTGACACATTTTTAGGTTTTGTGATGATAGAGTACATACACTTTCGGTTTAATATAATTTTAAAAATACTACCTGAAAGCTCAATCTTTCCTCTATGTTCAGTGAAAACTATAATGCGCTATATGTTATAGAAATTAATAAAATGTCAAAAAAAGTTGTCACAAAGTCGCCCCATGGGTAGGGGTTTCTTTGTGATACGTAAATTTTTCTGTGATATTTATATGGAATTCTAACTGTGGCACAAAGAAACACCCGTACATGGTTTAGAAAGAAAAATTAGAATAGCAAATTATAAAAAAATTATATATTGGTAGGAAATAAAATAGATATTAAAAAAACATTTTATTTTACATAAAATTAAACAAAAAAATATTTAAGAATATGTAACGTTATTTAGATAACAAAAAAGCTGAAACATACGGGTAACTAAATAAAAAGATATTATAAAACTTTATAAAATCCCTAGAGTTATTCAAGTATAGCTATCATTTAATTCTGGAATGTCAAATAAAGCTAGCTTTCTACGTTGTGTTGGAGCCTTTATGGCCATAATTATTTCGTCATTTCTATAAAATATGTCATCCTACTTTTCAGGCCACACTTCCATTGTTTTCCAAAACGTTCCATTACATTAACCATTGCTCCTGTTTTGGAGACATTGTTGATTTGGAAAGGAAAATATTTTTCTTCGAATTGAACGACTACGTACTTTCCCACTGACTTGTCCACTTCTTCGGATATTGAAATATCTTCTGCAGAATGTTCGTTTTCAACGCCAGAAAGATGTTCATCCCATGAACTATCATCACTTTCCATATATTCAGGTTCGTGTTCATCTTCACTAGCAATATCTGAATTATATGAATTATTTCTCTGGCGTTTTTTTTTTTGGTTTAGAGAGGTCCCAGGCTGAGACTTATCATCATTGTCTGTATTTACAGCAGTGGTAATATCGTTGTTAAAGTCACTACTGCTTATACTTTTTCCTAGTGGAACATTCAAACGTTTTTTTTCTAATCTGCCTTTCTTTGGTAGTTTCCGTTCTTATATTGGTTAGATATTCAATAAAACTATTGCCAACATTTTCAGCTATTTGAACATCTGTTGTTATAATACGATTGCATAAACGATCTAAGACTTGCTAGCGATCTAAAGGAAAAATTCCAGTCTTTCTAAATCCGGATTTTAAATTGTTAGCCGCTTTCTCATCTAATTGGTTCATCATTTTTTAAAAGACTCATAGGAAACTCATCTTTTGGTATAGAAGAAAGTCTGCTACCGTGACCACTTGTCTTCCATGTATTCAAGATCTTCCGCCATTTCTCCTTCATAGGGAGGAAAAAGGCCACGTCTAGTGACTGGAGCAAATGCGAATAAATGGTGTTAGGTGGTAGTGTCATTAGCTCCACATTCTTGAATGACTTGCTGATTTAAATGTGAACAAAGATTGTCACCTATGATTGCCTTTCGTCCCTCTTGTCGTTTTAATATTGGAAGTAGTAGTCGTAGAAACTAATCCTCAAAAACTTGGTAATCACACCATCCTGAAGCTGTTCTATTATATCGTACATTTAGAGGCCCATTTTCAGTCCAAGTGTTCCACAGCTTTTGCGATTTATAATTAATATAAAGTGGAGCTAATTGACCCTCGGCATTTCCACATAGCATTTAAGAAGTACATGCTTTAGGCGCGTTTCTGATACATTCAGGATATTTGGTTTCTCTTTTAGTTATTATTTTGCTTTGTCCTGGATCATCGACAAGATTGGTTTCATCGTAATTCCAAATGTTATATGCAGAAATGTCTTGTAAGTCCAACTCTAAATTATCAAAGAAGTTATTTATCATTTTTTCATCAGTCTGAGCTCTAGCATTTAAATATTTTAAGCTATCCGCTGAGAAAGTTGCGGATGTCGTTTTAAAAATGATTTTATCCATTCCGCTCCTGGCATATTGTCTTTAAAGGGTTTAACATTTTTGCCTTGACGGTCTCAAAACGATTTTACAATACACCGAAGGTGAAAAGTGATTACTGGAAAACCGAAAGCTGATACCGTAATTAAATGGACTGAAAACACCTTTGCCTCCTCTTCACTAAACACTTTTTGCTGTCTACGTTTTTCGATGTGCCTGTTTTTAGTTTTGAGCCATAAAGTATTTCGGTGAATGCCGTATTTTTCTGCAGCACCACGAAGCGAAAGTCGTTTATTCCTGATGTCATCAAGAGATTCTGCTAACTTCTCTTTCTAACGTCTCTCGACATAGTTGCGACTCCCAATCTTTTTTTATATATTCGTGGCATTGTTCTGAAGCTATTTTCTTGTGGCATTGTGAATTAATTACTATTAAATTGGGAATAAGCCACAATTAAAGATTAAAATACGTTTATTGACGTTTCAATTTCCACTTCGGAAATCGTTCTCAAAATACAAACAGTAAATTAAACAAATTTTGTTTTTTGTTACATAGTGAAAAACTTCTTCTAATAATTTAATTTTATCTGACTCATTTATATTGACAATTCAGACATACATTATGCATTTTAAAGTAGACGACTTTAAAATGATATTGCCAATTTTGTTTAGTTGCGCTCCTGGGACGACTTTACTTATAAGATAGTTCATTCGATTACAAGAAATCAACTTTAACTTGAGAATATCCGTCAGAAAAAAATCATAGCATGTAATTCGTCTTTAAAAAGACAAACACATGACATGATGACAGTAAAATTCTCCTTTACTGTCATCATGTCATGTGTTTGTCTTTTTAAAGACGAATTACATGCTATGATTTTTTTCTTTTGTGTTATTGTGATATTGTTATTGTGTTTACTTTTCCGTCTGTTATTTGCTGGTATTTTCTACCAATCTTTGCATTGAAATCTATAATTTTTGTATCATATATATGGTATTTTATAAAATATCTCTTCCAATTGTTCATAATAGTTATCTTTAATATCTTCATCCGTATTTTCTCTTGTTGTATGTACTTTTACAAAATTTCACTTTCAATGAAACCCTGCGTTCCTCTTATGTTGATTCTTATTCTTCTCAAAATAATTTCTTTTTCTCTTTCTTCACAGTGTCTTTTATTATCGGATTATAAAGGATTATCATTATGTTCTTCTCCTTCATTCTCGTTAATCCACCACTTTCTTTTTTCATCTTCAGTGGATAATTCTTTACTTTCAATTTTAGTTAGTTTTTCCCTACTACTGTTGGCGATTTCGCACTCTGAAATCAGTATTTAACAATATCACCATTCCACCTGCATGTCTATGTATTGTTTTAATAAATTATCACTAATTTTTCTTTTACAGTAAAGTTCACAAAAAGTTCGTACTAAAAGCCGCTTCAACTGTTCGGAGCTTGTAGCACAATTTTTTGTACGGAATAACCATACCTATATATTTTTGAAAAAATTGCAAATATATTCACAATTTTTCGTGTATGGTTAATTTACACTCTTAATAATTTCGTGTCGGAATGCTATACATCACGTTAGCATACCACTGACGGAGGCCCTTTTGCAAAAATAATTGTATATAAAATATTCTAGTTATCTAGTCTATAAAAGTATCTAGTTGGACAAACTAGTAGAAAGCAGCTACAATCTAAGTATTGAAATGAATCAGCAAAATTTACGCAACTGAAATTCAATGCTAATCAGGCAAGGGCTACTCGGAAAAACATTAAATTTATTGTTTGCCCCTTTACACTGCAATAATAGAATATTATATTTTGCTTATTTACCTACAAATGTGGATGTTTGTGAATATTGTGTATATTATTGTCAAAAAAATATTTATCTAAAGGAATTAAACTCTGAACTAAAAATGCATAATTCTGAATCAAGGAGCACAATAATTGTTAATAATACCTAATTTAGCAAATAGATAGATAGATAGATAGGTTTATTGACAATTTTTACATAGTAAACACTACATGTCATGTCACAATAAAAATAAGTCACTTTTGTATACTAAGATCTAAGAAATAATACAAGAACACATAATAAAACATATACAGTGAAAATTAGATATATAAAATTATAAAAAAAAAGAAACAATTCAGTAAGGCGTAATATAGTTTTCATAAAAAACGACCACACTAGGAGCTCAAACAAACAAATTCCTGTATACTATAGAAACAGTGTTCCAGCAGGAAGTGTTTTGCTAGTTTATAAAATTGTTTAGAATTCATTGCCTTAATATCAATATTTTTGTTTAGGTTTAAAAAACAATTATACAGATTATAATCTATTGTATTAAGTTGTGTAACACACAATCTCGAATATGGTATAATGATATGACTTTTGTCATATACATCTTGTATATTATTATGAACAGTTAACAAAGTTTCAAATATGTATATATATATATATATATATATATATATATATATATATATAATATATATATATATATATATATATATATATTGAAGGTAAAGGAAGAATGCCATACTTTTTAAACAAGGGTTTACAGCTGGCGCGATATTCAGCTGAGTCAAATATCTCGACTCACAGAAGTAGCCAATCTGCGCATAGCAAAAATCTGTGAGGCGAGCTTCTTACACAATCGTTCAATATGGTGCGACCAGTTCAACCTTGTATCCATAGTAACACCTAGTAACTTTACTGGTTCAGATGGTGTAACCCATCTATCAAAGCTAAATACTATTGTCTGGGTTTTCTGCTCGTTTAAGTTTGTTACAGTTAAACCAGGATTTAGATTTTTCTAATATTTTCTGACTGTAATCAGTTTTACCTCTACATAATAAGGTTGTGTCATCTGCAAAAAGAACACAGTTGGTGTTATTCAATGCACTTGGTAAATCATTTATATATATCAAGAATAGCAGAGGTCCCAAAACTGATCCTTGTGGTACTCCGGTTGAAACTGGTAAAGGATCAGATTCTTGATTATTAAATGCAACAATCTGTGTTCTTCCTGTAAGATAGGATTTTAAAAGGTCATGTATGGTACCCCTTATTCCATAGTACTCCAATTTTATCAATAGTGTTTGAATATCCATACAATCAAAAGCTTTTGTAAGGTCACACATTAAGCCATTAGTAGGTTCACCTGCATCAAAACCGTGAACAATATGTTCTATTACTTCTAATAAAGCTTTAGTTGTTGAGTATTTTTTTCTAAAACCAAATTGAGAGCTAGATATAATTGATTTGTTATCCAAATAATTTGCTATACGATCTTTAATTAAGATTTCAAAAATTTTACTTATTGTTGGTACTATGGTAATAGGTCTGTAATTGTCTGGAGCATTTTTATTTCCTTTTTTATGAAGTGGAATTACTTTTGATATTTTGAATACATCAGGCCAGTAACCCTCGTTAATACATTTGTTAAATATTATTGTGAGTGGTTCAACAATTGTATCAAGCGATTCCTTAATAATTTTACTGTTAAAACCATAGTAGTCAACACATGAGGAATTTTTTAATTTGTATATGCATTCTTTCACATCAGATGCTACTATTGGAGACATAAAGAACGAACTTGACCTTCTAGGTAGCCTGCTAAGATAGTAGTTTATGTCATGCTCAGAGTCTCCTATTGATTTCGATATAATATCTGCTATATTCGTAAAGTATTGGTTAATTTCTTCTGGTGTTAAGTTCACATTAGACGTAGTATGTTCCTTATAGGTTTCTTTTTTAACAATACTCCATATTGTCTTACTTTTGTTGGTGGATTTGTTAATTATCTTAGCAAAAGCAGTACGTTTTTCAGCTTTTATTGCTTGCTTATATTTTTTTCGTATTTGACAATATTTAATCCAATTGTCAATAGTATGTGTTTTTCTATAAGTTGCTTTACAATATTATTGTTGTTACAATAAGTTGCTTTACAATAATTTACAAAAACATATGTATAAAGACATGGTAGACACGCAGTTAGAGTCTAAGACATTAGCTCCCACTAAAGAGAAGACAATAAAAGAAAACATTGAAGACATGTGGGGAAAAATTAAAAATACTGTCCTGGAGGCAGCAAACCAAAATATACAGAAAGAAAACCGTAAACAAAGAAAACCATGGATGACAAACGAAATATTACAAATTATGGAGAGGAGACGGATGGTAAAAAACAAAAACCTAACAAGATACAAAGAGCTTAACAGGGAAATTGAGAGAAAGATAAATGTAGCTAAGGAAGAGTGGATGAAAGAAAAATGTAAAGAGGTAGAAGATCTGCAAAGGAAGCATAAAGATAGAGAATTACACAGAAAGGTGAAAGAAGTCGCTGGGATATGGAAACCCAAACATTTATCTATTGTAACAAACACGAAAAACCAAATGGAATTAGACCCTGAAAAACAGAAGGAAATATGGGAACAATATCTTAAAGATTTGTTTGGTGATCGGAGAGCAGAAGGACCCCCACAAATAGATACCGATGGAAAACTAAGTATTCTAACCGAAGAAGTTATGCGGGCAATAAAAGACGCAAAGAACAACAAGGCACCCGGCGAAGATCTAACAACAGCCGAACATTTTAAACACCTGAGTGATGATGCTGTCGGGAAATTAACCTACCTCTTTAACATTATATATGAACATGGCACTCTACCGCATGACTGGCTAACATCCACATATGTAGCTCTTCCTAAAAAACAAAAAGCAAGGAAATGTGAAGACCATCGAACTGTATCCCTAATGAGTCATGCTGCTAAGATTTTTATGCGAGTAATTTATAACCGCATTCACAATAAGTGTGAAGAATACCTGAGTCGTTCTCAATATGGTTTTAGGAAAGGTACAGGCACCAGAGAAGCAATAATGGGATTGACACTAATGGCAGAAAGGTATCTCGAGGTTCAAAAACAGCTGTATGTGTGCTTTGTCGATTATAGAAAGGCCTTCGACCGCATTAGACACGAAAAATTGATTGAGGTGCTAAAAGAAGTAGGGCTGGACGGACACGACATAGCTATAATAAGCAATACATACTGGAACCACACAGGATGTGTTCGAACAGACAACGGAAATACCAATTATGTAAACATAGAACGAGGAGTGCGTCAAGGGTGCATTCTGTCCCCTCTTCTATTTAATGTCTATGCCGAAAATATCATCAGAGCTTCTCTTGAAGATCGCCCTGAAGGTGCCAGAGTCAATGGAATCATCATTAACAATGTAAGATATGCCGATGACACCGTAGTATTAGCAGAAACAGAAGACCAACTAAAAATATTGATGAACATACTATCAGAAGAAAGTCACAGACTAGGTTTGGATATTAATCTTTCCAAAACCAAAATCATGGTATTCCACAAGAACCCCCATGAACAAATTACACCCAACATACAAATCAATGGTATCACCCTTCAGAGCTCCCAAAGCTTCATATACCTGGGCAGAGAGCTAAACAGTCAGCTAGACCACTCAAAAGAAATTAGAAGACGTATTGAAATAGCAAGATCTGGCTTCATGAACATGCGTAAAATGCTCTGTAACCCCAAGCTATCAATCACAATAAGGTTAAGAACACTAAAGTGTTATGTGTGGTCTCTACTACTATATGGCTGTGAGACCTGGACATTAAAACAGTATGACGTCAACAAACTGAATTCATTCGAAATGTGGATGTACCGCCGAATGCTAAGAATAAGCTGGACCAGCAAAACTACAAATGAAGAGGTACTGGAAATAATGAACACACGACCTCATCTGGTTAATACAATCAAAATTAGAAAGACGTCATATCTAGGACACATAATGCGCCATAAGGAATTTGAGCAGCTCCAGGTAATATTAGAAGGCAAAATCGAGGGTAAAAGGGGTATAGGAAGAAAGAAGAAATCCTGGCTCCGAAACATCAGAGATTGGACTCACACAACAGGAAATGACTTAATCCATCAAGCCCAGAACAGAGAGAAATTTGCCATATTGATCGCCAACCTCAATAGAGAAGGCACTTAGGAGGAGAGCTTTACAATCATAGAGTTGTTTTCTTAAATCTCGAAGTTTCCGATTAAACCAATGAATAGCAGTTTTTCTGCTATTCACGTTTTTTTAAGAAAAAAAAAATGTTGTATTATTCACACATAATTTCATAAACAACTCTGTCGTGTTTGAAATACATTGGATATCGTCAAGCACAGTCCAATCTTTAGATTTAATTTTTTCCACAAATTTCTTAATATTTTTTTCATTATTTAATCTTTGTTTAGTCTTTTCTATAATTGTAGACACATTTTTTAAATCACTCACAATAGCAAATATACCCAAATTATCAGATATTACAGGATCGTAGACACCTGTATTTAAATTTAGTTAATTAATATTAGTAAATATATTATCAAGGCAAGAGCTTGAAGTAAGTGACACTCTTGTGGGCGCTTTTATGAAATGTTTTAAGCCGTACATGGTTAAGAAATTTCGTATTTTACAAACATGCCCTGTGTTTCCTTCCATATTTATGTTAATGTCACCAAGTATCATTATATTTTCATATTTTTTATAGGCGAAATCAATTAAAGCATATAATTTAGCTTTGAAAACATATAAACAATTAAAGCATATAATTTAGCTTTGAAAACAGTAATATCCCCATTACAGTATCGACAAAGTGCAGTTATCAGAAAACGATTATTTTTAATTTCAACACCACGGAATTCAGCATTCAATGTATCACAAAATTTATTTAAATCAACAGGCTCAAATTGAATATATTTAGAACCATAGATAGCTACATCTCCATGTAGTCTGCTTTCTCTACAATATGAAGTGACAAGTTGAAAATTGTCCAAGTTTATTCTTTGTAAATTATCAGAATTTAATCAGTGTTCCGAAACACAAAAAATGTCATACTTATTATCTTTAAAAAATGCATTTAATTCATCTACCTTATTAGTGATACTTTGTACATTTAAGTGAAACACAGAGCACGTTTCTGCAGTAATACTATAGTTATTAAAGTTATTGTTTATGCATGAAGAAACGAAAAAATTCATTAATTTATATACCCGCAGGCCATAGTTCACAATTTAAAAGTCTTTAAGATGATGCCTCAGAAACTGCAATTTTAAATGAATATTGCAAGCAAAAAACATAGGAAACCTCACAGCTTGTTATTTATAAAGTTAATGATCTAATCATATGTGTTTGAATTATATATGAAAATTTATAAATTATGTTAGGTATAGGTATATGAAAAAGTTACTTTTAATTAAAAAAATTTAAAATGATAATGATATTGATAATATTGATTAATAAAGAATTACAAAAATAAACTCATGTGTAGTATCAAAAATGTAAAAAAAATTGTCAAATGAAAATTATACATATAAATTCTGATTTAAATGATGGTGAATAATGAACTAAGTGCTGAAGATTTTAAACTTTGTATTCAAACAAAAAAATAAAAAACTATAGGTTTAAACTACAGATACCGGATAGATACTCATATATGATCCTGATAGGTGACAGATCTACTTCAGGGATGTGCCCCTGCCTAAGCGAGCCTTAGTGTATCTACTAATACCATACAGGGAAAACCATTGTCCTACCCTGAGTCCATATCCAAACCTATCATTTCCCTTCCGCTATGGATCCTTAGTCCCTGGATGGATTTACCGATAAAGACCCTAGATTGAATATGGAAATGATTTTGTTCAACGAGCAGGAACAATGGTCCTCCAAAGAATAGGGAGTTGAGGTGCCGGGCCTGCTACCCGATACTCAGCAAAAAACAATAAAACAGCCTCATGATTTGAAAGGCAACAAGGATATAAGACTTAGACGAACAAAAAAAGACTATGAGAATAGGAACGTATAGACTATGAGTATAGAAGGAATTGCAACGGAACAAAATTAAATACTCCCAGAAATCAAAAGACTAGTTACATATATAATAGTCTTGAATGAAAAAAGAGCAGCAAAAGGGGTATCTATATTAATAGAACACAAATGGACAAACAAAACATTATCAGCAAATCAACGAACGAATAATGGAAATTAGGATGAACATATCTGGACAACTAACAATAATTGTTGGAATATATGCAATGAATGACAATGCGACCGTAAGGAAAAAGGGAGATTTTTCAATACACTAAAAGATGTATTAGATAAGGCAAAAGGAAAAGAAGATATTCCTCTAATTGTAGATTTTAATAGCAATAGTACAAGTTGGCCATAACCAACACAAGTTTTCAGCATAAGAACATAGAATACATAGATACACATGGAAGAAACCAAAGATCAATTATTGAGTTAATAATAGTTAGAAAAGCCAGCGAAACAATAATATAAGATTGATATAAGGTTGAATGCTTGAATAAATGAACTTTGAAAAATTAAAGGCAAATATCGAGCACAATTTTAATAATCAAATCTTGCCCAAGTACTTTCCCCTTCTACAGCATTTCATCAAATTTGGGCTATCCAGCAAGCGCAGAATGTAATAAACATGAAATTGAACATAAATTGTACATAACACTACACTAAAACAAGGACAAACAGTTTAAAAATTAAATAATATCCATATATATCCAGAGAGATGAGGGGTTGCAAAAAATCGAAAATAAGAGACATAAAGTTAAACTTCTACAACAATTTTAATATTCGAACACTACATTAGAATATGGTACAAATGAACGAAGAATGGATCCCAACAGAGATGTAGCAACTCCCAAAGGATAAAATAAACAAAGCTGCAAATGAAGTGCTAGGTATTGAACTACACAAGAATAAGTATTTGAAGAAGTACAGTGATGGCCTAGAAGAGATGATTAAAAGAAAAAAAGTATGTTTTCTAAATGGCTAAACGACAGAACCCCAGAAACACGAGAAGTGTATCTTACCCTCAGACAACAAATGAAGCAAAGGATAAGGCTCGAGAAGAACGAATACTGGGAGATAATCTGCAGAGACATAGAAAATACGATAGTGTATAACAGATCAACGGAAGCATGCAAAAATATCAAAAATAGAAGTAATAAACGAAGTAGAAATATACAGTTAATTACGTCAAAGGAGTGAAGCTTCATCTCATTTAGACATTCGAATTTTAGAAGCTGCAATGAAAAAATATATATCTCTGTTTTCTCTACCGTCCAAAATCATCCATGAGCTTCAACCACTTGATAAAGCAATCTTCAGGAGTTTCGAATCTTACTTAGATGAGGAGGTGATAAATTTTTGGGTGAACCATAATAACAAACGTACCATCAACCGCGCAAAATTTGGGCATATATTCCACACCAGTGTGGAAAAATGCAATTTGTGTTACTGCAAAAATATTTGTTGTAGATTTGAACCAACTGGGATATGGCCATTCAGTCTAAATACTATTCCGACAATATGACGCAACGAGACATTGAAACAATCGCCGAAGATTTTTAAGAAAATCCTGTAACCGAATCAAAAATTGAACCAACTGGTAAAAATGATTCAAAAAATGAGACAGTGCAAGTTTTATTTCCAGGAGTTTTCTGATGACACCTGAGTTAAAAGTATTAAAAAAAAACGTGTGGGCAGGCCATTAATGCGAAAGTACATCAAGTTACCAGAGATTTATTTAGTACACAATCTCAGAGCTCGGCAAAACTAAAAGCGAATTAAAGAGTCATGGTACTGTTTCTTGTGTGATGATGATAGAGTGGCTGGCATGCATTGCACAAGTATGTTCGTTGTAATCGGTATATCCACGAGGAATGTATCTTCTTCTTCCTATGAAGGTTGCCGACCACATTTCTAAAAGTTTCTCTGTCTTTTGCAACGTGGAATAATTCGTCTACAGTCATGTTTGTCCAGTCTCGAACCAGGACGTTTTATTAAGAATGCAAAAATTAAAAGAGTTGTTAACCACAATAAAAACAGCCAAAATTGAATACCTCGGTCACATCATGAGGAACAGCGAGATATATGGGTTGCTGCAACTGTAATTAATTCTTCAAGGAAAAGTAGAAGGAAAACGAGGACCAGGAAGGCGAAGAATTTCCTAGCTAAAAAATCCACGTACGTGGTTCAACACAACAACCTCAAACCTTTTCAGAGCCGCAGTTTGCAACACACATATAGTCATGATTGTCGCCAACATCCGAAACGGATAGCCACTACAAGAAGAAACAAAGGACGACAAGGATATATTTGTATGTTCTCGATGTGGATAAATGTGCGATATGTTTCTTTCACTAAACTTTGTATTTGTTTTGTAATTCTTCGTTTTAAAATGTATTATTCACTTAAATTTTTGTGTAAAATGAAACTAGCCTTATTAAGTTACCAGTTCCAAATAAGGCCAAATATTCAAGATTTATTTAATGTTACAATTTAATATTTATTTATTTATTTATTATTTTATTATTAAATTCGGTATGTAACATGTTAAACAATGTGTATACAAGACTTTTTCCCACATATTGCTGCTGAATAAAATGTTACAGACATTTATACCTAAACGTGGCCTTATTTGGCGTCCTTACTATTACTTTTTCCACCACTAATAACATAATAACTTTTCCTGGTATATACACGATACACCAGTTATTACTAATATCTCATTTAAATTTAATGTAGTGTTACGAACATGCATTCAGCGTGGCCCGCTTAACGGTTGCATCTCGAAGCATCTCAGGCATCGAGAACCATCCATAGATCTCTCGAACGCAAGAGAACAATCCGTCACGTATTTGACTGAATTAGAATTAGAGGTGGGAATGTTCTAGAACATAGTAACTTATATATATATATATATATATATATATATATATATATATATATATATATATATATATATGTAACGATGTTAGGAGTGAATTTAGTTGATAAGAGAATACCGAACTGTAAACTTATAAATAAATATATTTATATAAATTCGAACCGCTTGTTTTATTTAATCTCGCTACAGTTGGTGTCCGGTGTGAGATTTCAACATAATTTCAGCAGTGACTTTTGAAAAAGACTTTTAAACTTTTGAAAAGTATTGTTCGTCGGGAAAAACCGCGTAGTTCGGTAGTGATCTTTGTACGAAAGAACATTTATAAAAGTACGTGTGTGCCTGTACAAAGATGCTGCTAGTACAACTCTCGGTAAAACAGTTGAGTGAGCAATTAGAAGAACGCGATGAAGACTGCAGCGGGTCCAAGAAGATCCTCCAGGAGCGACTGAAGAATGTTCTTAACAAGAATGGAGATGACCCAGAGACATTCCAGTTTCAATCAGCAGAAGAAACAGTTTTAACAAAAATAAATGAGAAATTTGAAAATGTCTCGCAAATGATTGAAGAATCTTCTAAAAAAACTGATGATAAATTCGAGAACGTTTCCAAAAGATTCAATGAAACGTCTCAAATGATTGAACAAACTTCTAAAAAAACTGATTAAAGATTCGATGAAACGTCTCAAATTATTAAAGAAACAGCTAGACAAAATGACGAGAAATTCGAAAACGTTGCTAGAAGATTCGACGAGACTTCTCAAATAATTAAAGAAGTATGTATTCAGAATAGTGAGAAGTTTGAAGAAGTCTCTAGAATTCGATAAAGTAGATGAGAAGATCAAGTAGTTAGAGAACATAATAAACAATACAAAAGTGCTACCACCAGTTAACACAGTAGCCTTAGATCCGGTAGTGAAAGAAGAATCACCAAGAGACGAAACGATACATCATATGAGATTCAAATTGCCACCATTTGATGGAAAGTCTCCATAGACCTTAGACAATTTGAAGCTATTGCGACAGCCAATCATTGGACAGAACAAGAAAAAGCTGTTTCCTTGACTGCTGCTTTACGAGGTGATGCTGCGGATATCCTAAGATCGATTCCTAAGGGTCAAGAAAAATGTTACCAGACCTTGTTCACTCGACTAGACAAACGTTACGGAGATGCCCATCTACAACAAGTCTACAAGGCGCAACTAAGAAGTAGAGTTCAACGAGCAAGTGAAAATTTGCAAGAGTTTGAAGCAGATGTTGCTCGTATAGTGCGGTTGGCTTATCTGGAGATACCAGACAACATTTTGGAAGAAATTGCTGTAGATACCTTCGTCAATGGGTTAAAAGAAAGTGAATTACAGAAAGCTTTACGACTAGCAAGACCGAAAGTTCTAGATGAAGCGCTCGCTATTGCTTTGGAACATGAAACAGCTAGTCAAACTTCACGGAGCCATCGAGTAAGAATCAATGAAGAAGGCGACGAATCAAACGATGAACGTCTGGAAGAAATGGTACGAAAAGTAGTTCGTAACACGATGCCGAAGAGACGCGAGCCCAGATGTTGGAATTGTGGTGACGTAGGTCACATTCGCCGTAATTGCAAGAAAATGATACAACAGTCGGAAAACTAGAACGGGTCGACACCAAGGGGCAACTGCCGACCTCGAAAAACACAGCCCCCTTAGTAACTGTGAACATTACGTCCTCCGGTGGAATTCATAGCTTGTACATCGAGGGTCGTATTAATAATAAATGTAGATCGTTTTTGGTAGATACAGGTGCAACAAGAACTATAGCACGGCCAGAAGTAGTACGAGACCATCTTAAATTATCGCCTGCAACAGTAAAGCTTAGAACAGCAACTGGTGAGATAATTAATACATATGGCGAGGCTAATATGTCAGTATCCATTGGCCAGACCACAGTGAAACATAGAGTATTAATTGCAGAGATCTCCGACGAGTTCATATTGGGGATGGATTTACTAAGGAAAGTTGGGGCTGTATTGAATGTCAAAGATGGAGTTCTCGAGATCAGTGGTGAAGAGTTGCCGTTTCATGAAGACAAAGAAGATGTTATCAGCTTAATAACTACTTGCGACGTAACAATACCCGTAATAGTAAGAAAATTTTGATGACCAGACCTGATGGTTACTGCCGAGAGGGAAGTTTAAGGATGGTCGAAGATGTGAACAATGTCGAGTTTCTAACGGCAAAAGCTTTGGTGAGAATTCGAGATGTCGTTCCTGTAAGAGTTATGAATTTAAAGGGAACTGCTATTAAGTTAAGTAAAAGAACTTTGATCGGACAGTGTGTTCCCGTGCCTCCGATTTGTTCCATGAATACTAATGAGAAACCGTCGAAATCTAAGTATCCAAAGGAGCTTGTAGAGACGATGATTAAAACGTGCCAAGATCTTGATGATGAACGAAGTAAAAAAGTGAAGTCTATGTTGAAAGAATTTCAAGATGTTTTTGTCATTGATAAGAAGGATAATGGCAAAACAAGCATAGTAAAGCATAAAATTAATACCGGAGACGCTCAGCCAATCAGACAACAAACTAGACGTCTTCCATTTGCGAAAAGAGATGAAACCTAAGACATCATCAAAGATATCCCTATATCTCTCATAATGACTGCTTCTTTTAATCAAGGTTCCCTCCCCTCGTCCTGGAAATTGGCTTCAGTTACTCCTGTATTCAAGAAAAGTAATAAACTTGATTGCAATAATTATCGTCCAATCAGCCTAGTTCCTATTGTCAGCAAGGTCATGGAATCGATTATTTCGGAAGCTATGTCCGAGTTCCTTCTTCAAGAGAATGTCATTCCTCACCAACAGCATGGATTTATCAAAGGTCGTTCAACGATCACAAACTTACTTCATTGTGTAAATGATTGGTCATTATCTTTAAACAATCTGAATCCTGTCGATGTAGTTTACTTAGACTTCTCCAAAGCTTTCGATCGTGTTCCAAAACGTCGATTACTAGCTAAATTGGATCACTATGGTATCCGCGGAAAATTAAACATTTGGATACAAGATTTTCTATCCGACAGATACTTCAGGGTTCGTGTTGGGGAAGACCACTCATTAGATAAGCCAGTCAAGAGTGGAGTTCCACAAGGATCAGTACTTGGACCGCTACTTTTTTGTGTCTACACTAGTGATCTTCCGCTCATTGTATCCAGTAAGGTTTCCATTTACGCTGATGACACTAAGTTATATGTGAATCCAACTATTAACCAACATATTCTTCAACAAGATCTTGACGCAATATTCAAATGGTCCTCAGAATGGTTACTTCCGCTTAACATTGAAAAATGCGTTGTTTTACATATCGGCAAAAATAACCCATCACTTCCGTACTTTATTAATGGACATCCTTTAAACTCTGTAACCTCACACAACGATCTCGGAGTGATAATTAATAGTGACTTAAATTGGTCTGATCACATAGTGTCGGTGTGTAAACGTGCTAACTCGAAACTGTTTTTGATTCGTAAGTGTTTTGCACGCATATCTCTAACCTCTGTTAGTAAACTTTACTCAATATACGTTAGACCTATTCTTGAGTTTGCCGGACCAGTGTGGAATCCAGATCTTAGTCGCGATAAAATTCTACTTGAAAACGTTCAGCGTAAAGCCACAAGACTGGCATACGGCCGTGTAAGACCTAACTATGAAGATAGACTATTCATGGCTCATCTTACGACATTCGAGCAGCGACGTCTTCGAGGTGACCTAATTATGTCCTTCCGTATTTTAAAACATAATTTTGGGAACCTAAACAACATATTTACTTTGAATGAAGACGATAGATTAAGAGGCCATCAATACAAATTAAAGAGGGAACAAACTACTGCAAGGTCCAGGGCGAACTTCTTGCCAAACAGAATCTTTAATATATGGAACAATTTGGATCAAAACACCATATCGGCAGCTAGTGTTAACATCTTTAAAAATAAACTTGACAGCACTTTATTTTTTTTATAGGATAGGATATTTTTTCTCGGACAGCATTATTTATTTATTTATTGTGTCACAATTCAATTTTCGTTAATTGTTTAACTACTTAACTTTATAATTAGTATTAGTTTTATAAGGATCTATTTTATTTTTGTTTATTTTTGCTTTTTGGGCATAATAGGAGCTCGCTCCTCTGCCCTTATTTGTTATAAAATAATAATAATAATATGAACAAACAAGGGGTAATTGAACCATCAAACAGTCCATGGACATCACCAGTAGTGCTAGGAAAGAAGAAAGCTGGTTCTTTCTAACGACCTTCGGAGACAGTCCTTACTCAGAACAAGATCCTTATTGACAAACTTTGTCATCTCTTGAAAATCTGATTGTTCCGAGATTTCAATTTTTTGGAGATTAGTTGGCCCATTATTTCAAAAACTTTATCATGAACTCAAATTTAATATAACTGAACCTACAAGGTTTAGAGCCAAAAATCATGCTTTAATGTTAGATTTAATTTTTTTTAATGGCTCAGATCCATCGTCAGTGTGGAACTCTTTTCTTCATACTGCTGTTATAACTATTTCTGATCATTCAATTGAACGGCAACTATATAAAAATAAATTAAAACCTTGAACTAACTGTGATGACACGTGGTCAGGTTTATAGGATAGGTTAGCCTGGAGAGTGGAGGTTAGGTTATAATGAAACACCTTTCATCAGGAGCGATTAATTACAGGGACCCGATCCGTCAACTGCGCATGTGCAATCTTTGAAATGACATTAAAAGTGGGAACAATGGAAAAATCTCCAACCTAAAAAAATCTAGTTTATAAAAACGATTAGGAATAAAAATAGGAAATTTTACAATATTTATTTCTACAGGTACATAGTTGTTACATTCATAACTAAAATATAGAAAATAAATAACTTGTACTCTGAGTATAATAATAAGAAAGAAAATCACATTAACCTAATGTATATTGACGACTTATATTATTTTGTAGTAGTAGCTTATGGAGATTGTTAACTTTGCACCAGATAGTTTAAAATATTTAACGTAATACACGTTTATGAGTGAAGATAAGGATTATAATAAATTATTATATAAGTATTATTATAAACTTAAATTTATTTATTGTTGTTGAAAGTAAACAAATTATTAGTGAACTAAATTTAAATGACATATTACGGTTAATCTTGTATGGGTTGGCAAAATCGTTGTCTTCAGGTGGATGTTTTCAAAAGTTGTCTCGTTCTAAAACGTGTTTAAAATAGCTTAATTCTTCAATACTCTTCCATAAAAAACTGAAGTAATGTCGGACATAAATCAGAGTGTTTGTATTTTTCCAACTGAAGTAGTGTCCAACTTGTAATAATTTCTGTAAAATAAACTTCATTAATATAGGAGTCCTTTCGGTTTGAAAAAAAAGCTACTGGAAATCTTCCAGACACTTATTTAAATGCACATTTTCTCCACATTGCATCAGCGTAAACCTAGACTGATTTGAGAAAATTTTACCACATTCAAAACAGTTCACTGACATATTTACTAATTACGTAAATAGGGAACTATTCAAAACAATTTTTAATCGACAAGGCAAGATACCGCTTAACATTTTCATTTGAAGGTTCGAAATATTTCGAAGGCAGTCGTTTCGCACATGCGCAGTTGACGGATCGGGTCCCTGTAATTAATCGCTCCTCCTTTCATCTATCGTGTCTAGATTCAGAATGGTTTTATTTCCTCTTCCTTGCACCTGTCCGTCACGTCACTCTTACAATGTTACCAACCTGAGTGCGTTCCGAATATTTAGTTATTTACATACATCACACTAACCTCTCAGCTACACGCTTAATTTAACACAGGCGGAAGTTTCGGCGAACATATAAACTTTGTGGTTCCCTTGATTTTTTCGTCCACCGTATTTTTTCCAACTGAGTCAATTATTGCTAAAGCTATGAACAAAATTTAAAGAATCTAGCATTGCAAGATGTAATAATAAAAAAAATATCGCTACTTTGCATTATATTACTTCAAAAAAGCTGACGGATCTTTATGTTCTTCGAACAAAGAATACTAGGAATGTTTATCGGTATTTTTTTTCTCAGGTTTTTACAGATAAACCTAACGATACCATTCCTCAAATAATGTGTCCAGGTCTACATAAAAAACTCTGGAAAACATCTTACACCAGAAACAATTACATATCATTTACGGAAACTACGCAATAATTCATTTAAAGTTTGTTTAGCAGAAAATGGTTGACTTCAATTAGTGTGGTCGTAAATATTATTAAATTTATCTGGCTTGGCCTATTGTTAAGACCTTGTACCTCAGGTAAACCATTGTTACCTGAAACCGGGCCTTTTATACTATTATCGGTTAACCCAGGATGTTTATATTCGGTACTATTTGAAGTCAACCATTTACTGCTAAACAAACTTTACCAGGATTGGACGGACTAACCTCCTTTTTTCTTAAATAATATGCACTATCTGTAGCCACGCTTGTATTTCTCATAACGAATGCCTCTGTTAATCAGGATTACTTCCCTTCATTCTGGAAATTGGCTTCGGTTATTCCTATTTTCAAGAAAGGCAATAAACTTGATTGTAATAATTATTCCCCAATTGGCCTAGTTCCTATTGTTGGCGAGGTTATTGCATCCATTAATTTTGAAGCTATGAGTTTCTCCTTTAAGAAAATGTCATCCTTCACCAAAACCGCTGCTTTATCGAGGGTAGTTCAATGATCACAAACTTACTTCATTGTGCAAACGATTGGCTTTCGTCTTTAAACAATCGACACCCTATTAATATAGTCTACTTAGACTTCTCCAAAGCTTTCGATCGTGTTCCCAAACGTCACAATGGCAACTACTGATGCTATGAACTAATCTAACAAAAACTAAAATGAAAGCTGGATTCTTGTAATCCCTATGTTACTGGATCTGCCATGAAAGCATTTTGGCGAACAATATTTTTGATGTGAATTGGTATCAAAAAACATTACAGCGCTTCAACCAGAGAACACGTACAAAAAACTTCAACGCAGGAAACTCAAAAAGTTGCCTGTCATATTTTATTTCTTCAGTAGATTGAAAATAATGGATATATATCAATAAATAGATTTTTTTTTCATAATTGAACACTGCCATAATGATCACTTTTTGAACATTATTTTATCATTACATATTTTTTATTAGATCGATATATAGTGTTTCAGTAAATCAGTAAATTAAAGTTGAATCAGTAGATCTACTGAAAAATCAGTTAACCTGATAACCCTGCGAGAGGTAGTAATGGACAACGTACAGTCAGGTACAGTCACAAAACATGTCGGTCACATCGAAACTGGCTTCACTTTTCGAAGGTTTATTAAATGAACGTTACCTGTTCTCTCTCTTCCCTTGTCTAAGGTAATTCCCAAAGATTTTTTACTATTCTAATAATCAATGACGGAATGAATTTAATTAAACTTTTAATCTGTTCAAACTGTGATATTGGTATGGAAATAGAGTATGTTAATTTTTTTATTTATAAAATCGTAAAATACAAAAACTCACACGTGACTATAAAGTAAATCTTATCTAATTTTTATTTCCTAACTCGTACAACAGTAGGGGACTGCTTCTCCTCACTAGAACTACTCAAAGTGTCGACACTTTTGCTATCGGATTCTTCCTCACTGTCTGAAATACTATGTTTAATGGAATCCAACGTTTCTTCACTTTTGTACATCTTATCACCAGCATTCGGAATACCTGGCGCCTTTCTATTCTGATTCGAAGAAAACAGAGCGCCTAAAGAACCTAACGATCCCGTTGATCTAAATATTGAGCTTTTCGCAAATGTTTTTTCTTGGGTTTGATTCGGAATTCGTAGGGACTTTTTAAATTCCTAAAAAGTAAATAACATATTAGAAGTGAGTTGTTTGTGATGTTTGGTGTAGATTACCGACTGTAAACGTCCTCTCATACTTTGAAAGTCCTAAACAGCAAATAATACCAATTTTAAATTACTATTTTTAAATAATATATCTGTTGAACTTAATTAAATATAAATTACATAATGATCAGGACTGTACTAAGGTGAAGTTTTAGCCATTGAAAGAGCAGCGAAAATTGAAGTTGTTTAGCAGTTTCGCTATTTTTACTTCAATATTTCCGTGTCAGATCTGATTGAGCATTCAATTAAAACAACAATAGGTGCAAATTAAGCAAGTTTGGCATTTTTAGTTTTAAAATGTAGCGAATAAAAAACCGATTTAACTAGGTTATTAAATTTATTTTCTAGTTTATGACTTAAAGCAGAATGTAAACGAACAATTTGAGCTTTCTATCACGATGTGAAAGTGAAGCTTTAGAACTTTTCAACTTACACTTTCTTCTTAGACATTTTTTTAAAGATACCTATTTCGAATATATCAGACACTGATCAAAACTTCAATACAAAAATATATACTTTTGTATACCTATTGATATATGGTATGTCATATATACAAAGATCACTTGGAGTAAGTAGTGAAGATGGTTTTGATGTTTAGAGCGTTATGAGTTTTGAGAGAAAGATTTTGGGTTGATCAGGCGGCAAGGTTTCTTTTTTCGAATGGAATGGTGTTTAGATGTTTTTGAATGCTCCTATTGATTTTGTGGTAACCGTTTTGTAAGAGTGTTTGCTTTATTAAATTGATTTCGCATGATCTGCGATTGTCGTCGCTAAGTCTTATGGAACAAGAAACAAGAGTGTTGATATCTGAATTGAGTTGGGCGGGGTGATGATGTGACTGAGCATTGAGAAAACGGTTGTATGGGTGGGTTTCCGATACACGGAATAGGAAAAACTGTATGGTGGGTGTTTCAAGATAAGAACATCAGGGAATGGCAAAGATGCTTCAGACTCAACTTTAATCGTGAATTGAATACTGAAATTTATTCCATTCAAGTGAGAGAGGAAGAGATTTAATATGAACACCTTTACTATCGAGTGAAATGACAAAGGTGTCATTAACGTACCGTAACCAGCAGGTGGGTTTGAAATTTGATAAGGACAGGGCTGTTGTTTCGAAATGTTCTATGTAGATATCAGATATTACAGGAATTAGGGGGAATCCGATTGGGACACCTTTGATTTGACGATTGAAATGATTTTGGGATGTAAAGTAATGTAGTAGACATGTAGTGTTTTATTTTAAGAGATAATATATTTCATCAATAGGAATGTGGCTAATTGGCTACGCCAAAGCCATTATACAATAAAAATCAATAGGAATGCTTAAAATAAAGAAACAATGTCAAAGCTAATTTGTATATCTATCTATCTATATAAGGATTTTTACAGATGCTGCCGCTTTTCTTCTTTCAGCCAACGTCTCCAGTCATTTCTGTTCTCCATCTCTAAGGTCTCGTCTTTCCATGGCCTCGTCCACTTCATCCCTCCATGATCTTCGGGGTCTACCTGTTTTTCCTCCTTCCCATCGGGCTCCAATCCGAAATTTTTGCTATCCACCTTGTATGATCTGTTTTTCTCACATGTCCATACCAAATTAAATGTTTTTCTTCGATGTAGCTGAGTATATCTTGTTCTACTGCCATTCTTCGTTTTATCTCCTCATTTCTGATGCGATCTATTTTTGACACTCTGCAGCTTCTTCTCATGAACTCCATTTCAGTTGATGTCATTTTGGACCTGTTTCGTTTATTTATAAATAAATAAATAAATAAATTTGTATATCTGAGGGTGAAATAGAAAAGTTTTTCAGAAGATCAATGAAATGGAAAGAACCATCTTTAGCCGAAAACGCCTCGTCCTTTGTCAAAAATTCTTGAGACCTCAGTGCCCTTTGACGGTGCTCGTATTTTTGGAGAACAAGATACTAGTAAGTCACAAGTAAGCGGAGTAGACAAATAGAGACCCCGAACTCGAACAGAGCCATACCCGTCTTGAAAATTGCTCCAAAATGGGTACCGAAATAAATTCTCAACGTGGTTCTTTCCGAGTAATGCGTAGCTTACTTAGTGTACACGCACCCACGGAAGAAAAGTAAGATGACGAAAAAGATGAATTCTACGACACCTTGGATAAGGAATATGATTGATATTCACGTCATGATGTGGAAATAATTGTTGGGGACTTTATTGCAAAAATTGGCAAAGAGCAATTTTTCCAGTCAACTATAGGATGTGATAGCTTGCATGAAGAGTGAAATGAAAACTGATTGAGATAAATAAACTTTGCAAGCACCAAAAACATGATAGTAGGAGATAAAAGATTTCTCCATAAAATAATATACAATCGAACATGGAAATCACCTGACAACGAAACCGATAACCAGATAGATCATATCCTAATAGATGCAAGGCATTCTTCCGACCTCATGGATGTCAGAAGCTACCGAGTTCCAAACATAGATAGTGACCACTTTCTTGTAATCGCAAAAATCAGAGAAAGAATTTAAAACTTGCGAGAGTTAAAGTTACGAGAGAGTATAGGAGACAAATAGATAAGGAAAAAGAGAGCCTGGACTCTGAGGAAAATATGGAGGAATTGTGGATAAAATATAGAAACATAATAACTGAGAAAGCATCGAAAATATTGGAGAAAACCAAACTAGTTAGACAAAACGAATGGTTTGACGAGGAGTGCCAGGAAGCAAGGTAGCATTTTTAAATTCCTTGATATATATTGAAATACCCTCGTATATGTATAAGAACAAATTTACGTGATAATTAACGCAAACGTGCGTGACATACTCATATGCGCAAGTAAAGATAGGAAGCAGAACATCGATGCCATTTGGTGGGACCCCTTGTCACCGTTGCTGTTCAATTTTGCTTTAGAATATGCAATAAGTAAAATATCGTCTGAGCTGACAGGAGAATTTGCTGATCAAGGATCAAAACTGTTGCTGGCGTTTGCTGATGATATAGATGCAGTCATGCATTCTACAAGGGACGTGAGAGAGGTGTTTTCACAGCTCGAGGAGGAAACAGGTAGTCTGGGTCTGCGAATAAATGAAGAAAAGACAAAATACATGGTAGTAACCAAAAATCCAAGACTAAGAGTTAGAACATCACTATTAATGATCACAATTTCGAAGTGATAAAGGAGTTTATATACCTGGGGTCGATAATCACAGCTGACAACCACATAGAAAAAGAGGTCTCACCAAGGATAGCTGCAGGAAATAGAACATTATACTCCCTTTTAACATTATTAAGATCTAAGCTGCTAAAAATAAAATCTAAATTAACACTGCACAAGTCGATTATTCGCCCAATTATTACATAGGACAGTGAAACGTGGACTCCCCACCAGCGGGAAATCAATAAGCTTCTAGTATTTGAAAGAAAGGTTCTCAGAATAATATTTGATGGAACTGAAAACATAGTTAGACATATCAAGGTCAACTGAATAAGATGGGCAGGTCACTTGGTACGATCAGAAGATGACAGAGTGTTAAAGACAGTGTTTTTTGAACGACCAGATGGTAGAAGATCAGTATGCCGACCAAGAAAAAGATGGAAGGATGATGTTGAAGCCGATTTATCTAGAATTGGGGTACAACAATGTTAAATAGAAGCGCCAGATCGTAGACGATGGAGGGCGATAATGGATGCGGCGAAGACTCACCCCGAGTTGTAAAGCCAGTGAAGAAAAAGATATATTAGAACATCGAAGAATATTTTTAGTGTATTTCAGTTCCTATCGTACAAGTTAAAATACCAAAAAAATAATTTCAATTGCTTTTTGCGTCGCTGGAGTTAATATAAACCATTTTATAGTTTGTTTATATTTCACAAATGCGTATTTTCTCGGTATTCTTGGATCGAAGCCTCTTTTAGGATATTTTGCGCTTCCGTTCCCGTAGTAAGTGTTTTGTTTATATCAAGTTAAGCGAATGAATTTTAGAAGATAATTTCATCACTCCCGGTTAGGTCGCTGTCAGACGCAGTTGCTTACAGTGTGGATCCAAATTTTACGTCAAATTTGAAAATGTGTAGTTGCAGTTTAAGTGAGGTTTGGAAGAATTGTTGTTTCCATCCTCGTTTTGTTTCTCCCTGGTTGTCATCACTGGCTTTTTGGCAGTTTGGAGAAAAAATTGTTCGTGTGTTCGTTACGCAGAGAATTTAAGTCCCAGTTTCTACCCCCAGAATTCCAGTCAAGCCCAGATCTATCCCCAGAAATTCCAGTGAAGTCTAGTTACAGAAAATTTAAAGTAATTTAGTGAAACTCAGGTAACTTTTTTTTATTCGAACTTTTGAAGTAAAAATAGGCAATTTTTCATTAATAATTGCTTTCATAATGTAAAGAAATTGGAATAATTAAAATTATATGTCTTAGGGCGTGGCTTAGCGGTTATTTTAATTGTTCTGTTTTAAAATTTAATGTTAACATATGACAGCTAGCTTTATTATTTTTGACATCTGATAAATACCTAATCATATTTGAGATTTTTGTTGTGGTTTTTTCTTAAAGAAGGTTAACCTCCATGCAGTAACATTTGTAAGTTTTTGTGGTATCTCCACTTCTAGAGTTTGTAAACGGCTAGGACTAGTAAGTGTTTCTCTTTGTTATTTTTGTATTTACTTTTGTGACTATTAATAAGGTATCTTTGTATTGTCTATTTTTGTAACTGTTTGTGGTGAGACAACAAGAAATGTTTAGTTTTTTTTCTAAACCATGTTGTTTATTTCTCTTAACTAACTCTCTAGCCCCTTTTTTGAGTTTCATTTAAAAAGATATATTTTTAATTGCTAATAATTATTTCAATAGTTACAACTAGTTGTTGTAATCGTTATAATTTGCACCTCGAAGCAGCGTCCATTTTAAATTGCTAGAGGTCCTTCTTGTTATTTTGTTTGTTCCAAGAGACTTATGTAAGTACCCCTTTGTTTCATGTTTTTGTAGTTGTCTCAATCCAACCTCCTTGCCATTCACTTATCCACGACCCAGCTACTCCAAATAAACCCTGAGTACCGTTCGCATAAGTTTCGTTTATTTTGCTTGCCCTATCTCCACCCCCAGTAATTTCTGTCCCCAACTTTCAACCCCCTATAATGCGGTAGGCAAAATATTTCGTTACAGCAACAGATAACAAAAAGAGAAATACCTAAAGACAAATCAAGCTAGATGTATAAGAAGAGCAAAGGAGGAATATCCTAAGAAGGGAAGAAAAAAGATTACAAAGAAGAAAAAAAGGCCATTTGAAGAAAAGTTAGAAAACATAATGGCTAAGAAATCAAAACGAAATTCGAAAGTTCTACAGAAATGTAAACAAAATGAGTAACGAGTTTAAGCCAAGAATATGGAGCTGTAAGGATGGAGAAGGAAGTATCATAAGTGATACGACCTCAATCTTGAACCGATGGGTTGAATTTTTCGACGCAAAATTTAACGGCCATTATATCGAAGAAGCAGATACTACCGTAGCAGATCGAAATGATTGGAATCTATTTAACCCAAACGAAAGACCATCTACCACTGAAGAGGTTACCCAAGCCATTAAAAGTCTTAAAAAGAATAAAGCTACATTAACTGATTTAATTCCAATATCGAAAATCAATATTTGGAGCTATAAACGACCAAGTGTAGTGTGACAAAAGATATAATTACAAATTATACCAACTTTTTAATGCATAAGATGTCGTAACTTTAATTAAAACACAGCGACTTAGATGGGCTGAACACATAATACGAATGGCAGACAATATGATTGCTAAAAAGCTAACGACAAGAACTCTTATGGAAAAAGAAGCAGAGGCCGACCGCAAATTTGGTGGTTAGATGGAGTTAAGACCAACTGTATCCGGTAAAGTCCAACCTTCTACACCATATAAAAGAATAGAGAACGCATAACATCTTACAAATCTAATTTTCAGTCTCAAAGTCCACACATCCGCATAAGATTTTCTTCATATAAAAAATGCAGATTTAGCCTTCTCTATAATTATGTATTCTAATTTATTTACTCATGTTTCAGTTCAAATTTAAATTACAACCAAAATAAGTGATCCTGTTGGTTCTCTTTAGTTGTTCTCCATAAGCTGTTACTATTTCTGGTTGTATTGGCGTTGTACTAACAACCATCTCCTTTGTATTTGTGGTGTTTAGCTTCAATTCATATTCATCACACGTTGTGGTAATCCTATTAATTAGATGTTGAAGTTCTTCGTAACTATTTGCAACTAACACCGTGTCATCCGCATACCTCAAATTAATAATACAATATTGATACCACATTGAACACTATCCAATGGATTATTAAAAACGAACTCCGAATACATGTTAAATATTAAGTAGTGGGGACAAAATGCAGCCCCTGTCCTACTCTTCGTAGTTAAAGCTCTTCAGAATTATCCTGGCCAATCGTGATGTTTACACGTTGATATCAGTAAAAAAGTTTAATTATACGTAGATCTTTATTATCAATACCTGCTGCCGAGGAATAGCTAACATATCAATATTTACTCGTTCAAATGCCTTCTCAAGGTCAATAAAACACATATGTAACCTGGATAATCAACATCTCTGCTTATCTGTACCATAACCTGAATATTGAATATTCTTTGTTGCTACTATGGTTCCAAGGTTATTGTGAAACCCAAACTGCGTATCACTAAGCTGTTCTTTTATTTTTACGGTACATCCTTGACTGCAAAATCCGAAGAAATATTGTGGCATCAAGCTCATGGTTCGGTAGTCACATGTTTTCGCATTTGCTTTTTTAGGTATTGTCACAAAAGTCGACAACAGCAATTGGTTGGTATTTAGCAAGTTTCATAAATTGTATTAAAAAGATGAAGGAGAGATCTTTTATCGATTTTTCGAAAAGCTTTATAATTTCACTCGGTATTTCATCCGGCCCCGTCGCTAATCTGGTCTTTCCTAATCCTATTCCTCGTTAAATTTTGTGGATATAATACCCATGCATATTCCATGTAAAATTCAATTTTCTACATAAAGCGTGTTATAGCAGTAATTTATGCAATAAGTAAGTAGTACTTTAATTAGTAAATTATTTTAAACGACAATGAATAATATCTAATGTGTAGGTGTACACATTAGTGTAGGTGTTTAAAGATTTTCACTATCTACGATAATTTTTTTAATGTTTCCCTACAATGTATAATTTTAGCTTGTTGACCTTAAACCCTTCAGAAATTGAAATTATAGATAAATTTCGTTCCGAACGTCCAAATAAGAAGAAAACCATGTTAAATTGTTACAGAAATGTACCTGGTCTTTAGAATACATGGATCAATACGTACCTAACAGTCAAGACTCTTTAACTCTGAAAAGATTTATTTAATCCGTATATTACTTCGAAGTTTTTATTAAATATTACCTAATATTTTTAACGTATGTTAAATCTGTCTCATTTGTAGTGGAGGATGTTTTTCTTATTTTAATATATATATATATATATATATATATATATATATATATATATATATATATATATATATATATATATATATATATATATATATGTTCGGAAAGATTTCCGCCGTTAGTACAATGAAACGTAGAGCTAAGATTAATATTATTATTAAAATTAATATCAAACTCACCAGTCTTCCGGGTTGAACCGCGTCGATATCCATTTTACCGAGATTTCGGCATCCTCTCTAATGCCTTCCACAGGGCTTCCGAGGTCTCAATCTTCCGAGCCCCCAGACACTACTATACTGTTCACTGATCACTGCGCTGTCACTACTGTAAGTAGTACAGTAAGTAGTACTGTAAGTAATACAGTAAGTAGTACTGTAAGTAATACAGTAAGTAGTACTGTAAGTAATACAGTAAGTAGTACTGTAAGTAGTGATAGCGCAGTGATCAGTGAACAGTGTAGTAGTGTCTGGGGGCTCGGGAGCTTGAGTCCTCGGAAGCCCTGAGGAAGGCATCAGAGAGGATGCCGAAAGCTCGGCAAAATGGATATCGACGCGGTTCAACCCGGAAGACTGGTGAGTTTGATATTAATTTTAGTAATAATATTAATCTTAGCTCTAGGTTTCATATATATATATATATATATATATATATATATATATATATATATATATATATATATATATATATATATTGATAAAGTTGTATTTTATTAATTTTATTTTTTATTTATAATAAATGTAATTTTTAAAATATGTGGTTCGTTGTTTAATTTAATATATACCTCAGCTAGCTCAATTATATATTCTAAGCAATCTGTCACTGTGTGACGTCGACTCTGTAGTCTCCTGGTAGAGTTCAAAAAGAAATTAAACCAAAATTTACTTTAGACCTTTGATAAATTAACCCAAATGAAGCACGTTATTTATTAATATTGAACAAATTTAATATAAACAATAAAATTCGTCTGCAACTTCGGTTGCCTTTAAAAATTTACAAAAATAGGAATCGTTTAAGTCTTAACGTGGTTTAGTGACGTGACAATAAAAATGTATTACAAAATGTGGAGACTCTCTACAAGTACCTAAAAACTAAATAAATATTGCAACTTTATAAAGTGTTTAAATGAACTATAAAGAAAAAGAAAATGAACACTTTATTCCGCTGACTATTCAAATATAATCAAAATTTCAAATGATCCCCAAAATTATTGTCCAACCTCACTTTAAAACAGTTCTGATTTCTTTAAAGGAAACTAACTACTCAAAAATAATCGGTGAAACTGGAATATCAATCCTCTCTTCGGAAGTTAAGGTACGTACTATTCTATTTTTAATTTAATAATCATTAATAATTTCAATTTTTAAGGCCTATCGCAATTATGTTAATTCATGAATTTTAATTTTCTCAATTTAAATGACATTTCTATACTCCAATATAATTTATAAGTGAAATTGTTTCTCTTACTCTCTGGAACAAATTTCTGGATATCTCTGCTGTGGAAACTGTGGAAAAACTAAATTCTAATTAGACGAGTTAAAAAACACTCCCGACCTATTCCACAGTTTCAGGGCTCTCCTTCGTCCAAAAAAACCTCGTCGGCGTCCTCTCCAAAAACCAATTCCTCTTATTATCCGTTGCTAACAGCAACCAACGTTCTTTTTTTTTCTGTCTTCTATTTAAATATTTTAAACCATAAAACTGTCCTGTTTGACATATTTGTCAAGCCACATTACTTTCTCATAATCACTTTAATCACATCTAATTTGGGAATTTATAAAAAAAAATGTTTAGATATTAAACTTATTCTATTACAATACTAATTTATTCTTTTCATCTCCACATCATTGTAATTTCTTATTTAACAAAACCCCTATTAATTTAGCTCCCACAGACTGTCAAATAAACTGTCAAGCAGTTTATTTTCTGACGTTTATTAAAATTTCTATGTTTAAATATTTTTTTAAAATTCTTCTTTTTTGTTCTTTTTAAGGTTTAGACGATTCACCTAAACACTAGGCAACTATACTATTCAGAAATTATTAACACTATACCAGGTAAGTCAAAATTAATTTATTTAACAATTTACTAATCTTTTTCTCTCTTTTATTTCAGAGTCGAACCCACATTGTGATGGCTTCATGAAATTCATAAACAACAAACTCATATAAATATCCATTTAAGTTGTATATTTTTTAACATATTGAAATCATTTCAATATATATATATATATATATATATATATATATATATATATATATATATATATATATATAGTATAGGGTTTTTATCGCGATTCTCAAAGAATTAGTTTGTAAGTACTTTTTTAAAATTATAAATTATCTTTATTATAACTATTATGAGACATATATCTAATATAAAAAATATAAATTTAAAACAATCTATCTAAAATTTGAAATTCTTACAATTATTAAATTATGTTAACAAAATTTGGTACCTTTCTATCACTAAATGCCTAGTACCTTTGATTGTATATAGATATTATAATTTAAAATTCTTGTAATTTCTATATAATATAGTATACTCCTGTATTGAACTATTGAATTAATTTACTCTCATACTCTCCAACTGTATCTGACTTAATGAATTCTTCTTAGTTAATCCTTTCTTCTAATTTAATTTAATTATAACTGTCTTGAACTAACTTTCTTGATAAATCTAATTTAATGACTTAATTGTAACTGACTGACTGACTTCTTCTCACTTAATCCTTTTTTCTATTCCTTCTATCTATTCCTTGGCGAGTTCCTGGTTTAGGGATAAAAATAATTTGCGCAAACTTCTTTGAATTGGATAATAACATACGCGTAGCATATTATTATTTGTTAGGTGTTCAGCAAAAACTTTTTCTTTTTCATCATCTGATCGACTCCAGCTATTTCAGTGTCAAACGTTTAATTTCTGAACGTTTGCAGTGATGTGGTTAACTTGTGAATTAACCTATTTTATGTAAAAGTTTACTACATCAGAAGTAGATTGCCAAGCTGTCTTTTGAATAATTAATGTTGTTATATACTGTACTGAGGCTTCGACAACACCTGTTTATTAAAATTTTTGGTTAGGTTGATGCTGTTGTTTTTTTTTATTATCGGCTATAACTTAATGTAATTGTAATGTTATCAGACGGCAAGTCGAAATATTCGATCTATTTCACAGTAGATTGCTGATATTAACCTAATAACGGCAAAGTCTAAAAAATCAGGTATTTTGTTTGGGTCTGTTTACCAGTAAGTCGGTTCACCTGTTGAAAGATAACTTATACTGTTGTGTAACCCTAAGAACATTTCACCTTTTAGGGGTGGTAAGTCTTGAACACAAGCTATGTTTTTAGAAATCCAATCCCTTACTACTATGAATTGTGACTCCTGCAAAAGAAGATATTCTTCATACTCTTCTAAAGAAATGGTATGTCTTGGTGGAGAGTCGATTGCCGCTATTGTTACCGGTCGGTCATTAATTTTGGACTTACAGCAGTACTTTTTATTTTTTCTCTAGTATAAGGTTTAATTGCAAAGTGTTTAATGGGTTTTCTTTGGATAATTACTGTCCCAGCGTGAACACCTTATTCTGGATGGTTGTATAGTATATTGTATATTGTTAGATATTTACAATTATTCCTTTAGTGACATCTCTTTCTGAAATAAGTAAAATATCTATTTTATTTGTTACAAAAATAATTTTACTTCTAGCCCATGGTTACTTAGTCCGTTAGAGTTCCAGGAAGCAATTCGGGGTGACTGTTTCATTGCGTTAATTAATTCATTACTTTCGTATAGTAATATAGTACGATAGTTTAGCATCAAATATGGATTTTTTTCTATTAATTGCGAATGATAAGTTGCATTGTTCATTACAATTATAGCATTTTCTAAACTATTAAATATAATTTCAAGACATCCGCAGTTATTTTTTCAAGGTAGTTTTTTATTGATGTCGATTCAAAATCTTGTAAATCAAATTCACCGAACTCTTTATCGCATGTAATATGCGATTTTTAGCTACATCGATAATATGTTATGAAAGTTTTACTATGGATTTGATTACTTTTCTCCTGGCATATTGTCCAATTCAATGTCCTTCATCTAGAATAATCTAGATAATAATTGTCATTTCATTTTGATAATAAATATATATGCCTTCCCTCATACCTATATTTTTGAGAATATTTTATACTTCATCCTAATACATTTCAGCATCTGCAATGTATTAGTTCCTTGTCGATTAACACTGATTACCGATTTTGCATCTCACAACAAAAATCACCGGACCAAACCAAATCCGATAGCAAGGATCAAGCCACAACGGTTCTTCTCAGAGCCAACACTGACAGTAGCGAGCATAAAGATCGAGGGCATCACTACAGCCAAACAAGACATCTTATCAGAATTCTGCAAGAACACGAAATGTGAGGTACTGTGCATCCAGGAAACCCACAGAGACCTAACTGCAGCGAGACCGAAAGTCTCTGGTATGAAACTGCTTGCGGAGATACCACACAATAAGCATGGGAGCGCGGTATTTGTGAGAACTCAAACCATAGTCTCATCTGTGGAAACAACAAATGTACACGGTATAGAGATAATAACCACTGAGATCGGAAAATGCACAATAACCTCGGTATACAAGCCCCCAAACTAGCCTTTTATATTTTCACCCCCAACTAATTCTCAATCACAAGCCAATCAGCTTATACTGGGAGACTTTAACAGTCACAGTTTACTCTGGGGCTATGCAGATTCGGACGCAAATGGAGACGCAGTAGAAGCATGGGCCGAAACGGGTGGCCTCACGTTAATCCATGATCCTAAACTTCCACCATCTTTTCATAGCAAAGTTTAGAAAAGAGGATATAACCCGGATATCTGTTTTTCAAGCAACAACCTCGAAGACCGATGTACCAAAGTAGTTTATTGTACCAATGTACCAATTGATATAAATATCTTCCCAATTGTCAGACCACAAGCTATTCCATTCAGAAGGAGATTTAACTTCAAAAAGGCAAACTGGCAAAAGTATGCAGACATGCTAGATTTTGAACTACTACGTCTTGAACCAAAAGTAGAGAACTACGAAAAATTCGTAGAGGTACTCAAAAATGTGTCTAGAAAAACTATCCCTAGAGGATGTAGAAAACAATATGCTCCCGGGATGTCCAGCGAGTCCAAAGAACTAATGGACAGGCCAGACCCTAGAGTTTAAAACGTATAAAACCTTGAATAGGATAAGAACGGGGGTTGCTACAGTAAAATCAAACATGGCAAAATGGGGAAAAATAGACCAAGATGATGTGAACTGTGACTGTGGAGAAACACAGAATATGGAACATCTTCTTACATGCAGAAACTGTCCTCATCGATGTACCCTTGAAGATTTGTGGCCCGCCAACAAAGATGGAACCGACGTAGCCCAATACTGGGCCGAAATTTTATGAATGACTTGTCCGGACACGATAAAGTAAAGTAAAGTAACAACAAAAATTTAATTTGTATAATATTTTCCATACGTGTTCGTGTTTAATTCGTCTTCATCATGTAGTAGATAAAAAACATTTCGAGATAAAAAATACTTACATTTTTTTATTTTTTTTTTTTGTAAGTGTTATAAATACTACACTTTGTTGATTTTTGTGTCAATAAACATCTTTAACGTATACATTTGTTTACCTTATTATGTTATCATATCAAAATAAACTGTGTAGATTATACCAGATAAGTATAAAACATATAAAAAATAATAAGCTTTAAGTACATAAGTAAATATATGTTCTTAATATTATTTCTTTAGAATGATTTTCACCTCTAATTATTTCTTAGATATTAAATATTTCCAAACTTCTTACGTTAAATCTATACTGTGTTTACTGGAGTGTTTAATAGTATTTGCGTTTCCAATAACCAGCTATCTTTTCATATCTTTAGTGGTTTTTTTGGTAGTCTTTCCTGCTGGCTCTCCGCTCTCATAATAATGATTATACTATTGTCCTCCACTCTCGTTACATGTCTGTTTATATTCATTTTCGTTCTATATATCATAGTTCCTATCGTACTATGTCTTGAATATCGTATTGTTGTGTTATGTTATCATCGTTTCTTATTCGGTTCCATCTAGTTTTCTCCTCTGTGGATTTTAATGTTTTTTATTTCCGTTGCTTTTCAAGCCTGTTTTGTTTTCAATCCTAGAAGCTTATTGCTCTACTTGTGTTACGTATCTTAATCCACCCGTAGCGGCTGCGTGTCTTATATATAGTTAGATAGGTATTTCATTTTGTTTGTTGATATCATCTTTATAATCTTCAGCAATCTGTTTGAATATGTATAAATCTCTGTAAGTCTTCACTATTTGTTATTAGTACAGCATAGTCTGCGTAGCAAATGATGGTAATGTTTGTGTTCTTTATCTTGTACCCATTAATTTTTTCTAATTTTACTCCATCTTTTAGTTGGTCCGTTATAAAATTTGAACAGGAATGGGAAGTTGTCACCTTGTGTTGCAACTGTTTCTTCAGTTTTTACGAATGTCCTTACATTTTTTTGTTAAAAAAACAAAATTTGTTTATAGTACTGTTTGTATTTTGAGAACGATTTCCGAAGTGGAAATTGAAACGTCAATAAACGTATTTTTATCTTTAATTGTGGCTTATTCCCAGTTTAATAGTAATTAATTTACAATGCCACAAGAAAATAGCTTCAGAACAATATCAAATAGTTGGAAGTAAATCTATGATTTTCTTGGTTCTTTTTCACTACTTAAGACTAAATAAAATATTTCATTTACTTTAGACCACATGGTCAGTTGCTGTGCTAATTTTTTAAGTTTTAAGTTGCTATATGTTGTTAGTTAATTGATTGTTTATACAATATCACCGTATAATGTCCATTTACTTGAGTTTTATTCACAAACTTGTTGTTACGATTTTAAATGTTATGGCATATAGATCTGTAAATATTTTATGACTAATTCTTTTTTTATTGATTCTCGTAATTTGTAGGTCAAAATCTACCTGAGACACGTTGGGTTCCCCTTCGCTATAACAGCGACGAATACGAGTTTTCTGGAACCGCTTCGATACCAGTTGTTAGATAATTGCCGCTCTGTCTACAAGAGCCTCGTAAATACGAGATGATTCTATGAAGGTCGCCGAACTTTCCAGATAGCGGAAGTTTTTGTATATAAACGACACATTTTTATTTTGTTAAGCAGTCATAAGAAGATCGGAAAACGCGATTTAATTGTAACGAAACGTAAATAAATTATTTGTAATATAAATTAGAATTAATAAAGACTTTAATAAATTCGTAATTAGTTATCGTGAGTTTTAATAAATTAGAATATAGACAATAAATTAGAATAAAGACAAATAAATTAGAACTACATAAACATACAACAGTGGTGTACAGGAGTGGGGTTGTAGATACATTTAATTTGAATTTTTAAAAAGAAGTGAAATTGGTGAACGATGGCTACGATTTACGAGCTCACAGTTACGAATCTAAGAAGGCATCTTGAAGACAGAGAATTAGCTTCTACCGGAAAAAAGACTGAGTTAGTCCAACGACTAAAGAAAGCTTTGAAGGAAGAAGGTTTGAATCCGGAAACTTATATATTTGAAGATGCTGTCATCTCGTCGGTTTCGAAAGTTTCTTCCGACGTAGCCAAAATCTCTGGTGATGTAGCCAAAGTTTGCGGTGACATCGCCTCTTTAGAGGACAAAATTTCTAACGAGATCTCTTCCCTAGAAAGCAAAGTTTCAGCTAACATCTCCTTGGAAATCTCTAAAGTCACTTCTGAGATGTCTGCTCTCGACGATAGAGTGTCTTTATTAAAAAACCAAGTTGCTGCCGATATGATGGCTTTCGAAGAGAAGATATGGAAAGAGTTGGAAAGGAAGATTGAGGGAACAGGAACAACAGAGAGAGTAAACAATCCAATTACCATAGAGACAAAAGAAGACGAGACGAAATGTAAGTTGGAAACACGGCCGAAATTTGAAGGAAGTGGAAGTTCCGTTCATGTCAAAGTCCCAACTTTCGACGGAAAATCATCATGGAACAACTACATGAAACAGTTCGAATCAGCTGCAAGAGCGAATGGATGGTCAGAAAAAGAAAAGGCTGTAAACCTGACTATAGCTCTTCGAGGAGATGTCTTAGATGTGCTCCAGACCATAGCCGTAGAGGAGACGGATGATTTCGAACAACTGAAGAAGAGGTTAAATATGCGATATGGCCACGGACACTTGGAGAATGTATATCAGTCGCAGCTCAAAAATCGAAGACAAAAGAAAGATGAGGCTCTTCAAGAATATGAAGTAGATATTGCCAGATTAGTGCGATATGCATATCCAACAGCTCCCGAAGACATGATGGAAAAGTTGGCCATTCAAACGTTTATTGATGGTCTTCGTGATCATGAAATGCAGAGAACACTACGATTAGCTCGTCACAAGACGCTGATGGATGTCTTATCTGCCGCCCTCGAATACGAGTCAGCTACGCAGGCCTCTGGCGGGTATAGCAAAGTTAGGACTGTAAAAGAGGAAGGAGATGAAGATAAACTTGACCAGCTCTTTAATATGATAAAAAGCATGACACACAAGAAAACGAAGACCATAAGACCGAAGACAAAACCAGAACGCGTCGGCCTTAGGGGAGCAGCTTCGACCCAGAACTTTACCAAAGACCCTCTGATACTAATAGCTTCTTTGAAATGTCGTGAAGATAGTGTATATGTAGATGGAGAAATAAATGGTAAAAAGCCTACGTTGTTGGTGGATACTGGAGCGACCAGAACCATTATACGCCCGACAGTTATAAACAGCCGAAAGAAACTGTTACCAACGAGGTTGCGACTTCGGACCGCCACAGGTGAAAATGCCAACATTCATGGAGAAATCCAGGTACAATTAGGAATTGGAGCAGAAAAGTTCGTCCATACTGTTATAGTTGCTGACATCGAAGAGGATGTTATGTTAGGAATGGACGTAATGAATACGCATGGATTCCAATTGGATTTTAAGAATAAGGTCATCAAAGTTGGTAACGAGGAGGTATTTCTTCATCCACGTGATGACAACACTATGCAAGCAGCCGTTAAAGAAGATACGGTCGTGCCTGCGAGAAGTGAAACGATCATAGTAGCGCGGCTACAGGGAATTGTGGACGAAGGAACACCTGTTATGATGGAGCCTTGGAATCATGACGATGAAGTTGGCCGTGGAATCATAATTGGAAAAGAATTGGTGACTTCGGCTAAAGAAATTCCTGTGAGACTTATTAATGTCAATGACTACCCAGTGACCATCAAGAAAGAGACAAAAGTAGGAACTTGTGTACCTTTCACATCCATAATCCGTCAGACGACAACGTCTGATAATTCCAACGATAAATTTGATCAAATGGTCGCAGTTGCTGGACAGTCTCTGAATCAGATTGAAAAAAGGAAATTAAGTGAATTTCTTCGGCAGTATCGTGATATTTTCGTACCGAAAGGAGGAAAGACGGGAAGAACTACCGTTGTTAAGCATAAAATTGATACTGGTAATGCTAAGCCAATTCGTCAAACAGCTCGACGTTTACCACAGGCGAAAAGAGAAGAAGCTGAAACGATTGTTCAGGAAATGAAGAAAGACGGGGTGATAGAACCTTCTACGAGCCCATGGGTCTCTCCGGTGGTCCTGGTTAAGAAGAAAGATGGAACAACGAGGTTCTGTATGGATTACCGTTTGCTGAACAACGTTACCAAGAAAGATAGTTATCCTCTGCCTCGGATCGATGACACATTAGACACATTGGCTGGAAGTAAACTATTTTCTACTTTGGATTTGAAGTCTGGATACTGGCAGGTAGAAATGGACCCGGTAGATAAAGAAAAGACAGCCTTCACCACAGGATCTGGATTATGGCAATTCAACGTTATGCCATTTGGACTTTGTAACGCTCCTGCGACATTTGAGAGGCTTATGGAAAATGTGTTGAGAGGGTTATCTTGGAAAACATGCCTAGTTTATCTAGACGACATAATCGTCTTGGGGGAGACATTTGAAGACCATCTGAAGAATTTAGAAAACGTTTTTAATCGACTTAAAGCTGCCCAATTGGTGTTAAACCCCAAGAAATGCCAGCTATTTCAAGGTAAAGTCAATTATCTGGGTCATATAGTCAGTAAAGAAGGAGTGGCTGTGGATAAGGGAAAAATCGATTCTATTAAGGAATGGCCAAAACCAACTGACAAACACCAAGTGAGAAGTTTTCTGGGACTATGTACTTACTACCGGAGGTTTATTAAGAAGTTTGCAGATATCGCTAAACCATTAACGCGACTTACAGAGGAAGCAAGAGAATACCGCTGGGATACAGACTGCCAGAATGCCTTTGAGACATTAAAAAAGCATTTAATCACAGCACCAATTTTAGGGTATCCACTGCCAGAAGGAGAGTTCATCTTACATACAGATGCAAGTAATGTGGGAATTGGAGGAGTGCTGTCTCAGATTCAGGGAGGACAGGAAAGAGTCCTTGGATATTTCAGTAAAGTTCTCTCAAAACCTGAGCGGAATTATTGCGTCACGAGAAGAGAACTTCTGGCAGCAGTGAAATCAGTAGAGCACTTCTATTAATACCTCTATGGAAGGAAGTTTTTAATCCGAACCGACCATGCCGCCCTTAAGGGGTTGATGCAGTTTAAGAATCCAGAGGGTCAGATAGCCAGGTGGATCGAACGACTCCAAGAATATGATTTTAAGATTGAGCACCGGGCGGGAGTTAGCCACCGAAACGCTGATTCTCTTTCCAGAAGACCATGCCCATCAGAGTGTTCCCACTGCAACAAAACGGAATCCAAGGAAGCAGCAGTGCTAAGAACGACGGTGGTCCACGACGACTGGACGCATACCAAGATCAGGGAAGAACAAGAGAGAGATCCAGTTATACAGAAAATCCGAAAATGGAAAGAGGAAAACCGTCGACCACCTTGGCAAGAAATATCGAACCTAGGCTAAGTAGTTAAGACGTATTGGGCCCAGTGGGACTCATTTATCATGGAAGATGGCTTGCTCAAACGAGTCCTGGAAAATGATGACGGTTCAGAGAAGAGAAGACAGTTGGTGATTCCAAAGAGCAGAACAGCCGAAGTACTTCGTCAGTTACACGACAGTCCATCAGGAGGGCATTTTGGTGTGAAGAAGACCCTTCAGCGAATTCGGGAACGGTTTTATTGGATGAACAGTTCCGACGATGTAAAAGACTGGTGTAAGAAATGTACTATTTGTGCTACGAGTAACGGGCCTTATCGGAAAAGGAGAGCTCCTATGAGACAATATAATGTTGGAAGCCCGTTTGAAAGAATAGCTTTGGACATTGCTGGGCCATTTCCAGAAAGTGATAATGGAGGCAAGTACATGTTGGTAGTAATGGATTACTTCACTAAGTGGGTCGAGATTTACGCACTTCCAGACCAGAAGGCGGCCACCGTTGCAGATAAGTTGATCCAAGAATATATCAGTCGATTTGGAGTGCCTTTGGAGATCCATAGTGACCAAGGCAGGAACTTCGAAAGCGATCTATTCCAAGGGATATGTGATCGACTAGGTATGAAGAAAACAAGAACTACGGCTTATCATCCGCAATCGGATGGTATGGTAGAACGGATGAATAGGACAGTTGGCAAGTATTTGACAAAGATGGTATCCGATCATCAGCGAGACTGGGACCAATATCTTCCGTTCTTTACAATGGCCTACAGATCTGCTGTTAATGAGTCAACAGGCCAGACACCAGCCAGAGTCCTATTCGGACGCGAGATGCGACTACCTTGTGATCTAGAGTTTGGGTGTCGACCTGGAGAAGATGTAGCAGGTGAAGATTATGTGATCGAATTACGAAGAAGAATGGACGATGTACACGAGTTAGTCCGTTCCCATCTCCAGATCGCTAGTGACCGAATGAAGAAACGGTACGATACGCAAGCCGAAAAGGGGTGTTTTAAGAAGAACGACAAAGTCTGGCTTTATAATCCCAAAAAGCGAAAAGGTTGTTCCCCCAAGTTGCAGCAGTTTTGGGAAGGTCCATACCTCATTATGGAAAAGATCAATGATGTCATTTATCGAATAAGCAAGATTCCGAGGGGAAAGCCGATGATAGTACACCATAACCGGCTGGCGTCTTTCGAAGGTGACCACGACGTAGATGAAGAAGTGGAAGTAAACCAAGTCCAAGATGTGTCTGACTTCACGTTTGAGGAATTCATGGGTGCCTATGGAGGTACCGGTAAAGCAAGACATGGTGTTACCACTGAAGAAAGGCAAGATCTACTCGCGCTTCCCGATGACTACTCACTGGCCCTTACCATCCCGGCCAGTATCAAAGACGCACCAGGGTTGGCATCCGTCTTTCGAAGGAAGTTCGGTCGAGTTGCAGAACTTCAATGCCAAGTGCCAGCTCCCGGTAAAACCTTGAAACTCCAAGATGCGTCACGTTACCTTTTCTACCTGGTAACAAAAGACACTGCCCGTGACCAACCTACCTACCAAGATGTATGGGAAGCCTTACTCCAGTTGAGAGAACACGTACTAGAGTCCGACATACAAAAGTTAGCCATGCCGAAGTTGGAGTGCCGCCAATTAGATTGGAGGGTTATACGAAATATGGTGGAGGAGATCTTTAAAGACACCGAAGTCCAGGTGTTAGTCTGTTGCAATCGGCATAGTTCCTGGTGCGGAGAGAAAACCGTCCCTTGTCATTTTTATACAACTGGAAGTTGTAAAAGAGGGTCCAGTTGCCGATACCAGCATATCGTTCCAGTTCCAGTCCCGACAAGGTTCCAGGAGGAACCATCTTTTAAGAGGGGGGCAATGTTACGATTTTAAATGTTATGGCATATAGAACTGTAAATATTTTATGACTAATTCTTTTTTTATTGATTCTCGTAATTTGTAGGTCAAAATCTACCTGAGACACGTTGGGTTCCCCTTCGCTATAACAGCGACGAATACGAGTTTTCTGGAACCGCTTCGATACCAGTTGTTAGATAATTGCCGCTCTGAGTACAAGAGCCTCGTAAATACGAGATGATTCTATGAAGGTCGCCGAACTTTCCAGATAGCGGAAGTTTTTGTATATAAACGACACATTTTTATTTTGTTAAGCAGTCATAAGAAGATCGGAAAACGCGATTTAATTGTAACGAAACGTAAATAAATTATTTGTAATATAAATTAGAATTAATAAAGACTTTAATAAATTCGTAATTAGTTATCGTGAGTTTTAATAAATTAGAATATAGACAATAAATTAGAATAAAGACAAATAAATTAGAACTACATAAACATACAACATTGTTAATATCTTTAACTGCTACATGTCTTTTTAATGTAACATTTATAACATCGTTTCCATGATTGTGTGGTTCTCATATTGTACTTTTTAGATGAACTGATGATGCTTTCAGAATACGAAAGCGAAACGTCTTCAAAATAGATAAAGTTGTATAAAATAAATGAAATTATTTGCTACGTAATTATTTTAATTTTTCGAAATAAAGTATTTAATTGAAATTAAAGCAAGCTATATGCATACACGTTTCTTTTTTTAAATTGTCATACAAAATCTATATATATATATATATATATATATATATATATACATGCAAACAATAAAACACTGAAAACTTTAGTTTTCAAAACTTCGACAAAATTTATTATCACTACAGCTGTTTGGGAAGAGTGCCTTTCTCAAGTGATCTATTTTTGGCATACGTTTACACTTTATATTATTAAACTAAATAAGTTAAAGAGCGGTGAACGATTTGTCTCAAGGTGGTCATTCAGAATTATGCCTTTATTTTTTAATTTGTTTTTCTTCCAAATTTCCATAGATGCTAATAAAGATAGCTTAAGGGCTTTATTTTGAATGTGAAGATTTTCAAATTAGTCATTAAAAGAATGATTATGGTCTAGAAGGTGAAGTGCGTACGTAGCATGTTTTTTTATTATTGAAAGCCCTTTTGCATTCCGCTATCCGTTTGTTAAAAGTTCTACCAGTTTGACCGATGTAAGTTTTTGAGCAGTCGCCACATTTAAGTTTGTATAATCATATTATATTATATTACATCACTGTGTAAGTGGTTTTTCTTTTGGCTCTTTTTGTTCTTAATATATTTGCCTAATTGTTGTTTGTTCTGAGAACTATTGTTATTCTTTTCTTTTTTTGTGTTTGGTTATTTTTTTATATCTTGCCTGTATATGTAATCGAGCAGAAGGTATGTGGTTTTTTATCTTGTGGTACAAATATTAATTTCAAAGCAGTATTATGTAGTTTTTGATTTAAAATTGTATTTATTGTTTGTTGTATCCATTGTTTACTGCTATTTACTTAATAATATGCAATTCTATTTCGAAGTTGTTTTATAACATGGGAATTTCTGTTAATCTATGTAATATACTATGATAGGCTGCCAACGGATGTTGTGTAGGATAAGATGATGAATTGTAGTAGAGTCAGTATGGGTATGTTATCAACTTAAGCAAATATGTTAAGAACAACAAGAACAAAAAGCAAAATCACTTACACAATGGAGTATACAAACTTAAATGTGGCGACTGCTAAAAAAAATTACATCGGTCAAACTAGTAGAACTTTTAACAAACGGATAGCAGAGCACAAAAAGGGCTTTTAATAATAAAAAAACAGATTCTACATAAACACTTCACCTTCTAGACCATAATCATTCTTTTAATGACCAATTTCAAACTCTTCACATTCAAAATAAAGGATTTAAGCTATCTGTAATAGAATATATAGAAATTAACAAATTAAAAAATACAATTATAAATTTATGTTTTCCACTACGATTTCCGTAGTGGAAAACGCATGCCAAAAATAGATCACTTGAGAAAGGTACTCTGCCGAAACAGCTGTAGTGATAATATTTCGATCCATGCAACGAAGACTATTGTCAACTCAATTTTGGTTGAACTGAGATAATCGCGTTTGAAAATTTTCGCAAAGATTTCGCTCTCAGAAATGATGATATCTTTGCAAGAAATACGTCTTAAATTTCTGATATATTATATATAGCAAAAACACATTTCTTTTGCTAAATTTTGTAGACTTACTATAGTTTTCGTCGAAGCAATTAAGGGAAAAAATATGTAGTAACATTTAGTGAAACAAAACAGTACTGTTTAAAAAAATGACAATAAAAACATTTCTAAAGCTAATCGGAAAAACTAAAATTAGTCTTGTTCATATTCTTCATTATTCTCACTTTCTGTTTCCATATTTCGACTACTTTTAATATTCTGACCCTTTTGTATTTTCGTTCCATTATCGGCTGAAAGGGAAAAGTAAAACTTAGAAATGCTATAAAGACTGTTTCCTGTGGGTTTACATAAGTCAAGCAAAATATTTAATTTTTTTGGCATTTATTGGAAGCAAGCTTGCATAAAGTGGGGGCAATTCTTTAGAATTATAGTTTTTTAATGTATTTCTTTGAGACTTTAATAAGGTTATTCTTTTCAGCTCATCGGCATAGTTATATTTGAACTTCATGTTATAAGGTATATCTGATAAAAAGTGCACTTCTTTAATCTTGCTTATTTTTGGCTTTTCTCCGCCATTACCCTTATCTCAATTTTCTAATTTTACCTTTTGTTTTAAACTAAAAAAGTCGCTTTGTGCCATTTCTTTTACAATGTATGGCTTTCCAGACACTTTTACCATAAGAATCAACATGATCCATTGATCATACTGCTGATTGCTGCTTTTTGGCATTTTTAATAACAACATGCATGCTGTCTCCTTCGTGTTGTGTATTCTCTGTTTCTAGAAATCGATGAATTATTTGAATATTAAGTTGCTGTAAAACGGTTGCGGTTTTGTCCGCCACAATTATCAGAATGAAGAATAACCTTTTTGAATCCATTTTCTTTTTGATGTTTTAAAAAACTTAAAATGCTTATTTTGTTTGGTCCCGTTTTCGCAATTACCTCGTGCCACACATAACGGTAGCCTTTATTATTTCCCATATCATAAATTGTGAAATTATATGTGGCGAGTTAACTCTTGTAATAAAAGCTGCTGACAGAAGATTGGGGTGTTACGAGGACTTTCAGTAAATTGAAACAAGCGGCACAAACTGATTTATCGTCGATCGCCGCTTCCTTATCTGCATCCTTTAAAACTCTGGCAGCAATTTTATTAAAAATGTGTTTATCAAACCTATCTTTTAGTTTAATTTTATCTTCTGTACTTGCTAGTGGATAGGCTGTACAGAGGATGCATTGGTCCTTTTTTGGTTTGAAAGGTGCAAGATCGAACTCAGCATTAATAATTTCCCTGTATTGTCTCAAAATACCTATTTTTACATTTCTTTCTTGCATGCATTCTACGTAAAATCGATGAATTATTCCAACGTTAAGACCCTCCTCCAAGTACGTTTTTGTTAACTTTTGTCTGGTGTAGTGGGAAGGCACCACAGGAAAAAGTTGAATGTGATTTCGTTCGTATGGATTTTAAGATGCTTTCATCAATTTTATTTGGTCTTGTAGCGTGCTTCCGTGACTTGGGTCACGTTATGAGAAATAATAAATTTAGAGTACTACAGCTGATCGTTCAAGGGAAAATAGACAGCAGAAGGGGTCCAGGGAGGAGAAGACACTCGTGGTTCCAAAACTTGCGGCAATGGTTCGGATTGTCATCTGCTGAACTATTCAGATCTGCCGTAAACAAAGTCAGAATAGTCATGTTGATTGCCAACGTTCGGAACGGACAAGGCACATGAAGAGGAAGAAGCGTGCTTCCCTCTTCTATCTGCATCAAGCGATCCATTGTTTCCAATTTTGCTAAAATCGGTTGTTATCCACTGTTCGGATATTCCATAAGTATTGAGAAGCATAGCTTTGCACACCGGTATATCGTTATTTTTAAGAGCTGGTATATATTTTCTAAAGAAATTTCGTCTTGAATTGTGGTCTCTTTTTCTCACTTGCTTTTTATTCACTTTCTTATCCACGTATCTTGCTATGTTATCCCATTGTCTAGTGTGATCACCTATTTTCCAAAATTCGTCAAACAATATCTTTCTATTTGCTTCACCTATCTTCTCTCGACATTTATTTCTGCAATTTTCTTTGCATGGCTTTTTCATCTGTCTGACAGGAATAAGTTGACCCTTACGGTTTTTTTGTTCGATGAGAGTTCGTGTTTAGATCTTTCTTAGCCTTAACATCAAGCCACCTACTTGCATTTCTTACACGCTTGTTACCTGTTTTTTCTTTAGCCGTTATTTTATGCTTTCTATAGACCTTGACACCCTGAATTTGACTTTTGAGGTCAGTATCTGGCATATTAGATGAGTCAAAATCTGATGTTTGTTCAGATTCATAACTAGAATCGAGATCTGAATTATCTGACAAGTTCTCAATAAAGCTGTTGATATTATCAACAGTTATATCAAGTAATAATGATATACCTGTTTGTGCAGTATCAGCACTGATGTGCTGGTCTGTAGAATGGTTGCTGAGAACTAAAGTTGTATCATACGTATGAAGTTTTATTTATCATACATGTACTTGTATGACTAACACAAGTCAATTTAGTGATTGGAAAGTCGCCGGATTTAAAAAAAAGACCTGTTAAAATACATACATAATAAAAAAATCTACCTACATGCCTAAATTCACTGGCACATTTGTTAATTTTACAGGCATAAGTAAACTTGATTTTCGTTTCATAGAGTGTAATGCACACGTGCTAGAAGGGCATACTGTAAGAAATAAAATGAAGATAGATCAAACTTACCTGAATCTAATGACTGTTTTTCACATAAGTTTTTTGCATTGTGCAAAATTGTTTGTGCTCTTGATTTCATTTTAATTCGCGTAAAAATAACTATTTTCATACAGCAGCTACTTTAAATTTTAAATCTTTATGTTTATAGTAGTATGTAACAAACATAATCTACAATCATGGTGAAAACTATAGTAAGTCAAACTTGCAATACCTTCCGCTCTTTCTTGCAACGAAGACTACAGTAACTCAACTTACTATAGTTTTCGCCTGCATAATTGAGGGTCAGTAAACTTACTGTAAACTTACTTAAAACGTTTTACTGGTTTCCTTAAAATTTGTACCTCAGCTACCATACTTTTCTTCCAAATAAAGCTCAAAAAGAATAATAATAATAATACCATAATCGTAAGTCAAATATAACGTTTTTTGAGTTACTATAGTCTTCGTTGCATGGGTCGAATTATAAAAAAAAATTGTGGAAGTATATATATATATATATATATATATATATATATATATATATATATATGTACAATATTTTTGAAATAGTTGGAAGTTTTGAAATCAAAAGTTTTCGGTGTTTTATTGTTAGATAAAATGAATTTCCATCAAGTAACGGTCAAATCCATCAATACAAACCTCTAAATCTGTCTCTTCGTTTATAGCTTGAACATCATTATATCCTTTCGTCAAAATCTCCAAACATTTAGCATGGTACCCTATTTCCGTAAACATAAAATCTAAGAGAATAGCTTTAATATCGTGCAGTTTTTGCTTTTCAAAGGTATTTGTCTTTTCTTCTAGTATCTGGATGGACTTTGATACTTCAGCAGTGGCTTTTACCAGTTCAGTTTCAGCTTGAATCTGAACGAAATAAAAATAAAATTAAAATCTTAAAATAATGTGTTCTAAGGATATTTTATAAAAATCTTAAAACTTTGGCAAAGTATATTTTGTGAGATAATATTTTTATGCCTCGATTATTGTTTTAAGAATGTTTTTCAATTTATGTGGGGTTTTTCGCAAAATATAGTTATGTAAATATATTAAGATATCATTCAAATAAAAACAAAAGATACAACATTAACAAATAGAAAAACCAAAGGGACAAAATTGGCTGGTACTTGCTACATTGTAGATTATACATAAAGGGGTTTTTTGGCCTCGTAGACCTTTACACATACCAATACCAACCTAAAAAATATTTTTTGCATCTACCTGAAATCTATATATGTGACTTTCGAATAGGCCTGGATATGCTCCTGTGATCAACCTTCATTTGAGTAGAAGCCTTTCTTCAACATGTACTTACATCTTTCCTTATTAATACAATTAATTACAAATAAGAAATTTATTGGCATTCACGGCGAAACCACGAATGACAAAAGAAGGCTAATGTAATCTGGGTGTCGCTTAATACCCGGAGTTCAGTCGTCTACTCGTGTTCACCTCACAGAATTAGCGACCAAGAATATGACGTGTATTAGTTGCGGTTGTGAAAGGTTCAGCTATATTTGCTTCAATTAAGTTTAAATACAGTACATGCCTTCAGTTTAAATACTTTAGGACATCCAAAAAAAATTGGTCCCTAACAACTCCACAAATTCCGCAGTTTTCATTTGGGTTAATACCTATATATACGTGATATACTTGTCTGAAGCATACTTCGATAGATTTGTGAAGGAAAATTAATTTTTTGCTTAAATTCATTTGATGTTGATGATGATGTTGCTGCGTTTTTACAGTTGTGTAGAGGTCAATATATACATCCGCAAGATTCCCGAACACAGATCATCGTCGTCTCGAAATGCAACCATATGGGCTACGTTGAAATAAGCATGTTCAGGATACCGCTCCCCTCTTAGATCTTAGCGTTCTGATCAACAACTCTATATTACTATTAAACTGGGAATAAGCCACAATTAAAGATAAAAATACGTTTATTGACGTTTCAATTTCCACTTCGGAAATCGTTCTCAAAATACAAACAGTAAATTAAACAAATTTTGTTTTTTGTTACATAGTGAAAAATTCTTCTAATAATTTAATTTTATCTGACTCATTTATATTGAGACATACATTATGCATTTTAAAGTAGACGACTTTAAAATGATATTGCCAATATTGTTGAGTTGCGCTCCTGGGACGACTTTACTTATAAGATAGTTCATTCGATTACATGAAATCAACTTTAACTTGAGAATATCCGTCAGAAAAAAATCATAGCATGTAATTCGTCTTTAAAAAGACAAACACATGACATGATGACAGTAAAATTCTCCTGTTAGTGATTCCATAGTAAATTATGAGGGAAAAACCAGGAAAAAAACCTCATAATACTATCCCGACATTGTAAGTATTTTTGTTCGTGAATTTAGTTTACCTTCAACAAACATCAAAATTCTGATTTTATATGTTACGTTATTTAAAAAACATATATGATGTATCCTCTATATGTTACTGACTTACTAATACTGGTATTTTCTTATTAATAACTTCCTCTTTCAATATTGGTAACCAGATCCTACTACATTCTGCCGAGGAATTTGCGACACAATTGGCTTCATTTAGCATAATTAGAGCCGCTTCTTTGATTTTTCTTTTTTTACCATCCGGTTCTTTTAGGACTACATTTGAATTATTCCATTGAACACTATGTTCATTATCCCATGCGTGTTTACAGATTTGAGATCTATCAAATTCTCTATTTTTAATATAGGATTGATGTTTACTTATTCTAACATTTAATGGCCTTGATGATTCACCTAAATAAAACTGATCGCATTCACAAGGTATTTTATAAATGCAATTCTTTGTTCTTTCTTGTTCATTGTTAGGTTTGGTTTTGGACAAAATAGATCTCAACGTATTTGTTGTTTTGAATGTTGTTGAAATGTTGAATTTATTTCCTATCCTTTTAAGTTTTTCTGATAATCCTTTTATGTACGGTATTGTTATTTTCCTCATATTATTCCTTGTGTATGCTGTAGGATCTCGTTCTAAGTTGTTCATGAAGCCAATTGTGTCGCAAATTCCTCGGCAGAATGTAGTAGGATCTGGTTACCAATATCGAAAGAGGAAGTTATTAATAAGAAAATACCAGTATTAGTAAGTCAGTAACATATAGAGGATACATCATTTATGTTTTTTAAATAACGTAACATATAAAATCAGAATTTTGATGTTTGTTGAAGGTAAACTAAATTCACGAACAAATACTTACAATGTCGGGATAGTATTATGAGGTTTTTTTCCTGGTTTTTCCCTCATAATTTACTATGGAATCACTAACAGGAGAATTTTACTGCCATCGTGTCATTTGTTTGTCTTTTTAAAGACGAATTACATGCTATGATTTTTTTCTGACGGATATTCTCAAGTTAAAGTTGATTTCACGTAATCGAATGAACTATCTTATAAGTAAAGTCGTCCCAGGAGCGCAACTCAACAATATTGGCAATATCATTTTAAAGTCGTCTACTTTAAAATGCATAATGTATGTCTGAATTGTCAATATAAATGAGTCAGATAAAATTAAATTATTAGAAGAATTTTTCACTATGTAACAAAAAACAAAATTTGTTTAATTTACTGTTTGTATTTTGAGAACGATTTCCGAAGTGGAAATTGAAACGTCAATAAACGTATTTTTATCTTTAATTGTGGCTTATTTCCAGTTTAATAGTAATTAATTCACAATGCCACAAGAAAATAGCTTCAGAACAATAACAACTCTATATGTAAGCCCAGGATGGCGGAATCTACAGAACTCTCCAGCTCTACATGAACCTCTCAGAAAGAAATAATAGTCCACTATCTTTAAGGACACGATCTCTTCGGATTAGTGCAACACACAGTAATTCGTACGCCGGTTTCTAGGAAGATCACTTCAAGCATGCTTCTGACAATCTTCTAATCCATATTTTATAGTTCATGGCCTATCTTGGAGGCCATGCTCTTCTAAGGCCAAATTCTTGATGTCATAATTGCACACGATTTTCATCACATTAGTTAGAGCACGTCATATATCCTCGTAACTTGCCCTGTCTGTATACTACTTCCTGGTCACCATATACAGCAAAGATCGAGGACCATCTTCTAATCTCAGTACTCTTCCAACTTTAGGCTGCTGATTTTGTAACTCGTCCAAACGACCGAACTTCTTATAAAATACGGATGAGATTCCTTTAGTCATCTCAAAATCTTGGACAACACATTGGGCTAAAGAGACATTATGCAGAACACTAAAAACAATTTCTCTCTACATAATTTGGCATAAATTCAATAAAGCTTGGTCGCCGGTCATCTCATGTTAAAGGTTAAAGATCTAATGTTAAAGGGCTTCTGTTTCATTTGAGCCAGCATAAGGTGCAAGACGATTTACGCGAACTACTTTTTTTTACCTAGGAAACAGCCTTTTCTTGTTATGTCCAATGATTAGCTGTCACAATAGCTTCAAATTGTCGAAGGTATATGAACCAAGAGGACTTTTCATCAAATGTTGGCAATTTGGAGCTCATATGATGTGTCGTTTCGTCTCTAGGTGATTCTTCTTTCACTACAGGATCTAAAATTACTGCATTAACTGGTGGTAGCACTTTTGTATTAGTTATCATGTTCTATAACTATTTGATCCTCTCTTCTACCCTATCGAATGTTCTAGAAAATTCTTCAAATTTCTCATTGTTTTGACTACATATTTCGTCTAATATTCTAGAAACATTTTCGAATTACTCGTTGTTTCGTCTAGCTGCTTCTTTAATAATTTGAGACGTTTCATACGATATACGAACAAGCTGAATTTTGCAGAGAATATTAATTTTGGAACCCTAAAAAAGATGCAAAAAGTTTACTACTTTCACCCCCGGGCTTCCCCCTATACCCTCCTCGCAGCGGGGTAAACAGGCAAAAAAATTAATTTACTAAGAATCTCTACATGCTAGAAAAAAATGTTTCAAATAAAAAATCTAGCTGAGATAATTTTAAATAAAAATGTTTATAAGCATTTTTTGTGTAGAATGAACCGTTCTCTTAGAAACAACGCTTGAAGCGACTGTCGAATTTATATGTCAGTTACTTGCGCGGAATCAATGTTCAATAAAATTTGTATCAGCTCGACGGTAAAAATTCTATATCTTTGGATCCAAATGTCGTATTGACAAAAATCAAGATCAGTTTTAAAGACACAGAGTGCATCTTTCGTCTGCAGTTTTCGTATTTGGCCGAGAATAAACTCAGTTTTTATAAAGGTGTTAAATAAATTAAAATGGCGCGATTTTTGCCCTTTTTTTACGCGATTCTTGTTAGATGAATAAAATTGATCACTTTCATTGACCAGTTGTAGTAAAATTTCCATTTTTAGATATCAATCTGTAAAATCTATGACATGAAATTTCAATTTTGATTTTTGGCAACCAATATAAGGCATTTGAAATATGACTTTGTGAGATATTCTGCTAAAACGCAGGATTTAATGTTTTACATTACAAACGGTCACACGTCACGGGAAGACGTCATTAAAAAGATGGTTTTGAGTGTAGTTTATAATTAACAAAAAAAAATTAACATCTGTTAAAATCTGAGTTTATTTGCGGCAAAACACAAAAACTGCGTACGAAAGCAGAACTCTGTACCTTTAAAACGCATAATGATTTTTGTCGATAGGACATTTGAACATTGATTTCGCGCAAGTACCTGACATGTAAAATCGACGTATTTTGATGTACTTCGTCGAATGTGTAAACAAAAAGAATTACTAAGAATAATCAAAGAGAGGAAAATGCAATACTTAAGTCATGTGTTGAGAGGCGAAAAATATGAATTACTTCAAGTTATACTGGAAGGAAAAGTACAGGGCAAAAGATCAGTAGGAAGACGCCAGAACTCGTGGCTGAAAGACCTAAGGATATGGTTCGACCGCTAATCCGCAGAAATCTTTCGCGCAGCAGTTTCCAAAACCACAATTGCCATTTGGATCGCCAACCTTCGAAAGGAGATGGCGCCATGAGAAGAAGAAAATCGACGGTCGCTTCAAGCGTTGTTTTTAAGACAACGGTTCATTCTCCAAAAAATATGCTTATAAACATTTTTGTTTGAAATTATCTCAGCTACATTTTTTATTTGAAATATTTGTTTTCTATGGTGTACAGATTCTTGGTAAATTGATTTTTTTGCGTGTTTACCCCCCTGCGAGGGGGGTTTTAATGGGAAGCCCGGGAGTAAAAGTGCTAAATTTTTTACATCTTTTTTATGGTATCAAAATTAATATGCTTAGCAAAATTCAACTTATTCGTATGATTTTTACAAGATCAGTGGAATTTTCGTCTCTGGCGACTGGAGTAAAGCATGTTCGGTACAATAGGTTTATTGTTTTTGTCAATTAATTGGTTACGTATGTTTGTTAGAAGGTAAACTAATTTTAATAACTGTCTAGTTCCGAAACTCCCTTTAATATTCATCTTCTAGTCTTAAAATGTTGAATTAGGCAGATCCTAATGCACGGTAATGAGATCTGGACACTCAAAAAAGATCGCTAAACAGTATAGAAGCATTCGCAATCTGGTGTATTAGCAAGTTTCTAAAACTTTAATGGGTCGACCATATTTCAAATGAAGAGATTGTAAGAAGAGCTAATACCCAAAGAAAAGTACTAAACATGGTTAAAGAATGAAATTGCTCGTACTTAATCCATATTCTAAGAGATAGCAAATATAGTCTCTTGAATGTCATCTTAATGGGCTAAATTGAATGATCAAGAGGACCGTTGCAAACATCACTCATGATTCAGGTGACATATGTACCAGAATAAGACAAACAAATCAAGGCCTGACTTCTCAATGGTCAATAATAAGAAGAGCACAGGAAGGATCCCTTGCCATCCTCCAATCAGCATGAACGCCTACATGCTGCATAGCATATGATATCAGAAGAAGAAAAAAAGTAAATGAAAGAATGAATGTATTTAAAAGTAATGCGTGAAAAACTAAATAGCGAAGGCGTAAAAATAAGTTAAATGTCTCAAATCTCAAAGTTATTATAGTCTTAAAAATAAACATCCGAAACAAATATATACTGTCAAAAAAGAAAATCGTCTTCTATAAATATAATTTTGAATATTGTTGAAGGCAAAATTAAGAACCCCATTAAAAGAAATTTTCACTGTGCCACTACTGCATTTAACTATGTTGTACCTACACCAGTAAATTGACTTCAATGTTGAAAGGTAAAATAATATTTTATCCGGTTTTTAAAGTTTTTATTCCATTAATAGGCCAGGGAAATAAGCAAAAAAAGTACCCTGTTTTTGACACTCGTCCGGCCAGGCAAACGACAGTTGTTTTGAGTAGTGTGGACCTCTGTAATAAAAACCTATATGTTTCCTGCAGTCGATTTTTTGGACTAAATTAGTTATTAACAAATTAAGTTCAAAAAACGGAAAATTTTTGCTTTTTTCGGCTATCAGCAAAAAGATAAGCAATTTAAACAAATTTTAGAAGAAAGGAAACTTATAAGTTATATAAAAACCTTCAAAATGGCGTTTTCAAAATGCTTCTATCCTTATTTGTTGCTTAGAAAGTTGCAAAATAAGTCAAAAATTTCGGTTTTTTATAAATGTTAATAACTTTTTTGAAAAAAAACGTATAATATTTATATTTCATGGAGTGATGTGTCTTGTAGTGCTTAAAATAGGGTTAAAATTTCAAAGTGATCGGTCCAATAGTTTAAAAGTTATTTTATTTGTTTATCCCAAATTAACATTTTTTGCAACAATATAAGTCAGAAATTTATACAGTTTTAGAAATTGTAAGGGTTGTTTCTGGTAGAAGAAGACTTGTTTTATTATTTACATTAAAAAAAAATTAAGAAAATTAATTTTAAATATTGCAAAATTATTTTGCAAAAACATGTCGATTTTTTGCTTATAAACAATTAGAATAACTTTTTAACCATTGACTGTAAAAATATTATTTTTACATATTTAAAAAGCTTGAATTTTTTTACAAATTTAAATACAAAAAAGTTTGTCCTAAAATAATTTGGTACAAAGTTAGCCTCTTTTTTTGTTTAATTCATAGCACCTTTGTTTATAACAATTAAGAAATCTAATTAGCGCTATTTGAAAGAATATACATCATAGTTTTAAACTACTAAATTTTAAAATTATTGCCCTTTAATGGAATCCTCCACAAAGCTTCAAAATGTATGTAAAATCCGTTGGCTTTAAAACTCTCGGAAGCTGAAGGGAGGGGTAAGGCGCTGTTAACTGTATCTCTGTTCCTTTTTTATGTATTTCAACGTTTCTTTTTGAACTTGTATGTACTTTTTGCGTACATTACGAATATGGATTATTTCAATATATAAATTGTCAAATAAACCACCTAATTTGTTTAAAAACAATTTTTTTAAATTTTTTAAGTAGTATTTAAGTTAAGTCTGAATGTAAAACAGAAGTACTTGTCATTTCCTATATTTTGGGGAATAAGCAACAATTTAAGTTTATAATAAGTTTATTTTTGATGTTTCGATTTCTACTTCGGAAATCTTTCTCAGAATGCAGAACATTAATAAATTAATCAAATTTTATTTTTGGTTACTTGGTAGAAAATTTTTCTGATCTCTTTTGGGTGATCGATTAGTATGAGGAAACTCAGTAGATCTGTTATAGTAAAAATTACAAAAAAAAATTATTGACAAAAATAGTAGACAGCTTTAAACTCCACATTTTAAAATTAGTAACAATCTTACAGGGTATTCTATAAGATTGTGGCAGACCAAACTTATGTTTTTTTAAATAAAACACCCTGTATTTTATTTTAAATTTGAAATCTGCTTCACTTCCACATCACAATAATGTAAAGTTTTATTATGTTATACCGGATATTTAAAAAGTTTTAACCGATTCTTTATTTATACGTCCATGTAACCAATATTACCTAAAAATCGTATCAAGTTTAACTCCCTGTATAATTAAAAAGGAGTATAGGTCCATTGATCTATTCCAACCATAGTTTTTTAATAATTGTTAAAAATTGTAAAATATATTCGTTTTCATAATATTCGTTAATTCAAATACAGGGTAAGTCAAAATGCAGGTACATTACTTTCTTGATAATTTTAAATAGAACACCCTGTATTTTAAGTCACTATCGAAAAGTACTAATATCGTACTTTACATTTTATGGAATACTCCCTATACCTAAAGTTATCAATTTTCTAGATAAGTATTAATTTGGTAGATATTTGAACTTTTACCAATAATTATTGGCAGTTGGCCATGATTGATTTGTCAGAAACTGACCGTTTGACATTATTGTTTTTTAATTCAGTAACGAGATAACGACACAGAAAAGAAAAGAATTTGTTTCAAATAAAATTTATAAAAAATAATCGACAGAAAATAAAAAAAATAACAACACATAAAAAAATAAAAAACAACTGTAATTTTTACTAATCATACTTAAGTAAGGTGTTCAAAATGACCTCCCAAAACATCTATGCATACTTGAAAGCGGTCATTGAAAAAGTTACTTACATTACTAAGCATTTGTAAAGAAATAATTTGAAATGCAATTCGGATTCTATTTTTTATATCCCTTGTTGTTGAAGGTACTTTATATACTTCATTCTTAATGTAACCCCAAAAAAATGAGTCCACTTTATTGAATTCTGGTGACCTTGGGCCAACCCTTAAGATCCATCTTTCACCAAACTGATTATTAAGTTCACCACTTACTAATTCGTTGTGGTATGCAGAAGCGCCTCCATGTAAAAACCACATTTGTTCACGTATATTAATTGGAACCTCTTCTAATAATATCGGTAACTGATGTACGATAAAATCTAAATAAATCTTACCATTTACGTTATATTTAAACAAATATGGTTTTACTACATGGTTACCCACGATACTTCCCCACACATTTAAAGATTATCTTGTTTGACTATGTGTTACTATTTGGTATGGATTACTTGTTGAATAGTAGTGAAAGTTATTTATGCCTATTAACAGAACCGTTTCAGTGGAATGCAGCTTCATCACCAAATATGATATAATCAAAAAAAATCTCTGTTCATTAATTTTTTTTTAGGCCCACAAATCTATCATCATCATTTCATTCTTGGTACTTTCGAATATGATATGGGTGCATCTTGTTTTTAGATAGAATGTTTTGAACAGAGTAGTAACTAAGTTCTTGATTATTGGAAATACTCCTTATACTTGTGAGTGGGTTTTCTGTAACTGCCATCAACACACTCATTTCGTTTTCCTCTGTCACACTAGTTTTTTTTTTCGTTCATGTTTTTCATAATTCACTGAACCAGTGCGGTTAAATCGATCTGTCAATTTTTCAAATGTATCTTGTCTAGGTTGCCGCCTATCTGGAAACCGTTCATGATAAATTCTAGCTGATAGTAATGAATTTTTATTGCATCCCTCCAATATTCAGATCATATTTATCTATCATTTCCTCAGTAGTAAAATTCATTATTGCTAATTTAAATTGAATAAATTATTGAATTGCTAAATAATAATTGTTGCTAATTTACGATGTACCCCAATACTGAATTAATAAACAATAATGTCAAACTGTCAGTTTCTGACAAATCAATCATGGTCAACTCACAATAATTATTGGTAAACGTTAAAATATCTTCAAAATTTATACTTTGATGGAAAAATAAAAATATCTAGAAAACTAATAACTTTATGTATAGGGAGTACTCTATAAAATTTGAAGTACGATATTAGTACTTTTCGATAGTGATATAAAATACAGGGAGTTCTATTTAAAATTACCAAGAAAATAATATACTTGCATTTTGACTTACCATGTATTTGATTTAACGAATATTATGAAAACGAATATGTTTTATAATTTTTAACAATTATTAAAAAACTATGGTTGCAATAGATCAATGGACCTATACTCCTTTTTAATTATATAGGGAGTTAAACTTGATACGATTTTCAGGTAATATTGGTTATAACTTTTTAAATACCCGGTATAACATAAAAAACTTTACATAGTTATGATGTGGAAGTGAAGCAGATTTCAAATTCAAAATAAAATACAGGGTGTTTCATTTAAAAAAACATAAGTTTGGTCTGCCACCATCTTATAGAACACCCTGTAAGATTGTAACTAATTTTAAAATGTCGAGTTTAAAGCTGTCTACAAGTTTTGTCAATAACTTTTTTTTGTAATTTTTACTAAAACAGATCTACTGAGCTTCCTCACCCTAATCAATCACCCAGAAGAGTTATCAGAAAAATTTTCCAACCAAATTTTCTACCAAGTAACCAAAAACAAAATTTGATTAATTTATTAATGTTCTGTATTCTGAGAAAGATTTCCGAAGTAGAAATCGAAACATCAAAAATAAACTTATTATAAACTTAAATTGTGGCTTATTCCCCAAAATATAGGAAATGACAAGTACTTCTGTTTTACATTCAAACTTAACTTAAATACTACTAAAAAAATTTAAAAAAATTGTTTTTAAACAAATTATGTGGTTTATTTGACAATTTATTTATTGAAATAATGCATATTCGTAATGTACGCAAAAAGTACATACAAGTTAAAAAAAAAGCCTTGAAATACATAAAAAAGGAACAGAGATACAGTTAACAGCGCCTTCCCCCTCCTTTCAGCTCCCGAGAGTTTCAAAGCCGACGGATTTTACATACATTTTGAAACTTTGTGGAGGATTTCATTAAAGGGCAATAATTTTAAAATTTAGTAGTTTAAAACTATAATGTATATTCTTTCAAATAGCGCTAATTAGATTTCTTAATTGTTATAAACAAAGGTGCTATGAATTAAATAAAAAAAGAGGCTAACTTTGTACCAAATTATTTTAGGACAAACTTTTTTTTACTTAAATTTGTAAAAAAATTCAAGCTTTTTAAATATGTAAAAATAATATTTTTACAGTCAATGGTTAAAAAGTTATTCTAATTGTTTATAAGCAAAAAATCGACATGTTTTTGCAAAATTATTTTGCAATATTTAAAATTAATTTTCTTAATTTTTTTTAATGTAAATAATAAAACAAGTATTCTTCTACCAGAAACAACCATTACAATTTCTAAAACTGTATAAATTTCTGACTTATATTGTTGCAAAAAATGTTAATTTGGGATAAACAAATAAAATAACTTTTAAACTATTGGACCGATCATTTTGAAATTTTAACCCTATTTTAATCACTACAAGACACATCATTCCGTGAAATATAAATATTATAAGTTTATTTTCAAAAAAGTTATTAACATTTATAAAAAACCGAAATTTTTGACTTATTTTGCAACTTTCTAAGCAACAAATAAGGATAGAAACATTTTGAAGACGCCATTTTGAAGGTTTTTATATAACTTATAAGTTTCCTCTCTTCTAAAATTTGTTTAAATTGCTTCACTTTTTGCTGATAGACGAAAAAAGCAAAAATTTTCCGTTTTTTGACCTTAATTTGTTAATAACTAATTAAGTCCAAAAAATCGACTGCAGGAAACATATAGGTTTTTGTTACAGAGGTCCATACTACTCAAAACAACTGTCGTCTGCCTGGCCGGACGAGTGTCATGAAAAAATGCTTATTTCCCTGGGCTATAATGCTTTTTAGCACGATCCACTGATAAAAACAAAAATGAGATATGATATACTCGACAACGAAGCCAATATTATTTTTCCTATTTAATAAAGTAATTTATTAATTTAATAAATGAATTGTTTTAGAAGTCTTTCTAATCTGTTTTTAGCTTATATACGGAAAATTTACTATTTTTATTGGTAATAAACCACAATTTTAGTTTAAAATATATTTATTTTGACGTTTATATTTCCACTTCGGAAATCGTTCTCAAAATGCCTAAGAAAATAGCTTCAGAAGTTTAGATTAATGAATTCATTGTTCTTTTGGGGTTTAAAATTCATAGGTATTTGAAACTGTTCAAAAAATACTACCCATTACGTTTTGTTTATTTCTTCCTTAATCTTATGCCAATGATAATATTCAACTATTCATTCTACATTTTGTCATTAATTTTTTTCTCGTTTTGTATCATTTGATTATTACCGAGAACTGACGTTCAATAGCTATTATATCTGGTTTGTGTTTGATATTACACCTTTGGTGATTCAGTACAATAGTTCTGGGTCAACAAAGGTTTCTCCCGAGTCTTCTTTAGCCCACATTTTGTTCTCGTGCATTCCCATGCAACCCTTCATGACAACACTTTATTTTCTTTTACCAGATTGTTGAGGAGATCTTTGCAGTTCCTTACCAGTTTTAATTTGGTAAGTGGGCTCTTTATGACCAGAATAGATGCTTGGATATCTGTAACGATATTGATTCTCTTTGCTTTGGGGTCTCTTCATTCAGGATTTCATGAATATAGGCCACCAAAATAAAAACTTCAGCTTGGAACACAGTTGTTTGTTGTCTTTAACGTAGGCAGTAATATTTATTATAATTACAGTTTGCCGGAAGACTCCAGATCTAGTACCATGGGCAGTATTATATCCAACAATGAACCATATAAAGTCCCTATTAATGTTTGAGACCTTTTGTTCTCTAGATGGCATAATCATATTAATCTTTTCAGTGAAGATTAGTTGTGATCTCATCAAATCTGAGGTCATCTGAAAAATGTATTCCTCAAGTATAGTCCCAGTAGTATTTGTGTAAATGTCCCGGTAGTGTTTGTATGACTATTCAATACATAATTCGACATCCAAGTATCTTTTGCATTAAGTCTCAAGATGGTCATAAAGGCTATGACCATCCATGAGAGGTGATCTCTCCATTTTGTTCTAGTTAACTTTTTTATAGCTTTCACTTGTTTTTGGTAGATAGGATATCATTGGTTTTATATTTACTTCATGCTGTATTTATGCAGCTAGTTCACATCTTGACAGTTACCTATACGTTTGCTTAGCAATGTTGGATTCAGAATAATATTTAATTACTTAGCTGGTTCTTGACAAGTTTGTGCAAAATCATTCTTATTTACTAATAGGTAGTATTTTTTATTTTCGTTAATAACTAATTCATTTACTTATTACAAAGAACGTCAATAGAAAAATAAAATGAAGAAAGTGGAGATAAATATAGCATAAGCCGAAAGACATAGACTAAACAAATAATCTAATACTTACAATTTGTTGTCTATTTCTTGGGTTCCTTTCCCTTATTCTGTCCAAATACCTTTTCTTGGATACCTCCTTATCTCTAGCTGTATAGATATCTTTAACTTCATCTTTCGCCTGTTTGCAAATATTTTCGTACTTCATAAACTGGCTCACCACCTTAATATCGATGCCTTGAACTCTTACATCTTCGTAATCGCTTATTTGTGACATACAATCGGCGAAATTTTCTAGGCCAACTGACAAAGATTTATTAATGGTTTCATTTTCTGCTATATTTAAAGAAATTTTGGCTATTTCATCCCTTTCGTCTCGTAAACGAGCAGCTTTGCGGGAATATAACGAAAATATATTACAGAAGTCCGCCAGATACTTTTCTACAGACTGAATGCGACTTTGTATAAACTTAGCTTCTGTTTCACTGGAAATAAGAAGAAATTAATGAGAAAAAAATTATGTATACCTAATGTTTATTTAATAAACCGTATGTGAGGACCTCACAACGAATGAAGTTTCTGAAGCAATTCGACATTATCACCGTGTATTTTTAAAAATTTTGTACCTATTGATCCCAAAATTGACACACCGTATATTTATGTTCTAATCAAGGGCAGATCCAGAGAGAGGGCCATGGCCCCTTCCCAACACATCTCACCTCACTTGTCACGAGAAAAATATTTTTAGTTTTTAGGGTAGTAGAGGCTGTACTGAATGAGGTAAAGTGTGAGGTTACCTAAGCTATGCGTGTATAACACAACCGCGCTCTGTTGGAGAAAGAAACAGACTGAGCGTCTACGTCTACCGTCTCCCTTCAATCTTTCTATCTGTGATGATAACCTTCTGCTTTTATGCGAAATACTACAACTAGTAATGAGGGGAATTTCAGGGAATTGTTAAGGTTTAAAATCGCATCAGGAGATAAGAGTCAAACAACACCTATCCATCTTCTCCAGCAACAATAGTAGCACCAGTCAAAATTAATTGATAACATGTTAGATAAAGAGGAAAATCTAGTAAAGAAATATGTAATTAAACAAATAATCAATCAGGTTTAAAGTGTAAATTATTACTCTGTCATATTTAACGAAAAGACCTACGTATCCCACGTGAAAGAGCTTTCTCTTAATTTGAGATAAATACACAGTAACAACATTCGTGAAGATATTGTCAAGTTCATTGACGCTTCTGAGAACATAAAAATAATTAGTGAAAATCAAGAAAGATGGGAAGAACAACGCCTGATAGGAGAAGCCTTGGGAAAAATAATATTAAACTGAAGGCAAGGATGGGGAAAATCCGACTCATGGGTCCTTGCCTCCTTTATGCTCACACGGAGACGTTGAAGTAGATACTGAAAAAGTAATAGAGCGATTTGTACATCAGCGAGCCAGACGACTCGAATTTATTCTATGAGGTTTAGTGTACAAGAATAATTTTTGTACTATTGTACTAGACAAATAAAGTAACTTGGCCAATATTATTCGACTTTTATTTATGCTATTTTAATTTCATAAACTATAAACTAAACAACATTTCTTTCTTTGCACTTATTGAACTTCATGGGGCTTTAGATTAAAATTTTAGGATTTTTCGTTGCTACACAAATAAAAATTCTTTAACACCGATAAGTTTTAAATGCCTTTATGGCAATAAAAAGTGTGTGAAAACTTACCATTGTAACCCTAATTTTTAAACATTTTCCCCAGACCCCCCAAAAAAGTTTATGGCCCCTCCGAAAATCGGTCCTGAATCCGCCATTGTTCCTAGTGGAACTTTAACCGAATTTATCTGTAATTTTATTTGACTTTTTGTCTGTCCTAACGGAACTATATACCAAGCTTTAAGACCCCACCTGAATTTATCTGTAACTTTATTTAACATATTGACATCAATCAGATATCGTAAAATATTTTAATATAGTACAGATATCGTGGAGTTTTAATGGCGTAGTGATTTGTCCCAAATAGCCTGTTAACCCTGGTATTACAAACCAGGCTCTGATGACCAAGTATCAGCGGAATAACTGTAACACCAGGAGTTGAGGGAATGTAATTTCATTAATGCCCCGTGTAGAATTCGGGCCACCAAAAAAGAATATCCCCACAGTTTCTCCTACTTGTCGTAAAATGCGACTGAATGAAGCAGCACTCCTGCTGTCCTAAACCCTTATTCATATTCCCTAACCCCTGACCGAACATGAGCGGTATAACCCTAACCTAACACACAACATAACATTGACCTGGAGGAAATGCCTAGCTACTATAACCGGAGCAAACCGAGACTGTTAGAAGCTATAGCCAGCAGTCCTGCACTGGACTCGGGTTTAACAGGCCGATAACCTGTTGCCCTTAAACTCAGCTATCTTGAATGCAATTAACAGCGTACAAACCGGACATGTTAACGGACAACCACCACAGCTACGGAATAAGGACTTAATGATTGAATTGCCATTGGGAACCTGGGATATCAAAACCATACTGCAGACAGGCAAAATGCAAAGTATTACCCATGTAATATCAGAATTACAGATAAAATAATATTATAATTCATACTCGTGTAACAATTTGTTTATGTAAACATTCGGTAATTTAAATCGAGGTCATTCATATATAACATACTCTAATTAAAACAGCCAGTCAGCACTCTAGTAAAATTGCACGACTTACTTGTGGTGTAGGTCAGGGAATACACTTGACACGAATAGTAACAAGAGCGCTGAGTCAGCAAGGCCGAGGCTATTAAAAGCAACACCAATCATTCTCGGGGATCTTAATTATTATACCGACACTATGGCCAGCGTCAATTAAGTACTGATATATTTAAGTTATAATAGTGAAATATTGTACAAAGCAGTGATTAATAAATGGGCAACTAGTTACAACAATATTATTTACTACCCAAGATAATATTTACCATATGGCGATCCTGAATTGGTAGAAACCAGGAGTCTTCGTTCCAGAAGTATAGAATGGGAGGAAAGTCATCCAAGGAAGACCTACAGGAGAATGGAGTTGTCAACAGCAACTTCATAGTAAAAAGTAAAGCTGTCAGACCAGGCGAAGAAATAAAGGTACTCTTATACATCATTACCACGGTCCTGATACTAAAATTGGTATGGTCGTTATGGAAGGCGCATAGTAGAAATATGAAGCGGAGCATACACCGGGACATGGCAGCGAGATCGACAACAAATTTAGACGTTTAAGTGGTGAGTCTGCATATTATCTATTTTTTTTTTGCACTTCCTCACACGTATATTAACATAGCAGTTACTTTGTTAAATATTAATTATTATTTTTATGACTTTTTAAAGATAATTTCACTTATATTTTAGTATGGATAATTTTTAATTTATTAATTTATTGAATTTATTTAAATTTATTGAATTTATTGAATTTTAATGGGTATTTGACGATATTATATTTTTTTTTGCTACATTATTCTCGAATTTTATCGTACTACATAAGACTATCGGATTTGTGTTTTCGTTCTTAAATGCCTAGCAGTTGGGAAGATTTTGTCAAAATACTTGAAGCCATTACGCAGGATATTACTAAGCAGAGCAAAAGAGTGTTAAAAAAGGAGATACCTAAAAGCAAGGAGGTAAAAACTGAGATAACGACACAAATAATTGAAGCTTATAATAGATTGGTACACCTCATAACCAAAAATTGGGATGCCCTAACTGATATCCAGAGAGAAACTTGTAAGAGATACTTCAACAAAAACCGAGACAAAGTCATACGATCATTTCAAGCTATAAATTCCAGAATATTAGTTCCTAATCTGATAAATCAACAGATTGATAAGAATATAGAAGAAGATCAAAGTGACACGGAACAAGAAGAAACCATGGCGCTTAGCATCAATGAATTTTTAAACATTGCAAGCAAAATCTTACCAAGTGAATTTGACGGAACCACAGGCAAACTACAATCCTTCGTGGACGCGCTCGAACTTTTACAGAAAATAGCAGTAGGACATGAGGAAACAGCGATAAGCCTCATAAAAACAAGGTTAACAAATAAAGCCAGAAACTTAATAACCACAGAAGACACTATTTTAGACATACAGGCAACACTGAAGAGAGAACTAAAAGGTGATACGCCGAAAACGGTGATAGCAAAACTAGACAAAAAGAAGCAAGGACATAAAGATGCAGCTGTGTACGCAGCCGAGGTTGAGGCATTAGCCGAACAATTAAAAGTGGCATACATAACAGAGGGAATGCCAGGAGATTTAGCTAAGAAATATACAACAGAGGCTGTAGTAGCTACGATGAAACGTAACGCCAGCACAGACAAAGCCAAGCTAATATTAGAGGCAGGCAATTTCACAACCCCACAAGAGTGATGTCAAAATTCCTATCAATAGACACAACAGAAGACAATGTACATGGAAGAGTGTTAAATTATGAAACATACTATAACAAAAGAGGGAAATTCCAGCACAAAAGAGGATATCATAATGGATATAACCAGTGGAGAAGACCAAATTTCTCGCAACAAAACAATGGGTAAAGAGACCACCGTCAACATGAGCAAAAAGGGTCCAGAAAATTTGATAACCAGGCACAGAGGGGAAATTCAAGAGGATTCAACAGACATATACGATTATTAGAACTAGAAGATAGTCCGCAGGAATCAGAAAACCCACAGTTGGGGTTTTGAACAAACAACTCTCATCTGAGACGGATGAACAGATGACAGAATCAGAATATTTTATCTACAATTTCGACTTAAACCTTACAAACTTCGTAAGAATAAAAACAGGAATCTTAGGACAAGTAAATACATTTATTATAGACACAGGAGCAGATATTTCAATACTTAAATGTACACAAGACTCTATGAGAGAATATGTAAAACCGAACTCAAAAGCAAGAATAAAAGGAGTAACTCGAGGAGAACTACAAACAATGGGAGAAATCGAAACTACGCTAGACGTACGTGGCAATCTTTTTGGACATACCTTTCAATTGGTAGAAAACAACTTTCCTATACCAACAGACGGAATAATTGGAAGAGATTTTATCACAAATTTTCAATGCATATTAGATTACGCAAATTTGAAAATACATATCAAAAATGATAGAAACTATTACATCAGTACAAATATTTTGGATACTGTAGACGATAGCACAATTATAATACCACCCAGATGTGAAGTTTACAGAACAGTTCAATATTTTCAAAAGTTGAAGGCAGATAGACTAGTGGAACAACAGGAGATACTACCAGGAATATTCATAGCGAGAGCGATAATATCAAGGAATAACCCATATATCAAAATTTTAAATACGACTTACGAAACTGCTACGATAGAGACGGGTACAATCAAAACATCAGACATGAAATTGTTTAAAGTATACAGATTAATCAACGACAGCAAGGACAGGAAGAAAGAACTACGGGAAACATTAAAGCTAGATATACCGGAATACACTCGAGATAAATTAGTATCGTTATGCGAAGATTTTGCAGATATATTTGCATTAAGACATGATATGCTAACATGCAACAACTTTTATGAACAAAAATTGAGAGTAAAAGAACACACACCAGTTTACATAAAGAATTATAGGACACCACATTCGCAGACAGAAGAATTGAATAGACAAGTACAACAATTAATAGACCAAGGAATTGTCGAGCCATCGACATCAGAATACAACAGTCCAGTCGTACTAGTACCGAAAAAAGCTATAGATGGAAACAAAGCATGGAGACTATGTATAGATTTCAGACATCTAAACAAGAAACTAGTCACAGATAAATTTCCGTTACCAAGAATAGACTCAATATTAGACCAACTAGGTAGAGCAAAATGGTTCTCAGTAATAGACTTAATGTCAGGATTTCATCAGATACCACTAGAACAGTCATCAAGGAAATACACATCTTTTAGCACGGAAAAAGGAGCATTTCAATTTACCAGATTACCTTTTGGACTAAATATAAGCCCAAATAGCTTTTCGAGAATGATGTCAATAGCATTTACAGGTTTAACGCCGGAGAAAGCATTTCTGTATATGGACGACATAGTAGTAATAGGAATAACAGAAAAGCATCATTTAGACAACTTAAAAAAGACATTTGAGATATGTCGGAAATTTAATTTGAAGCTAAACCCAGCAAAATGTCAATTTTTTAGAAAAGAAGTTACATATTTGGGACATGATCTGTCGCAGGAAGGAGTATCGCCGGATAAAGCGAAATATTCGACAATAGAGAACTACCCGACACCGAAGAATGCGGAAGAAGCCAAAAGATTCATAGCATTTTGTAATTACTATAGACGTTTTATTCCGAATTTTGCAGAGATATGCATACCTATAAACAGATTGTCGAGAAAAGGAGTAGAATTTTTTTGGTCGCAAGATTGTGAAGAATCATTTAAGAAACTCAAATCATCTTTGATAAAACCACCTATTTTAAAATACCCAGACTTCAACAAACAATTCATACTAACAACAGACGCATCTAATGCAAGTTGCTCAGCAATTCTAAGTCAGAACTACGAGGGAACAGATTTACCAATAGCTTACGCATCGCGCAGCTTCAACAAAGGAGAGCTTAACAAACCTATAATAATTAAAGAATTACTTGCAATCCATTGGGGAATCAACCATTTCAAATGTTATTTATACGGAGCACCAACATTTTTGATAAAAACGGATCATAAACCACTAACACACCTATTTTCAATGAGAGATCCTACCTCAAAACTCACAAGAATCAGATTAGATTTAGAGGAATACGATTTCGAGATAGAATATATAACAGGGAAAAATAATTACGCAGACAGTCTGTCGAGAATATCAACAAATCAGTTGAAAGACTTATACATAGACAACAAACATATTTTAGCTATAACCAGAGCTCAATCAAAGAAGAAAGCCGAAAGTGCGAAGCACAGGGAGATAGAAGAGGAAATTATATCACAACATAAAACCCACAAGCAAACAGTAAGAAAGGTACTAAACAACATGGAGGCGCATAGACTACCAATTTTGTCTTTTGGAGCAAACCGAGTCTCACCAAGACTGAGCATTCGGGTCAAAAACAAAATCAAATGCAGCAAGAGCATGACCACAGGATTTAATCACTTTGATTTAGGTCAATTATTGTTGGTACAGCTTGATCAGCTAGCGGTAGAGAATGCAATAAGTAAAGTAAAAATATATTTAAATGATATTATTTTTAATTCGTGCACAATTGAAGAATTCATAAACGAAGGAAATAAGATATTGAAAAATGTAGAAATATACATATGTGAAGTACCAGAAGTCATAGAGGACGAACAAGAAAAACTAAGAATAATAGAAGAATACCATAATCACCCGATGTTTGGAGGTCATGTGGGAAATAATAGACTTGTAAAGAAACTAAAAGCAAGATTTAGATGGAAGAACATGGAAAAGGACGTACGTAAATATATTAAACAGTGCCATAAATGCCAAATTAATAAACCAAAAAGATCACATGTCGAAGAATTTGTGATATCGGACACTTCGTCAAAACCATGGGACATAGTGTATATAGACACGATAGGTCCATTCCCTAAAAGTAGTGAAGGCAATCGATACTGTATCACGATGATTTGCGAACTGACGAAATACGCAGTAAGTATCCCAGTAGCTAATAAAGAAGCTGAAACGATAGCTCGTGGAATTTTTGATAATTTCATACCTACATACGGACTCATGAAACAGATTAGAACGGATCAAGGCACGGAATACAAAAATGAAGTAATGAATGAATTAACTAAAATGCTAAAGATCACACACAATTTTTCAACAGCATACCACCCTCAGTCAATAGGGAGTTGTGAGAAGCTACATAGGACACTAAATGAATACGTAAGATCATTCATAGACGACAACAAAGAAAATTGGGATATGTGTTGCAGAATGTTCACATACTGTTACAATACTACCCCTAATGCATATCACGGTTACACACCTTTTGAATTGTTGTATGGGCGAAAGGCAAATTTACCAGAAGATCTCACACAGGAAATTCAACCATGCTATAACATAGATGCCTATTACAATGAGGTCCGATATAAACTACAAATCGCACACGACAGAGCTAAAACGTTCTTACTAAAACACAAAAAGAAAAGACAAGACGCAAGCAAGCTAACTGCAGCACCTCAACATTTTAAAATAGGAGATCTAGTCCTGCTCAAAAGAGAAGAAAATAATAAGTTTGATAGTCTTTATGCAGGTCCTTTTGTCATAACAGAATTAAATAATGTTAACTGTAAAATTAGGCTAGATAACGGAAAGATTAGGGAGGTGCATAAAAATAGATTATACGCTTACAATCAGTAGACACAAGTGAACGCGGAGATTTTATGAGACAATATTAATGATATCGCGGGAAAAGTGAAAGGACAAATGAATAAACTATTTTACCACATATGTTTTAGAGTTAAGATAATGTATATATGTACACAGTAGCATAGGTAAACAGTACTTACTTGAGGTTGAAAAATTTCTCTTCTTCCGAAGGGAAGGAGAGAGAGGAATAAGACAGTTGTAAAAGAGAAATTTTTTTCCCAAAAGGGGATGGTGTAATATCAACCCTTAAATATCAGAATTACAGATAAAATAATATTATAATTCATACTCGTGTAACATTTGTTTATGTAAACATTCGGTAATTTAAATCGAGGTCATTCATATATAACATACTCTAATTAAAACAGCCAGTCAGCACTCTAGTAAAATTGCACGACTTACTTGTGGTGTAGGTCAGGGAATACACTTGACACGAATAGTAACAAGAGCGCTGAGTCAGCAAGGCCGAGGCTATTAAAAGCAACACCAATCATTCTCGGGGATCTTAATTATTATACCGACACTATGGCCAGCGTCAATTAAGTACTGATATATTTAAGTTATAATAGTGAAATATTGTACAAAGCAGTGATTAATAAATGGGCAACTAGTTACAACAATATTATTTACTACCCAAGATAATATTTACCATACCCAGGGACTGCAGAAATACGAAGTAGACATAGCCAATCTCCAAGAAATTAGATTTAAAGAAATTTAAAGGGCATGGATGCATAAATAAAAAAGACTACAGTTTATACTACTGTGGAGCAGAAAGACAAGGAGACTTTGGAGTGGGTTTTATGGTAAACCATAAATGCCGCAGGTCGATTTTAGGTTTCACTCCAGTTAATGAAAGAATATGTAAAATACGCCGAAGGGGTAAATTTCATAATATAAAAAATATTCAAATCATGAATGTGTTGCTTGTGTGAGTCCATTTCAAATAGGTAAAGAAATAATAAATAAGACTTACTCACAATCAATTTAATTTAACTATCAGACGACCGGTTTCGCTTTCTACAATATGCAAAGCATCCTCAGGTCTCGATACAAAGTTAAACAAATGCTGAAATAATAAAAACCCATATTAGGGTGTTGTCTACACCGATGTTGTCTACAACGATAAACAAAGTAGGTGTTGTAAATTACAATAATTATGCCAATATTACATGTCTGTGGTTTTATTTAAATGAGTAAGTTGAATAAAAGGTATAAAATTTTTTAAAAAGTTTAAACAGACAAGGTAAGGCCCACAAATTGTTATAAAATAGTCTCTTCGATTGTAATAAAATAATAAATGAGCAAATAAATAAATAAAATAAACATTACTTGAGGAGATAGATTTGATCCAATGAATTTGAGATATGTGTGAGATTGTTTGTTAAATGTAAGTGATGTAATATACTATTGTGTTATTAAAGGCTATTTATACTTATTCCAGAGATATATTTTTGAAATGTGTGTTATTTATTGATAAATATTGACAAAATAAATTGATTGTGAGTAAGTCTTATTTATTATTTCTTTACCTATATAAAAAATATTATTATCCATGCCCCAACAGAAACAGCAGGTGAACTAGTAACCGATTAGTTCTACGATCAGCTACAAGTAAAAAAGTGAAAATGTTCAAAAGGGTGATGCAGTTATAGTCCTCGGTAATATGAACGCCAAGTTGGGAAAAGAGACAAGTTGCAATTCTGATCATTTCTTGGTCATATCGAAGATGAAACAACTAATACCAGTGGTAAGAAAAGAGAAAGGTGGCAAACAAAAAAATGGGTCTCATATATACTTAAAAATCATAAGAAGAAGAATCAGTACCAGCAGAAAATAAAGCTAATATTAAATGAAAGAGAAGAAGAAAATAACATCGAAGATGAATGAAATATATCATCCAAATGACAATTACCTATACAGAAAGGGAAAAATTTGGCGAAATCTCAACCAAAAGAAACTAGAAATAGTTTGACCAAGATTGCCAACAAGTAATAAATAGCAAAAATACAACTAAGCAGAAATGTCTACAAAGGAATTCCCATTGAATAGAAGGGCTTTAGCTGCATTTGGTTTAAATATAAATTCTAGCTGCGAATATGCCTTCACCTTTCCCTAACTAGGCTCAATAATAAACGACAGCAACAACGTCAATCAAGAAATACAAGCACGGCTTTTTAGCGGTAATAAGTGCTTCTATGCTTACAAAGACTTAATGAAAAGTAAGTTACTGAATCTTAAGTCTAAGCTTAGAGTGTACAAAACCATAAATTAGACTAGTGATCACATATGAATGTGAAATGTGGACCCTTTCAACCACTAATGAAAATCAATTGAGAATATTTGAGCGCAAAATAATAAGAAAGATATTTAAACCAACCCATTGTAGCGACGGTTCGTTGAGAATATAAATAAACTATGAGTTGGATGAATGAATGCATAGCGCAGATATCGTTAGATTTGTAAAGTCACAAAGCCTAATCTGACCTGGCTACTTAGAAAGAATGCCAGATAATCAAGCTGTAAAAGTAATTCAGATATGGAAACCCCAAGGAAATAGGACAAGAGAAAGGCCCCGTAAAAGGTAGATAGACGATATATAAGAAGATCTTAAAACCATGAAAATCAGGCACAAAGGATTGTAGCGCCATTAGAATAAGAAGAAGTACGGATATCGTAAAACATATTAAGATAGTATGTCTGAGATGGGTAGGGCATGTAATGCGGATGGAACAAAATAATCCAGGTAGAAAAACGCTTTTTCATAAACCCATTGGTGGTCAGAGAAGAAGATGAAAACCCAGAACAAGGTTCTTTGATGACATTGATGAAGACATGAGAAATATGGGAATATGTGCTTGGCAGAGGAAGACAATGTATAGGGATGACTGAAAATAAATTCTTGAAGAGTCTAGGATTTACAGAGTGGTAAAGAAAGTATGATGATGTTGATGATAATTTCCTCAAACTCAATATGATTCTTCTTTGGACCAAAAGGAAACTATGAACCAAGTTTCCAAACTCTAGCACTTTTTCTTCAAGAGTCATCGTACAGACAGAGAGACGGGCAGGTAACGATAGGATTTCAAAAAGGATCTATCGGACCCTTAATTAATTATATAGGAAGGTAGATGAAAATGATGAAGACCTGAAAAGCGTTGGAGGTATGATTTAAAGTAATCTAAGTAGAAAAAGAGAGGCACAAAAATGAAGAAAATATTGAAAAACGAGAATGTCTGGAGAAAAAACAAAACTATGCTATGGCCTGTTATGACACTATTTATAAAATAAAATTAGTAAAACGGTTAAAATAAAAAGCACAAAACAGTTTAATGTTTAAATGAAAATCATTGAATACAAAGAATCCTCAAATGTTAAGTTTCAGAAATGAGTAGAAGAGGAAGGTCAAAAAGAGATATTTATGAAAAGGATTAATATTGGTATGATCCAATATAGAAACATTTTTTATCTTTTTCTAGTGTTTTTTTGTCGGTGTGTATGATTTTTGTTTATTTATTTAGTTGGTTAATACAGACGTATTTTAAGAATTTCATGGATGGATCGTGTGACTAATGTTGAGGTTCTACGTAGAACAAACTAGGAATGCGAGATTATTAACACCATCAAAGACCGCAAACTCTAGAATGTCTTGGTCATGTTATGAGGAATGAACAGAGATACGGCTTGTTGCAACTTATTCTTCAGGGCAAGGTATTTGGAAAGAGAGGACCAGGGAGAAGAATATATTGGCTTCAAAACCTGAGAAAGTGGTTTAATACATCGACAACCGGACTATTCAGAATAGCAGCAAGCAAAGTTAGGATAGCCATGTTGATCGTCAACATCCGGAACGGATAGGCACCGTAAGAAGAAGAAGAAGAATTTAGTTGGTATATTACCCTTCCGAGCATAAAATTAGGAGTACTTTAAATTTATTTTAACTTTTTTGTATTTTTTCGGTTGTAACATAGTTTACTACAGTAGGTATAGAAGCAGGCACTCTGACTAAAGCTATGATGAGAAAAGCGGAAGTTTTCGACATGTGGCGTTACAGAAGAATTCTGACAATATTTTTGTAGACAGAGTCACGAATGAAGAAGTCTGGCCAAAACTTTTAAAAGAGACAGAACTGAATAATGAAATAAAGATACGATAACTACAATACCTAGGCGGAGAGAAGCAAAATACCAGCTTCTGCAGGGTAAAAATCATGCAAAGAAATATTTTAAGAAGGCGTAGCGTGGAAGGCAACGAATTTCATAGCTGCGCAATATCAGGGAATGGTTTAATTGCTCGTCTAACCAAATTTTTAGAACTATTAGCAGTGAACAGAGTTAAAATAATCACAATGATCGTCAACCTTCGAAAGAACACGGCCCTTTAAGAAGAAAACTGTTTACTAACTGATTGCCTGCATAAGTTCTTGCGATAAGCTTGTTTTATAAAAAAAAAAGGCGAGACTGGACTACAGCAGCTAGAGATGAGCTCTTTTTCGCTTCTAGTGCTTTGAGAAACCAAACGGCCACGATAAGATCCCTTGGAAATGGAGATGAATGCTGGAGATACGGGATAATCTTCCCAAGAATGTGATCCAAAATCTTATCCAAAGTATGCCTCGTCAATTACAAGCTCTTATCACTGCCAGAGAACGTAATAGTCGCTAATTGTTCACTTTCATTACCTTCAATAAACTTTGAATAAAAACTTTTCTGCAAGCAATCAATAAAATATGTTGCAACAGGAAACAATTTGAAAATTGAACCTGTTTTTATGCTTGGCAGTATACTTTTGTGTTTAGGATTCTCTCGATCCATGTCACTTGCAGCATATATTAATTTATAGGGATACATTTCAAAAGCTTCAGGTTTCTTAAGCATGTCATCGATTATTGTTCACGCTTATTCTCCATACATTAGTATGTTTACTGAAGACATGATAGTGTTTGCAATCAGTTTAGTGCAATAATTAGTGTTATCAACTGCAACTCTGAACATTTCGATGGCTGATATTTCGGTACACTGTCTAAGATTTTTAGTTATGATGTTCTTTATCGACCTGTATTTCTTCGATTTTATATAGCAATATTAATTGTAGTAGAATTATGATTGGACAATGAAATGTTTAAGGTTAGAGGTACTTTTTATGCAGGAGCAGTAAAAAACTTAACTGACACCATGGACAAATGTGAAATAGCTATTGGAGCCGTTCAGGAGATCAAACAAAAGAAAATTTCGGCACAGTAATGGGAAACTATGTATTTTTTAGCAATGGAGACAATATACGATTATTTGGGGTTGGATTTCATATTTAGAAAAAAATTGCAATTTGGTGATGTTTTGAAGCAGCAACAATCAGATTATGTAAGATAAGAATAAGAGGTAAGTATAGAAAAATAGCATTTATAAATATGAATACATCAACAGAAAATACGGATGAAAATATTAAAGAAAACTACCATGAACAATTGATACAATCATATGATACAAAAATCATTATAAGAAATTTCAACGCATAGATTAGTAGGAAAGATTTACACAAGAAAATAGGAGGAATGAGTAAATACAAAGACAGTAACCTAATTGGCAGACGAGTAGTAGAATTTGCTTTCGAATATAATATGCGAATCATGAGTATTTTCTTTGACCACAAAGATATTCATAAAGGTACCTTGACATCACCACATGGGGAGACAATTAATTAAATCGACTATTTGATAATAGAAGTTAAACATAAGAGCCACAAAAACAAAAGTTAGTCGAACCTATGGGAGAGACGAAAATGTGGGTCTTTTCTTGGTCAAAGTTAAAATAGAATAAATAACGCCTACAAATAATAAAACGAACTGTAAAAAGTTAAAAAGATATAATGGTGTACCTACTATTAAAAAAAATGTTAAATACACACATATTTGAATGATGAAGACTAAGAGGGCAGTTGATGGCCCAAATAAAGAAATAAAATAAGAATTAATAGTATAACAATAAATAAAAATACAAAATATTCTTTTAATTAAATAGCTATAATAACTATAAGAAAAATGTTTAAGAAATTTTGTCAGAGGAAAATCGTATCAGACTCGGCTTAATAAAGCATTATAGTTAAATTTTGGAGAGAGTACTTTTTTCCCAACGGGCACTCATAATTACAATGACGGAAATGTGGATGAAGAGATTAAACACAGAAATAACCAGGGAAGACAATGGTCACTCGACCATTGAACAGCACGCCTACTGAGGGATAAAATAATTTCAAGAGCAAATAGAGAATCTATAATAGTATTGTCAAAAGAAATGTTACATATGGAAGCGAAATATGACCATTGAAGGAAAAAGAAGACTTTTTAAGCAACAGAAATGGATTATTGGAGGAGAGTGGCGGGTAAATCAAGATTAGACAGGGTAAGAACCGAGAGAATTCAAGAAATCATGGACGTTAAACACAGAATAACAGGGAACATTAAACTGGACATCACAGTGAAAACCAAAGAAGAGCAGAACCGAGATTAAGTTGGAAAGAATGAGTCGACAAGGATATAAAAACAGGAATAGATAAAGAAGGTACCTTCTGAATGACTAAGACCAAAAGAAATTGGAAATCAGAAAACCGTGAAGAATGTTATAGATTGATATATATATATATATATATATATATATATATATATATATATATATATATAAATATATATATATATACATATATACATATATATATATATATATATATATATATATATATATATATATATATATATATAGCTCGACAAGAATCAAAGACAGTACCTAATTAATAACAGGATAATTCCAATAACAGTAAAATACAATAATACAGAAATAATAAACTAATGAAAGTACAAGAGACTTCTTAAGTTGGTTCGAACTAGTATGAAATAGGTTACAGGAGTTATTTAATGATCTCATATCTGTGTAACATATTGTTACTAACATATGATGTTCGATGAAGTGGGATATTAAAAGTAGTTATATGGCACAAACCTAAATATGGAACATTAATTCTGATTCCATTCAGCAGGTAAGGAAAATAATTATGACTATTTATAATTTTTAAAATAAAAGCAGTACCTGAAATATCCTGCTGAGTACTAAGTGGTGGTAATCCTAGTAGTTGTTCGATATTAGTATAATCATGATTAACAACAATATTATGAGATCAAAATGCACAATTATCTCAAGTTGAACAGCCTCTAATGTGTTAATATGACATTGAATGTAGGGTGATGAAACACCCTACACGATGATGAAAATGTCTTAAAACAAACTCAAGTAATTTAGAAACCTTTATGGATAAAGTTGATATGCTCCACCAAGGAAAGCTTTTCATCTAAAGTAACCCTTAATTATTTAATGGAAGAGACATGCTAAGAAGGTTGTTCCAATCCTGTTCACCTTTTGGGTAAAACTGATCAAACAACACTTTTAACGTTTAAATGAAGACCATTCCTACTACTTCAATTATATAAACAATTAAGATCAGCTTGTAAAGACAACTGATCTCTAAAGTCATCTATAACCCCCAGAAGTCAGCAACAAAACAGCTCACAATATCAATAATATGTTGAAAAAAAATAGATGATGTATGTCCTCCCTGTGGAACATGTGAGGTGACCATTATTAACGCTGAAATATTACCAGCAACCAACTCTTTGACACAACCCAATAATTCCACAAACATGAATCCTACAGAAAGCAATTTTGCAATATGAATTTGATGATCAAATGCTTTCCTAAAATCAGTAGCATCTAGTTTTCGATCAGTGATTTGCTTCATAAGCTCAGACTGATAACAAAACTAAATTAGTAGCTGTAGAGTTTTTTGCACAAAAACACAACCAAGATAGCTGTTTAGCTATCAAACCATCAAATAATTTGGGTATTGCAGACTGAATGCTTATACTACTATAATTTTGAATGTTTTCTTTGTGACCACATTTAAATAACTCTTCTTCCAAACATCAGGAAATAAAGATGATTTATTAAATAAAGTATGTAATGGCGTGGCAGTAGTGCAAACACAGTTTTTTAAAAGAAAATTGGGAACACCATCAGGTCCAGAGGCAATCTTACTTGGAAGAGAACTTACAATCAAAAATATCAATGAAAGTGACTTCAGAGACATTATAATTTGTACCAATATTGTTAATGATGGGGATATTAGGAAACTGAAGGTTATTAACGCCAGGGGTACAGACAGTTTGAAGGAAGTCCTTGAACAAATTAGCAATTTCTTGCTCACTAGAAGCAGACTGATCCCTGTAAAACATAGCATTTGGTAAACTGTGACTAGAACATTTATGGTTAACAAAATATTTCTAAAATGATTTATGATTGTCTTTCAACTGAGCATTGTTATAGATATATTTGAGATTGATAAACAACATTCATATACAATATAATGTAGACTTGAGTTTAGTAGAGGATCACTCACATTTCAACATTCAGTTCCTTATCGCTGGAAAAAAACAAATCCAAAAATACATTTCTTTGATTTGATTTAGAATTACATTGATACAATTTTAAATACCCAAATGTTTGAGCAATATCAACATGAAAAGAGCATGCAACTACAAGAAGAGAACTTAATGCAGCAAAATATGGAGTAATACTTATTAAAAAGTGGGATTCTGTAATTCATTATAAGGAGTAAGGAAAAATTAATAAAAAGAAACCTATGTAAAATATATATTTAATAAAGATTTTCTTTTAAAAAATGACCAGTACAATTTCATTTGAAAATAGAATTTGTGCATCTTGTTGAATGAGAATATCTATAAAATTTGTATAATTTGTTTACATGATTCATTATTTTGACACTTATTTACAATATAATATATAAAATTATAATATTTACCAATTTGTTCTAGAACGGAATTGATTTAACATTTTGATGTTATATTCTACTGACAATGTCAACAAATCAATGATCAATACAAACAAATAGTACATAGTTACCAACATAAGAAAAATTAATTTTATTACAAGCAACACAATTTTATTATAAAAATACAGAAATTACAATTAATAGTGATCAACTCTTTATAAAAAATACTTATGAACATAAAGATTCACTGAATGAAAAAAGTTTATTACTATTCAACAACAGCAAATGAACTACCAGTACAAGCAAAAGCAGACTTAACTTTTTTATTAGCTAGAATGTGAGTTGGTATCTTAACATCCTTTTTGTCTCCAGTACCACAATTCCCATGATCATTCCAGCCCCATGCGAACAACTTTCCTTCTGCTGTCACAGCCAAGTTATGTTCTGAGCCTAAACTTAATTGACTCACATTGTTCAGTGTTGGAATCTTTTCTGGTTCATATGGCTTTTCTCTTTCGGCTCCCAATTGTCCATAATTATTTCTACCCCATGTAAAGACTTCTCCATTAGTGGTTAAACCTGCACTGTGAGTCCAACCAGCAAACACAGTCTTCAAACCTTCATTGTTGAACACCTCTAGTGGTACAAAACTGTTTGCTACATTTGGATTCACCCCAAGTTGGCCAAACTTGTTTTCACCCCAACTAAGTACAGTACCATTGTCTTTAAGAACTACAGTATGGTGCTGCCCACTTGCCACACTAATAACATCACTCAAATCAGGAACTCTGGATATACTTAGATAGTTATTATCATCAAAATTATCACCTAGCCCTAATTGACCTTTGGCTCCAGTACCAGCAACTACAAGTCCTCCGTCCTTTGTTATCATAGCACTATGCCTCAATCCACAGCTAACATGTTTAAAACCAGTAGCTAGTTTCTGTGAAACTTGCAGTCTTGATGGAATTCCCGTGCAGGTTATACTTTTTGATAGACCTAGTTGAGTATTACCATTGTTTCCCCACACAAACTGTTTTCCACATTCTGACACAGCAGCACTAAAATCCCAACCACATGAAATTTGAACTATCTTAAATTCCTTTAAGATCTCTATTTGGGTTAACTTGAGGCTGTCATCTGAAAGAGCTAGTTGACCTTTTGAGTTCCATCCACAACAATAGACAAAGCCTTTGTTATCCAATATCAAAGTATGTCCAGCTCCCCCAGCAATTGAGACAATATCATCTGCTTCAAAATCACAGTTTTGTAAGGAAACTTCTTTTGGTGAAATTTCTTCCTCAGACCTATATCCTAGTCCTAGTTGACCATAACTATTAGCTCCCTAAAGAACGATTTTATTAGAATTCATATATAAATGCATTATTACTAAAATCACTTACCCAACAATATAACTTCATATTGATAAAAAAACAAGATTTTCCGGAACGTTTTTGCTCTTAGTTTGTAAATTTTTTGAAACACGCGTCCTGCCGTCTCAAAAAAAAAGTTGGGTTATGGAGGAGCTGGTTTGTACAAAAATCAGTTCAATTCTGCGCACAATTTTTTATAAATTTTACACGCTATCGGCCTCTCTAAATATGTATATATCAACTTCGTTCCTTGAAAATTAAAAGTTAGAACTGATTAAATAAGTAGAAATTTATTAAATTCGAGTACATATGATCCTCCCTATTTTACTTTTTGACCAAACAATTTTTCCAACTATTTTCTTTGTGTAGGGAAGGTAAATCTTTTATCTCCTTTTAATTTGATGTGTGCAAAAGAACAAATATACAGAAGCATGTAGCTTTCTCCCTCTAATAAATATTTATTATACATTTTTTTCCGTTTTTAGGTTTTTATTCAACAAAATACAAAACAAAACTTAATATGGTACATTTGATTTAATGCTAACACAAATAAAATGCATTTAAAATAGTCAATTTTACCAAGGTTACATGTTCCTTATAAAATTATTCAAATGACCTAAAAATATATAATTCATCTTATTTTTATTATCTCAAAAATAGAAAATTATGGACAAATAATAAATTTTTCAGAGGTAGAAATTTCCAGGGCTGCAAATGATCGAGACCACATTAATAAATAAAAATTCATGGATGGATGAACAGCCTTGATTAGACTAGGCCGGCAAAATTGTGTACAATGTTGCCGTATTAACAGTAAATTCAAATAAAACCCTCATATTTAAACTAGTTCACATCGATACTCCATACCGAGCGGACGTTAAATGGTTCTCTGTTATCAACATTCGACCGGTTTTCTCGATTTGAACAGATAAATGTGAAGTGATTAAAAAGCAATCAATTAGTAATAGACTTAAAAATAATAAACTCATCAAATTAAATTTAAAAACAATACAGTAATTTATTTATAATGTTTCCAACGGGAAATGGACCAGGATTCGACAACTACATAGTTAGCCAACAAATACAAAATGTAAACAGCCAGCCATTACCAATCCAGTATCCATCAAACCAAATGAATTGTTACCCACAAATGCAGATTCCAAACAACACACAGGGTCAATCACAAATCAACAATATACAGGGTTATCCACAAATCTCATCACAAATACCAGGTATGTACAATATGCAAATAAATCAACCAACCACTAATTCTTCGACGAATATGATATTTCCGCCCAATCAAGAACAATATATAAATCAACAAAACGCGGCACACAACAGCAATATAAATAACAGAAATAGCCAGCAATACTACAGAATGTCATCAACAAGCGATGACGAACCAGAAAGTGCAAATGTGTCAACAAATAACTCATGGCAAGTAGTTAAAACTACAAAACGCAGAAAAATCAGATCAAATGTAGAAACAGACAAAGAAGATGATACCATTACACTATCGAACAAATATAATACCCTAACGGATACCCAAGAAAATGAAACCAATCAAAATGAAACAGCGCCAAGAATACCTAAACCACCACCAATATTTGTTTACGATGTAAGCGACTTCCCAGAAATGAGGAAAAAATTTACAGAAATAGCTGAAGCTGAACAATACGAAACCAGAACTATGGCAAATAATACAGTCAAAATAATTTGTAGCGATCCAGAAATATACAGAAAATTCTCCAGATATATGAGAGAGAACAACATTATTCATCACACATATCAACCAAAAGAAGAAAGGGCCTATAGAGTCGTAATTAAATACCTTCACTATTCACATGCAACAGAAGACATCAAAGAAGAACTGACAAAACTGGGTCACAAGGTAAGAAACATCATTAATGCTAAACATAGGATTACAAAAGAGCCGATAAATATGTTCTTTGTTGACCTTGAACCATCAGACAATAACCAAGATATTTATAAAATTCAGAAACTACAACACTGCAATATACAAATTGAACCACCTATAAAAAACAAAAATATCATCCAATGTATGAGATGTCAATTATATGGCCATTCAAAAACATATTGCAATAGACCATATGTCTGTGTGAAATGTGGAGGACAGCACAGTACAAGCAGTTGTAAAAAGAACAAGAACACACCAGCTACATGTGCTTTATGTGGAGGAGATCACCCAGCTAACTATAAAGGATGCGAATATTATCGTAATTTAAATAGAAATAAAAATATAGCACAAACTACATATAATCATCACCAAAATATGTCGCAAGCACGTAACAGAAACTTTATACCCAACACAGTAAGACCAAATGTAAGCTATGCTAATGCAGCGGGTAATAGACAACCTCCTGCTGCTCCTTCAGATAACCAAGATTCAAACACCATTCTTATGAAGTTTTTAGAAGAATTCAAAGCCATGTTTAATCAAATCTTGCAACAAAACAGCATGGTAATAAACATGCTAAGTAAACTCATATGCAAATAAAATTCTTTCTACGAATAGCAGAATGGAACGCCAATGGCCTGCTGAATCATAAGGACGAGGTGATAATATTTCTACAACAAAATTTTATAGATGTATTATTAATAAGTGAGACACATTTTACAGACAAATCGTATTTTAAAATACCTCAATATCTAACGTACCATACTAACCATCCAGACAAGACAGCCCATGGAGGTACAGCAATTTTGATCAAACAATCAATTAAACATTTCATGATGGAAAGTTATATAACAGACTGTATCCAAGCTACAGTAATTAAAGTGTGCTCATTACCTTACGAAATAACAATAGCAGCAGTGTATTGCCCTCCAAAGCACAATATTAAAAAAACCGATTTCGCATCCTTCTTCAATACTCTAGGTCCAAAATTTATCGCAGCTGGTGACTTCAATAGTAAACACACGTACTGGGGATCAAGATTAATAACAACAAAGGGGAGAGAGCTTTATAGCTTAATGCAAGAAAATAAATACTCATATTTATCAACAGGAACACCAACGTACTGGCCAACGGACCCCAAAAAAAGACCAGACCTCTTAGATTTTTGCATCATAAAAGGAATATCTAACACCTTTATGGACATAGTTCCAAGTTATGATCTATCTTCAGATCATTCACCAATTATTGCAACAATTAGCACCTGCGTTATTAACAAACAACCTACTCCAAAACTGCATGGACCTAGAACAGATTGGAACGTTTACCGAAAAATACTGGATGAAAACATTAAACTAAATGTAAGACTAAGAAGCCCTTCAGAAATAGAAGCAGCTACAAACAACTTTATGACATTATTACAAAACGCTGCAAAAGAAGCGACACCGAACGATGCAGATAAAAATAAAATCGAGAATAGAATAAATATTCCACTAGAAATTAAAAAGCTCATTGCTGAAAAAAGAAGAGCAAGAGCCAAATGGCAACAAAGTCGGAACCCAGCGGATAAAACGTTTTACAATCGCTTAGCCAATAAATTAAAAACACAACTAAAAATTGCAAGAGAAGAGTCAGTCAAAAAATATGTAACACAACTTAATAGATACGACCATTCAATATGGAAACCAATCAAATCATCCTTAAAACCTCAAGCAATATCGCCACCAGTAAGAAAAACCACAAACACACAGAACCAATGGGCAAGAAGCGATAAAGAAAAATCCGAATTATTTGCTGAACATTTAGCAACAGTATTCCAACCACACAACAATGAAGAAGATCAAGAAATTATTAATTATTTAAACTCAGAACAACCGTCAGTAAATCCAATAAAATTAACAACACCCAAAGAACTTAAAGAAGAAATCTTAAAACTAAATATCAAAAAGTCACCAGGAATTGACCTAATAACTCCAAAAATGCTAAAGGAATTACCAAAAAAGGGTATAGTGATCCTTACATATATATTTAACGCAATATTAAGATGTAATTATTGGCCTAACAATCTAAAAATTGCAGAAATACTTTTATTTCCAAAACCAGGAAAGGATCCAAGTGAAGTCTCATCCTATCGACCTATCAGTCTGTTATCAACAATCTCCAAATTACTAGAAAAACTTTTAATAAAAAGAATAGATCCAGGCCTTACAGGCGCAGACTGGATACCAAATTTTCAGTTTGGATTTCGACGAGAACACTCAACTATCCAGCAATGCCACCGAATAACCCATAAAATCAATTCCGCATTAGAAGAAAAGGAATATTGCCCAATGGTATCACTAGATGTACGTCAAGCTTTTGATAAGGTTTGGCATAAAGGACTTCTTTATAAAATTAAACAAATATTACCACCCTTCTTTCGAATACTTACATCATACTTGGAAAACCGACAGTTTAGAACAAAAGTAAATGGAGAAATATCTAAAATGCATCCCATTAAGGCGGGAATTCCACAGGGCAGTGTCCTGGGACCTTTATTATATATATTATATACTTCTGATCTACCAACTTCGCATAACGTAACAATTGGCACATTTGCAGATGACACAGTAGCACTTACCAGTCACAAACACATTAACATAGCTACACAACAACTCCAAGATTATTTGTATGAGCTTGAAAACTGGCTAAAACAATGGAAAATAAAAATTAATGAAAACAAGTCAACCCACGTAACTTTCACTTTACGACGAGAAACACCACCACCAATATATATCAACAATGAGGAAATACCCAGGACTAAAACAACCAAATACCTAGGGCTACACCTGGACCAAACCCTGTGTTGGAAAGAACACATCACCAAAAAAAGAAAACAAATACAACTAAGACAAAAAGAAATCAATTGGTTAATTGGAAAAAACTCCAAACTGTCAATAAATAATAAAATTCTAATTTATAAAACAGTTATTAAACCAATATGGACATATGGCATAGAGCTGTGGGGCTGTAGTAGTAAATCTAATATTGCTATTATGGAAAGATGTCAATCAAAAATCTTAAGAGCAATTGTTGATGCACCCTGGTACGTAACCAACCAACGAATCTATGAGGATCTCAATATCTCAACAGTGAAAGAAGTATACCAGCAAAAGAAATTACAATACATTCAAAAAGTGAACACACACTCCAACCCATTAATTTCCGCAATACCTCAACATCAAGTTATCCGAAGACTAAAGCGACGTTGGCCAACAGACCAGTAACATGGACCCGTGATTCTCTCACTGGAGGGGACCACATCACGCCAGAACCAAGGGACAGGACTTAAACTCATCACATTAACTTATAGAATATATTGTTTTATTCTGATTGTTAATTTATTAGTTATAATAAAAAAAAAAAAAAAAATATTTAAACTGTGTACATATATTTCAAAACTGAAAACAAAGAATATAGAGCGTCTATATTCTTTGATAGTATATATATTTAAACGATTTAATTTTTTTTCTTTATATATTATACTTATTATAATAAACTTTTGAAAGTACAATATATTTATAAACATTAAAGAAAATTGAAAGAATGGAAATATACATTCAGTCTAAATAAAATGAGTAACGTTTGTAAGATAAAGTTGTAATAATAGGAGCAAAAATAAAAGCCAAAAAATTTTTAAATAGTAAAAAAATATTATTATAGGGACAGTTTATCGATATTACAACTCTTTATAATCTGACAACATTGTATAGTAATGTAAAAAGTGACGTTTTCTGCATGTCACATTTTACATAGAATTAACCACGGTTCGTACGTTCGTAGACTTACTCCGGTTGCCTCTTCCGACTGGGGTGGGGATGCTTGAGTGACGTCACAGGAGTACACAAGAATACAAAACGGGCGCGTTCAGCAGACGGAGCTGCTCCACAACTGTTGAGTAAAAGTCTGCAAAATGCAACTGCTACCGCGGCGCTACTTCCGGAGCGGCCTGTCAAATTTGGTAGCGTAAAAAAGTATCGCTACATCCATCCAACATGTTGAGAGAAATGTCATTCTTGACATTTCGGTACTAAAATTGAGGGTTAGGTGTTTGTTTTGTTTTTATTTTACATTTTTTGGAAATTGGCGACATTTGTAAAAGGTGAAGTGTGCATGTAGACTCGTGTTTTTTGTTGTTGAAAGCTCTTTTGTGTTCTGGTATACATTTGTTGAAGGTTCTACCGGTTTAACCCTTTCACGACGGCAGTTTTTCGACGTGCCGTGCCTCAGATACGGGAGTTTTTGTGCCTTGCGCTTCAATGCGCTTCCCGTTTAGCACTTTCGCGCATTTATGCGTTTCCCGACTTTTGTGGTAAACAAGTTCGTAAGTGTAAAATTGAAAAAACAAGTACAAAAGATAAATTTTTTACTAATTATTTATAAAAATGCATATAAATCAAAGAAAATATTCAAAAAACTAAAACATATAATTCTATATTAGAATAGCAGAAGTTTAGACCCAATACATTTATTTTATTATGGTAGTTTTCAAAACAAGGTACCACACAAAGAAGAACCTCACACTGTTGGAAACAATAGATTGTTTCTTTGCGTACTTTTTTTTACTGCAAACGATGCAAAGGAATGTGTTTTTGGTTTATATACATCACTGTCTTTCCGCCACTGAATCTCATCATCATCATCGACTAACTTAATTTTTTTCTCTTCTCAGTCAGATATCTTTTTTTCGAACCCATTTGTTAAAAAAAAATTATTAATTTAATTCAAAATACTTAAATAAAGGTAACGTGGTTGAAAAGCAAATTTGCACGTACCACCATCGTCAACAAATGACTTAACATTTTTTCCAAATGTACTGACTTCACTCCAACTCCCACGCAGTTCATCGCAGCTCTGTGAAATTTAATAAGCGATGACATGTTAGAAATAGTATACAATAAGCAAATTTAAAAGCGATTACGAACGTTTCCCGATCTAAAGTACATTTTGATGTAAGTGAATATATGCGTCTCCCGTATCTGTGGCAAGAAAACTTTTGCGCGTATATGCGGTTCCCGACGTTAAAGGGTTAACAGAGGTATAAGTTTGTATGTTGGGTTTTTGATTAAGTTTGTTATACCCCACTGTATAAATGTTTTTTATGTTGGCTCTGGTACTTAATATATTTGCTTAAGTAATTGTTTGTTCTGAAAGCTGGTGTTATTCCTCTGTTTGTGTTTTCTTAGTTCTGTAGCTCTCGCTTGTAGGATTATACTCTTATAACAACTTTACTCCCAGAACTCTTCAAAGAATCTCCTAATTTTTAATCTATCAGTTTTCCTCTTCAAAAGTGATAATTCTGATCCAACTTTGTAATACTTTCGACTTCAGCTTTTGTATTGTGTATAGTGTTACATTACCTGCATGCATTAGATAACTTAAAACCATTAGACCTTGTGACTTTTTCTGAATTGATTTGTTATCTTATTTTGCATTCCTCTCTATCTATAAATAATAAACTCCTAATCTATAAACAAATACTGAGGCCAGTATGGACCTATGGCTGCCAACTCTGGGGCTGTGCCAAACCTAGTAACATCAAAGTAATCCAGGTATTCCAGAATAAAGTGCTGAGGAACATCGTAGATCTTGGTACGTTAGGAACAACAATCTTCACCGGGACCTCAAGATGGAAGATGTCAATCAGATAATCAAGAAATTTGCAGGGAGCCATGAACAACGACTCCATCATCATGTAAATGTCGAGGCTATCCAGCTCCTCGATAATACGAACCTAGAGAGAAGGCTCAAAAGAACAAAGCCTTTTGAACTGGTATAGTGGGTGAGTGAAAAGCAGAGCAAAGTGTTGTGAGAGTATGCATGCTAAATTTAATGCTAGTTATTAGAAATAATAGGAAAGATACTAGTGAGTAGACACCTAATTTTAAGTTTTCATTAGTAATTTAAGTTAGAAACAAATTGATAATTGGTCTTACTGACCAGATTTTAATGTAAGTACACTTCAGTGTATTCAGTAAAAAAAAAAAAATTTGTGAATATATGTTGTTTTTTTGTTATTGTACTATTCATATATTCTTTTTCCAAATCAGTTTATTGTATTAACTGCATTTATAGCACTGTAAATAAAACTTGTATAATGTAAATAAAATGATATATTTTTAGTAGCTTTTGTTTTATTAAAATTAATGATTTTACAGAGGAAAGTGTGTTTATAAGCTAAGTAAGAAAAGTTTGTAAATATAACATAAATATTAATGAACCAAAATATTTACAAGTATCATCATTCTATTTGCCTTTTTGCCTCTTTAATAGATGTTCCCTCATTTTGTTAATAAAAGCCACACCCAAACTTACTCTTAAATACTCATTCCTCACCTCATCTTTTTTAGTTACTCCACTCACCCAATGAAGCATGCTCATTTCAGCCATGTAATTTCTGTTTATTCCTATTTACTGTACAACATTCAGTACCATATAATAATCACTGGTCTCAAGACAGTATTATAGAGCCTGTCCTTTAGTTTTACTGGTACCTTCTTATCCTTATCACAACACTTCAGTCGCCTCCTTCCAAGATTTTCTGCAGCATTTAACAGTAGATTGAATACCAAGCATGATAGTGCATCTCCCAAAGCAGTCCTCGGTTAGTTTTAAATGACTCTGAGACTTCTCCTTGTATCCACACTTTACATTTAACAATATATTTAATAATAAATAGGTCCTGTTGAGTTTACCTATTAGCTTTATTAGTATTTTTCCATCACGCCGAACTCCACTCATTTCGTTAATACTGTTTTAATTCTATTACTTACATTTACATCCTAATAACTCTATAATACTGAGTCTAACTACCTAAAACTACCACTCTCTTTTATGTTTTATAACACTAGATTGAATGGCATCAAATATAAAATAGGGGTCTGTCATATTTTTCAATTAACAAGTAAAAATATTTATAAGATAGTAATTGGGCCAAGAGTAACTAATTTTCCAGCAGATCTATATAAAGAAGGTAGTTCGAATATCACTGGCAGTGGCATCACAACAGCCTAGAAAAGAAATATGAATACAGCAGTCCCTCCCCAGCGATTGGAATACTTGCACCATACATAAAAAGGAAGATATATCACAATACCCACATCACAGAAGAACTACTCTCCTTCATACTCCGTGATGTTGCATGGCACATAATGATAGTGAATAATAGGAAACTAAGGCTTATGAGGCTATCTAAATTTTGACAACTCATTAAATATTGCAACCTTTAGGTAAAAAGTAGGTACATATAATACAATACATTAAATTAAAAGTTAATATGCTATTGATATGATTTGTGGCTAATGAACATAGTTTTGAAGCCAAATCTCTCTGCATACTGTCACACACACAATTAACAATATCTTAATTATATTAACTTCATTAATTTTACATCTAGTATTTATGCATGAAAATATATACTAAACCATACAATAAAGGACTAATTATAACATGAACATTCTAAGTTGATTAAGAGAGTATTTAAGACATGGAAAATGCAAGAATATCATTGGCAGTGCTACATATACAACCATTCTTAGATTTTCAAGGTGGTCTTGGTAGAGTAAGTACTCTTTATTGAGTCCCAACAAGCTGCACATACAAACCAAATTTTATTTATTTTTTATTATTATTTATATTACCTACAGATGCAAACAAGTTAACTGTACATAGACCTGGGCAAAAATAGTAAATTAAATTATCACCTCTAAAGAAGATGGAGAAAAGTTGTCAAGAAATGTATGGGATATAGTTTAATAATATACACACATCAATAATAATTAATAAAAATCAATAATATACACATGGAATCACCCAGTATTTCCGATTTTGTAAAGTATTGTATAAAGGAATTGTAGCTTTAATGGGTATAGCTCCTAAATTTCCTAGTTGCTGGGTAATTACCTAAAACATTTATATGTAGTTTTCAAAGAACTAATAATCTTTACTAAAACCTACTTCAGCCCATCCCCTACTCATGCGAAAATGCTTTACAAAAAGATCTCCCATATATTGGGGAATGGTTTCCTCATAAAAATTTTGATTAGGAGGCACTTGAGCTCTCTCAGCATTATTCAGCTCTAATTCTTTATTTGAATATTTTGTGCCAACCGATCCACAACATTTCCAATTAGCTGGATATTATTTTCCTTAGTAGGCTAGTAATGTGACGTAAAGTTTAATAATATTTAAAAGTCAAGCTAAATTGGCAATTTAAAATGTAAACAAAAATATCTAATTTTAAAATGACAAATTATTTGACATTGACAGATAAGGTAGCGGTAGCGGAATCCAGCAGGTTTTGACTTATGACATTTGGTCCAGCGCAAACCGATGGATTCGGAAGTAGCGGAGCGGTAGCTGCTCCGTCTGCTGAACGCGCCCAATTTATTCGCGATTGAAACTGAATGTAGAGGGCGGGGCAGGTCGATTGCATTGCAGTGTCATGGCCGATATAAATGGTATAAACAAAAACAAACATAACATTCGAATATTTACCATTGCTTTTCCATGTTTAGTTTGGTTTAAGACGAGTTATTTGTATCATTTAATAATGGAAATTAACCTTAATGATATCTTTGAGTATTGTGGTGAAGTAAAGAGTCCATTGGTTGAAGGGGAAGCAGTTTTCAAGTGATGAATTCCTAAATTTTAACTTTAATGTTTGGAACTGGCTTGTGTATTGATGATGAATCCTATTTTGTGTATACCTGGGAACCCAGAATATAATATTCTGTGTAATGTTTGCCTTAACGTATATATGCATTATTATATCTTATGTTTTTAATATGTTAATTTTTATTTTATACTATTTTTTGACATATGTAAGTACTTTATTGTATATTAACATAAATAAATAACTTTAACTTGGCTTTATTGTAAAATAGTTCATTTGATTACATGAAATTAACCTTAACTTGAGATCACCTCTCAGAAAATATAGCACATGATTTGTCTTTAAAAAATTGCATAATAAATTATTTTTTTATATAATAATTGCATAATAAATTAGTTTTTCAGTTTATTCTAGATTGGATTTAAAATACTTTAACGTAGTCATAATGCTGAAATTTACTAAAAATAATTAATAATTATATTCAAATCAACAGCTGTCTGGTTTGTTTATACCACTTTTATGCCTGGTATTGCGGTATTATAAAACATTTTACTTGCCAAGTAAAATTTAGTTTGAAAGTAAAATAATTTACTCTGCAGATTTGCGTATTTTAAACACATAGTAAATTAATTCTGGAAGTAAATCTGCAAACTAAACTATTCCTTAGTTTTCTACCAAGTAAATTTTATTTAACAAGTAAATATGACAGTTTCAATGTCTTTTCGGCTGGTGTGAAAATATTTAGATTTAATAATATTTTGAAATGTCTTCAGTATCATCAGTGTCAGATGTTAATTCTCCAACTGTATCTAGTGTTGATAGTGACTGGTATTTTTCAATAAATATACAGATGGATTGTGATGCAAATTTAAATGTAATCAATGTAGTTGCTAGATGGCCTGGTTACTCCCACAATAGTCATGTATTTGATAATTCTCTGATAAGAGCTCAGTTTGAAAACAATGAGTTTTGTGAAACATATTTACTGGGTGATAGTGGTTATCCATGCCGAAAATATATTTTAACTCCCTTACATGATCCACAAACGCCAGCTGAAAGGAAATACAATTATACACATATCCACACACAGAATACAATTGAAAGAATGTTTGGTGTCTTAAAGAGAAGGTTTCCTTGTTTGTCTACGGGACCAATGGAATAGAAGCACCACTAAATTGATAGAAATAAAATCTTCCGTCCTTCCATGATACTTCAGGCCTTCAAAGCGACAACATCAAATCCCAATAAGAAGTCTCAGATTAGGACACACCTCTACAACACATGAAGACTTGTTGAAGAGAGAAAAGTGTGTTATGTTTGTGAATATAAAGTGACAATGAAGCACATACAGTTGAAAGACTATATCACCTCATTCCAAAATGTAAAGAGTGTCTAGTCAGTGTAAATAGAGCTATTCCAATTATAGTGGCAATTTGTGTATTGCATAATATATGTAGAAGGAGGAATGATGTGCTGACTGATAGTGAAGATGGCAGTAATCACGCGGAGTCAGAAGATAAAAATTTAAACAAGGTCACTAGAAATCAAGATAATTTTGCTGTAAGAAATGCTGTCATTCGTACTGCATTTATTAATTAAATAAAATGTTTATTTTAAAATTATTTACGGTTCAATAAAACATAATATAAGAATTATGAGTGTTTTAATTATTGTATATGTATTTTTAATTTAACAAAAAAAGTGTTGACAATTCAAATAGTCACAGAAATAAAATTAACTTAATTGTGTCAACTTTTTCTTATTAAACTCTGGTAATAAATCTATGAAACAAACTAAATATAACACCAGTAACTTAATGAATATGATATTTATGATACTATAATGAACATGTATTTTTATTACAGAATTTTTCTACAATAAATACATACTTATAAGAAAGTGTTTATACCCACTTTTAACAGATAACTTTGTGAAAAATAGGCAAAATGTTACGGGATCTATTAGTATTTCATTTATTTATAATATTCTCAAGCGATACATTGTCATTTCAAGGAAGTCATTAAAATAAGATCATATCAGCAAGTAGATACATAATCCTTTCATTTTACGGTATTTGAAAAACAAAGTATGTACATATATTTCAGTTTCATTGTTCAGTTTTTTGTGTTTATTATTATTCTTGAGTAAAGTGTTTGATTTTAAGACGGCAAAATGGAATTTGTGTTGTAAAAATATTAGATGAAATAAGCATTCCTTAACTTTTCCAGAGGACACAGCAAGGTTTGTAAATTATTATTTCCTCTTAAATATTGTTTGGGTACCAGTATATGATGTCATTTATATGATACTTCTACAATAATAAGATAACCAATTTTTATTTTAATAACTAATTTACAATAATATAAAATTAACCAAACGGTATTAAATTTCTAAATTCTCGAACTCAACCCCATATTGATGTTTCAGTTGTAGAATCTTTTCTTTAACTGCCAACTCTTTTGTGTCTGTTTCTCTTTTCTCTGTTTCCGTTTCTGTTTTTCTAATTTTAAAACGTCTCTACTTAACTCTTCCTTTTCTTTTCTAATTTTAAGAATACTTAATTTTATTTTTTCCTTCTCTGAATCTTCTTCACACTTATTATTCTTTTTGTGATGTGGGACTTAAAGGCAAACTAAATGCACGACCAAATACTTACCATGTCGAGATAGCATTATGAGGTTTTTTCCTGGTTTTTCCCTCATAATTTACTATGGAATCACTAACAGGAGAATTTTACTGTCATCATGGCATGTGTTTGTCTTTTTAAAGATGAATTACATGCTATGATTTTTTTCTGACAGATATTCTCAAGTTAATGTTGATTTCATGTAATGGAATGAACTATCTTATAAGTAAAGTCGTTCCAAGAGCACAACTCAACAATATTGGCAATATCATTTTAAAGTCGTCTACTTTAAAATGCATAATGTATGTCTGAATTGTCAATATAAATGAGTCAGATAAAATTAAATTATTAGAAGAATTTTTCACTAAGTAACAAAAAAACAAAATTTGTTTTTAGTGTTTGTATTTTGAGAACAATTTCTGAAGTGGAAATTGAAATGTTAATAAACATATTTTAACCTTTAATTGGGGCTTATTCCCAGTTAAATAGTAATTAATTTAAAATGCCACAAGAAAATAGCTTCAGAACAACATTAATTACATATGTTTTACCTTTCTGTTACTGCTTGGCATTCTGCAGGGGTGACAAGAAATTTAACATATCTTGGCAACAGATGTTCTACCATCGCATCAGTTACTTCTGTCAATACTTTACTAAAAGTGGACCTTTCCATGGTAAAAAAAATAAAATATAGTATATAATAAAATAAAAAGTAAATAAAATATAACATATTGGAATATATTCACTCAATTCTTAATATAAACAACATATCTTGGTTTCATGTGCTAAAGCATTTGATCTTTGCACTTGTCTTAGATGGGGCTGGAGACTTTCGAACCAAATGCAAAGACAATTCCCTCGATAACTTAAATATCTTTTGAAATACGGCTTCCACTAATTCCACTGGATTTACCAAATCTCGCAAAAGTCTTCTCTGAATGTTTTCTTCATCCCTATCAATAAAATAATTTTGTTTACAAAACATAACCTAAATAAATAATATACTATCAAAGAATATAGACGCTTATAAGCGTCTATATTCTTTGATACTATAATTAAAAATATCTTTAACAAACCTTCTAATAGCATCATCTAATTCTTCTAATAACTCATCGTTTAGAATCCGGCCAAAATTCTGGACTAAATAATTCATTTTATATTTTTATTAACTACACGTTATTCCCATCTACAAATAGTATGAGATTAAATCATCTCTTTAAATTGAACCTGTTATCAGAGAATATAATATATTATGTTAGCAAGATAACGTAAAACGTTACCACATAACGTTTTTTTTTTACAAACGTTATCTGTGATACATGATACATCACATCAATTTTTAGAATATAACGTAAATGCAGGTTAACGTGCACGTTATTTAACATTTATTTTATTTATAAAACATTTTTGTTTTGATACATCCATCCAATCACAGGGCTGATTTTTAAGATTCAAATTACGTCACAGGAGTACAGTTCAGCTTAGTGTTCATTGGTTAGGCGGAAGAGGCAACCGGAGTAAGTCTAGGAACCGTGAGAATTAACAATAGAATTTTTTATTATTAAGACCCAAATAATGTGTAACATAAACTGTAACTAATTTAAAGAGTCATGAGCATAGATAAACAATATAATAGTAGAAAGTCATGAGATAAAAATAGAAAAATCTAAATTTACTGTTAGTTATGCAACTAACATTGCTTTAATGCTTACACAATATACACAGTGTACAGAATAAATCATGACCGTCCCCCAATTGCGCTAAAATTCGTACCATTTAGAATTATTGATTGTATTAATTATGTTTAGGTGATAGTTACATTACATTGTAGAACAGTAACGAATTAAGGTAGTGATAATCTACAAGCCCATGGGAAATTTTTAATGGGCCATTTAACTCAGCATGAATCACTTATTGTAATAACTTTAGAAACTGTGCCATCAATTCGTATCGGTACCTACACGTGTGTCACAGGTAAGATAAACTTCCCACTCAGGTAACTGTACCACTTACCACTGTAATTTTTTTTGCCAAACATTTGTGTACAGAATTAAAACTTGGGTAGGTAAGTAATACAAAAATAATGACTCTCGACCTAATGCCGTACAAAAATATTGGTACCAGGAGCAGAAAAAATTTTCGGAAAACTTTTTTTTCGTTAATTTGACACAGAATGGCATTCATACATAAAGTTTCGAATCCGTATATAGATTAAGTTTTTTGCAACATCGTACATTTCAACTTAAACAGGAGCGACAAATCTAAGACGCAACCCTTAATTTGAATCCCGTGCTTTGTGTACAAATAAGAATTGGTGGCATAGTTTCTAAAGTTTATATTACATATTGTAGTATTGATTTGTATGTGACTCATGCTGGGTCAAATGACCCATTAAGAAATGTCCCATGGGACAGTCTATGATGTAGTTTAAAGTTTACAATTTACAGACAGTAACTATTTATTTAGTAAATTTACAAAATTTATCACAAAAAATATTTTAAACACTCAAACTCGTGAAAAAAGCACCAATATATTTCAATACATCGAGGAAGAAAAAACTTCGAGCAAATTAAAATTCTTATTGTATAAGTTAGCTAAACGAGATGGCTAAACACCGGTGTCTCCGAAAGAAGTATTTCAAGATTTAATTTCCAAGGAAATTCATGAAAGTCGCCCAATTTATATTGTAATGTTCAATAGATCCAACAAAAGGCTGCATGATTGGTGTTATGCTTAACTTCTTTGTAGCAGATTCCCATTTAGTCACCAAATTATTGTGTATTCACTGTATGGTCTATACAAGAGACAAGAATACTACAAAAGTAATAGTGTCTATGAATAGTGTCTTATATACTTATTTACAATACCGTATAATAAATAGACTCCGTATCAACAGAATAATAACAATCAGAATGCCCACGCTCCTTTTCAAGATAAGTACGCACATCTCGTTCGCGCAGACGGAATCAGCCATGTTTTAAACAGAACCAGTGCTGTTCAGTGAAATTTTATCTGGTGTGCGTAGAAAAATTAACACGGTTTAATTGATTTACAGCAACCATAATATACAATATTTTATGACGTACTTTTAGTCGAAGAATAGATTAAATTATTTTAAATTTACTAAATTATTAATCTCTAAAAATTTAAATTATAGTTATGTAGTAGCTTGCCAAAAATTTCTCAATCCGAGTCTATGTTTCCGTTTAAAATATGGCGATCGCGTGCTGACACACTTCAAATGCGGCATCTGAGAGTGGGCATTCTGATTGTTATTTATTCTGTGCCGGATTCTTGTATACATGTATTTTTCTTGTATATCCTTGTATTTAATGTTATGAACACATACCGGAATAATACTTAGAGGACCGTCATTGGACGGTACCTAGCTCACGTTAATTTACTTACAGATTATTTACTTATAATATTACTCTGTGTATAGAGTAGATTGTAAACATGCAATTTAACAATAAAAAAAAATTATAGTAGTAGCACAGAATAATAAACAAACAGAATGCCCACTCTCCACGGAAAATTAAGTACGCACATTTCCTCCGCGCAGACGTTCCGCCATGTTTTAGGAGGTTTTTAAAGGGAGCCAGTGTTGTTTATGTGGTGTGCATAGAAAAATTAACCCGGTTTAATTGACTTACGACAATCATAGACATACTATAACATTGTTAAATATAATAACATGAATAGTAATATAATTAAACATAAATATAAACAAATACATAACCTCACAAATCATATGTCTGTACTCTGTGTTATGTGTTTCCTTCTAAAACAGGGCGCGCGTGCTGAAAAACTTCAAAGGCGGCATCTGAGAGTGGGCTTTCTGATTGTTTATTATTCTGTGCTACAACACAACAATTCCTACTTCTCAGTATTTAGCTCAAGTATACTACTATTGCAGACTTCTTTGTTAAAAAACAAGAAAAATTCTAAATTGTGGAGGTGCTTACTAAAACCATCAAATTTTGGGTAGTATATATTTAAAAAATATATTTTATACTTCATCTAATTTAGATAACGACTTACGTCATTATCTACGTCAGAGATCGAAGTTGGCATAGTTGCCAAAGTATAAAAAAATCCTGACTCCATTTTAAATCAAATAGATTACATAATTATTGCAAAAGTATTACCATCTCTTTACAACGACTATTTAAATTCTTACGTGACATTTTTGAAATAAAACACACTAATTTTGTTCTAAAAAGAACAGATTTTATTAAATAGTTAAAAATATAAAACAAGAGATATTCACTTTAAAATTCAAAATAATGAAGTACAAAAAGTGTCAACACCGCAACTGTCAAATAAGTGTTACCAATTTATGCCAAAATTTTAGCTTTGTTCGATTACAGTTACAGTGTGTTCCGAACAAATGTTCTTGATAAAAACGCTTTATAATGCATTTATACAAATTAAATGAAACATATTATTGTGTATTTCTTTAAGTTAACATGAATAGAAATTTTTAAATATTATTTCTACGCGTATATAATAAAATATGTCTAGTGGCTGTAATGCCAGTGTACTCGGTAAAGTGATTCTAAAAAAGAACACACCTACACCCTAAATATTTTGTGTTGGTATCATGTAACGTCACAGGCTATGACGCCGATGACGTGCATCGTTATATAAATTAGATGAAGTGTAGTTAATATAATTTAACAAAACTATTTATTATATGGTGCAGATAAATAAATATTTAGTGTCGGTAATTCGCAAAATTCTATTTTATTTACTATTTAGTTTGTTTACTATTAATATTGGCTATGAGTACGTGTGCTTGTTTGTATAGTAATTTCCAGCCACTTTTAGTCTGTCAAAAAGTAACTAACTTCTAACGCTAAAAATAATTACTAAATTCACTCAGTTACTAAACAGTTCGGACTTTCCCGAGCATCCGAGTATACTTATACTTCATCTAATTTACTTACCGTTACACGTCATCCGCGACCCGCATCATAGTTTATACTGTAGCGAGTTTAATAAAACGAGCGGTTCGAATTTATATCAATATATTTATTTATAACTTTACAGTTCGATACTATCTTATCAACTAAACTAACTCCTAAGATCGTTACATATATATACCAAAGTTACTATTTTCTAGAAAGTTCCCACCTCTAGGCGTATACGTGACCGATCGTTCTCTTGCCTTCGAGGGATCTATTCATCGATGATTCTCGATGCCGAGATGCTTCGAGATGCAACCGTTAGACGGGCCGCGCTGAATGCATTTTCGTAACACTGCTCCCCTCTTAGATCTGAGCGTCCCGATCAGCAACTCTATATGTAGGCCCAGGATGGCGGAATCTACAGGACTCTCCAGCTCTGCATGCACCCCTCAGAAAGAAATAACGGTCTACTGTCTTTGAAGGACACGATCTCTTCGGATTAGTACAACACACAGTAATTTTTACGCCGGTTTCTCGGAAGATCACTTCAAGCATGCTTCTGACAATCTTCCAATCCAGATTATCTAGTGCATGGCCTATCTTGGGTAAGGCCAAATTCTTAATGTCGCAATTGCAGACGATTTTCTTCAAATTAGTTAGAGCACACCATATATCCTCGCAGGTTGCCCTGTCTGTATACGACTTCCTGGTCACCATATACAGCAAAGATCGAGAACCATCTTCTAATCTCAGCACTCTTCCAACTTTAGGCTGCTGGTTTTTTAACTCGTCCAAGCGACCAAATTTTTTATAAAATACGGATGAGATTCCTTTAGTCATCTCAAGATCTTGGGCAACACAGTGGGCTAGAGAGACGTTATGCGGAACACTAAAAAGATCCTGCTGAACTTCTGTCGTCACGCCGAATCTAGCATTCTTTCTCTCTGCGTAATTTGACATAAACTCATTAAAGCTTGGTCGCCGTTTATCTTTGATCTCATGTTGAAGGGTTCGGACTTCTTCGGTTTCATTTGAGCCAGCATAAGGGGCAAGACGATTTATGTGAACTACTTTTGGTTTACCTTTCGGCAACTTCTTAATTCGGTATATTACGTCATTTATTCTCTTTTTAATTTCATACTGACCCTCCCATTGTCTTTGCAGTTTAGGAGACAAGCCACGACGACGTTGTGGATTATAAAGCCAAACAAGATCACCTACTTCATAGCTTTCATTCTTGCATCGAGAATCGTATTGATCTTTCATTCTGTCACTGGCTAACTGGATGTGTTGTCGGGCAAGTTCATGAATGTTGTTCATTCTTAACTTCAGACGATCGACATAATCTTCGCTTGCAACATGTTCTTCGGAAGGTCTGCAGCCAAACTCTAGGTCGCAGGGCAAACGAACTTCACGACCTAACATCAGACAGGTTGGAGTCTGGCCTGTAGTTTCATTCACGGCCGAGCGGTATGCCATTAAGAATAAATGAATGTGCTGATCCCAATCTCTTTGATGTTTTGATACAACTTTGGACAGGTGTTTACCCATCGTTCGGTTCATCCTCTCGACCATTCCATCTGATTGAGGATGCAGGGGTGTCGTTCTGGTCTTATTGACACCAATCAATTTACAAACGTTTTGGAAAAGGTTTGACTCGAAGTTTCGCCCTTGGTCGGAGTGGATCTCCAAGGGAACACCAAATCGGCTAAAGAATTCTTTAACAAGTACCTCTGCTACGGTAGCAGCTTCTTGATTTGGTATCGCATAGGCCTCAGTCCATTTCGTAAAATAATCCATGGCTACCAGGATATATTTATTTCCATCATTCGTCTCTGGAAGTGGACCTGCAATGTCGATTGCTACTCTCTCCATAGGACTACCAACATTGTACTGTTTCATGGGTGCCCTCTTTTTACCAACTGGACCATTACTAGTTGCACACAGTTCACATTTCCGGCACCATCTTCTTACATCATCTTTACAGTTCACCCAATAGAACCGTTCTCGAACCTTTTGCAGAGTCTTCGTAATACCAAAGTGTCCACCTGATGCACCGTCATGCAACTGACGCAATACTTCTGACACTTTACTTTTAGGTACAATCAACTGAAGCTTAGTTTCTGTACCATCATCGTTCTCAAAGGTTCTATACAGAAGATCATCTTTCAGCACTAGGCAATTCCATTGGCTCCAGTAACACTTGACTTCGGGACTACATGCACTAATGTCTTGCCAAGAAGGTCTTTCACTTCGACGCACCCAATCCAATACTCTTTTTATACATGCATCATCTGCTTGAGCGTCTTGTAGCTGTTGAGGCTGCCATTGATCATTAATAACGGTGGTTCGCCTCACGGGGCAAAGTCGTTCTTCTAATTTAAGACAATGATTACGATTTTCACTGTATGGCCGTCTTGATTGAACATCAGCATTTGAATGACTTTTTCTAGCGTGCTCGATCTGTTCTAGATTTCTGACTGTTGTATTATTTTCTTGCACTTTGTGGCGAATGTGACCTTCGTTGTTACCATTCCAACATCTGGGTTCACGTCTCTTCGGCATCATGTTACGAACTACTTTCCGTACGATTTCCTCCAGACGTTTATCGTTTCGTTCGTCACTCTCTTCAGAGGTTCGTACTTGATAGCTCCGTGAAACTCGACTAGCTATCTCATGTTCCAAGGCAATGGCGAGCGCTTCATCTAAAACTTTCGGTCTTGCTAGTCGTAAAGCTTTCTCTAGTTCACTGTCTCTCAACCCATTGACGAAGGCATCTACAGCAATTTCTTCCAAAATGTTGTCTGGTGCCTCTGGATAGGCCAACAGCGCTATACGAGCAATATCTGCTTCAAATTCTTGCAAACTCTCACTTGCTCGTTGAATTCTACTTCTTATTTGTACTTTGTAGACTTGTTGTAGACGGGCATCTCCGTAACGTTTGTCTAGTCGAGTGAACAAGGTCTGGTAACATTTTTCTTGACCCTTAGGAATCGATCTTAGGATATCTGCAGCATCACCTCGTAAAGCAGCAGTCAAGGAAACGGCTTTTTCTTGTTCTGTCCAATGATTGGCTGTCGCAATAGCTTCAAATTGTCTAAGGTATATGGACCAAGAGGACTTTCCATCAAATGGTGGCAATTTGAATCTCATATGATGTGTCATTTCGTCTCTAGATGATTCTTCTTTCACTACCGGATCTAAAGCTACCGTATTAATTGGTGGTAGCACTTTCGTGTTAGTTATCATGGTCTCTAATTGTTTGATTTTCTCTTCTACGTCTTCTATCTTGTCGTTTACATTTTTCTGTAACTTATCGAATGTTCTTGAGACTTCTTCAAATTTCTCATTGTTTTGAATACATATTTCTTTAATTATTTGTGAAGTCTCATCGAATCTTCTAGATACATTTTCGAATGTTTCATCGAATCTTTTGGAAACATTCTCTAATTTATCATCGTTTTTTCTAAAAGATTCTTCAATTTTTTTAGAAGTTTCTTCAATAATCATTTGCGACACATTTTTTATTTTCATTAAAACTGCTTCTTCTGCTGACTGGAACTGGAATGTCTCTGGGTCTTCTCCATTCTTGTTGAGAACAGTCTTCAGTCGTTCTTGGAGTATCTTCTTGGACCCGCTGCAGTCTTCATCACGTTCTTCTAGTTGCTCACGCAACTGCTTCACTGAAAGTTCTACTAGCAGCATCTTTGATCAGGCACACACGTACTTTTATTTTAAATGTTCTTTCGTACAAAGATCACTACCGAAATACGCGGATGTTCCCGACGAACAATACTTTTCAAAAGTCTTTTTTTTTAAAGTCACTGCTGCATTTATTTTCAAATAATTCAATTATTGTCCTCACACTGTGACACCAACTGTAGCGAGTTTAATAAAACGAGCGGTTCGAATTTATATCAATATATTTATTTATAACTTTACAGTTCGATACTATCTTATCAACTAAACTAATTCCTAAGATCGTTACATATATATACCAAAGTTACTATTTTCTAGAAAGTTCCCACCTCTAGGCGTATACGTGACCGATCGTTCTCTTGCCTTCGAGGGATCTATTCATCGATGATTCTCGATGCCGAGATGCTTCGAGATGCAACCGTTAGACGGGCCGCGCTGAATGCATTTTCGTAACAATACCAACACGAAATATTTAGGCGGCAGGTGTGTTCTTTTTTAGAATCACTTCGCCGAGTACACTGGCATTACAGCCACTAGACATATTTTATTATATACGCGTAGAAATAATATTTAAAGATTTCTATTAATGTTAAAGTTAAAGACACTTAAAACTTAAACTTAAAGAAATATACAATAATATGTTTCATTTATTTTGTATTAATGCATTATAAAGGGTTTTTATAAAGAACATTTGTTTGGAACACACTGTAACTGTAATCAAACGAAGGTGATATTTTGGCATAACACTTGATAACACTTATTTGTCAGTTGCGATGTTAACCTTTTTTTGTACTTTATTATTTTGAATTTTAAAGTGAATACCTCTTGTTTGATATTTTTACCTATTTAATAAAATCTGTTCTTTTTAGAACAAAATTAGCGTGACCTATTTGATTTAAAATGGAGTCAGGATTTTTTTATACTTTGGCAACATGTCAACTTCGGTCTCTGTCAATGATAATGCCGTGCAACGGTAAGTAAATTAGATGAAGTATACATTAATTTGTTTGGATCAAAATAGTATTTTTAATTTAAAAGTGCAGTCATTTTAGAATATTCGTAAATAACATTTGGCTACATAGTGATATCTATTGCCAGTAAAATCTTCACATGGAAAACGATACACAGAACTGACAGAACAGAAACACTTTATTTCTGTGGATTATGATGGGGAATTCGTATTTTTAATATTCACTTGCCAAAGTAGACGCTGATATTTGAAAAACATTTGAAATTGTATATTATTTGGACAGTTTTTATAATTGTCAATGTTTATTGTGTGCCATTTCTTTATAAATATATCGTAGTTCTCGCGGTAAAATTCAAAATACTAGGGCTATTTCGCCGGCCATATTGATCAAAGGTTGTCACTAAAAAAGACAACGACTAACTTCATTTCAATTGCTAGTCCCGGTGAATTGGTTTATCGGACAAAACTTCCAATAGTCCTTGTAGCAACAAAAGTAATTCAAAAATGACTGACCAACCGTAAGTAATAATACGTATATATTATAAATAAAAGTTTCCTAAAACTTTAATTGAGAATAATTCATAGTTTGAAGTAATCAAGTTCCATGTTAAAATGTGTTGTTGACCAACGGCCATGTTGCTTTGGAGACCGATATCGATTCTAGAATTTTCCAACTATGTACCATATATTCCAGTGTAGATTTTAGTGTATATGGTATAAGATTGTAAAATTTATTTTCTCAATTAGTTTTATATCTTCTGTTGTTTAAAATGGTTTTACTGTAGAATTAACATGAGGTTAACCTCACTTTTTCAGACTACCACCTCCAGTAATGTGGGCCCAAAGGTCCTCTATTGTATTTCTTACTATAAATTTAGAAGATGTTAAAAATCCGGAAATTAAGTAAGTATTCCTATATTTTGCACTGTACATAATGTTATGCTATTATAAACACTAAAGATCTAATGTGTCAACTATCTCATTATTATATGATAAAAATGATACTATACAACATGCCTATTCTAAATGGACTATAAAACAAGAAGTATATATCTTAGGTACAAAAAGAACGAAGACTATAGGTTTTTCTTTAAAACTAGGCTTTCATAAAGTGAAATTATCCATTTCATTGGCTTCATTGTAAACTATTATATGAGTAAAGCTGTTCACAGCTCTATTTACATACACTTAATACTTCAGTTCAGGCCTTCAGGATCATAAGAAATATCAATACTTAGCATTATATGATGTAATAGCTGCTTGTACCATTTACTCAAAAGCTATGTTACAACTAAAGAAAGTATGAATATCAAAGTAGAAATCCATAGTAGAAGTAAGACTGGAACATATAATGTATAAACAAGTTTTTAGTACCTTAAAAAATTAATACAATCAAGATTTCACACAATTTATTTATTTTAAAGCAAGAGATGAAACTTGTGTCCCTTAAAGTTAGAAAAGAGATTATTGACATTCTTAGTAGTATAAAGAAGCCATTTTGCTTCCATCTACTTTATACCAACCTAAGGTATAAATTTATACAATAAAGTGACCCAAATTATTCATATTTATTAATAAAGTGACCATTTTGTTTCAGGTTCAATAAAGATTCTATATATTTTAAAGGTACAGGGGGTGTAGAAAAAAAGAACTATGAAGTAACAATTCCCCTGTTTAAAGAAATTGATCCTGAACAGAGTAAGAGCTTCAATAAAGGAAGGTAATTAAATAATACACGAACATTAATGTTTTTCATTCATAATTTTTTGTGGCAAAAGTATAAAGTGCCGATGAAGTTAGCTACAAATTAGGGACAGATTTGTATTTGGCAGTGTTACCATATCATAAATAAATCACGAAAGAGCATGCAATATAATTTTAATTAATGTTACTAAACATTCTTTTTATGTTTTTAAAAGAAGTTTAATTAATTTAAATTGAATTCATTATAATATAAATTGACTTAAATTTTTAAAGCTTTTATATTCTTAAGTTTTTACATTTTTGACCTGTTAATAAAACATTCTTCCCACATTTCTTCTACTTAACACCCTCTCTGGTTCAACAATTGTTGTAGGCATTATTTTTAATTTAAATTTTGTTTATAGAATACACAAATTCACACAATTTAAATGTAGTTCAACGAATATAATGACAATCAGAACAAGTACCAGTAACTAATACTTAAAAAAAAGGTATTCAGGTACCATTTCATCCCAAAATTATAGGAAAATAGTCATAAAATTGAAATCTGCTGAACATCTTTGCAATCTGCAACTAATGTTTTCAAAGTTTTGACAGTATTGCCAGTTTTATTTGCTAATCTACCAAAGGCCAATTATAAATTTTTTTTCTAATAACTAACTGCAGCTAATATCAACAGAAACAAATATTCATTTGTTCGTGTTGTATATCAATTTAAAATTTTTTTAAAAATACACGATTTCATAAAATAATATAATAAAAATCTACTATTACAAAGCATATTTGAGGCATAAAACATATACATAATAAGGACATGGCAATACCACAAACAGAAATTTGACGGATCATCTGTAGCTAACTTCATCAGCACTTTCTCTATACTTTTGCCTTTTTTGTCTGGTAACGTATTAGGAAATAAACAGTAACTCATACAGCCAGCTATCTTTAACTTTTACCACAATTCACACTATTTTTCCATTTTGTCTTTCTAGCTCTACTAAATATTCAATTTCTTTTGTGATTTATTTTATTTTTATTTGTAGTATATTGTTACAAATATACTTTTTTCTTTCATATTTTTTTATATTATACATGAGTAATGTTTACATTCATTTTTTTTATTCTGTCTGTAAAATTATATGAATAAATATTTTCAAACTGCATTTCATATTCTTCATAAGTGTCTGCTTCAATATTTAATTTTTTAACAGTATAACTTGTTCTGAGTTACCTGTTATATTAATGTTTGTTATATTCTTAGGTGTATTGAAATTATCGTAACTAAAGCAAACACAGATGGACCCTACTGGCCTACATTAACGTCTGACAAAAAGAAACACCATTGGTTAAAGTGTGATTTCAACAAATGGCATGACGAAGATGATTCTGGTGATGAGGGAGTTGGAGGAATGGGCGGTGGAGATTTTGATGAAATGATGAGGCAGATGGGAGGTCTAGGTGAGTTATAATTCAATAACAGTATCACTATTTTTATGCAGTTGATCTGCATATATTATTATTTAGATTCATAGTTTCATGTTTTATCAAGTAATGAACTGCTTACCAATGTTTTATTATATATTTTTTGCCATATTTGTTGCCTTATTCTACCTGTTTCCTTTCTTCCAAACATTTTTCTTAACATACATTCCCAAATTTATAACTTTTCTCTTGTTTTACTTGCTGTGATTGATATTTTCCATGTAAAATGTATGCTTAGGAGATTATTAATATTTATTTTACATTGTTAACACAGTATTTTCTCTTTGTTTTTGTTTCTTGATCTTCCTTTTCACTATTCTTTCTGCTTTTACCACATTTGTTTTCCATCCTACTGTTTTCTTTTTTTCCAAAATTATACTGTCCCAAATCTATAATTTGTGTTTTGTTTTACTTGTCATGGTTCATATTTCACATGCATCTATGAAAAGATAGAGAATATATATGTCTAATTTTAATTATTTCTTTTGTAGGAGGTGGGGCTGGTAAACCTAACTTTGATGATATTGAAGGGGATGAAGTGGGAGATTCAGATGATGAACCTATTCCTGAACTTGAGTAGTTTGATAAGTTAAGGATTTTTTTTTAAATTTTTGTATGTTAAGTTATATGAATAAAAGTGATAATTTCTAAAATTCTCTTTTGGACAAACTTTTGGTTATTTTTTCCAACATCGGGGTTAATGGGAATAACAACCATACACCAAATATGTAGCAGCGGTTTCTACGTGTTTCGAAATACTTAGATATATAAGTAAACTAGTGTGTATATGTTAAGATTTTTAATTATAATAAACTATATTGATCTAATCTGTGGTGTTCTCATTTGTAAGTAATAAAAATGACAGTTACTTGTAACCATGATATATAGGAAAATTCCTGGTTACCATTCAAACTTATTTCAATTCATAATGATAATGATTTCAATTCAGGTTTAAGACAGTAGCAGAGATTAAAGCTTTTTTTGGAAATAAATGATAAAAACAGAAAATGCAAACAGGAAATAAAATAAAGGGGTGACAATATTAACTTTTACAAAATGCATGGATGTTTTGCTGTATGCTGGTGACTAATGTCATTCATTACCAGGAGTAAAATATGTATCATTTATGCCTGGTTGCACCAATAGATCTTAAGCTCCAGCTTAGCCAAGCTCTGCTTATAGCTAGGGCTGCCTTAACCCTCACTTACGTTGCACCATAATTTTTGATTCTAAAATATTCTTTATATTCTTAAAAATAAAAATACAAAATTTGGTTGATCGCCGTCGGACGGTTTGGTCGTGGTCGGTCGATCAGTCTGAGCTAAGGCCTACCTAAGGCACGTCTTAAGCTTAAGATATGTTGGTGCAACCAGGCATTAAACCTTTTTGTTTAAGTAGATGACGAATCCATTATCACAATTGCTGTTAGATATCAAATCTAGTTTTATTTCCGAATTAAATGTCAGTTTTTCTATACCTGTTCTGGTTTTGGCAGCATTTATTTCTATAAAATTATTTTTTTTTATCCAATAAAGAAGCATAATTAATTTATTTACGGAGAACACAAAGAATGTAAACTAAAAAAATTGATAATTGTTTGAAAATCCTCTACATATTAGAAGAAGACTGACTATATTATATTCACCTAACAGAAAAGTAGAATATCAACACAAGGGACGCGCATGATCAATTCATTCCCAAAATCTAGAGATGCTGAAGATGTATCTATTTGTTACAAAATCACTTATACTGTAACTAATTATATACAAAATCATATCAAAAGTAACAAGTAGAAACTCAAGAGTAACGATATGGATTCAGTAATCCTTACGAATTACATTTATGTCTGTTGAATTTAATTATATAAATATAATTTTTACTTTTAATAGCTCTATATATCGCACCTCCGCTTAAAGAGTCTCATAACTCAAAAAAAAAAAAAATAATAAAAACGGTTTTATTGTACCAACAGTTTAATATAACTACAAACTCCTATCTCAAAAAGTGTCACGTCTATCGGTCAAGTATTTATCGTTAGATGCACTGAATACAAACAGTGTCACGTATCGGCTTGCGCAAAGTAGTTGTCTATTGAAGATTTATATAAAGCATTGTTTGTCGAGTTTAGACAGTATATGAAATTATCTTATTTAAAACAATCTGCAAACAATGTGCTCAAAAAGATTGACACCTCATCTCCTAGGACAGTTTATGTGATTAAGGTAAGTTATAATACACATATTTTTTACGATAGTGTTCCATGTTCGCGTATGACAATATACTTGATTCAAGCTATTAAAGAAAGAATATTTTTATTTCACTTAAAGTGGATTATATGGATACAGGACAGTATATGTGATTAAAGTTCCTCAAAAAGTTTATTTATTTTATACTTAATGAAACTGTTTTGGGTCATGTTATGATGATATTTTTTTTTTTTTTTTTTTTTTGGATGAGAATCTTCTAAAGAGATCTGGGAAGAGGACCCAGATACTGTTGGATTCGTCTGAACTATAACGTTGGAATGTTGATAAGGTTAGTTCAGGCGCCTACCAACTAAACTCACCCTCTCTTCCAGCAGCGCACCCGGAACTTTTCTTGGCGAATGCAACTTCGGGAGCACCACCGCGGTCTCCAATTTTCACGAAAACCTAGTATTGTCCTCGGTAGAGAGTCTCAAAGGTAGCTGAGTGACATAATGACAGTATAAAAACAATATAAGTAAGTAAATAGGACAGTTACACTATAAAATTAGTACAGAACGCTGAAGTATGTGTCTAATGAGCAAAAAAACGCGAATTACAATTATTTTATTAGTCTTTCAGCCTATTCCTTCATCCTGTCTCGCTCTTTCTAGCGTCTCCTTTTTTTTTATGATTTCCGTTATTATTTCTAACACATAATCGTAGTTCTTTCTGTTCTGCATAGCTAAGTCCAGTATATTATTGGGCGTGACCTCTCCTAGTTTAATTCTCAGTCTTTGACGTTCTTGTAGAAAGACATTACATTCGAAAATGCAATGTTCCGCGTCATCAGTCACACCACAATCCATACAGATATCGTCATTTGTTTTTTTAATTCTGTATGTATACGACCTAAAAGAACCGTGTCCGGTCAGGAATTGTGCAAAGAAATAGTTTATTCTCTTGAACCTACATTTGTACCATGCTTTTACATCGGGTATTAGTATTTTAGTCCATTGTGCTTTTTCCCTTTGTGCCTCCCATTCAGATTGCCATTCATCAAGGATCTGGTTCCTAATTTCGTCTCTTACCTGTGTCAGGTGGCCGTTGCCGTTATTGTATAGGATGGCTCTTTCTTTCGCTAGGAGGTGAATGGGGAGCGTACCAGCAATCACCTGTAAGGCTATCGTAGATGTAGTCCGGTACGCACTAACTACTTTAAGAAGGGGCTTTCTTTGAGCTTTTGTAATCAAGTCTTTGTACCTGGCAAACCTTAAGACTTCAATCCATACGGGGGCACCGTACAAAAGGGTCGAATGCACTATTTGCAAGTACATTCTTCTTTTATAATTACTTGGCCCTCCTATATTAGGCATTATTTTCATAATGGCCGCTGTTCTGCGTTCTGCTGCTTGGACTACATTTATCAGGTGTTTGGTAAATCGTAGACCTGTATCAAGGTGTATGCCTAGATATTTAGCCCAATTGGTTGGGACTATCGTCGTACTTGCAAATTGGAAAGTCAGGTTGGGTATCGCTCTAGGCCCTTTTAATATAATTATCTCTGTTTTATTACACGCCAGCTGTAAGTCGTTAGTTGTCATCCACCTATTAACTTTTCTCCAGCATATATTAACTTTATTTATTGCATCCAAGTTTGTGTCACCCTCTATTAGTATTGCTAAGTCATCTGCATATGCAATTGCTGACGCACCTCTGCCGTAATCTATTTCCAATACTGTGTTATACAAGACGTTCCACAACGTTGGACCTAATACAGATCCCTGCGGTACTCCAGCCGATAGTTTTGTTTTTTCTTTGTTTGACACTTTAATATATCTGTCGGTGAGGTAATTTTTAATTATATTTATTAGGTAGTCTGACACTCCAGCGGTTTCCAGTTTCCTTATGATGTATGCCCAATTGGCAGAATTGAAGGCATTCTTTACATCGAACATAACCAGGATTGCCCATTTATTTCTTGTTTGTTTGACTGTATCACATATAAATTTTACCGCGTCTATAGCTGATCGTGTTTTTCTAAAACCGTATTGCTGGTCAGAAATAGCTCCTGTGTTTAAGAGCTCCTGTTCAAGGCGGCGTTTTATGAGGCTTTCATAGAATTTCCCAATACAATCTAATAAACATATAGGCCTGTATGAACTAGGCCCGTCTGGTGGTTTACCAGGTTTTAAGATTAAGACTAAATTTGCAATCTTCAATTGGTCTGGGAATTCTTGGTTGTGTAGGAGCTCATTTAATACCTTTCTGGTGACTTCAGGATTTTCCTGTACCATAATATGTATGGCTTCTGGTGGCACACCATCTGGGCCAGGGGATCTCCCGATTTTTATGTTTTCGGCAGCTAATCTTATTTCATCTATGGTGAACTCGTCAGGTCTATTATCTAGAGTATACGGTAGAAATTGGCATTCGGGCTTATTAGGAAAAAGGGCTTTCGCAATTTCCTTTCTTTTTTCTACACAAAGGTTATATGGAGCCTCGGACCTCAGTGTCTTAGTGGCAATTTTATAGGCTTCACCCCATATATCGTTGTCCAGCGTGTCACACAGGTTCTGCCAGCATGTGCGTTTAGCCCGCTTTATTTCTTTATTTAGTTCTTTCTTTACGCGCTTATATTCTTCCAAGTTTTCTTGGGTCCTGTTCCTTTGTGCTATTCGCCTGACTCTGAAACATTTTGTTCTTTTAAGCTGTATCTCGTCGTTCCACCAATAGGGTACAGTATATGTGACACATTTTTCCTTACTGCTGCTTCTGTATGCATGTATTAGGTTTTTATGGTAGTTTGTGAAGTTAGTAGCTTCTTCTCGTAGGTTGCTAATTTTATTTTTAAATAGGTCTTTGTTAAAACTTATCTTTTTCCTACCGCTCTTCGTGACCTTGATGCCAATCTCGTAAACAATATATCTGTGAAAAGTAAAAATGTTTTCGTCAAGAACGTCCCAGTTAGATATTTGATTGGCATAACTTTCGTTTACGAGGGTAATGTCTATGTGGCTTCGGCTTTCACCCCGGACAAAAGTAGGTTTTCCATTATTTAGCGCTGTTAGATTGGCCGTAGAGATCCATTCGTTCCATAAATCCCCTCTATAGTCATTTCGTGGGGAACCCCATAAGATAGATTTAGCATTTATGTCGCCAGCGACTATAAAATTCTTTTCTATATGTGACATTTGTATTATGGATTCAATGTGCTGTTTGTATTGATCTCTACCTATGTTGGGTGAGATATAACAGGCAATAATAGCTACTTTTTCTAATTTGATTAGTACGTGCCCCTCCCCTTTTATAATCTTATTTATGCACACTTTATGATTTATGGGGTATATTGCTACATCTTCCCTGTTGTCTGTAATCCATCTGCTATTTTGGATGATTCTCTTGTTTGGTTCAGGTACTATTAGAATATCTGCTCCAATTTCGAGGGCTTTCGCATGAATCAGATCATGTGCAACCTTGGCTCTTCCGATGTTCACTTGTAGAATTTTTAGTCTTTTTAACCCGGTTAAAGCCATTTTGAAATCATTACCTTAGTATCATGTGTTAAAGGTCACATAGGATGACGGAAAAGGCACTTAGACTGAAGTTGTCAGAACTCCCTGTGACAACGTCACTACACTAAAGGTAGCTGTAGCTTCGTCGCACAGAGATTTGGAGGACTCCAAAAGGGAGTTAACATGAACCTTGTTTGGAGAAGGGAAAGGAGGTATGGGAGTGAGCGTAGGAGGGAAGACATCCGCGTATTCTCCTTGCTGTTTTCTAAGTTTCTCATGATATCTCGCCTCCTGAAGGGCCTTCTTAAAATGTGTGCAGTCCATGCTGCCAGTTCTATGGGCGTCATTACAAAGAACGCACCTTTCTTCCTCTTGACACTTCTCTGCTTCGTGCTCTGATTTACCGCAACGGTAACACATACCACTCCTATCAGGGCCTCGACATTTATCGGTTATGATGATATAAGTGATTAAGGTAATTCAATAATCAATCTTTTTATTCAAAGAAAATGAATTATTACGTTTATATTATGACAATAAATTTAATTAAAACACTTTTCAAGTCTTATATTTTTAAAAATAATACTGGTCTGCGTTTGGTTATTGTAGGGTACATGATTAAAATAATCTCCAAAGTAGTTTATTCCTCATTGAAACACATCTCCGTTGAAAATATTTTAGTATTTGTATGTATTAATTAAGCTATAATAATATTGTATTTAATCATTATTTTTATGTTTTTAGGTGGCTCTGAACTGCACTTTTTATAATGTCCAGATCAAGAAAAATCTTAGCTATGTCCCTGGAACAGACCAAGGAGCAACATAATCAAGAAGGAACAGGTAATTCAGAGAGATCGACAATAAATCATAACGATCTTGAACCTCCAAACGACAATTCAAATAAAGAAAATACTTTTAATTTGGGTCTAGAAAGTAATCAAGATTATTTAACTAAAAGTGAACATAATCAAGACAAAACAGATAATTCAGAGAGATTGACCATCAATCATAATGACCTCAAACCTCTAAACGACAGTACAAATAAAGAAAATACTTTTAATTTGGGTCTAAAAAGTAATCAAGATTATTTAACTGAGAGTGAACAAACAGATGATTCAGTTAAAGATCCGAACTATGAGAGTAATCCTAAGAAGAGGAAAAAATATTATGTCCTAACTAATTGTCGATCATCATCATCATGCACTTCAAGTTCTTCGTCGTCCAGTTCCAATTTATACTCATCAAGCTCGTCATCCTTGTCAAGTGGGGAAAACAACCGTGAGGAACGTCCTTCTACTTGACAGAACTCTGATGACAGAAATCACCAACAAGGAGAGTTCGAGACAGAAGAATTGAAGACTACACGTAAAAAACAGCGTGCTGAAGGACAGTAGAAGCAAAATGTGGATAAACTTTTAAGAAATTCAGGATTAGCTTATCAAACTAAATCTGGACGAGCTATTTTAAAAAAATCAATTAAAGAAGGTTGTGGAGAACGTTGTAGATTGAAATGCGGTTCTTTTCTTCCTCACGAAACAAGGTTCAAATTGTTTGAAAGTTACTGGGCTTTGCAAAATTGCAGAGGCAATTCTTACATAAACATTTAAAACCTATCGAAGTTATGTACTGCTATGTCAAAGCACAAAAGCCACGGAAAAAGAATTATGCTTTCTACTTAGAAGTTGAAGGTGTATTGAAAAGGGTTTGCAAAACCATTTTTAAAAATACCTTGGATATTAACGACAAAACCATCAGAACTGTAATATGACAAATCGGAGGGGGGGGGGGGTGGGTTTGAAAGGAGACCAAAGAGGGAAGTATAAGAAACACTTTACAGTTGGCGAAACTATTAAAAATAAAATTAGGGATCATATAAAATCAATACCTAAAATAGAAAGTCATTACTTGAGGGCACAAACTTCACGCGAATATATTGACGGAGGAAAGACCATTTCTGATCTGAATAGGAATTATGTGGACCAGTGCAAACGAGATGGTTGTAATTATGGAAATTATGTAATGTATTCACGGATATTTAATCGTGAATTTAACTTGAGTTTCTTCGTGCCGAAAAAGGACAGGTGTGAGCTTTGCGTAGCCTATGAAAACTCTAATTTGGAAGACAAAGAAAAAATATGAAGATCACATAACAGAAAAACAATTATCAAGGGAAGAAAAAAACAAAGACAAGGAAGCTCTTAATATAAACAAAAACTTGGTTGTGGCCGTATATGACTTGCAGGCTGTGTTGCAGTTACCTCGTGGCGATGTTTCTGTTTTTTATTATAAGAGCAAACTTAATAATATGAATTTCACGATAACCAAATTGAAAAAAGCAGAAGACAAAAAAATTGGCTGCAAGAGAAAGCAACCGATAACAAGTAGCGACAGTAGACTTGAACCTCTTGTAAATCACAGTATTACAGAGTGCTACTTTTGGCACGAGGGTGAAGGCAACCGAGGCGCAGATAAGATCGGCAGCTGTGTGTTGAAATTTATTGAAAAAGAATTGAATAATTATACGGGTGACGATTCTATTGATTTAGTGTTTTATTCGGACAACTGCTGCGGCCAGAACAAGAATAAGTATATTGTCGGGGTATACATGTATGCAATAATGAAATACGATAAATTAAATTTAATTACTCATACATTTTTTGTACCAGGTCACACCCAGAATGAAGGCGATTCTATTCATTCGGTGATAGAAAAACAGATCAAGCGTTCGTTGAAATCAGGTCCAATTTACGTTCCCAGTCAGTATGTACAGATAATTAGATTAGGCAAAGAGATAATTAAAAGAGGCAAAAAATCTGGGGAACCACTAAGAGTAAATGAGCTGTCACATAGAGATTTTATTTCTTTAAAAACATTAATCACTGATATGGGTATAACGACTTTAAATAAGATAAAGATTTCTGAAATAAAAATGATGAGTATTACCAAAGATAGACCAGATGTTTTAAAATACAAAAGGTCTTACGTGGACACTGAATGGTCAGAAGGTAATTTATTAACCCGAAATAAAAAACTAACTATTCCTAACAGAAAGCCTGCATATGCTCCGAAATTACCGATTAAGGAAAATAAAAAGACTGATTTGATGAATTTGGTTCAAGGTAACCACATTCCTCATTTTTACTCTGACTTTTTCAATAATTTGTAGACAACCTAGAGGAGAAATAGACTTTTATAAACTCTTAATTAATTGATTTCTTGTCTAAGAATTATTTTTGATTTGTATTCTTTTGTCTTTTGGCAATATTTTATTTAGGTTTGTTACTTTTAGTTAAACTTGGATATTAATAATAATAATATTATATTTTGTATGGCTTAAACCACTTTAAATAAATAATATTTCGTATAATATACTATTTTGTAGAGCTTCAAAAACTATTGTAACTCACTAAAATAGTTATTTTATCTAATTTTAATAGTTTTTGAATAAAACCCGAAAATGTTGTAGAACAAACTTTAAACGTCATTTTCTCGAAACTTTGCTTTTTTGACTTATGACACTCTTTGAGCGGAGGTGCGATATGTGTGTGTTAGTATAATTATAGTGTTGGTTCATAATTATAGTGTTATTTAAATATACTTAGAACTGTGAACATTTTTAAAGTGTTTGCTGTTTTCTATCAACTTAGTAAATTTAATATTATTTCGACTCTATTATAATAATTCTATCAACTTAGTAAATTTAATATTATTTCGACTCTATTATAATAATTATCTATTATGATGATAAAAGGGTTGCAAGTGTGAGTACCTAATTGAACAGATATATTAAAAAGGTCAATACTCACAATCTAATATTTACTTTCACAGTTTTATAAAAGCGATCGGTTTTAAGGCTTACAATATTTGCCTCATCCCCAGGCCCAGCAAAGAGGTTGTTTTGTTAAAAAACAATAATATAGATATTGCCAATAAGAAGTTTTCCGCTTACATCCAGCGACCTATTTCGAGGCTTACAATATTAACCTCATCCTCAGGCAAAGCAACGAGTTTGTTTTGTTAAAAAATAATAACATAGACACCGGCAATAAGAAGTTTTCCGATTACATCCAGGATCTTCATCTTTTCCTGATGACACTATCATTATAGTGAGGTGATATGTTGATCATTATAATATGTATGTAAATAAAACCTTTAGGTCTTTACCTTGTAAGAACCTGTGACAAAAACTACAAAAAAAGGACATCATAGTGCATAATATGTAATTTTCCATCTTCCACAAGTTTTTAAACTATATACAGTCCGAATGTGGCAGCTTATACTGTATTTGTCTTTAACTACTTTTAATTTTATTACAAACCAGAAGGTAATTCTACCTTTTTAACAATAAAAAACTTTGACAACAAAAACTAGAGCATCCAAGAAGTATTTTAAGGATCAAAGACAACAATCTTTAGCAACAGTTACACAGTTAGAACACATTAATGCTCAACCATATTCCCAAGAGCCTTTTATTTACATACATATATAATGATCAACATATCACCTCACTACAATAGATAATGTCATAAAGGAAAAGATGAAGACAGACAGTACCCTGGATGTAAGCGGAAAACTTCTTATTGCCGATATCTACGTTATTGTTTTTTAACAAAACAAACTCATTGCCTTGCTTGAGGATGAGGGAAATATTGTAAGCCTCGAAATCGGTCGCTTCTGTAACACCTTGAAAATAAATATTAGATTGTGAGTATTGACCTTTTTAATATATCTGTTCAATTATCTATTATTTTATTAGAATGTATTATATTAGAATTAGCCTGAAAAATAATACTTTATAGGTTTGTATATAAAATTTATTTAATGAAGCTCGATCCAACACAACTCCGGAAAATTGGAAAAATTGTGTACAGCATGTTACCCAAAAAGTGAAACCAAAAATGTTTGTTCTAGTTACTCAGAATAATATTTTGCACTAAGTTTAAGTATTTGTGGATTAGGCCTACCGGGGAAACAACATAAAAAAAAACACCATTATCACTCGTAACTTCTACCTCTATGGTAGTATGAAAATGAGTTCTTATCTGCCTACCGGTGACGAATGTTGGCGATCATCATGGCAATCTTCACCTTATCTCCCACCGCGAAAAAGCTGCATAGATGTTGTGTTGAACCAAGTTCTGAGGTTCTTAAACCAGGACGTTCTTCTTCCTGGACCCCATTGTCCAAATATTTTTCCTAGCAGGATGGCTTGTAGAAGGGCATATCTGGATTCATTTCGCATAATCTGTCCAAAGTACTGTAACTTTCGAGCTTTGATGGTGGTCAGTACCTCTCGGTTCTTCTTCATTCTTCTGAGGATCTCCTTATTGGTGACTCGGTCAGTCCATGGGATTTTGAGTATTCTTCGATATAGCCACATCTCAAATGCTTCCAATTTTCTGCACATATCTTCGTTCAAGGTCCACGATTCAATACCATAAAAAACAACAGAGAAGACGTAGTATTGCAACATTCTTACTTTTATACCGAGAGAGATTGTGGCTCTTGAAGAAGGCCCCCATCCGGTTAAAGGTGGATCTAGCTTTTGAGGTGGAAATGAATAGCAATGATAATAAAAGATACGAAATTATTCGAAATTACATAAACAAAATGGAATATTTTAAAAATGAAATACTGTAACCCATTTTACTCATTGTACCTATGTAGTTTTCCAGTACTTACTTTTCGTAATTCGATATTACTTATATGTAATAGTAAAAAGATTTTTCATCATTTTCAAAGAAAATCTTTCGTTTTACATCCGCAAAGTATGTTCGTTTGTGCGTTGTCGCTTATGCAATACTTGGGGACGATCTATCGATGTATTCATATAGTTTTGACCCATTTTGAACCATCTTCGACATAACCGGCATTAAAGTCAAAAACAGTGACGTCACAATTCTTCTAAATACACATTCGTTTCTGCTGACACAAATAAATGTTAAATCGAAATCGAAACATCGAAATAAATTTTATTTATTAATGTTAATGTAATGTTAAATGTATGTCTATCTACCTAATAATATATGTATAAGTATTTTCCCTAACTTTTACACATAAGAAGAGGTCTCTTTTTATATCATTAATGATAATATTATTACTTATTTCCAAATATTGGTCTTAAAGCGTAAAATGTATAAAGCAACTTTCTAATTTTTGCCTTTTGATTAATACCACAATTAACTAATGATGTGTGAATGGCAGTTTACAAAAACTAATATTTAAGTATACTTCTTTGGAAGATTAATTATTGATTACTATTATTTTAACAGCAATCCTAAAAATTATAAATTAATTCATTTCAAATTCAGACGTTATATATTGCTAGAATCTTAATACAACCCTGCACGATTATATAAACATCAGGTTTCATGTGTTCTGTGCATGTATTTGTTGACCGCTACGTTTCTGTTAAATGAATATAGTATAGGGCATTGGGAAGGTTACTAATCTTTTTATTTTAAGATCATTCTTCTAGAAGTGTATCTTTATATTCTTTGCTTATGTGTGGTTCATTCTTCCTTTATTTAGTATCCTTATGAACTTAACCTCTCTTACATCTTTTATTTATTAACAGACTCCATTTACAAAAGTTTTAACAAAGCTACACCTTAACACTAAATTTTTAAAATATCAAACATCTCAATACCTAATAAACTGTATAACAAACTTTAATACAGCTACCCAGGGGAAGACTAGGATTGACATGTAAAAGAGATCACTTATTATAAGATACCTTTTAGTTGTTTTTTTAAATAAACTAATTTTGGAGTCAAAACTATTTATTTGTCTTGGCAGACTATTAGCACTTGGAACTAATCGTGTAGTAGGTTCAAGTGTAGATATGAAAAGAAGAATTCAAGCGGAAAACACAGCGTTTTATAGAAGAAAAAAATGTTTAGAGATAAGAAGATAAATCTTCTTCCTTCTAGTATGTAGGCTTTAAAGCCTGTTTCTTCTTCAATATTAGCCTCCTAAATTGTTTAAATTGTCGCACCATCTTTTTCTTGGTCTGCCAATACTTCTTCGTCCATTTGGCGACTTACCTCATGCTATTCGTACAATTCTATCCTCTGCCATTCTACTGATATGTTCGTTCCACTCCTGTTTTCGTTTTGTCACCCATCTATTTATGTCTTCTATATTGCATGCTCTTCTTATGTTTTCGCTTCTCTCCCTATCCAACAGGCTTCTCCCTGATATTCGTCGGAGTATTTTCATCTCTGTTGTTTCTAGCAGTCATCTCGTTTTAGATGTGTCAGGTCTTGTCTCCGCCGTGTATGTTAATATAGGTCTAATTGCTGCTATATAGATTCTTGTTATTGCATGTTTTTGTGTCTTGTCTTAGGTGTTTGTTCTTCCAGATTGTGTCATTAAGAGAACCCCGCTTTACTTGCTTTTAAGCTTTGTTGTCATACTTCTTCAACATCTCCGTAACTAGTTATATCTATTCCCAGATATCTAAACCTTGCTTCTTGCTGTATTACTTTCCCATCAATTTCGATTTTACACTGTAATGGGTATTTAGATGTTGTCATACATTTGTTTTTTTCTGCTGATATTATCATATTGTATTTCTAAGTTGTTGTATTGGAGCTCGTCTTCTGAATGCGGCGTCGTCTGCATAACATAATATTTGGATTTCTTTGTTCCCCATTCTGTAGCCATGACCTTTACGTACTGCTTGTATTATTTCGTCCATTATTATATTAAACAGAAGTGGGCTAGACGAGTCACCCTGTCTGACTCCGCTTTGTACTGGTATACACACTGTGTTAGTTTTCCATTTATCTTTGCCTGTATTCGATTATGGAGGTAGATGTTTTCGATGGTTTGTATAATATTGATTGGTATGTTTCTTTTATACAGTAGGTGTAAGACGTCTTCGACTTGGATGCTGCGACCGAAAGCCTTTTTCAGGTCTATAAAACATATATATGCTGGTTTATTGTACCCGATGGCCTTTCTGTGATTTGTCTTAGTACAAATACGGCGTCTACGCAGGATCTTCCGGATCTGAATCCTTGTTCATCTGATAAAGTTGTTACTTTATTGATTTTATTGGTTAGGACTTTTGTGGTAAGCTTAAGTGCGGTGTTCAGTAGATTTATACCTCTATAATTGTTGGGGTCTGCGTTATCTCCTTTCTTGAACATTGGTATCATTATGCTGTTTCTCCACGCGTCTGGTATCTTGCAGTACAATATTAGTTTTTGTATAAGTTTTGTCATCTCTAGGGTTATACTTTCTCCTCCGTATTTTAGAAGCTCGTTGGTTATTCCGTCTGTTCCGCTGGTGACTTTCTATTTTTGAGCGAATTTATGGCTATTTCTACTTCCTGAAAACTGATTTCTATTTCGTGTCTTAATTCAGGTACGTTATTGTGTTGATTATTATTTTCCTTTGCTTTAAGCGGTTCCGTCAGGTATCTTTCCCATTCGTTTGCTGGTATGTTATTGTATTCCTTCAATTTTGCCATTCTTCTGCCAGAAGATAAGCCGAAACACAAAAATGAAAATCAATTAAAAAAATAAATACCTAAAATAAATTAACAGCAAGAAAAGAGTATTTGAAAGTTTTTGAGAGGTAGATTATCAGAAAAACACTGGGACCAAATAGGGAAAATGAAGAGAATGTAAGACAATGGATGAATCACGAAATACAAGAATGGATGGGTCAAGAGAACACAGTTCCAGCAATCAAAGCACAAAGTAGATGGTATGGACACATAATGAGAAGAGAGAAGAGCAATCGATTAATAGTTATAACAGAATGGATACCACCAGGTAAAAGAACCAGAGGCACACCTAAACTGAGATGGAGACAAGACATTAAGGAATATAGAAAGGACAATCAAAGAGAGAGAACAATGGAGAAAAGTGGTGGAAACACCAATACACAAGTATTGTCATTGATAGGTTATTCTGTGTGTATATAAGTAACCAATGAATGATATACATCACAGTTTAATACATTATTTAACCTCTGCGGCAAATGGAATGTAGTTCCATAAGATTTGGATATGTATCCAAAAGAATATATTCATCCATTATACATTATAGCTACCCCGTAGCCCAGAATTTAATTCTACAAACATTCGCAACCAACTATGGAAGAAATAAATACTGCGGCAGTTTCTTTAGAACCAATGATGCTATTTAATATAAGACGATCTTTCATGGAATATATTGACAAATGAATTAAAGAAAATGGTGGACATATCGAACACTTTCTTTGACAAAAAGTTGTTATTTAGTTTAACTATTTCTTAATTTAGTTTTTAAACAAAATGTTTTGATTATGACTTTAATTTAACATAAAACGTAAAATGTTTGATGGAAATCCTATTATTCTGTTATTTTGTCAAATCCTATTATTAATTATCCTGCTGATATATTTATTTTATTTAATATTTCGTTAACTATTAACTTTAGTTAAAGGTATTTTATACCAAAATTCAGAAGTCTATTTCTGTCTATTTTCCCTTCGTTGCTTGGGCTAATTGCCTTAAATCAGAACTATGAAGCTGATTTGTAAAATGCGATTATCTCGAAAAGTGTTGACTGTTGAAGGTATTAACGGTATACCTTTTTTTTGTTAAAATAATGTCTGTTAATACAGTTAACTTAAAGAGCAAAAAAGTTAAGTGCAAATGCATGCCACATTTGTGGCGCCCTCTATCAGCTACATCAAAGTGTGTATCAAATTATAATTTCTCATATTTAAAAGTACATCATCATCATCACTGGCTCGACAACCCTTTTTGGGTCTTGGCCTGTTCAAGGATTCTTCTCCATTCTGACCTGTTTCGTGCTTTTTTTTTCCAGTTTTTAATTTTTAATGTTGTTATATCATTTTCTATTTGTTCTACGTATCTCAGCTTCGGTCTTCCTCTTGTTCTTTTTCCTACTGGCACTTGTTTGAATATTTTGTTTGGTATTTCGCCTTCTTCCATTCTTTCCACATGTCCAATCCAACGTAGCCTTCCTATTTTAATGAATGTTATGATATCCGGATCCTGGTATATGTTGTATAGTTCAAAGTTATACCTTCTCCGCCAAATCCCGTTTTCTTTTGTGCCCTTATATATGTGTCGCAAGATTTTTCTTTCAAAGGTGGCTAATAACGTTTCCTCCCTTTTAGAGAGTGTCCAGGTTTCTGAACCGTATGTGAGTACCGGTCTTATTAAGGTTTTGTATATTTGGCATTTTGTTTTTCTGGAGACGTTATCTGATCTTAGTTGCCTAATTAAGCCATGGTAACATTTATTGGCAATAAATATTCTCCTCTTCACTTCCTCTGCAACGTTGTTATCAGACGTAACTAGGGATCCTAAGTATGTAAAGTTTTTTACCGCCTCAATGTTGTATTCTCCTATTGTTAAATTTGGCAGCTGCCTTATTTGTGCGTTTTTATTTGCAGGCATATATTTTGTTTTTGTCTGATTGATTTTAAGACCACTATTTTTTGCAGCTCGTTCTATTTGAGTGAATGTCTCTATCATTTCTCTTCTTGATCTTGCGATTATATCAACATCATCTGCAAATGCTAGTACTTGCACGCTTTTATTAATTATTGTTCCTCGGGTATTAACTGTTGTGTCTCTTATTATTTTTTCAAGTATGATGTTGAATAATATGCATGATAGAGCGTCTCCTTGGCGTAGTCCCTTCTTCACATCTATTGTTTCCGTTAATTCGTTTTGTATCCGGATTTTACTTTCTACTTTTAGTGTTTCTTTTATCAATTCTATTAGCTGTGTTGGTATATTAAATTCTTTCATTGCTTTTATTAGGAATTCTCGGTTTATATTGTCATATGCGCTTTCGAAGTCTATGAAGAGATGATGTGTGTCGATGTTATATTCACTTGTTTTTTCAAGTATCTGTCGCAGAACAAATATCTGGTCTATTGTTGACTTCTGTCTATAGAAGCCACATTGGTATTTGCCAACTATTTTTTCAGCGTATGGTCTAAGTCTTTCATACATTACGTTGGACATTATTTTGTATGCCGCATTCAACAGCGTGATTCCACGGTAGTTTTCACATTCTAACTGGTTTCCTTTTTTATGTAGTGGTACAATAATGCCGCGTATTTAAAAGTACCCAATTGTAAATTTTTATAAATAAATGTTTACAAACATGAAAGTTATAGAGAAAAATAAAATTTTAAATTTGCACTTTAAGACCCTGTATCTTTTTTAATAACATTTTATTAAAACAATTTGGCTTAAATCATAATATTTTGAAGTGTAGAATCTACTGTTTCTTTTTATATAATTACTTAAGGACCACCCTTTATACACTAAATCGACCAGAGACAAGCAAAATAAAACAGGGCCACAATGGGAGCCTTGCGGCACCTCAGATGGTACCGTAATTTTAATTGAGGTATCAATCATTTGAACAAAGGGATCTACAATACCCGAAGCTTTTAGTCTTTGTAAAAGGAGGGAGCCCATTGTTGAACCGATCAAAGGCTTGGGAAAAATCAGTATAGATTGAGTCAACCTAGAATCCTTCTTCAAAGCTGTTATGATTGATTAACATAAAAAACTAGATTGATATCTTTCGACCTCTCTCTTATAAAGCCAAATTGTTCAGAATTAAAAATGCACCTAAAACTCTATGTTAATTTATTACTAACCAAGCAACTTATGCAGCTTTGACTAATTATAGACAGCTCGATAGTTTGATATGTCGTTCCTTGTATCCGATTTAAAAGTCCGCTTTAAAACGCTTCTCTTCCAGAGATTTGGATTTAAAGAAGCCGGGATACTATCAGCCCCGCACATTTTCGAATTTTACAGCTTACAATAACATAGACTTCAGTTGCTGTAAGTGTTACGGAACTCAAATAAATTGAACTGTCAAAACTAAAAGAAGGTAAAGTATATAGTTATTCATCAGAGTAGACTGATAATAAATATTCTGCGGAAGTATAGGCAGAGTCATTGATATTTAAGCCAACCATGTCAATAAGACTATTCTAGATGGTAAATTATATCAATTTCTTTTGCTTTTAATGTAAGACCAAAAATATTTTGGATTATCGGAAATGTTTTGTATCCTTTACAAATACTGTTTCAGACAGTCTGCTTTTAAATTTTTTAAAGCCACAAAACGGTCATAATCATCTTGGTCGACCACTAATTTTAAAGTTGAGTTTTTATATTTCTTTAGCGGAACAAAGTTTTTTATCAGTAAGTCAATTATTATATCATAAAAAATGACCACCATACTATCAACTGTCCCTTTAAGAAACAGTCCCTCCCAATTTATACTTACTAAATAATTATTTATTGAAAAGTAGTCACAGTTCACATTTCTGAAATCAAAAAAATATTCGTTGTAATTCATCAAATCAGTTTTCTTCATCCAAAGTTCAAAACTGATAGCTGTGTGATTTAAGTTATTCTCAAAAATTTTATCAATTGTCTGAGTGACATTAATAGATTCCAAATTACTAAAAATCAGGTCTAATGGGACTCCTTGCAAAATCTCATTCTTTTAAAAAAAGTTACAACTAAAGCAATTTGCCACCTGCCAAGAAAAACAAGCTATCAAGTATGTTCGCGCCGCAGTTAAAATTGGTGGTATTCACATAAACTAACGTTAAGCAATTCTTTAGGTAGGTGGCAGCACGTACATCATATTCTAATATTTTAATTTTATCGAAATTTATCTAATGATGGAAGAAACTTCTAAAAAGAACAATGAGAAATTAGAAGAAGTTTCCAAAACATTCGATAACATCAAACAGTTAGAGAGCATGATAACCAATACAAAAGTGCTACCACCAGTTAATACAGTAGCCTTAGATCCGGTAGTGAAAGAAGAATCACCTAGAGACGAAACGACACATCATATGCGATTCAAATTGCCACCATTTGATGCAAAGTCTTCTTGGTCCATATACCTTACACAATTTGAAGCTATTGCGACAGCCAATCATTGGACAGAAGAAGAAAAAGCTGTTTCCTTAATTGCTGCTTTACGAGGTGATGCTGCGGATATCCTAAGATCGATTCCTAAGGATGAAGAAAAATGTTACCAGATCTTGTTCACTCGACTAGATAAACGTTACGGAGATACCCATCTACAACAAGTCTACAAAGTACAAATAAGAAGTAGAATCAAACGAGCAAGTGAGAGTTTGCAAGAATTTGAAGCAGATGTTGCTCGTATAACGCTGTTGGCCTATCCAGAGGCACCAGACAACATATTGGAAGAAATTGCTCTAGATACCTTCATCAATGGGTTGAGATACAGTGAACTACAGAAATCTTTACGACTAGCAAGACCGAAAGTTTTAGATAAAGCGCTCGCCATGCATTTTACAAGGTAAAAATTGAAGGAAAAAGAGCTTCAGGACGAAGAAGAATATCCTGGCTTGCTAACCTGAGAGCATGGTATATAGAAAGACCTCAGCACAGCTATTTCGTATAGCAACCAACAAAGTCATCATAGCCAGAATGATCGCCAATGTTCGGAACGGACAGGCTAAGAAGAAGCTCGCCATTGCCTTGGAACACGAGACAGCTAGCCGAGCTTCACGGAGCTATCGAGTACGAACCTCTGAAGAGATCGACGTACAAAACGATAAACGTCTGGAGGGAATCATATGGAAAGTAGTTCGTAACATGATGCCGAAGAGACGTGAACCCAGATGTTGGAATGGTAACGATGTAGGTCACATTCGTCGTAAATTGCAAAAAAATAATACAACAGTCAGAAAGCTAGAACAGATCGAACACTGGGCTGGAAAAAGTCATTCAAATGCTGATGTTCAATCAAGATGGCCATATAGTGCAAATCGTAATCATTGTCTTGAATTAGAAGAACGACTTTGCCCCATGAGGCGAACCACCGTTATTAATGATCAATGGCAGCCTCAACAGCTACAAGACGCTGAAGCAGAGGATCCATGTATAAAAAGAGTATTGGATTGGATGCGTCGAAGTGAAAGACCTTCTTGGCAAGACATTAGTGCATGTAGTCCCGAAGTCAAGTGTTACTGGAGCCAATGGAATTGCCTAGTGCTGAAAGATGATCTTCTGTATAGAACCTTTGAGAACGATGATGGTACAGAAACTAAGCTTCAGTTGATTGTACCTTAAAGTAAAGTGTCAGAAGTATTGCGTCAGTTGCATGACGGTGCATCAGGTGGACAATTTGGTATTACGAAGACTCTGCAAAAGGTTCGAGAACGGTTCTATTGGTTGAACTGTAAAGATCATGTAAGAAGATGGTGCCGGAAATGTGAACTGTGTGCAACCAGTAATGGTCCAGTTGGTAAAAAGAGGGCACCCATGAAACAGTACAATGTTGGTAGTCATATGGAAAGAGTAGCAATCGACATTGCAGGTCCACTTCCAGAGACGAATGATGGAAATAAATATATCCTAGTAGCTATGGATTATTTTACGAAATGGACTTAGGCCTATGCGATACCAAATTAAAAAGCTGCTATCGTTGCAGAGGTACTTGTTAAAGAATTCTTCAGCCGATTTGGTGTTCCTTTGAAGATCCACTCCGACCAAGGGCGAAAATTCCAGTCAACACTTTTCCAAAACATTTGTAAATTGATTAGTGTCAATAAGACCAGAACGACACCACTGCATCTTTAATCAGATGGAATGGTCGAGAGGATGAACCGAACGATGGGTAAACACCTGTTTAAAGTTGTATCAGAACATCAAGGAGATTGGAACCAGCACATTCATTTATTCCTAATGGCCTACCGCTCGGCCGTGAATGAAACTACAGGCCATACTCCAATCTGCCTGATGTTAGGTCGTGAAGTTCGTTTGCCCTGCGACCTAGAGTTTGATTGCAGACCTTCCAAAGAACATGTTGCAAGCGAATATCATGTCGACCGCCTGAAGTCGAAAGCTTTACGACTAGCAAGATCGAAAGTTCTAGATGAAGCGCTCGCCATTGCTTTGGAACATGAAACAGCTAGTCAAACTTCACGGAGCCATCGAGTAAGAACCATTGAAGAAGGCGACGAATTAAACGATGACCGTCTGGAAGAAATGGTACGAAAAGTAGTTCGTAACACGATGCCGAAGAGACGCGAGCCCAGATGTTGGAATTGTGGTGACGTAGGTCACATTCACCGTAATTGCAAGAAAATGGTACAACAGTCGGAAAACTAGATAGAACCACAAATCACCTACCTTTAGATGCTTCACGACAATACTTTATTAAGATATGAAATTCAGCGCTCCAAGAGATTTGTATCGGAACTAATTCAAGCGGAAAATTACACGGGAATTTAAAAATTTAATTTTGGTGAGAAAATTTAAATAAATTTTTAAATTTAAAATATTTAAATATAATTTGGTATACCTATTTGAACAAAATATTGCATTTTAAATTTTAAAAGGGACAAATTATTTTTAAATTCAAATATACACAATACCAATTACGACAAAATAAAACAAAATATAATTTATTTATTTGTTTAATACATGTCAAACACCTTTGTATATTAATTTAGAATACAATAGAAATATGCTTTATTACCACTGACATTACATTGTACAATTTTATATACTACAATAGGGTATCTCAAATGATTGAAGCATGTGTGTAGATTGTGCATCTCTACTTGTTGAAGAACTTTCAACTAAAACAAAAAGTTGATTTTATAATTTATACCATGATTCACTTCAAGTAAAATAATTTTTATTAATTACAATGTAATGTCATATTAGGGTTACTTACTTTATATTACATTTGCTTCCGCGCACAACATTGAAATACTTCTGGGATGTAGATTAGAAGAATTCAAAATCAATCAGCTATTTGCTCTCACAAATTCCATTTTGGTACAAGCTATGACTCCATGTAGAATCAAACTTATCTTTATATCCGTTTTCTTAATATTGTTCTGAAGCTATTTTCTTGTGGCATTGTAAATTAATTACTATTAAACTGGGAATAAGCCACAATTAAAGATAAAAATACGTTTATTGACGTTTCAATTTCCACTTAAAAAAAAAAAAAAAATTTTTCCGAAGTGGAAATTGAAACGTCAATAAACGTATTTTTATCTTTAATTGTGGCTTATTCCCAGTTTAATAGTAATTTATATCCGTTTTGTTTTAAAAACTGTAGTGGAATTCATCATATCTAAATTAGGGTTTTTTATAACACTAAGCCACAGGTTAATGTTAACAATAACCCAGAGATATTAAACCAAGTTTAGTTTGATTTCTGTGCAATAATAACCATCAAATAAAACAATTTAGACGAATAATAACCATCCGAAATCTGATTATATAGACGCTACTCAATTATTATTACTGATTCTTACAGTTAGCGACTGACAATTATAATTTTTAGTTTGGTTTCAAACCTTAATTGCAGAGTATAGACTAAATGTGGATTATAGCGACATCAAAAAGGTTTACCTAGGGTAAATTCTCACTAGTAAATACAAAACGTTCATTCATTTGGAGATATTTTATTACTTATTGTATTTAAAGAGCATTCAGACGACAATTCTTAATTCTTTACCTGCTCAAAAATATTTATTTCAAACTGAAAAAGAAATTTGCAATTGTTTAAAATACAAGTAAATAATAATCAAAAAAGGGATTAAGCTAATTCTGAAGTGAATGATAATTAAGTTACTATTTATTTATAAGAACAGTATTTCTAAGAAATTTAAAATATGTAATTCAGTTGAAAAACAGCGTCAATACAATAACAATTTTTTTCATATCGAATGTTAACAGGAGGAAGTTTTTTCCTCAGAAAATTTCATATTTTCATCTTATTTCTAATTTTTAGAGTACCGTAATATTGGAACCGTATTTCTCCCGATCCGATGTAGGCAGATTTTCGATCCGACGTGAGTGCCTATACTCGTTCAGTTAACGTCCGACCACTGACAATGAGTTCCGATGAAGATTTAATGTGTTGGCTGATGCTAGAAAACAACGTTCTTAAAAGATATAGGAGAAAACGTACATGGATACATAAATTTAACGAAGACATATCTTCAGGAGAATTTAATAAAACTTTCCAAACTTTACGTAAATATCCTGTTAAATTTAAAGTGTAACACCACGTGAGTATAGAAACGTTTTATTATATTCTTGAAGGAATAGAAGACAACATATCCGGCCAAACTTCAGAGCATGCATCAATCCCGAAGAAAAACTTAGTGTATCACCATGTGTATGATCAGTTGTGGATGCAATATGGAACAATTCTTACGAGCGACATCTGTCTGTTGTTGATTAAAAAGAATTTGAACAAATAGCTGTCGGATTTAACAAACGGTGGAATTTCATTCATGCCATTGGATGTATTAATGGCAAGCACATCCGTATTAAATATCCAAAAAAAGTGGAACTACTTATTTTAACTATAAAAAGTATTTTTCGGTTGTGCTACAAGATGGAGCGGGCTACCGCTATCGATTTCTTTTTGTGGATGTCGGTGGATATGGAAAGCAACATGACGGACAAGCTTTTACTGCTTCTAATTTGTCTTCATTTTTAGAAAACTGCCATAATACTTTACCACAACCTTTACCGATCAAAGGAATAGCCACAAATATGCCATTTGTTATGCTTGGAGACGATGTTTATCCTCTAAATCCATAATATCTTACTCAAAACGAAATCTTTCACACGAAAAGGGGGTTTTCAACTACAGACTATTGAGGGCTAGAAGATGCGGAGAATGTATTTTTGGTATTATGAGAGCTAAATGACGTTTACTGGGAAAGTTTATAGAAACCGAAGTTGACAAAGCTGAACGGATTGTGAAAAGTATTTGGTTGCTACACAACCTTATTATTGACCGTGAGGGCGATGACCATTTCAGTTCGGTGAAATTACCGAATGAATCTCCATTCCAAGAAGTAAGTTCATCAAGAACGTTCAACAGGCCGTCAAATGAGGCAAAAGTTATGAGAGGCAATTTCAAATCATATTTCAATGGAATAGGCGCTGTTCCATGGCAAAATAAACGCATTTAGAACAAATATTGACAGTTACTGCTAAAATATTAGGTATTACGTAAAGAAAGAATTATAATAATTACTACTTTTATGTTATATTGTACAAAAAAAATGAAACCAAACAAGTTTGATAAGAGAAGCTACTCAGTCCGACGTCGGCCGATATCGGTCGTTATCTGATCGGGGTTCCCACTGCAGTACAGGCACCATGCATTAGTACCTTGAGTTTGTTTTCAATCCGACGTCGCCCGATATCGGATCGGGAGAAATACGGATCCAATGTAGGTGTATAAATTTATAGTATTTATAGTATTTATAGTATTTATAGTATTTATAAAGTCAGTTGAAACACCCAAAAAACTAGTTGCCGACAAACCTTAAAAGAATAATATCATATTACCAGACATGGGCGCATCATTTATTTCTATAATCAAATATAGACTAATGAACAGAAAAAGAACGATTTTAATTTACTTAAAGCTGTCGTAAAGTACATAAGTGTATACAAAAGTTTTTAATATGTCATATTAAGCAACAAAAATAATTTATAATTAAAGGGCAATAGGCCATATTGACAGTATCATGATTTAATTATACTTCGTAAAATAATAAACATTTTAGGTGTACAGCTCTGGTATGATTCAACAGAGTTTCTTATCTGTACCCTTCGCCACCGGCTAGAAGGGGACCTCCAAGTTGCGTGTTAAATATTGGTGATTTTGAATAACATATCAATGTGCAATATTTATTTGATAGGATGTATCTTTCATTCCCTCTTTCTTCGATCTATTTCCTACGAACTACGGGGATTGTTCAAATGCGTTTGAAACATTGACGCGTGTTATTTATACTTTAACTTGATTACCGGTAGATGTAATATTGAATTGCCCTTATAAATCGAGTCGGAGAGAAATGTTTCAACTGACTTTATAAATACTATACACTTACTCAAGTAAATTTCAATAATTTTTTTCATTTACGGAAATATTTAAATATACTGACAAAAATTACCATAATGATAAGTTAAAGATTTGTTTTGAAATAGTGACGATAACTGTACCTAAAAAGTATATTTTAAGATTGTGACCACCTTAAATGTTAGCTATAACTGATATATGTTAGTGTCAACAAGAGGAACTATGATTTTTTGGGTAGGAAGTCTCTTTTTAGCTGCGATCCTCCAGGCGCCTTTAGAGTGTTTAACCCCACTTCTAGATCATATCTAGATCTATCAGTTCTCGACAGAACTGGAAGAAATTAGGGGAGGCCTGTGTTTACCTTTGGACGCAGAAATCTGGATGATGAAGATTATTTTCCCAATCTTTTGGTATTTTATTTTGCTTCAATGCTTCATTACATATGATCCAGAACCAGTTTATGACTTCCTAACCTATTCATTTTATCACTTCTGGTTCTATCCCATCCTCTTCTCCAGCTTTTCCGTTTTTAACTCTTTTTGTTACTTCGATGACTTCTTCTTTCTCTATTCTCCATGTCCTGTTCTCTTCTTACATTGAGCTTGATGAAATAACAGTATAAAATATAAAAGTGTTTCTTGAGCTTTGAATTGACTCGGCCGATGGATGAGGTATAAGGTTTTATTGTAAACAAAATACTTTTACTCTTTCAGTAAAATAGAGCATCCCTTCACTAGCGCCCTCAGTAAAAAAATAAATAAAAAGTAGCGATTTAAAGTATGAAAATCTACTATTCGTTAGATATTTATCCCTCTGATTTTTAATAAGTTTCCATTTTGAATCTAAAGAAATTTTATGATTCAAAAATGTTTTTATAATAAGAATGCGCATGTTTTACGCATTTACACGTGTTACTTCAAGAACAGAAATTTTCAGTGGAAATAACTAATTAGAAACTCTAAACTGAGAACTAAATATCTCTGTATAAGATACAAAATTTATTATCAGTAAATATACAAAAAAGTTCCAATCGTATTACTGAAATAGGTTTGTTTTTAGCCATATCTAAGAGTTCCTTCCCGGTCGATGTTCTGTAATTGTAATGGTAATTTTTTTTTGAGCTGTAACTTTCTCGTCAGTGAGCGACAAGTTATGACTATTGCCGAATTGACTTTGATAAAATCTGCCGCAATTGCAATCGAAAGGTCACAAAAAAAAAATTCTGGAACACAGCTTATAAACCTCGAAAATAATCACTATAAAACGCTTTTTGGATATTCGATATAAAAGCATAAAAACAATACCTAATGACTTATATTTCAAATTTATTAAAAAAAAGTAATAAATAACTTGCTGCAAGCTTGACGTTTTTAAGCTTAAGATAAAGGTATTTTAAATTTACAAAATGCGACTTTTTATCAAATTTCCAATAAATATTTATTTATACCGCTTTACTCTCCTGTTGTTCGAATTTGGGATACTTGTTTTCGATATCTTCCCAACTCTGCTTGCTGTATGACAAATTGTGAACAACTTGTGCGATGTCATCGAGCTAAAAATAAAAAGATTTTTTTTCATAAAATAATGTAAAAAACATTAATATATACAAACGAAAGAATATAAACATTTTTTGACAATTTTAGCATAATGTACTGTTTAAATATATAATTTCGTCATTAAGACAACTAATAGTAAATTTTTGTTATATAAGATAAATTCTTTGTGTAAATTTTGTTAGTTACTAATTTATTTACGTATTTGGTCGAGAACTGTCTCTTCTGGTGTTGAATTAGTGCTTTAGACAAAATTTTGTGACTTACCGGTATCCTAACTTGTCCCATTGAATCCCTTTCTCGTAAAGTAACAGTATGCGGTTCCTTTAGGGTATCGAAATCAATGGTAATCCCATAGGGTATGGCGATTTCATCAGTTCTGGCATACCTGCGCCCTATCGATCCAGAACTATCGTCTACTTTGTGAGATACATCTACTTTTGTAAGTTCTGTAGCTAAAAAAGTTTTCCTCTTAGTATCACTATTTATATACAAGGCTAATCTCTGTTTTTATATTATAACTACTTACATATTCTCTTAATGAAGAGAATAAACTCTTGGTTGGAACTTAGCGGCAGGACGCTACATTTTAACGGTGCCACAATCGCTGGTAATGACAGATATGTTCTCTGTTCATCGTTCTCGCGTTGTTTGAAATTATGCTCGAAGATGGCGTACATTACTCTACCAACACCTTAAATAAAAATTTAATTAATTAGGTATTAAAAGCAAAAAATGATGGTCTTATTGCACAGCGTAAATAAAAACTACAACAATTGTCTAACCAAAAGCATCTCAAACTTACCAAAGGATGGTTCAATAACACTGGGAATAATTTCTTCAACATGTATTGTATTTTGATATCTTTTCACGGATACCATATCTTTCGAAAGAGTGTAGTTTTTGTCTTTCACTGCCAACTCATAAGATCTATAAAAAAAAACTTAATTATTTGTCTATAAGAAAAATAAACACTGCTAGGTGTTCTATTCATTTTACGACCCTAACAGACGGCAACTTACATGGGAATTGAAACATTTCATTATAGAAAAAGGTCTTTTAAATTTAAATTTAAAAAGACAAATTATATTGCAAAATTATTATGCGAAATCTATTAAATCGATTTTAATGAAATTTTGTGGGCTGTTTTAGTATATTATAAAGATTTACTAGGCGAAATACGAATGTCCGAAGTGCAATCTAAGTGGTTGAAAAACATTGAAAAAAAAGCTTGTTTCCCCTTTTTTTTGTATTTATTGCTATTTTTCAAAAGTGGTAATAATTTAAAACATTTTTATCGAGCCGTATCTTTATAACATTTAATTGTCGCTGTTTTTTCATTACGACTTTGCTCCAAAATGAATGGTTTTAAAGTTATAAGCAAGGAAAGTAAAAAAAAATCGTGTTTTTAGTAATTTTTTAAATATTTAAATTTTTTATTATGTTCCGACCTCTTTGGAGGGACGATGTCAATTATTATTATTGAAGTTCTCACACAACTTTTTCTGCAAAATCGAATACCACTCCACATCAAATTTAGTCATTTTTTTATCGCGTCTGGATACGCATGTATAACACATTGAATACTTTACTAATTAGATCCAAGGCAAGAATTAAAATTAAAATTATGTTAATACATAGAGAAAAATCATGACAGCAAACACAAACTATTTTACCCACTGGGATCGGTAAAACCATTAACTAAACAGAGGAAGATAAGTTAAATGATCAGATAATCTAAAGCAACATGCTGCACAAAGATGAACAAAATTGCTAATGAAAAAAAGGAATTGAAGCAAGAAATGACTTATCTTCAGAAATGGTACTTACTACTTATCGCTAACTATTCAGATAAATAACATATTGTTACGATAAACATGTCTCATAAATATTCTTTTTAATTCTGATATGTTCTAGATTTTACCAGCTGGCCGAAATTCCAGGTAATACCTACCTGAAACGATCGGTCGGTCCACTACGATTCGAAGGTTCCAGAAGCAAGCCGCTATAAAAACCAGTTTGAGCTCCCCTTCATTCGAGACAATTCAGGTGAACATCCGTGGGCTTCGAGAGAAATTCCATGCTAACGGCACTTTATATAAAGGAACCTTTTAGTTGAAAACAGTTAGTTAGTCAGAAGATAATAGCGCGTCGGTTTTTTTTAAATGTAACGCTCGTATTATAAATAAATTATGTAATTATTAGTGTGAGATGAATTAGTACAAATAAAGACTTTAAAATAACTTGTAAGTGTTATAAATGTAGAACTTTTGAAAATAAATAAAAACAATAAATTAGATTAATAAAAACATAACAATATACTACTCTCCAAAATTAATGCACCACCTAGAATGGACCATGATGAACGCTACTAAAGCTAAATACACTACCTCAACTCTATAGTAGGATCGTTTTAGCCTGTCGGATAAGTAATAAAAGTGTCTGTTCAGATTTGCCTCAGGTGGTCAGCGGTTCTCAAATTAAAAATGTACGGTTTTCATAATTTGATAATACCACATTAGGGATTTTTTTAATAAAATAACTTTGTATTATGTTTTATAATAATTGAATATCATAATGTAAATTGATAAACATTGAGTATGAAATATACAGGGTCATTCACGCAACATGTTGGTTAAAAGTTTTCAAAGTTCTGGTCGTCACCGGTTTCTGCAAACTTGGAATAATGGGTTATGCAAAGCATTCTTCATTTTTTAAATATTTGCATTCTTCTAGCACTTCCGGTTGTATCGGAAATCGCCATTAAGTTTCTTATTTTAAATAGAAACTGTGCTTTTTGTTATTTTTTTAGAATCTACGTAAAATTATGGATCGATTTTTATTGGGATACAAAAATAGCCGTTTTTGAGATATTTAAAGTTTTTTAAAATTTCTCATATTACACATGCAACTTCAAAAATTAATATTGTGGTTAATATTTATGCTGAAAAAACAAAAATTCTTTTTCAGCGTGTACTAAACTCTTTTTTTATTTAAGCATAAAAAAATTTGCCAATGTTAATACTGGGTGTTCAAAATTTTGTATTATATTTTTATTTTTATATATTTTATAAATATATCTATATAAAACAAAGACTTATTCCTACTTCCCACACACACCTTCCCAAACCCACCGAGGTAGGTTGTCCTCCTACGGTACAACTAGCCCCGGCTTTCCTCCGCCCCCTGGTCTTTGGAGCCAGGTCTCGACTATTTCGCGGTATCCCCCGTCAGGCAATGGGAGATTTCCGTGTATTTACATTGTGATAGGTTAGCCCATTTGGCTTTATCACTACCGGTCAAAGCAATTGTTCGGCGATCTAATGATGGTTGTGTGTGCCGATACTTGCTTTCCCTTTTCTGCACCAAGTGCAGTCGAGAGCGAGCAAGCATCAAATCCTTTCATCCGTCGTCTAATACCCAGTCATTCGTCCAGTCATGTCCTTAATCTACCTTACTTGCTAATCTAATTTTTTTGGTGCTTGCATTCAAGAGCGTCGTGCGGCGTGCCTCTGGCTCTCTCCTGCGTGCGATTTTTGTTTTATTATGTACAAATAATCATCTGTACGAATAATTAAAGGTCTTACTTCATCAATAACTTGTTCTATGTCATATGACTCTAATTTTTTTTTTCAGTATGCTCAATACATTTCCCCCATTGTTCCTCATTGACTTGGTTTAGTGCATCTTGCCAGAGTTGTAAAACGCTGGCTTCGTCGGTGGTCTTACATGCATGTTTATCCTAGTAGTTTTTAGTGATGCCCCATACCATTTCAATTGGATTGTACTGGCAGTGATATGGTGGTAGTCTTAGGACCTCATGACCATATTTTAGTGCCATTTGGTCAACGACAAATTTTTTCTCAGTAATGTGTTCTTTGCACTTATTTAATAATTCAGCTTTTAAAACTAGATGTTCGTGTTCTATATTTTTCTCCGACAGCCTCTTTCTTAAGTCTTCTTTTTTCCAGCTGCTTGTGGGAAACTTTACCTCCTCTCTGGTGTGATACGAGGCATTGTCTAGACTATTAATGACGGATTTTCTAGATTTTTTAATAATTTTTCCTCAAACCAATGTTCAAAAATATCGGCGTCCATATTTCCTTGGTAATCATCAGTTTTTTTTTTGTCGAAGAAAATAGAAGATTAGCTTCTTCTTCTTCTAGTTCCATGACCGTTATCGATCGTTGGATATCATGTTGGCTACCATATTCGCTATCGTGACTTTATTGACAGCAGCTCTAAATAAAAGATTAGCATTAGGTATAAAACCTTCCGTATTTCCTGCATGCAATATAATATATCTTTTGCCATTACTCGCACTAGTACTCGAATAGCATTTGGTAGAATCATCTTGCCAGGATGATTTGGTATTATTTCCTTTCGCAAAATATCCATGTTTCGTCAAGAAACACAAATTGTCTGGCAAATTCGGAATTCTTGTTTTTTAAATAGTTTCTTATAAATTTCCACCTTTTTCCAACAACATTGGACAGCTCGCACAACACTTTACGATTATTGTTTTTTTTGTATCTAAAACCCATAGCTTTTAATACTTTTGATAAACTGGTCATCAAACCCATATCACAAAGTTCTCTGTCCTTTATTTTTTGAATAAGTGTCTTTCTTGTAACATGTTCTTTCGCTTTGCACATGTCATAAATGATATTTCATATTGAGATTTTAATACCTTGTGGCAAGTCGAGGGTTTTCGGATGCAAACGAATCCTTTTATTTTCCTTACTTAATTCCTCCTCACTCATTTTGCGAACTCTTTGCAAGGTCCGTTCTGAAATTCCACAAGCTGCACTTGTCCTTTTTTGAACTGCCAGTACTGATAGATAATTGGTCCTATGTTGATTTTTTCTAAAGTAAAATAATTTTCCACTTTCAACACAATTCGACGCTCACTCGGAGATAAAAACTTATATTTAGATGTTCTATCGTTTTCTTGTACGTTATCCATTGTCACTATTGAAAACCGGCGATCGTTGAATACTAGCGAGATTTTTCGGAGCTCTCTGAATATATACACGAGGGGGCGGGGCCTCGGTGGCAGGGCGCGTCGGTCATTGGCCGATGAGTCCGGTCAATGGAGAGCCTCGACTCCGCAGACTGTTTACTATTTTTGCAAATATAACAACTAAAATTATCCAGTTATGCGACCGCAAGGAATGGATGCACTCCTCGAGACAATTTTATTTGAAATAAAATTATAAAAGTTTTTCATAATTATCATCACAAAGCATTCAATTTGCGTTTTTTCACGATTTATAAAAAAATTGTTTTGGTAGCGCTGATTTATCCTCAAGTACTACAGCCGACCAGTAGGAGGTTCGGTACCACAAAGCAGGTAGAAAAGGGAAAGCATAACAGAGTGGCTGTAACTAGAATCATAAATTATTTTTCGGGCGGTAATCCGAAATACGACAGGGTAAAACGACTTCACTTTAGCATAATTTTCAAGCTATTTTTCTTTTGAATCCTTAATTGGATTTCGATGATTTTTTGTCGCACTGCAGACCTATTTCTAAGTAATTACTATATTAATGTTTTATGGGAAATGCCAACGTTTCACCCATATACGTGTGTAAAAATAAATTTGATTTTTCATCTTATTTTGGAATACCCTGCGGAATTTATTAAAAGCAAACGTCTTATTAATCTTTCAAAAAAGCTTCTTTTTTTTACATTTTCGTAAAAAAATCATCGATTTCTTTATTATCAACAAAAAAGTACTTTCAAAGCATAACGTGATTTTATCAAATTGTAATACTTATTAATGGAAGCAGTTAGTTGATTATGAAAAATCAAACAATTTGACAGTACAGTTTAATCTGTTAATATTGTTTACATTTCATTAAAGTGTTTTGCTACTTTGCGTATGTTATATATAGTTGACATGGACCGTATGTCACGAAATATTCAACGTTTTCGAGAAACAAACGACCATACGAGACGGCGGCGTGGACAAGGAAGAGGAAGACTCACAACACCACGACAAGATCAGTTTATCTTATAGTGGCAAATGTTCATAATATCCAAATTAGTAAAAACACTATAGAAAGGCGTCTCGCTGAACAAGATCTGCATATAAGGATACCAGCCAGAGCACCAGCTTTAAACTGAAATCATCGTAGAAGTACATTGCAATTTGCCAGAGAGCACCTTGGCTGGAATGTTAATAGCTGTGAGCACGTGTTGTTCACTGATGAATCAAGGTATTGCTTATATAGCACAGATAGACGTGTGAAAGTTATTCGACAGCCAAGAGAACGCTACGCACAGTGCAATATACGACCTATTACTTTATTCAATGGAGGATCTGTAATGGTTTGGGGAGGAATATCTCTTACAGCGCGAACGAACTTGTTGCTTTACGAAGAGGTTCCTTAACAAGTGAAAGGTATATTACAGACATTTTGTCTAACCATGTAGTTCCATTTGCTCCTTATATAGGAAATAATCTTCTTTTAATGTATGATAACGCTTGACCACATGTTGTACGTGTGGGTCGTGAATATTTGGACGAGGTTGGAATCCCAAACCATGAACTGGCCACCCTGCAGCCCTGATCTCAATCCCATAAAAAATTTGTGGGATCAAGACCAAATACGGTGCTTGGTTTTAAGTATGCCTCGTCGCTGTGAAGATGTAATTAGATGTAGAGGTGGAAATACTCGTTATTAAGTGTTTTTGGGAAAGGGACTTGTTAAAGATTATTTAGGTTATGTTTTCTTAGGCTTTATTTGTATTAAATATCAATGAAGTTTATGTAAGTAATGTTTTCTTTGCTTTAAATGTTAATAAAAACTTATTATATTTAAAATTCCGTACAATCTTTAATAATAGAGATATCAAGATAGTTTCTTTGCAAAAATATTAAGAAAGGATGAATCTGTCTTAAAATATTAATAAGATGTAGCCTTTCTTTCTAATAAATTCCACAGGGTATTGCAAATTACGATACAAAAACACAACTATATTTTTACACCCTCGTATACGGATATTTTTAGAAACGTTTACTGATTACTATACTAATTCATAATCAGTCAGAAAATATAGCTTCAAACTTATGGTACATTTACAGTGGTACATTTTGGGCAGTAGTGTATTATCTATAAGATTAATTGAATATACATACCCAGTACTTTCCAATTTGCTCTCTAGTTCTTCAACATCACCGATTTTTAAAGCTGCCAAAGCATCCGTGATTGTCTTGGCATCCTTCTTAAAGGTTTTTCCTAATAATCCCTTATTTGATTGTGCTTCGACTACATCGACTATTTTTGGTTCTGGTAACTTTTTCTCTGCCGCTAATCGGACCCCAGTGGCGTTTGTGTGCTGTGTAAGATCATAGGCAGATCGGTCCGCACATCCGACACATTCTATCCATCCCTGAATGAAAAGTTGTTTTCTTTTTAATTTCATTGTGAATAATATAGACCCGTCGAAAAAATCTTAATTAGGGTAGGCTATGAATTCTTTTATCTATACGGCTTGTTGGTAGTGTAGTCACCACGGTAAAGGATGTGACATTTATGGGTTGACATTATCTATATAAGTTAGGTTGAGCCAATATTTTAATGAGTTTTTGAGAAAATTTAATAAAATCGGTATTCAACACAGTAATACTTAACGAAAATAGTTCTAAACAGATTTAACAGTAAACAGAAACAGAATAAAAATGAGAATTACTATTTTTATTGGGAATAAGCGACAATTTTACTTTAAAATATGTTTATTTGACGTTTAGATTCAAAATCATTCTCAAAATACAAAACATTAATAAATTAAACAAATTTTGTTTTGGTTAGTGGGTAACAAAAATTCTTCTAATGATTCTAAATGATTTAATTTTATCTGACTTATTCATATTGACAAATCAGACATATATTTATTGGAAGATAGTTCATTCGATTACATGAAATCAACTTTAACTTGAAATACCCGTCAGAAAAATCATAGAATGTGATTTGTCTTTAAAAAGACAGCCACATGCCATATTGACAGTAAAATTCTTTTGTTAGTGATCCCATAACACATCATGAGGAAAAACCAGAAAAAAAAACCTGACGATACTATCCCGACATGGTGTCTTAACATTTAGTTTGCTCTCAATATCAACACCAAACTTTGGTTTATGTATGTTATTTTAAAACGAATAATTTATCCTCGATATGTTATTGACTTACTAATAGTGGTACAGTAACAGCTCGACTTATGCGAATCCGAAGTTACGCGATTTTCAAATCTCGTTAATTTAAACTTAATATAATTAAAGATTTTGATACAAAAAAGAAATTTTGTGAATTAGCAAAGAAGTTTGATTTATTGAATCGACGACCAAAGGACATAAAGGGCAAAGAAAAAAATCTCAAAGCTGTGAAAAGTGCACAATCTTGAAATTCAACCATCGTTGCTAAAGGTCATGCTGTAATGTAAACATAGCAAGAAAATAAAGAATAGAAAAAATAAGGGCTAAGTAGCATAGAGAAGATAATAATTATTCACAATAATTATTATATATTCCAAATTAAATAAAGAATAAATTCGATACAGTAACGTATACATGTTAATCTATACAAAGAAAAACAATTTGACCCAGTTAGTTGCATGACACGAGCCAGTATCAGTTGCAACAATTGTTCAAAAAAAGAAAATAGTCACGTTTTAATAAACACAGACCTACGCTGGAAAATATCACCAGCGCCGACCTGGTTTAAATCATGAGGACTCAGCAAAATAAACTAGGAATGTTCGCGGGACATAAAAACTAAAAAATTGGTCAACCAAAGTAGTATCGAGGGAGCGCTCAAGGCAGTAATTGCCAGCTCCGTGAGCGCTCGGACGCCATAGCGTTCAGTACGCGATCAGTAATAGCTGGGCACCGTGACTGCCCGCTCAGGCAGTGATTGCCGGCTCCGGGTCGGAGGCGGTAGCGTCCGGTCAGTCAGTATCTTCGGGCGGGCTGTCAAGGCGAGAGGCGACACCAGGTGCGGATTACGCGCGATTGTTATATTTCGACGGGATATAGTTCCGTATAAGTGTCGGGTACAGAAAGAAATCCGATTTCCAGAGGAACTGAAGGCGTATCATTAGCTATACTACGTTCCACGTTAAGAAAATAACATTGCGGAGATAGGGCCATGTATTTCTTATGGACGATACAAACGCGGCGTTGCCACGACACACACAAGCACACTTATTTAGGGTTGTATAATTTGTATTTTCGTTTCCACAGACATGAATTAAATTAATGTTTTTTAACGTAATTGAACAAAAGTGCCCATTCGAAACAAGAGATGAAAAGTAGGGAAAATGATTTTAATTAGATAAATAGTATTTACAAAAGATAATTTTATTTTATCTTATTTTAATTATAGTAACGACAGTTTATTTGTTTTTCGGTGAGAATACCATATGCCATGAATCATAGAAATCAGTAGAAAATATTGCTTAGTTAAATCATGCATTTTGCCGCCTATTTAGCAAAGTTTTAAAAGCAAATAAACGGACCGCTTGGAATGCGTATATCTAATTACTAATTGCAACTTAAAATAATACGATGTGCGTATGTCAGCGATTTTATGTCGTTCTCTGACTACATAATGATAATAAGGCTTTTATTTAGTAGTTATTCTGACTTTACAGTTAAATGTTAATTGAAAATGAAAATTCAAAAATTAAGCAAAGGGAATATCTTGGACATCCGTGCAAAAGAGATTGCCTGAGAGTTTTGGCAACACTGATCTCCATAAGCGTAATGATATTTTCTTAACTTGAAACAAAGAATAGAGCCTAAATACGCGAAAGGTAACAAATTCTATATACTAACCCGAGTAAATTATAGTAGTACAGATTGTCACCCCTTTACTTTCTTGCTAAGATCTCTTCTCGTCTCCGTTCGCGCCGAACGAGTTATTATTGATTATATCTGACAGCTTGTTAACTTAATTGTAAAACACATAGTATATTCAATACATTTGTAGACTCTAAATTTGGTTTTTATGTTCCTTCCGGCCGATTCAGACAGAGACCAGGAGAGTACCAAATTTCTGCTTATACATTTATCCGGCTTCTAAAGTAAGCCCATAGACTCAAACTCTTTACAGGACCTGAGACCTAGAAGTCCTTAAATCCCTATCCCGAACTTCCCTACCTTCTCGTAAATACACGAAGGCGAGCCAGCCCTTCAGACTAGTGGGACCAGTATTCCTTGCAGCCGCTCGCAGGGATAAGCATCCTTAAGGTTCATAGCGAGGATGTTACAGTGGTGACAGCGGAGCGCCCCAGTAGTTGTACATTTGGCGACAGCGGTGTTCCCCGGTCATTACAGTGGTGACAGCGGTGTTCCTCGGTCATTACAATGCTATTATTGCCGAGTTGGAAACAATGTTAAAATTATGGTTTGATAATCAGGTAAATGTAAAAATTTATCCTATTTATTAGAACACAGTGTGCTTCTAAGCTTTGCTGATTTTTGAGGAATAAAAAGAGGATCCTGTAGAGATTGCTAAAGAGAAAGAGTTTAAAGCTATTAACGGTTGGTTTGTGTGGCAACACCAACCAAACCATATTCAATGTAGATGAGCTAAATCTGGCTCGCTTGTAATTTGAAAGTCTAATCGTAAAGCTTCGGTGACAGATTCCCTTTTTGAGGATTGATATGGTCATAAGTTCATACCTGAAGTCGAACATTTTGTCAATCGATACAAATTCTATTTAAAGTGATAGTAAATCATCGACAACGCACCAAATCATCCTTCTACAACTTGGAATGAAGTTTCACAAAAAACGTTAAATAGCGCCAAGAAAAAACTTTGTCCTTTTTTCGTTACTGACACTAGAGCGAAATTGATGCCAGAGCCTGATGAAATAAGTTGTTAAAATCGCCATGCAAATAAATTTAGAAGTGGATAGTGATGACGTTCAAGAACTGTTGGATTTTCGCAATCAGGAGCTGATAATTGATGAACAAGAAATGCAGAGCTTAATTGTTTGGATACTGTTCAAACTTAGGATCAAATGACGGTTTGAAACTTGACTGAAGACCTCAATTTATGAAACCTGTTACGAGGAAATTTTGAGGAAGAAAAAAATATTTGAGTCGTCAAACTACTTTATTAGATTTGATGAAGCCTTCTACAACAACATAACTTCGATGGGTAATTTTATATTTGTATATCTGAAGGTTTTAATAAACATCGGGACTAGGACTGTATTATCTTTTTATTGATTTCCTCTTTTAATATGGGTAACCAGATCCTACTGCACTCTGCCGAGAAATTTACAACGCAATTGCTTTCATTTGACATAATTAGAGCCGCTTCTTTGATTTTTCTCTTTTTACCATCTATTTCTATTGAATATTCATAATTGAATCTTTCCATTGAACTTTTATGTACATTTTCCCATGCGTCTTTACACATTCGAGATCTATCAAAACGAACAAAACCAATTATTGAGTCAACTCCCTTTGATATCACGCCAATACTGATGTTATATTCTAGTTTATTGGATAATTTCTGGAATATTCTATGGAATAGTTTGAATGATTTGTGGAATAATGCAGAACTGAATAACTGGAGCTGTCTGTGAGACTACCCACATACTCTGGAGGCAACAACAAGACCTACCTACATAATCTGGAGGCCACATCGTAACAGGAGCAAGCAACCAAATATATGCCATAAGTATCAGTTCTAAATTTATTTATTGTAAAGCGTTAGGCAGGGTTTTTGTAAAATAAACATTATTTTCTTTTATGTTGAATAAATATGATTAGTTAATTCATTGTTTTATTTGTTACCAACTAAATTTTCATTGTTTAATTCATAGTTTAAGAAAGACGGATTCACACTTAAGAGACTGAGCTAGGCGAAGCATAGACGATAAGCTCCCATAGTTGATTGAGGTATTATTTTATAAAAGTATTTTAATTCTCATTGGTAGTCTTATCGTTACAGTCTACCTGTATTATTTTTCTTGCTTGTCTAGCATACTTCTTTAGCTGTATGATAATTTCCTTGAAAAAGTCCACAACACATTTGGATTATCCTCACCTGTTGTTTTTTTTTGTAATTTTTAACTTTTGCGTTAATGATAGTTCATACTTCTGTGCAATTGTCCTATTTGTTAGTCTATTGGACTTCAGATGTTTTGTTTATGTCTGGTTTTTTGCCGTTTTTTCTTTTATTTTTGTTACTATCAAATAGTAATCAAGTCTTATTTCTGGACTTCTCCATACTTTTGTGTCAGTTATAACTTTTTTTTTGTTTTTCTTTTGTACTAATCAATTATGGATTTTTTTCCTCTACTTTTAACTTCGCGTTTTTCTGTCATTGTTTAAATTCCTTTCACGTTGTCTGTCTTAATCATATACAGGTTGTCCAATTAAGTCGGCACCATACGGGAAACTTTTTTATTTTTAGTTTTATATAAAAAAAACGTTATTTCTTTATAAAAGTTCTGCATATTCTAAAATACAATCATCAAATATTAAATTTTTTAGTCATATACGCAGTTTGTCAAAAACTATGAATTTTATGTAAGAGTTAATATCCACAATTCATATTTTTTGACACACCACTTATATAACCGAAAAAATTTAACACAATTTGATGATTGTACTTTTTTTTTCATAAAACTAAAAATAAAAAAGTTTCCCTTATGGTACCGACTTAACTGAACATCCTGTATAACTTCTCATTTTTTATCGTTTTTATCTGAACATGTATATCTAAATACTCTGCCATAAAATTTGTCATGGTCCTTTTCACTTTATTAGTATCTGTTGTATTTATTGCAAGTCCAATTAAAATCACATTGTTCTCTTTTTTTCTTTTTCCAATCTTTCACAAAAATTATTTTATGCTTATATCTTTTTTATTCGTATAATTTCATTTTCTTCTTATTTGTTTGATTTCTTCTCGTAATTCTTTTGGTTCTTCTTGCATCTGTTTCATTTCTAACGTTATCTCATTACTTTTATTAATTCCAATATTGGGTCGATATTTTTACATTTATTTTCTTTTGCTGGTGTTCAATTTCTTGCTTCTTGTGGACACTTCATTTTCCTCGATTCTTTTACCGCCTCCCCCATCTGTTGATTCACTATCCATTTTTGTTGAAACTTATTTCTTGAATTGAATATTTTTTGTCACCCAAATTATTACTCGCTCGGACGCTGTTTGTTTCAACTTCTATTCACAATACAATATTGGCTTTTGGTAGTTTGACCTGTTTTTATTATGCAATTTTTTTTCGATTAATAATTAGATCAATATTTTAAACAATTATCTAATTTATGAATTTTTATTCCTTTCAGTCGATATGAGAAGATCTCCAACCAATGATGCCAGAGCCCAGATCCAACTCAACGCTTCAGAGATATGACCCCCTACCATAGTTATTTCTGAAACTACACTTTTTAGTATTTCATTTAGACTATATCTCTTTCTAATTTAATTAACTTAGCCCGTTAAACCAACGTGTACTTGCTATTTTCCGAAATTCGAATTCAACAACTGAGCATTCACAGAGGTCTTTCCATGATGAATTAGGATTTAGAAAATTTAGTAGATTAGGAATTAAATTGGAATTTAAGTAGTGATTTTGCAGGTACAAATACAGAAAGTAATTGATATGATTTGTTATTCCTGTATTTTAGGTTTGTTTAAATTACACTAAGCTTTGTGATATTAATAAAAATACACACTGCAACTCAATAAACAGTAGTAACATGCCCTAACTGTGATTTGAGCTCCATAAACTAAAGATCCAATTAAAGGCCTACTGGCTAGTAATCAATGTTATCTAATGTACATTTTTTCTTAGTACTAAACTCAAAATCCGTCTATAAATTTTATTCTACTGAGAATTTGAAGTGCATAAGTAAAAATAATTAAAATAATAATTCTACACCGATCAAAATTCACTGCATTTTTCGTTACGTGATATGTTTAAGTACAAGGGTGCTGTGCTCGTAAATGTTTGTGTAAGCAAGTTTGTTGTATTGTGAAAATGTAGAAATCTCATTAATGACGTGCGACGGACTTGGAAGGAAAAATATATACATTAAATACTTACATAACTGGTTAAACATTCAGCATCCCAACAATCGCATGCGTAGTGCGCCATTTCATTTGCCATATGTTGTCTGAATCTTAATCTTGCTGGATCAACTCCAGATTTTACTAAAAACTGTTGAATTCGAGCCATAAAGTATCCCAAAGTTTGATTTGCCACCAGGCCCTGCAAAACCATCATGAAAAAGTAAAATAATCGAGTTTTGGAGCTAGTAAACAATTATGAAATTCAGTAGATATAATAGAGCAGTTTTGATTCGGATTCATAATCTACGTGAATATTTTGATTTTAATCCCTAGTTATGTAAACATTAATATCGTCGTCACTTAACTTATAATATTTTAAAGGGTTTATATTAGACAAAATCTTACCGAATCAACAGCCACACCAATAGTTATTCTTTCGGCTGGTTTTCCATCCATCTGATTACAAGCTGAGTACAGTAACAGTTGTGTGTCTCGAACATTATCGAACTTGGGATGAGCTTTATCATTAGGGTCGCAAAAATGTTCAATTTCAGCCATTGTAAATTCCCTAACTCTTATGAGGCCAGATCGTGGAGATATTTCATTTCTAAATGCATTACCTAAAAATTACTTAAATTAAGACTATTTCACGTGAGTAGGAAAAGGTAGCTGTATAAGCCTTTATTTAATGTTACACAATCATTTTATGTATTCAGTTACTCACCTATTTGAGCTGCAGCAAATGGTAGTTTTCCTTGGTTGAACTCTAGAAGACGTTTAAAATTGACAAAGATGCCCTGAGCTGTTTCAGGCCGCAAAAATCTACAAGAAATACACTACTATGAACTTTAACAATTCAAGAACAATAGTTTAGGGCATGAAAAAGGAGTCTGTTGTAGCAACATATTGAAAAATTTTCAATAGTTCAAAAACACTGTATTGTTATAAAACAACAGTCTCTTCACAATCCAATAGAGAATTTTCTCTTTTCGGCGGTTTAAATTTGTTCTTCTATTTGTGTATATTCTATATGCACAAATGGAAGAAAAACACCTGTCAGCCGATCCTACTAATTTTATTATTTACTGTGTTCAGTGTATGAACATAAAGTCGTTGTGGTAACTAAAATAAAGTACATCGGAGTGAAAACTATCAAAGTTTTTGGGAAGGACAAAAAACTCTCCCATCTTTATCTTTCCTCCGTCATTTATTGAGAAAATTATATTCTTAAATAAAGTTACACTCAACTAACTGTCTCTTAGTCATTTTAAGTACATTTACTCAATTATGTCCTCTATAGGCGGACGTACTACCGTTTCAATTTCAATGTTGGCCACCTTTTTAGACATATATTTTTAGGTTATTCTTAATTAAAAAACAGTAAATCTACCGAAATAAAATAAAACATTTCTGAAAATTTAAGTACATAGCTTAAACAACCATATAAACTGTTTAGGACAATATTAAATATTTTTTTAAGAAACTTAAAAACTAAAAGTATTATTTAGGCAATCCTATGGAAATCGATCGAAAATATATTACACATATACCCGAATTAAAAATTTTATCAGAAATCTATCCTAATCTCGAACAAAGGTATCAAAAGCAGAGTTATAAGAATAAAAGGCAAAATACAATTAACTGCAGAACCAATTAGCCAGACTGAGGTAAACCAAAATACAGACATGTTTCAGGAAAGTACATATTAAAAAATCTGTTAAGAATGCATAATATATATATATATATATATATATATATATATATATATATATATATATATATATATATATTGCCATACTTCTTTTTCTCAGCCAAAGAGAAAAATAAGAATTAATAAATAGACCATTTAAATAAATTTTCAAGACATCCTGGTAAACAAAATTTATGTATTAGATTAAGATAAGATTAGATTAACAGAAAGTTTTGCCTGTCAACAACTGATATTTAAATACTCGCAGGTAAAATCTTTTTATATAGAATTAGAAAGCCCATACTCATTATAATCTTTTCATTGTTTGTATATGACCTAGGATTAAGATATTGTAATTAACCTTTTGTTATAGGAATGAATTATGTATTTGTAACCAAAGTTAAAGCCAGTTTTAAAGTAAAAATTTTAGTTTCTCTGGAAACAGTAATGGGGTTTTGTCTTAATGATTGTAAACAAAATAAAGCTTTTTGATTGGACAGTTTTTTTTAATGGGAGAACTGATAGTCGATGTATGAGAGAAAGTGGCAGTTGTCATTTGATCATCAAAAGGAAAGGTCGCGTCTCGATAGAGGGTGTGTTCGTGAGTTTGGGTACCGGCATTGTGAAAGGAAGTGATGAAAAATATATTCTTGGATCTAAACTGGGCAGTTTCTGGAATACGTAGGAAATAGTTTGGCGACACCAAGTTGGCAGAAAGAGGTCCTTGTGTCATTGAGAAGTAGCTGAGTGTTTGGAGAATTGAATTTCAAGTGTTAATTGTTGGAGAATTGAGTCAGGTATTTCGTACAGTCGCTGCAGGAGGATTGCAGATACGAAAAGAAGAAAGCCGAGGAGAATAGTGGCAGATTGCTGTAGAGCGTGGACGATTCTAGGTATGGTCCAAGTAGAATTTACGAAGAAAAGGTCAGAGATTTTCTGTTCAGAATTGAAAATTTTGTAACTGTGAATGAATTTTGTTGACCATGAATTTTGTTACCACTTTAACTCAAGAGTAGACTTCATTTGTAAAATGTTTTAAAGTTTTGTTTTTGTAATAAAGAAAATACTGAAAAATCAGAAAGATAAAAAGTTTTAAAGATATTCATTGAAATTGGCCTTAAATTGGTTTTGTCTTCAAGAAGACTTAAAATATTCTTTTTGTGTAAATTTTATTGTATTCATTTACGCTGATTGATAAGATAACGACAAAATTTGATAATTGTTTTATTCTTCTTTAAATAAAATAAAGAATACGAATTGTTTTGTAACATACTATTTTTATTATTATCCTTTTTCTCTATCCCGATAAAGGACAACTAGGAAATCTTTGGACCCACACAACATAGGTTAATATAAGGAGATTTTTCACCCTGAGAACAATTAAGTTATGTTTTTGATTTGCTCAATTAACCAAGTAAAAAAAGTAATAACATAACAATACATACATATATAATTATTATATATGGTATATATACAAAAGGTCTATTTACTAACATTAAAACCCTTACGATGTCAGTCAAAAGAATCGCTCACAATCGACTGCTGAAAACTCAAGACCGACAAAACTGGAAAAATGAAACAAAGCTCTAAGTTATGTTGTAAACTTGTCCAATCTGTTAGATGATTAACTAAATAACCTATTATTGTCGATGTGGTCTCAATAAAAAATAAATGATTAAAAAAATGCAAAACTTTCAACAATTTCCAAAAATAATAAACAAAAATCAAATATTGCACATTTAATTATTTAAAATTATATTATTAGCGTATTTATTGGAAATAATTATGATAGTAATCGAAAGCACAATTCCAATTATGCTTTGTATTTCAATCATTTATTGAAAATCTCACAACTATTATTAATCTTTGCAACTCGATTATATAAATTGAAACTCTAGTACTGCCGATACTGTATAGTCTATCAAGCTATCTAAGAGACTCATTAATATTCAGCTCAGCGTGGCGCTATTGTTAGAGGTGTCAAATTATATAAACAAGGGATCATTTCATAAAACGGGGTTTATGAAATTTCATACCTCGGAACAATTACCTCACTGAGCTGATTAAGGAGCGATCTTATAGAACGTGGAATGGCGTTCTTCATCGGCGAAGAGAAATAGAAAATACGAGATAGAAAAAGATAAAATATATAGACAGCCAACCTGTGATAGGGCAAAACTGTCTATTTATGGACGGCCCAGTTCAAAAGAATCGGAAGCTGATTCACCACATGTCGAACCCTTCGGATGCGGTTACGAGTGATACGGTATAAATTACCCAACTTAATAAAATTTTTATCTCCAAGACTGATGGCGTACAACAGACTTCACCCATAATACATGAGAATGGTCTGACTACATGTTGGGTTGGGTCGAGTGCATTTATCAAAAAGCAAATATTTACTAATTCCACAATAACATGAGATGCCAACCGTTGTGTCTTTTCTTTCTTTCTTCTTTCTTTCTCCCCTTCCTTTTACCCTATCAGGGTGTCGGATTTGGGCTAGCTATTTTAATTTCCATTTACCCACCTCTTCCATTATTATCTGTTTCCTGCCACTATTTTCAATTCTTCGAGTGATTTTTGTTTAAGTTTTCCCGCCTCTATTTGCTGTATCCATTTTTTCTTGGTCTGCCTCTTTTTCTTTTTCCGATGTTTTTTGCTTCATAAACTTTTCTTGTTATTCTATTGGATTGCATCCTCATAAAATGCCCATACCAGTTCATTTGTCTCTTTGCTATTTTGTTCATTATCGGTTCCTGGTTGGCCATTCTCCTAATAATCTCGTTGCTTAATCTATCCCATTTTGTCTTTCCAACTATCCTTCGTAGCTGTCTCATCTCCATTGCGTTTATCATGCTCTTATGTTTTTCCAGAATTGTTCAGTTTTCACTTGCATAGAGCACAGTCGGTATCACTATTGGGTTATCTATTTTTATTCTTGTGTCTCGTGCAAGTACGCTTTTTTCCCATTATTTGGGCTAACGCATAGTATAACTTGTTTAATTTCTTTGATCTATTTGTTATTTCCCAGTCTATTTTTCCGTCATTAGTTATTATACTTCCCAGGTATTCGTAAGGTGTTACTATTTCCAATTCTGAGTTTTTACATTTTATCTTTATTTGATTATCTTCCTTACCTCCTTTGCCGCTGATTATCATTATCTTACTTTTTTCCTCGTTTATCTCCATTTTTAGTTCTTCGATTTGTTCTACCCATATATCCATTAGTTTCTGCATTTTATTCTCGGAATCTGCTATTAGTACTATGTCGTCTGCATACATTAAGGACTCTATTGCTACCGGTTGTAATCTGTGGTAACCTATTATTGTCTGTAGTTGATTGGTTCTGACTCTAGTGTTTCTTATCAATTCGTTCATTACTATTATGAATAGCAAAGGACTGAGACTATCTCCTTGTTTAATACCTCTCTTCCAATTAAATGCTTCCGATCTTTCCCCTGTTATTTGTACCCTTCCTTTTACCTCTTTGTAAGTACTTTCTATAATTTTTTTCAATGCATTAGGTACATTTACTTTCTTCCAGCATTTCTCTATAATATGTCTTTCTATCGTGTCAAATGCTGCTCTTAGGTCTATGAATGCTAATACTAGTTTTCCCCCCATGTCTATGCTTCTTTCTATTAGGTTTCTAATGGTATATCTTCTCATTTGTCTGTCTTCCCGGTCTAAATGCCGTTTGTTCTTCTCCCAATACCATTTCTGCTTCTTCTCTTCTCTTGTCGTATACATTTTAAAGCATACCGATAGCAGACATATTGCTCTATAGTTGTCGCAGTTTACATTTTCTCCTTTTTTGTATATTGGCACAATGATATTGTTCTGCCAGTCTTCAGGGATTGTTTGTTTTTCCCACGCCTCTTTATATATTTTCCATAGCCAGTTTATTCCTTCTTCTCCCATGTATTTTACCATTTCCGGTTCAATTTCATCATATCCACCTGCCTTGCCTATTTTTATATTTGATAATCCTTCTATCACTTCTTCTCTACTTATTTGCTCTAGCTCTGTGTTTTCTTCGCCTTCATTGATTATATTGTCTTCTTTATCACTTGGTATCAAATTTTTTCTCATAATATTCTTTCCATACCTTAGCTACTTGTTCTGGGCTTATTTGTATTTGGTTTGAATGATCTCTTACTGCGATTATTTCCTTTCGTTTTCCTTGCCTTATGTGTCATATTGTCGTCCAAAAGTTTCTATTATTTGTTATCTATTCTTCCTGAAGCTCTTCTCCAAATTCTTTCCATGTTTTTGCTTTTGCTTATGTGACTGTCTTTTTTACTAATCGTCTCTGCCTATAGTATTTTTCTTTATCTTCTTCTAATCCCATTTCGATGTATTTTTTCCATGCTATTTTCTTCTTTTTTATTTCTGTCTTCACTTCTTTATTCCATCATCTTGTCCTTTTCAACTGTTTATTATATTTTTTTATTCCACACACTTCAGTTGCTGTTGTTTTTAATACTTCACTGTAAGTATTCCATCTTTCTTCTATTGTCCATGTTTCTTTTTGGCACTCTATTTGTCTCAGTCTTTTGTTAGTTTCCTCCGTGTAAAAATCTCGCACACTTTCTATCTTTAGTTTGTTTACATTTACTTTTTTGTACTCTTTTCTTTCCACTTCCTCCATTTTTTCATCCTCCAGTTTTGCAGTGACCATCCTGTGTTGTGTAGACAGTTCCGAAGATGTTTTTTATATGTTGTTCTAGGTTTCTCGTATAGACTATATAATCAATTAAGCTTTTCGCATTTTTCTCTTCAGCCACAAACGTATATTTGTCGTTAATGATTTGTTCACTGAATGTGTTTCCTATTATCAGGTCATTGGTTTGGGAGAATTCCAGCATTTTAATTCTATTTCTATTTAATGTTTCTTCCCCATATTGTCCAATGTATCCCCTGTTAATCTTCTTACCTACTTTTGAATTCCAATCGCCTGATTATTATTTTTTCTCTTGTCTCTCTTAATTTGTCTAATATGTTTCGGAGTTCGTTGTAAAATTCTATTATTATCTCTTCTTCATTTCCTTCTGTTGGTGCGTATATTGTATTATTCCTATCTTGTCTTTTAGTTCTATTTGGGCTGTGATTATTCTAGATGATACTGCTGCGTAGTTTGTTATTCTTGATTATATTCTTTTATTCACTATTATACCTACTCCTTCTATTGCTCTGTGACCCTGTGGTACTCCGGAATAATATAGACTATATTTCTCATTGATATTGATGTGTCCTCTTCCTATCTTTTTTGTCTCACTTATTCCCATTATTTGTATCTTCATTTTTTCCATTTCTTCCTTAGCTTCTATTTCCTTGCCGGTCAGAGATGTCACATTCCATGTCGCTATATGATTTATCTTGTTATGATGTATTTCCTTATTAATATATTCTTCTTCTCCAATATTGGTGTTATCGTTACCGTTGTGTCTTTTCTGATCGTTAATATCGATTTTCTGTTACTCTTTCCCAACGTAAACTAGTGAAGAGTGCCATTCCACGAGCTGTCTGATTCCGGCTTTAAATATCTTGTTAGAATACTATTATTAATGTAACTTACCCTTTAATTAAACCAGATGGCCCTATCTGAGTTGCAAACATTAGATTGAACTCCATAGGTTCAGTTAGGGCATTTCCAGTAAGAGGGCTCTTCATGTCGAATTTTTTCATTACAGCACCCATTTCATCTTTATTCATTCCGTCCAACTAAAGAAAACAGAAGTTAAAAGTAGTATTAATATGTGGCGTGTATTTTATGCTTTGCATACTGGGACAAAAATCAGCAATAGTGGAACCAGGTACCCGAACAGGATGCGGTCTCAGGCAGGAATCGGTGCAGAAGTGGAACAATGGAAGAAAATAATTAAAGTTGACCATCTAGTTGAAAATTAAACCGTAAACATTTTAGCACAATATTTTTTTTTATAATTTCGAATACAATTGTCTTAAGAAAACATCGACACTATCTACAAGTATCTACTTATCGCGAAAATAGAGATATAGTGAAATAAAGGCGTCACTAGGGATTTCAAAGAATCAAATTAAAAACATTTCATAAAAATAATTGTGTGTAAACACATTAATTTCCTGTTGCATATTGTATCTATTGACAGAAGAACATAAAGACGTGAATTAGGTTTAAAAATTCTAGCTCAGTCCAAAGCGTGAAACTTAAAAAAAAACAAACAATATCGTGAAGAACCAATTAAATTAAAAACAAAAACATACTTTTTATACTAACCTTGATGACAATATCTTGACATTCCTCCCTTGTCGCAGCAGAAGTTTTCTTATCAGCTGAAATCTTTTCTAAATGTGCTTTGATTAAATGATCTAGCCTAAAGCATTCTCCGGTTTTTGTATCCTTAACCATGAGGTCAGCAAATCTATCTACATGTCCAGAGGCTCTAAAATGATAATAACATTAAACTGAGTATCATTATTTATGCCTCGTTTAGGCGGGGTCTCTTCAAGAGTTGACAAGAGCAGATGTCAGTCTGCGAATGCTGTTTGTGTTGGTGAAAGAGAGATTGGGAAGATGAGTGGCTTGCTGAGAAGCATTAGTTCGTCAGTGTGGGTGTTGTATCATTTGTGGTGTATGGTGATGAAAGTTGTTGCTAGCCATACTGCTCTGAGGGTAATTTCGTGTGTTACTAGCTATACTTTAAGAACAGCTTTCGATTGAGCATTTTTGGCTTGCAGATTGTTAAAATCTGTGATATCTTACTGGCATCGCTTCTAGTGTTTCTAGCCAAATTAAGAAGTTTGGGAGGGAGGAAGGGAACTTTGTGAAAAAGGGAAGAAAAATATGGTCAAAAATTGGAGTTGCTGTTAAAAATGTGAGGTATACTCAACACTACTTGTTTAAAACAAACTTCAAAGTGTCAGTTATGCCTGTTTTAAAACATGCATCTTTGGCTTTATCTAATTTTTTTTGGCAACCATATATAATCATATTAAGAAAAAAATTAGATAATTTATTTATATAAAAACATGCAGCTATGTCATGAGCAGCGAATTTTATTTAAAAAATAAATGAGAATTAAAATACTTGTCAAACATTAATTTTTGACTGGCAACCTATTATCAATGTATGCTCCTAATTTTAAATGTATATAAAAATGTGAGTTTGATGAACTACATTATTAACTTGGTGATCCTGGAGTGGGATCTTCTACTAAACAAGGCACTACGATATCATTGTTTCTAAGTTTCTAAAAGAAGGTGGCAAAACACTGAAAGAAGAAATCATTGAGATAATTAATAAAGTGTGGATCAAAGAATACCCTAGCAGTGGAAATAAGTTATCCTATGCCCCATCCACAAAAAATGAGATGTTACAGAATGTAAACATTGGCCACAGTTATCTGTATAGAATAGAGCATAAAACAAAACTGTAATCATTGTCATTGCTTTACATTTCATAGTTGTTGGAAAATATACTTCATCTAATTTACTTACAGTTGCATGTCATTATCATTGACAGAGATCGAAGTTGACATAGTTGCTGAAGTATAAAAAAATCCTGACTCCATTTTAAATCAAATAGGTCACACATATTGCAAAAGTATTACCATCTCTTTACAATGACTATTTAAATTCTTATGTGACATTTTGAAATAAAACACACTAATTTTGTTCTAAAAAGAACAGATTTTATTAAATAGGTAAAAATATAAAACAAGAGGTATTCACTTTAAAATTCAAAATAATAAAGTATAAAAAGTGTCAACACCGCAACTGTCAAATAAGTATTACCAATTTATGCCAAAATATCACCTTCGTTCGATTACAGTTACAGTGTGTTCCGAACAAATGTTCTTCATGAAAACGCTTTATAATGCATTTATACAAATTAAATGAAACATTATTGTGTATTTCTTTAAGTTAACATTAATAGAAATCTTTAAATATTATTTCTACATGTATATAATAAAATATGTCTAGTGGCTGTAATGCCAGTGTACTCAGCAAAGAACCGAGCTACTGCCTAAATATTTCGTGTTGGTATCATGTGACCTCACGGACTATGACGCGAATGACATACATACAAATGATGTAAGTAAATTAGATGAAGTTATAAACACATTTTAAATGAAAGTTCAAATATAAATGACACAACACATTGGACTAAGGCTCAAACAAAAGATCCCAGCTGACCTCATTAACTATAAACTAGTCTGAAGCCTGATAGAATTTAAAAGCAGAAGCCCAACCAAACCCCATAACATATGTGACACTGTTAGAATGTCAAGAATACACAGGAAATTGTCATTGTCAACTTTGTGATATAAACTATAAACCTACCCTTTTATATTACATTAATGATAAATAAGATTATATTAATATGATTAAATACATACTTGAGAACAGGTTCTGGTGTCAAAATAGAACAATCTACTTCCAACATCTGTTCCTCCAAGACAAAAAATTGCCGCCAGGTCTGCAATAAGTTTGCCTTAAATGCACAGCCCATTGGTCCGAAATCAAACTGTCCAGTTATACCTCCATATATGGCGAAACTCTGATCAAAAAAGAATCTTCGTTTAAGGAGATCTTCCATTTTCGCTCTATCAAATGTCTTGTTAGGTGCTAAGCTTAACTCTTTATCTTCTAGAAGCTTTTTCCTAGCTTGTAACTCAACTACAGCCTTTTTGACATCTAAGACAGGAGCACCATCAGCTTTTAGTTTACGTACTAGGTCTCCCTAAACAAAATAATATAATATTACACAAAACCTCTAGTTTACTTACTACTTACTTGTTCTTTCACAGTGGCTCTTAAAGGGGCTAAAACTTCTTCAATTTGAGGATCTGCCATTGCGTCGAAGTATAGATTCAATTTAATATTTCTATGTTTTTTATTCTTGCCCCACTGTTCTGCAGAAGAGCTGATGTAAAATGTCCTGACTGTTGCAACCTCTTTACACTCCTTTTTTATGTTATTTTGCAAAATGTCACAATTTAGTATTGCTAATCTCCGCAATATTGAGATTAGTTTCATATGGTGCACAGTTTATATCAAATAGTAGCGATAATTCTGCCACGAAGCAGTCAATTATCGGCAAAGTGAAAGGAAACCGAGGAGAAAAGCACATGTAAGGTTATAAAACTTTTTGAAAAAATGACAATGACAGTGACAGTGACAGAAATGTGCGGTCATGTAAGACTGATATGAAGTTTGCTGCTCTCTTCACTGTTAACAAAGAACACCCAAAGAATTTCTATAGGCGCTCATTTTAATTTTTTGCAGGACATAATTTTGAATCTTCCACTCTCATTCTATTCTTAATAATGTTTCGTATTCGTTTTGTTATCTTTTTTACAGTACCTTACTTTAACTATATATTATTCAGTCTTCTTCTTGTCGGCTCTTGTTTCCGCTATATAGAGTTGTATTAAAGATAATTTCTTGTTTGTTGTCTTCTGTTTACACCGTTAAAACCGCTTCATTTGTATTTATAGATTGCATATTTCAAGGTTGTTTGACCTTATAGACACATTGCGACATAACAGGTCTCACATCTATTTTTTATATCAAAATATCTGCAGCATTTAGGAAAGCCGCTTATTATCCGATTCTAAAGCAGTCTTCAGGAGTTTTGAGTCTTACTGGGATGAGGAGGTATTAACTTTTTGGGTGAATCATAATAACGAACGTACCTTCAACCAAGCAAAATTTGGGCAAATATTTACACCGATTTGGAAAAATGTCTGAATGCCTTTGCTTTACTTTGTTCTTTATTTCTACACTTACATCATTACTTTCGGCTAGTAAGGATTCGATGTATATGAACTCTGCTTCATTTTCAAACCTGTGGAGACCTGTTTGAAAGAAGTTTCTATTAATTACTATTTAACTGGGAATAAGCCACAATTAAAGAAAAAAATACGTTTATTGACGTTTCAATTTCCACTTCGGAAATCGTTCTCAAAATACCTTAAAATAAAAAAAAAATTGAGAACGATTTCCGAAGTGGAAATTGAAACGTCAATAAACGTATTTTTATTTTTAATTGTGGCTTGTTCCCAGTTAAATAGTAATTAATTTAAAATGCCACAAGAAAATAGCTTCAGAACAATATTAAGAAGTTTCTATTGTTTCGTGTTGTCCTTTTTGTAAACATAGATTTGGTTTTATCTTATCCTTGGAGCATTCTTACTTATTTTATTTCTTGTGAATGAGTTGTATAAGGCCCTATTTCTATTCTTTCCATATTTGGGTGATTAAAATTGTATCTTTGTTTTTATAATGCTGGTCCTTCGTTTTTTAATAATTCAAATGTTATTATATCATACTTATAATTTCATCTTTGGACGGTCCATGAATTTTTCTCTCAGCTCATATAACTGCAGGTGCATTTTCCACCACTTCTGCATTCTCATGATTTAGTAGTTCATGGAAATATTTTATGCCGATGTATTTTAAATAAACACCCGCGGATCAATTAAGAGCATGGCGTAGGGCAGCAGCTATGTCATTACAGGATCGGAGCGGTAGATAAAATCGCTTTACTGGTGAAACCTTTGCCGCTATAAGCAAATCCCCACTTACTGACCAACGGCTTCGGGCGGATGAGTTGGTAAGTGGGAGGGCTCTCTTTTGTCCTGAGATTGAGAAATCGATCTCAAAGGCGAATTAACCAAGATCAACGGCATAAGGATGCAGAGGGCAAGGAGAAACCACTGCATTAAAGATCTCTAAGGATTTCTCAAGAACAACCACAAATGGACGTAAATCAAACAGTGACCCCGAGTGCCCGGCGTCCCTTTAATGGAACGGGGGTGCGAAGAATCCCCGGGCGGAAAAACAAATTCAGTGTAAGCGATTTAAAACGCATAGCAACGTGGAATATAAGAACACTTTATGAAGCAGGAAAATTAACAACAGTCATGCTAGAAATGGAGAGATTTTTCTTCTTCTTCACGTGCCATCTCCTCTAAGAAGGTTGGCAACCATCATGGCAATTCGCACTTTCGACGCCGCTGCTCTAAAGAGGTCAGCAGAAGTGCAGTTAAACCAAGCTCTCAAATTATTCAACCAGGAGATGCGTCTTCTTCCGCGACTCCTTCTACCCTGTATTCTTCCTTGCATTATTAATTGCAACAAGTTATAACGCTCGCCCCTCATAACATGTCCCAGATATTGCAGTTTTCTGACTTTAACTGTATTTAAGACCTCTTTATCTTTACCCATTCTTCTCAACACCTCGACATTCGTGACTCTATCTACCCAACTTATTCTTAATATCCTTCTGTAGGCCCATAACTCGAAGGCTTCCAATCTGTCTGAAACATCTTTCTTTAAAAGTCCAAGCCTCCAACCCATAAAATAATACGGAGAACACGTAGCATCTCAGAAGTCTTATCTTTAAAGAAATTGAAATGTCCCTGCTGCAAAGTACTTTTTTCAGTTTGTTGAAAGAATTTCTTGCCTGTCCTATTCTTGCTTTAATCTCTTCTGTGTACTCATTATTTGGACTTCTGTGTACTTATTATGGAGAGATTAGACATACAATTATTGGACCTTTCAGAAGTTCGATGGCCAAATTCTGGAAACTACACCAGGGATAATAATACTATTTTCTACTCAGGCAAAAGCACTGGAGAACACAGCCAAGGTATTGGTATTATTATCAACAATAATTTAAAAGAGTTTGTGACAAATTTCATTCCCTTTAAAGAACGTATGATGCTACTTCAGCTGAAAGCCATCTTAACATAAATCTAATCCAAGTGTATGCTCCAACATCTGATAGCAATGATGCTGAAGTCTAAAAATTCTACGCGGACTTAGAGCTGTTAACAAAAAACATAAAGAAGTAGGAGGTAAAAATATTTATGGGCGACTTTAATGCTAAAGTCGGTCGAGGAAAAACTGGAAATATTGTAGGAAATTTTGGATTAGGTAAAAGAAACGAAAGAGGTAATAGACTAGTCCAGTACTGCCAGGAGAAAGAATTAGTCATAACAAATACATACTACGACCTAACCTCTCGAAGATTATACACGTGGACTTCTCCAAAAGATAACACCAACAATATAATCAGAAACCAAATAGATTTTATAACGATAAAGGTTTCGTAATGGAGCACAAAGTCCAAAAACCTATCCAAGCGCAGATGCAGATACGGACCATAATCTATTACTAGCAAACGTCTGCATTAAACTCAGAAAGCCGGAGAAAAAATTTAAAACCACCAAAATAAACATCAAAAACGTAAAAGACAACTGTCAACAGCAACTAAACAAAGAGATAAATAAAATAACTGAAGGAAGCGTGGAATGGGCAGATATGAAAAAAGCCATACTAAAAGCGGGAAAAGAGATCCTAGGCGAAGAAGAGAAAACCACTAAAAAATACTGAATGACACCGGAAATAGTTGAGCTAATAACTGAAAAAAGAAAATACAAAAATAAAGATGGAAATAAATATAAAACCATCAATAATAAAATCAAATATGAAGTCAGAAGGGCTAAGGAGGAATAGATGAACAAAGAATGCCAGGAACTCAGCAACAAACATGACACCTCAAATTTACATAAAAAAATGAAAGAACTTACAGGCAACACCAGACAAAGAAGAACACTCATAATAAGAGATAATCATGGAGGAATATTTATTGAAGAGAGCAAAATAAAGGAAGTATGGTAACAATATATAATCCATCTGTTCCATGACGAGACGGAAAATGAACAATATATAGGCGAAGAAGAACAATACCTACAAATTTTACACTCAGAAGTAAAGCATGCCCTACAGAATGCAAAACAAGGAAAAGCACCGGGTCCCGAGCAAATTCCAGTTGAACTGTTAAAGCCTTAGATGACGTTAATATAAAGAGGTTAATATATAGTAGATGACGTTAATATATAAAAGATGACGTTAGTATATAATAGATGACGTTAATATATAACCAAATATATGTAGAGGGCAACATCCCGAAGGAATGGCTTAAATCGATATTTTTACCTCTACCAAAAAATAACAATCCCAAATCATGTAATGACTATAGATTGATAAGTCTAATGTGCCACCCTTTAAAGATTCTCTTGAATATTGTTCAAAACCAAATTTATAAGAAATGTGAGGAGCAGATCGATCAAACGCAGTTTGGCTTCAGAGGAGGCATGGGTACAAGGGAGGCATTATTTGCGTTGACGGTACTCTTGCAGAAATGTCGGGAATGTAACAAGAGTGCATATGTATGCTTCATAGACTTTAGGAAGCATATGAAGTTAATAGATCAATTAAAAAACATCAATTTAGACAAAAAAGACATTGAGTTTATTAAGGCTATATACAGGATCCAGCAAGCAGTAGTAAAGGTGAACGATATAGAAACAAATAATATACCGATTGCGAGAGGGGTCAGGCAAGGATGCGTCTTGTCTCCAACGCTTTTCAACGTGTACTCAATGGTCATATTCAGAAAAGCCTCATGGAAAAGAAAAGAGGGAATAAGAATTGGTGGAGAAATCGTAAACACCATCAGATTTGCAGATGACACGGTAATTATGGCTGAGAGTACCTACCTATAGAAGAACTAAAACTTATGTAGTTGCCCTACAAGAGTATAGTAGAGTATAAGAGAATAGCTACGAATAAAGTCTAAATATGTGATAATATCGTCGACGTAGCCATAAGTATACTAAACAAAAAGGTACCGTAAAACGGGGTGAATAGAAACAAAACTTTATTTATATTATGTAATTTATTTCGTACATAACTATGGATAAATAGTGGCAACCATTATTTTTTTTATGTTGCTACACTTTAGGCTAAAAGGAAAATAATGTTTTGTTTGGTTGGCAGCACTGGTTCCCGTTTGTTTGTCTTGTTGACATTTACCACGCGATTCTTGTGTTTTTTTATCCACTTAGAACTTTCCAGGTAAGTCAGAATACGTAGTGTTCTTAAAAGTAAATAGCTGCACAAAACATAGTTTAATTATCCATACAAAAGATTACGGCTTACTTTAAGCTTTAACTTTAACGATACTATTTCAAAAACTATTCATATTTTTTAGGTTATGTTTTCAGAATTTATGGGGTGAATAGAAACACATAATTTTTACTGTTTCTATTCACCCCACAAGAAAATTGTAATACTAAATCACATTTATACTAGATAAAATACATATTGTGTGTTATATATTTATGTTAGACACTTAAATGGCATAGCTGTTTTGTTTCAGGGCCCTGTAAAATGCCAAGAAAGTACAAACCGGTGGTTGGAGGGGGCTACAAAAAGCACGATCCAAAAATAATCGAAAATGCACTTTCTGACATACAGAAGGGACTAAGCCTTCGGAAGTCTGCTGAGAAACATGGTTTGCATTATAGTATTATATATCGGCACTTGAAAAGAGGCCTCAATGTGAAGAAACATGGTGGTCAGACAGCTTTATCTCTCGAAGAAGAACAACTGTTTGTTGAAAGGCTGAAGATATGTGGCGAATGGGGCTATCCTATTGACACTTCAACTCTACGACTCCTTATAAAAGATTTCTTAGACCGAAGAGGGAAAGAAGTTAAGAGGTTTAAAGATAACCTTCCTGGCCGTGACTTTGTTGAATCATTTTTAAAACGTCATAAGGATCAACTGGCCGTGAGAATGTGTCAGAATATTAAACGATCGAGAGCTGGTGTGACACCAGAAACAATTAACAACTATTTTGATGAACTGACAAATGAATTAAAGGATGTGTCCTTATCTAATATTGTTAACTATGATGAGATGAACCTAAGTGATGACCCTGGTAAACGAAAGGTCATTACACGTAGAGGGACAAAATATCCAGAAAGGATCATAAACTCATCAAAGGCATCTACGTCTGTGATGTTTGCAGCCGCTGCTGATGGCACTATTTTAACCCCTTACGTAGTCTATAAGGCATTGCACTTGTACCAAAGCTGGACAGAAGCTGGGCCAAAAAACGCCAGGTACAACCGAACAAAGTCTGGCTGGTTTGATTCCTTCTGCTTCGAAGATTGGGTACTGACAGTTGCTCTTCCATACCTGAAAAAACAAACGGGTCGAAAATTTCTGATTGGGGACAATTTGTCTTCCCATTTATCAGTTGAATCTGTGAAGTTGTGTAAAGACAATGCTATCAATTTTATTTTTCTCCCAGCTAACTCCACCCATCTGACACAACCTCTGGACGTGGCATTTTTTCGGCCATTGAAAGCAACATGGCGACAGATTCTCGAAGAGTGGAAAAAGGGCCCAGGAAGAGCGGAAGCAACTGTTCCTAAGGATAAATTTCCAATGTTATTGAAAAAGTTGTGTGATTCATTGAAGAAAGAAAATGTGATCGCCGATTTTAAGAAGTGCGGTATAGCGCCTCTAAATAGGAACAAAGTGCTGTCTATGCTTCCACAAATTATTGATGAAGAGGAAAACCAAAATCCCGAAAACATTCAGAAGAACCACGAAGCTGTTGACAGAGAACCAAAGTTAATGTGAAACCCGGCAAAAGTATCAGTGTTGACTACTTTTTCGACGACGATGAGAACTTAAATCCCCAAACTTCATTTGCTAGTAACCAAAACCCATGTTCCTCCAAACAGGTTCAGCCAAATAAAAGCCGAAAGCGTGTGGAGTTATCACCAGAAGATGAAGATGACTTTTCAGTGCAGTATACTGACTCTTCAGATGCCCCTGATCTAGATGAAAGTACTGACAAGGCCTCAGGCGAAAATCTCGTCATCAATGAAGGTGACTAATATTAGTCAAAGTTTATGGTAAAAAAAACATCTTTTAGATGTTATATATGCAAGGTTGCTTTCCTTGAAGATGACGGTTTCGTTGGAATATTTTTGAAAAGAGTGCAACAAACTTATAAATTTACCATAACTAAAGAAGAATCACTTGTCTCCAGAAACGACGTCATCCTAAAACTATACTCCCCAGTATTTTCCTCAAGTACGCGATTTAAAGACATGATATTTTTCGAAGATGACCTGTCTAGCCACAATTAAAGATAAAAAATATGTTTATTAACGTTTCAATTTCCACTTCGGAAATCGTTCTCAAAATATATATATATCCGGTTTTTTGGGCGTTACGCCCGTCCGGTAGGGATCTATGGAGGAGTATCACCGAGCCGCAAGCCCTTATCTCTTGCCGTACTGCTCCACCATAGGCCGATCAGAACCCAGCATATCCTAGTCTAAGCCGCAGATTCATCTAGAATTTTAAACTGCTGCGTTAGACTATTTGTTTTCTGTACACCGAGCTTGGGCTCGACCCACATCCACTAAACCATTCGACAGTGAAGCGAATGAGAGGCAGCCGCACAGCCCGCTGAGCTATCTGACCGACCGTTCTCAAAATACAAACAGTAAATTAAACAAATTTTGTTTTTTGTTACATAGTGAAAAATTCTTCTAATAATTTAATTTTATCTGACTCATTTATATTGACAATTCAGACATACATTATGCATTTTAAAGTAGACGACTTTAAAATGATATTGCCAATATTGTTGAGTTGCGCTCCTGGGACGACTTTACTTATAAGATAGTTCATTCGATTACATGAAATCAACTTTAACTTGAGAATATCCGTCAGAAAAAAATCATAGCATGTAATTCGTCTTTAAAAAGACAAACACATGACATGATGACAGTAAAATTCTCCTGTTAGTGATTCCATAGTAAATTATGAGGGAAAGAAATATAAATGAGTCAGATAAAATTAAATTAATAGAAGAATTTTTCACTATGTAACAAAAAACAAAATTTGTTTAATTTACTGTTTGTATTTTGAGAACGATTTCCGAAGTGGAAATTGAAACGTCAATAAACGTATTTTTATCTTTAACTTGTGGCTTATTCCCAGTTAAATGTAATTAATTTAAAATGCCACAAGAAAATAGCTTCAGAACAATATTAAAAAGTGACCTGTCTAATTTCACAATTTATTAATCATTATTTAATCTTATTAAATACGATTTGTTTACTTAGAGTTATGTAATTTCTTTTGTTTATATAGCTACCTACTTAAATAAATCATTATGTTGAGAAATAAATTTGTATTTATCCATTTATAAATTAAAAATACCATATTTAACTGCTTCTATTCACCCCCGATTCCTTTCAATAGAAACAAACATAAAATTAAAGTACTGTTTCTATTCACCCCCTTTGAGGGGTGAATAGAAACACCATGTTTTAATTTTTTTTCTTTAAAATAAAATAAAATTAAAAAATTTAAATACTATAAACAAATAGGTCTAACAGAGACCTGTGTTTGGGCAAAAAATTGTGTATCTAGAACAACTACAAATATAAAAAATTTTAAACCAAAGTTGAAAATTGTTTCTATTCACCCCGTTTTACGGTATGCGTCAATGAAATAGCGAGAAAAGGGGGGCGCGTAACAATAAATATAATAGCATGCTATATTTCCCCAAATATTAGCAGAGAGCATTACAGACAACACCTAGAGAATATCATCGATACATCAGCAGAGGGAGAAAATATTTGTTAGAAGCTGGAGACATAAACTCAAATTTCATTTTATGGGAATACCTTCAAAATGACGAGAGGGGCGAACTTTGGAACAAATGGATCTCTGAGGCCGACCTCATAGTGTTGAACAACGGTAACTAACCTTTGTGAGAGATACATCGGAAAGTCATATAGATATTACGAGTACCCTAGCAAGCAACGGTGTTACCAAGAGCATTAAAAATTGGAATATACTGGATGAGAACCTTTTTACCTCTTATCGGTATATCACGTATGAAATTGGCACCAAGGTCACAAAATAAGGTAGGAAGAGGATAGTATTCTATAATGAAAAAATTAAAAGAGAAATAAATAACCAACAAGAAGAAACTATCAACTTCAATAAGCTCCGAGAAAATATCATAAATGCACATAAAAGAAGTACTATAAATAGGCGCACCACATACACAGTACCTTTCTGGCGGAATGATCAAATCCAAAATAAATGAGAGGAACGCTTAAGATGTAGGCGAATAGCACAAAGGCACAGAAACCAAGAAGAACATAAGGAGGCATATTAAAACGCAGAAAAAGAACTAAGTAGAAAAATTAAAGGAGCTAAATTTACATGTTGGCAAAACTTGTGTGCCGAGCTGGAAGAAGATATATGGGACAAAAGATGGAAATAGCGAAGACCCTATTTCCAAGGAAGCCAAACAATAATTTCTACGGATAGACAAAAATATTCGACCTGCAGAGTATACTAGTGAAGAGATCATTCAAAAAGCAGAAAGTATAAAGACAGGTAAAGCTCCAGATTCAGATGAAGAATGCCTTTAATTACATACTAGCGAAGCTCGAAGTAGCAGGAGTATCAGACTACAAAATAAATATCATAAGGAAATAGCTGACAAACAGATATTTAAATGTGGTATATAATGAAGACATAAAATTGTCATCAGGAGTACCGCAAGGGTCCGTTTTGGGACTTACGCTATGGAACTTACTGTACAACGCGGTATAAGAAATATACTATGGTCAATACACCTACGCCAGCATATGCAGACCTCTTAATCCTAATAGATACTGATATAAATGGGGATATAGAAAATAAGGTGACAAGTTATTACTGAAAAGTCAAAGCCGAAGTCAAAGTCAAGGCAGCCGAAGTAACGTTGCTAAGAACACTACGGTCCGCGCTGAAATGAGGTTTAGCTAGCATTGCTTCACGACCGATTCGCTCGGTGTCACGCGGCTGGACAATGAGGGCTGGTCTTTCAGTAGCGGTCTGCCCTGACGATCTTATGAAGATTTTCTCCTCCCACAAAAAACAGGATGCCTAAATGAAATAATATGGAGAAATAAAAATATCGAGAAAAAAATGAAAGGCAGAATGTACAAAACAGTCATCAGATCAATAATGACATACGCGACAGAAACACGACCTGGCACAGAGAGGACAAAAAGAATTATAAAAACAGCAGAGATGAAAATACTTAGAAAAATTGATGGTAAAACAATATGGGACAGAGCTAGAAGTACATATATACGACGTAGTTGCAAGGTGGAGAACATTAAGGACTATGTAAGAAATAGAAAAGTAAAATAGAATGGTCATATAAGCCAAATGACAACAAATAGAGTAGTAAAGACGGCAAGAGGGTTCCTCAATAGGAAGACGATCAGTAGGAAGAGCACGAAAACGATGGAAAGACAACTTACTGGAGGCGCATTGAAAGCCAGACAGAGTCATATCTATATAAAAAAAAATAAGTGTTCTACATAGTCATCCGTTTACTGGTTCAAATTCTAACGAGGTTTTTCTAGTCTTTTCTTCTTTTTTTTATATAGACATTTCTGTTTTTCAATGTGCCTCTAGTAAGTTGTCATTCCATCGTTTTCGTGGTCTTCCTACTGATCGTCTTCCTATTGGGGAACCGTCTCTTGCCGTCTTTACTACTCTATTTGTTGTCATTCGGCTTATATGATCGTTCTATTCTACTCTTCTATTTCTTACCCAGTTTTTGATGTTCTCCACCTTGCATCTATGTCGTATATCTGTACTTCTAGCTCTGTTCCATAGTGTCTTACCATCAATTTTTCTAAGTGTTTTCATCTCTGCTGTTTCTAACATCCTTTTTGTCCTCTCTGTGTCAGGTCTTGTTTCTGCCGCGTATGTCATTATTGGTCTGATGACTGTTTTGTAAATTCTGCCTTTCGTTTCTTTCCCGATATTTTTATTTCTCCATATTGCTTCATTTAGGCAGCCTGCGGCTCTGTTTGCTCTATTCACTTGATCTTCCACTTCGTTTCGAGTTTTCCGTAGCTAGATAATGTGATGCCTAGATATTTAAACTCCATCACTTGTTCTATTATCTGACCTTCCAGCTCCAATTTATATCTTAGTAAATTTGCTGTTGTAACCATGCATCTAGTCTTTTTGTTTAGTATAAATCCGGCATCATACATTTCGTGTTTTGGGCCTCTCCTGAAATATAAAGAGTATACGCCCTTTTGCACTCTTTCCCTTACATATAATTTTTTTGCGAGGCAGTTATTGAGTGATATCTTTGTCTAGTTTGAAATTCCCATCTTTGATATATCTTTCCATCTTATTTTTGGCCTTCCTTTTTGGTTGGTTTATTAGTGGTTTTCAGTTTGTTATCTTACTAATTAGTGCGTCTTTTTCTCGTTTGTATGTGTCTTTGTGCTTTTATAAATTTTACTATGTCTTCCCCTTCAGTTAGATTACATATTTCATGGTTTCTATTTTATATTGGGCCGTGTTTTCTTCACATAATTTTCTTTTCAATTATTCTTAGTTTTACTTCATCTTTTTTAGTAAGCCACTTTTTTGGCCAGGTTTTTGTCTTTAAGTAGTCGATGATATTTCCAATAGACCCCGTTTTCCGCTTTAATTCTTTCACTTATTTCTGCACTTCTTCCATTTTTGCCTTCCATTAACATCCCCGAGTATTTACAGTAACCGACCATCTGGAATTTATTTTCACCTATTTTTATTTCTGTTCGTCTGTTTACATAGTTTCTTGTACTTATGTATTATTAATTAAGTATTTTGTTTTACTCTGATCGATTATTATTTCTCTGTTCTTTGCTTCTCTGATTAACGTTAGGACTGTTTCTTGTTGGACTTGAAAAATTGTCTTTTTTTTGCAGCTTTGTCTCTTATTACTCCTTCTAGTATGATATTAAATAGCTCTGTTGACAGACTATCTCCTTTTCTTACGCCGTGTTCTATATTGATGTCATCTGTATCTCCCTCGGTTGTTTTTAGTCTTGCGAATAGTCCTTCATTGTCATTCTAGTCAGCCCTTTATTAATTTTGCTGGTATTTCCAACTTTTTCATTTCTTTCAATAACTGAACTGTGTTATCTGTATATGCTATCGAAAGCCTGTTGGATGTGTATTTCTATGTCATGTTCAGAGCTTTTTTCGATGGTTTGCGTTAGTACGTATATTTCATCTATTGTAAATCTACCTTTTCTAAATCCCTGTTGATACTGTCCTATATTTTTTCTATGTAACCATTTAGTCGGTTTCTTATGAACGTGGTCGGGATTTTATACATTGTGTTTGGTAACATAATAGCTCTATAGTTGTTACACTTCGTACGGTCTCTCTTCTTAAAAATCGGTGTGATGTGTTAGTTTTTCCATTCTACAGGCATGTCTTCGTCCTTCCAGTAGTTTGTACATCCGTTTTAGGAGCTCTTCTCCTCCATTTATAGTTATTTTGTAATTTATTTCATCTAACATATATATTATAATCTTCTAATTTCTTTGCAATTTCTTGGATTCTTCTTGTTTTCGATAATGTCTGGACATTCCATGTTCCTGTTCCTTTCTTTACCATCGTATTCGTATCCGTGTTGTTTTGCGTGAGTCGTCTCCGTGAAGTCCGCCCAGTATACCTTTATTGAACTTTTGTAACAGCATTCTCGTTACATGAACATGTTCTTAGCCTTTTGTTTAACTTCCTACCTGGTGGGTCAGGGACTTTTCTTTAGCGGTTACCATTCCTTAGTCAAGGGGCTCCAGATTTAAGGCGCTTCACTCATCCCAGCGTGGGTAGGATTTTATAGAATCATCAACTTTATTGACTCGCCAGGTTAAATTTGTCGATATGTCTTTTATTGACAGCGCCCACTTGGCATAAGTAATGTCACCAAGATTCCATTTCAAGCCATTCGCCATTCTTCTTTCTTATCTGGGCTTAGGACCGACAACGGCGGAGTTCTTTTTAAACCAATACTACCGTTTTATTTGCATAACAAATTATTTTAAAGTTGCCTTCTAACCATTTAATATACGTCACAACAGTTTCCAAGTCATATCTCTGCATTTCTTACTTTACTAAGTATTATTCATTTTCTTGCTATCTGCTCTTGTTTTCATAAAATATGTTGTAGGGTACTGTTAAATCATTTAGATAGTTTTTATTTGCTGGGTTATTTATTAAATTCAAAGAGTCTTAAACTATTTCAACATCCATAAGGCAGGAAAATATTTAATTTTTGCTGTTATTGCGTCCATGTTATTTTAACGTTGACTTTTGACGTCACTGGAAAATTTTAGTTGGACCTTGTAGAAAGCACTTTCCACAACACTTTTATTAAGTGTATACTTATGATAGGGTACGGATATAAATAAAACAATGTAGTATAATAAAAACTTAATAAATTATCGTCTATAATATACAATCCCAACAAAAACAACAGTAATAAATTATTATAACTTATGACATGTGTATATACTCAAGTGTGTGCGTCTAAACATATATCAGAAGTTTTAGATTTTTCAAATTTAAACGACATAGTATGATCATAACATTTTCTGTAGGTAATAAACTAACAATTCCGTATTCTACGTACTTCACAGACACTTATTTCTAAAATTTATTATAAATGGTAACTTTTTTCATCCTCATATAATATTCGCGTTAATATTTTTGAAATCAGGTCATATTCATACAAGACGCAAATAAAAACAGTAAACTGTTTAAGTAACTTATTAATATTATTAATATTTTAGTTTGTTAAGTGTGGCACCGATGGCGGCCGCCAACAGTTATGTCAGATATACCACTAGCACCCATCAATGCTAGATGTATTTACGATTTCATCTACGAAAAATTAAAATCGGTATATTGATTCTTTTTTTGGCACGCAGCGACTGTGTTAACTTATTTTGTGCTTATGTTATCTGAGGGGCAGATGTGGTCACCTTCAATGTTGCCACTATTATCCGCCACGATTTTGAGTACAGCTCCAGCATGCTTGCTTAAGTTGTTGAGCTATTTATTGCAATAAAAAATTTATCTACAATTTATTTTTTTAATATTAATCAATTCCATTTTTATATTAACTACTATATTTTATGAGAATAAATAAATTCTTGTAAAAAAATAATTTTTAATTTGTATTTTGAGAACTCTTTTTGAGGTGAAAATAAAAAAAAAATAATTGAAACGTCAAATATGAAATACTTTTGTGATAATCGTGGTTTATGCCCATTTATAGTAGTTAATATTTCTAAATACGTAATTCACTTCGGAAACAAAAGAAATTGGCCATTTTTTCTATAAACCATTTGCATAAATTTAAAATGAAATATTTTCAAATATTTTTGAGGATGTGTTTCCTTATTTATAGGTATAAGGTTTTTAATTTTGTTATCTATCTTTGTTTTATTTATTTAATTTTATTATTTATTTAATATGAACGATACCCATTTACACCAACATTTTTCTGACACTGTATTATTATTTAAATATACACCAGTATACCAGTAATTAGATCGCCTAAAAAACGTAGAAATTTGGGATTATCAATAGTTATGAATTATGCATATATTTCAATAAGGGTTTTAAAAATCCGACAGTCTATGCATAATTTTCAAGCGTAATTCATTTGACATAATATGAAGAAACCATTCAATATAGAGACAATTTATTTTATCTTATATGGTCCAGGTCTAAAGTTATTAACGCCACTATTGATGCGTTTCGAGATCGCAGCACAGTGATACAGAATATACAGAGTGGGAACACTAAGAGCTGAGGTTTACTAAGATGAACATTTTATATCCGTAATTGTTTATCACGGAAAAGTCGATAGGTACGATAAGGGATTTCTTATCAATTCCGCCGAGTTTTGACTTTTATTTAAAGTCAACACTCTCTAGTAAAAATGGTATATTTTATTATGAAAAGAGTTTTTGTGAGTTTCGATCGACGAAGTTTGATATAGCGTAATACAAAAAAATTTGGTCGTAGTAATAATTAATCTAAATGTTGCTTAGAATGCAACTTATAACGGTTGTACTCGAGGGACACTTAGAATGAGATATTGCAATTAATTACATTATTCAAATGAATGAATCATGTAGCAGAAGTTAAATAGCCAAGGAAGTGGGAATTACTTCAAAAGTTGTTGTGAAAGTGGGTAGGAGTAGAATGAGATTGCAGTGTTCATCGGCTGTATATTCATTTATTAGAGTTCCTACCTTGTATGAGTAAGTTTTTGACGTCATCACTGGTGAGTATAAAGGTCACAGCGCAGTACATTCATTTACTCTAAGGAAAACACTGCAACTTTTGCGAATCAAAAGTATACTAAATAAGGTATAAATAATTCTCAATGGACTGGGTGAATAAAAAGTGTAAATTAATAAATAGGTACAGAAAAGTAGGTAAATATTAAAAGAAAAACTGTTTAAGACATGGAAGAAATTGGGTAAATACATAATAAAGAACCGGCCGAAGTATTTTTATGCCAAAATTAGGCTTTAAGTGAGTTCCAAGTAAGAAAGGATCAACTGTCTAGAAAACATTTGTGTAACTGGCTATCGCTCAATCGTTAACCAGAAAACTACAAACCAAAGTTTAAGAAATTTGCTAGTTTAACGTTAAAACCGCCTCTGACTCTAAACATCACTATACGAGGACGGTTCAATAAGTAATCGATCACGTCGTTTTATTATCACCGGAGAGGTCTCAATGATCTAAAACTTCCAAAGGATGCCTAAACGAATTCGGCGTTTCTCCAAGACTTGGTGGTGCATACACCGGGGCCCCTCCACCAATCGTTGACATCCTCGTAGTGCCGCTGTGTCGATTGAGGCGCGTGCATCATGGCGCACAGGCGGCACCAGAAGTATGTGTTAATAAATTCTCCGGTGCCTTTCCATTTGAAGTAGGAATTGTATAAGTTGTTATCGTTATCTAGTCGGTGGAGGTAAGCGGCCAGTTCTTGAGGACCGGCGAATTCATCTACGTGAATATAGGAACCTGCAACAAAATTTTCAACTTTTAATATATAGAGAAGGATACATTTTTACAATTTTTTACTTTCTAAAGTTTCTTCTAATATTGAAAATCAGCATAGCTATCATCAGCTATAGATGTATGAAGTTAAGTCATAAAAAGTGAAATATAAGACTCATATAGATATATATTTAAATACAGGAAAAACAAAAATAACATCTCATCCAGAACTAATCAGTAAAAATTCTTCTACGAAATTTATCTAATAAGTATTCAGTGTTCATGAAATTGCTTTAAAATAATCATTTTTTTTAATAAAGGCTCTAGAATATTGTATAGAAAAGAACCAGCATAATATAGCATACTTACATTTCTTTGAACGATATAAGCACTTCAACGAGTGACAGGAGATTATGCTTATTTTTGTTCCAGAATCGCTTTTGATAATATCTGCCACAGTTAAATGGCAATAAAATTGCCATCTTTTGCAATCTAAAATCTATAGATCTTTTACTTTTAAAATTGATAATTATTTCCACTACAATAGTTCTCCAGTAATTATCGCTTGTATTTGGAGCTATTGATAGCTCTCTTCATTATATTTACTTCTCTATATAGTTTATTCCTGTATTTATTTACTTATATGTATATTTATTTATATATTTCCACAACGGTTGCAGTGTTTTTGGTAATATTTAACAGCCACTAATTTTTGGCACAACAATATCACAATTCCACTTCCATTCCATACATTACAATTCAATATTCTATTTCGTATCTATATTTGGAGTCACACTTTAGTCTCCAAAAAGTACTTGCCGCCTAAAATCCAATTACTTGGCCCGGACCGCTCTGGAGCGAAGCATTTTTTAATAAATGTGTAGGCAAGTTCAACAGCTCTTTTATTGCTGCTTATTCCCGATGCCTTGAAAAGCATATCACTGTGACACTGTTATATTCCGTCAGACTGTTGAGTTCCACTCGGCATTCCCTTACTAGCCTGGAATCCACCTTAGATTTCTTAAGAGACCTCATAGCCGCTTGGCTATCATATATTGATCGGTTTAAGTTCGAAAGTCCTCGTGTTGCTCTATTTCAATATTACATGGTGAAATATTGTATATATATCTGCCTGGAATAAAGAAGTATGTCTCCTACGACTACAACCAAATATTCCTGCACTGACGGTTCTGCAGTTTTATATACCTCTGTTCACCGGGTATAATCTAGCAGTCTGACTCGAGCGTTTCCTCTGCCTCATTCCTCTCGTTGCCAAATCTCGACTTGTAAATGTACTTCAGGCCTGTGTCTGGGTACCACATAGCCAGATATAATCATACATCGGTATTTATGATTTCATTTATAATACTACTATTTGCTCATCCAACGATAACCTCATAACGATGTGCAAAGGAAGAAGGTCCAGTAGGGCCTCCATAACTACTGCTCATGTGACGCTCAGAGCCCTGTGATTCCAAAGCAAGCAAATGTTTGTACCTTGCTTAATGTAAGGATAGCACTTTTTTTAACTTTACATTTAACTTTTAATTTAACTTGCCTTGGGCTAAGACGAGCAGGACAACCGTATATCCCAGAACATGATGCATGTCCTGAGTCTAGAAATAAATCTATTCCTGACCAGATTCTTTCATTCAGAAGAGCAGATAAGATTCTTTCCGGCAGATAGCCTCTAACTATCGGTACTGAAAATGAATCCCCCAGTAACGTTACGTATCTCCTCAGCACACAATCTATCCATCCACAGCTTATTTCGTCTGTTTCTTCTAGACGAACCGCTGATTTGATTGGTTCGTAGGAGGTGTTGTCGAATGTTTCCTATATATCGAAAAATGCACCCAGAATCACCTTTTGGTTTTCCAGAACGTAGATACTCCACCCTCTGTACGAGATTGTTTAGTGCTGTTTATGTAGAGAGTATAGAAGGTTATTTCCCTTCTGTATAAGTATTGGATAGATTATATCCTGACAAGATGATTTATTTGGCTAAAATAAGTTTATTTCCCATTTTGCCCTGATTTACCAGTTTTTTTTGCCGCACACCAATTTTTCCTAGATCCGTAATAGTATCAGTTTTGTTTTAGACTTGGGAAAGTTCACCTTGAAAAATTTCTTTCAAGGTCTCTTCACAATTCTAAGTGTATTCACCTGACTCCAAGAGTCCCATGAAAAGACTTGAAGAAACTATGGAGCCTTAACATTTCTGTTCCTTAGTATATTCAGTTTAGATTTACGATAATCGCACCTATTTCCTGATCTTTTGGCGAAATTAAATTTTTGTCTGACTTCTGTTCTTTTAAACTTTGAAAAATTAAGGCAAATATCGAGCACAAATTTAATAATCAAATCTTGCCCAAGTACTTTCGCTTTCTACACCATCATCAGGGGTATTTCGTCAAATTTGGGCTATCCAACAAGCGCAGAATGTACTAAACATGAAATTGGACATAAATTGTACATAACACTACATTAAAACAAGGACAAACAATTTAAAATTATTCTACTCTCTACATTCTTGTCGGCAACCTTTCTTTTACCTATTCTTTTAACGAAAGTTGTGAAGTTACGAAAGTTGGTTTGTGTCCTACGTGTAGTATGTCTGAATTATGTTTCGGCTGCAGGACTCTGAAGCCTTTCAGGCCTCAGATGGTTATGACTGATACCTTTTAAGTTTATAATGCATTTTTCGTAAATTCTATAATTCATGCTTGACTTCTGACTGGAGTTTTTCTTCTGGGGACATTGACTGTAATGTTAGTGATTTTCTAAATAGACTTGTATCTATTTTTAATAGAGCATTTCCTTTATTAAACATCAGACCAAAACATTACAAACCTTGGATAACCAAAGGCATTCGCATATCTGCGAAGAATATGCATTCTCTGCTATATATTAAAAAAATTAATGACAGTATTCCCATCTCTGATTATATCAATAAGTACAGAAAATGCTATCTAAAACTATTCAAAGTAGCCAAAAAATCCTACTTTCATAATCGCCTAACAAGCTCCAAAAATATTTCAAAAGAAACTTGGTCAATAATAAACGATTTTCGAAATAAAACCAGTGCAGCGAATCAAACCTTTTCTTTTCCTAACCCCGAAAATCTAAATGATTACTTTGTTAATGTGAGTAAATCTATAACCTATTTCTAACTATTTCGTCACAACAAGATCCAGTTTCCTATCTCCCTAATTCAAAAAACATTGCTGACACCTTCTTTTTAAGACCAGTTGATAAGACTGAACTCATTTGAACAATTCGTACCTAGTATAAACAGCAAATCATCCTGTAGTACAGATGGATTATCTATTAAAATTTTCTTAAATCTTCCGCATAATGTTATGGAGGTCATAGTCTCGCTGGTAAACGATTCCCTTGAAAAAGGTGCATCCTAACTGCCTAAAAACTGCCATCATAATTCTAATCATAAAGGTGGAGAAAAATCTGATGCCTGCAACTATAGACCTATTGCCTTGTTACCAACACTATCAAAAATTATTGAAAGGCTTATAAAAGTCCGACTTATGCCCTTTCTCCTTAAACATAATATTTTATCGCAAAATCAGTTCGGCTTTTTGGCATAAATCACGACATTCTATTAAAAAAATTAACTTTCTATGGAATTCGGGGTGTGTCTTTGAGATGGTTCAAAACTTACTTGGTAGGTAGGAAACAATTAGTTAGAATAAAAGATACTGACTATAGTTGTAAAGATATTGAGTGTGGAGTACCGCAAGGTTCAGTATTAGGTCCCATTCTTTTTTTACTTTTCACTAATGACATCACTTACTTGAAAATTAAAGGGAAAATTTTTCTATTTGGTGATGATACCAGTATTACTTGGAGCAACTCTAATATTTCAACGCTTTATTCAATTATAGCTGCTGATTTGTTTATAATCAAGGCTTGGTCAGACTCCAATTTACTTGACTTTAACGTGGATAAGACAGTAGTATTATCTTATAAAGGAGTCATTCAACCCTTGCTTTTGAATGAGAGCCAAATCAGTATCGTTAATTCCGTAACATTTCTAGGTATTCTTATCGACAGTGATCTTAAATGGTCCTTGCATACTGACTCCTTAAGGAAGAACTAGCCTCAGCTTGCTTTGCTCTAAAATGGGCTTCCATTTTAGAGTTCTAGTACAACGGCCCAATTTGATACTATTTTTAAGTTGCAAAAAATAGCAATTCGTTATCTATTTGGTCTCAAACAAACAACTCATTGCAAGACCTACTTCAAAAATCATGGAATTTTGACGCTTCCCTCTTTATTTATTTTGGAAACGGTTTGTTTGATTCGCAAGCATCTAAACATTTTCCCGATAGACCTGCTCATGGCTACTCCATTAGAAATTCGGATTGTAACGTTTATTTACTGATACCGTCCACTCAGCTAGTAAAGAATTCTATTCTATATAGTGCAAAAAAAACTATATAATCACCTTCCAAGAAAAATTAAATCCGCATCATCTTTCATTAAGTTTCGTAAGATGACAAAAATCTATCTGTCTGAAAGACCATATTATTCAGTTGACGAGTTCCTTAATGTATAACAAAGAAACAAAATTAGTATTGTTTATAATTACATTTGGGTGTCTCAAGCAGTGGCTACAATTTGTTTCATTTGTTGTTGTCTGTACAAATTATGTAAGTTATACAATCATTTTACTAATTTAAAATTGTATTGTTCTAGTTTTTTATTATATTTGTTTTTGTTTTATATTTTTTATACTATTTGACTAATTTCTTTTAGCTTTGTCCATAAAATTGTTCAATAATTTTCAGTGACAATAAAGCATATTTCTATTCTATTTTTTTTAGCGACCAGTCTCTCTTCTTAAGATATTGTGTATGCTTTTTTGTATACTCGTTACCACAGTTTAAACACAGTGTCCATGGGCTAAACGTTGTTTTATGGAGTCTGCTCAATTCGTTTTATGCTAAGTCTGCTTTTTAGTTCCTCGGTTTTTTAGCGACTTTGTTGTGGGTGGGTTATAGTATTCTCTTGAGAGCTCGTTTAGCGTCGTGTTTTGCTGTAGTTTACGTTCCAGGAACCATTTTTTGATCTTCCTCTGTCTATCGCCACAAAAGCGTTTTTGAAACAAAAAGTCTCTTTTTGTTTCAAAATTTAATCTGATCGTTCTTGTTGTGTTTATATTTATAAATTTAGAAGAATTACTCAAATCTGAGCCCTCTACTGAGCGATCTCTTTTTGGTTTAATCTAACTGCCATTTTTTGTTTTTCTATCAAGTAGCACTTATGCCATGTTCTCAGTTAATTTACGGGTTATCATATTTGATTGTATCTTATTCACACTTGTCCCATTTATTCATAAAACGTTACTTATCAGTTATTGGTATGAGACGTGTTGGGGTTGTGAACATGCCAATGTATATACACATATATACAGCACGGCGTCGTCAGAATTATAACCAACTGCTTAGAAGTTACCTAACTAATAATATTTACGAATATTCACGTCAATTCATAATTAGTTACTACTGTCCCAATTTTTCATCATGTACCCCCTAAACAGATGATGTATTAATACTAAAAACTTTACATTTTTATATGTTCACAATTTTCTACATTCTATACTATACCCAAAAATAAGTAACGGTGTGAGAAAATGACAGCATCAAATTGTGATTTACCAGGAAATGACGAATACTATCTAAATGATTGTAAATCTTACCTTCAGGTGCACTTCTTTGGTAGTCTTCTGGCCGAGCTCCCATAACGATAGGAAGAACGTTTTGTCCCAGACCGTTAACATAAAATTTTTCGGTTATATAGTCTCGACAATTGGAATTTTCAAATGCCAAATAAAATTTATAATCCCTTTCTAATATTTCAAAACATTTTCTATCTGATCTAGGACACTAAAACAATACAAATATGTTAGTATTAATTAGTATTAATAAATGTCTTATAACTTAAACAATTGGTTAACTACGGTAAAAGTCACAGTGGTTTTTCAAAAAACATTTGAGTTTGAACACGTGTTGTGCGGTTTTAATTCAAGTTATTAAAAATAGGTAGACGAAATGTTTGAAATTATAACACAGATTATGTATTTACAAAAATTGGATTAAAACTTATTGCAGGATTGGAATATGTAAGGTTGAAGTGCCACAGGGATGAGTAATGTCACCTTTTCTGTATACCATTTATACCGAGGATGCACCAATCACACGCGAATCATGCTGTCTATATGCAGATAATACAGCAATACCAGCGAGAAGTCTGGATCTAAACTTAGCGAGAAGATGCCTACAAAATGCGTGAAGTCAGTTCTAAGATTGGTGCGTTCAATGGAAAATCACAGTAAACCCAGAGGAGTCACAGGCATTCATGCTTCAAAAATTATTCGGAAGTCCAGACCGGCAAGTGAGGATGTTATGATAGAATAGACCAATCAGGCAAAATACTTAGAGGTTCTAATGGACAGAAAAATGACATACACTGTAGCGTTTACGCTACTGACTAGTCCAATTTAAACCCCTCAAGAAATTTTTATTACCCGCCTACGATCGATTTTAAATCGACATTTTTCCCCACACGCGCTGTTAGTCGCTTTAAAAGGAAGATCGATTTTGTGCGGAAGCGAAGCGGTCAGTTTTGGTCAGAACTCAACGCAGCCACGTCAACCGGTGAAATTTTTCACCTTCAAAGTGACGGAATTGGAGCAAGGAAGATAATTTGGGGAAGAATAAATTAATTCATAAATAAAATACATATCTTAGTAATAATAATAAGTAAAATTTTTAAAATCAATAATCTAAAGAGTTCCACATAAAAGGAAGATTTTTTTGGCGTGCTGCGACTCCATGTAAGTAAATCATTTCATACGTATTATCTCTTTATCATATAATCAAATTTATCATTGTATTTAGTATTTCTTTAGAGATTTATTTTTAGTTCCGAAATAATCTAAATATAAAATTTCCTTGATTTACTTGCAAAGAACAGAAGGTCATTTTTTTTATATAGTTAAACTTAAATTCTGTTTTAGTCCATGTCGTTATCATTAAGTTTTTTGGTTCTTTTTTTTCTCTAACTTTTTTTGGTGGAATATAAAAGGTTCTACAAATGTGGTACAGCCTTCTGTATTCTGCGCATGTTCATTTCATGGCGCAAGCCTGTCATGTCTACGAAATGAACTTCGGAAATTTTGACATGTTGACATAACCTAATACCTAATGTTTTGATGTTTTGTTTTGGTGCAGTCAATCCATGCTGCTACACCTATTAAATTACATATTTATTAAATTAAATAATCATTTTAGATTCCGTCACTTCACTTGAGGATATTCTCTTCAAGGATATTAGTAACTTTGAATCCTTAGAACTAGTTAGCAACTTGTGTATGTAACCCGTGGATTTTGCTGTCACCCAGAGACCAGTGACTGGTTGTGGCTTTTGTGCCCAGGATTCGTCTTTACAGCCATAAACTGATGTAGCCGTGCCAAGAGGAGTTTTTCCTATGGACTTATAGTGCTGTAAAGATAAGTTGTTTAATTGTTTAATTTTTGTTACTTCCTATTTAGTAGTATACCCTCTTCATATGCATATGACAAGGTGAACATTTTTTTTTGATAATCTAATTCTAAAATATTGGGGAGAAGAAAATACATTACATGTTTTGGCAAATCTATAGAATAAGTGCCGAGAATTTGACATAAACGTCATGTCAAATTTGTGTCTGCGGTATTGCCATGTCCTTATTATGTGTATGTTTTATGCCTCAAATATGCTTTGAAACAGTACATTTTTATTATATTATTTTATGAAATCGGGTATTTTTTAAAATTTTTTGAATTTATATGAAACACGAACGAATGAATATTTGTTTCTTTTGATATTAGTTGCAGTTAGTTATTAGAAAAAAAAATTATAATTGGCCTTTGGTAGATTAGTAAATAAACTTGGCAATACTGTCAAAATTTTGAAAACAGTAGTTGCCAGATTGCAACAGATGTTTAGCAGATTTCAATTTTATGATTTTTATGACTATTTTCTTATAATTTTGGGGTGAAATGGTACCTGAATATCGTTTTGTTAATGTATTAGCTAGTTACTGGAGCTTGTTCAGATCGATATTTTTTCAAATTTACGTTGCAGAGATTAAATTATCATTATTGACAATTTAATCCTTAAAATGTGAATAACAAAGTAAAAATATATCGGTAAAGATGTTTAATTAAATTTAATAACTTAAGAATTTAAAAGCTTAAAAAATTAAAGTTAATTTAAATTATAATAAATTAAATTTAAATTAATTAAACTTCTTTCAAAAACTTAAAAAGAATGTTGAACATTAATTAATATTATATCGCATGCTCTTTCAGGATTTATTTGTGATATGGCAACACTGCCAAATACAGATCTGTCACTAATCTTCTGTCAGTTCCTCGGCACTTGTTCTCAGGGTTACCAGGTCTACTGATTTTTCAGTAGATCTACTGATTTCAACTTCAATCTACTGATCTACTGAAATAGTATATAGATCTACTGAAAAATCTGTGATGATCAAATTATTGTCAAAAAGTCATCATTATATCAGTGCTCAATTATAAATTTTGGAAAAAATAATTTCTCATTCATTCTTATACACAATGCAACATGCATCAATTCTCGAACGTATGAATAAACACTTTCTTCTTTTTTCTTTATTAGTTATAAACGATAATTTATAACTATCGAATCAAAATCCGGGACTTCCCCGACTACGTTTTTACTTCCGAGGTCTTTACAATATCTGATGAATTGATATTTTTTATTTTTTTTTAAATATTTGTTTCCTGCAAGTGTAGATTGTGGGTTGTTATAAATATATATATATATATATATATATATATATATATATATATATATATATATATATATAATATATATATATTATATATATATATATATATATATATATATATATATATATATATATATATAATTCCAATCTACTGATTTCTATTGATTTTTTGAATGGAAATCTACTGAAGATATAAAATGTGACCTGGCAACCCTTTGTTCTATAGGTCTGCCCATGTTTTTATTGGGTTTTTAAATAGGATATACAGAGTCTGACCAAACTCACTTTTTTGATATAATATTTTTGTTAATATAATACAATTTGATATTGAGAGAGGGACATAAATTTAATGTGTTTTTTTTTAAATATGATATAATGAGTATGGAACAACTCACTTTTTGGATGTAATATATATTTAATATAATTGTAATAGAGATTTATCAAGTTTGATATCTTTACAATATTGTAATTTGTATCTCATATTAGTAGAACTATTTAAAGTTAAATTACTACCTTTTTGTGTTAAGACTTTGGCTACCCTACGGACTATTCTTGGTTTATACTAATATTTCATATTTTATTTGGCCAGTGGTAGTGACTATTCGTTTGTTGAGGGGCTATTAGGTCCCATTGTATGTGTACACCATCCACTACCACTGTTATTTGGCTTTGCATTATATGTAAATTGTTTATACACATATACCTATATACATTTTTTATAAATATATTTATTGTTGCTATTTTGAGTTTTATTTCAGTTCTACTAACCAGTATATAACATAGCAAAACAAGATTATTATTTAGTATTTTGTATTTCAGAGTATTATCTCCAGATTCATTTGTTACTTCAAAATCTCAACTATCGTTGAGTTGGCGCCCTTCTTTTCTCTTCTTATTGTTCTCTTTCTATAAATTTATTCCCAGTGACCTTCTTTAGTTGTATCACGTTTGATATTACCAGGTCTCATTTCGTTTCTTGTCTCATTAGCTCAGTATCCTTGCTATCTGTTTATATCTTTAAAGCCACAATCCAGTGCATTGAAGCTAGCCCGAACACTCACTTGAGATTTAGTGTCTCTTTGGCCATTTAAATTTGTTCCTCTGAGCTTAGCCCTATTTTTAGTATTTTTTTTCATCACTTCTCTTCCAGTTCTTCTGGAATTTGGAAGTCTTACACTTCCTAAAATCCAATACTCCCGGAGTATTGAGCGTTTCAATTGGCTAGACCCAACGTGTGGCTTCTTTTCCACTTCTGCCTTTAAAAAAAAAATATATATATATCTCCTTTAACTTTTGATTTTGATCTTGGGTTGTTGTGGTTTTCACTGGTTGTGCTTTTAGATTTTCATTTTAACGTTTAGTTTTGTTTTTCAATTTTTTTTTGGACATTACCTTATATCTATATCTTAAATCGACTTGTTTTGCTATATACTGTGTAGACTGAATAAATTGCTTTGTTTTTGATTGATTAAATAACAATTTTAGATTAATAATAAATTAATTAAAAATTTAAATAACTAAAGTTAACTATTTCACATATTTTACAAGTCCGGAGTAGTCAATAAGTTGAGTCACTACCTCGAAATAACAGTTTTTGAAATTTTAGGTTCCTTAGGGTGTTGTAGCAGTATATGTCATTGGATTTCATAACTGGACCAAAACAATTAAACATTACTGGTATAGGTATCCCTTCAGAATATTAATTTGGAGTCAGAGAGTAAGTTAAACTTTGCCTACTTTTACTCATTCTCTTGTATATTTCTGTTGTGTAATATGTCTGCGTTCAAGGTAGAGCATCTGTTAGCTCCTGAATTAGAGTATGAGTTGAGAGTCAGTCATCTAACCAGTCCATTGTTAAAAAATGTTGTATAATGTACAGAATGTACCAGGTAAATTTCCTGATCATACCTGTAATGGAGTTTATCTTTACCTTAATTGAGTTTATCTCGTACCTTTACCTTAATTGGTTTATCTCATACCTTTACCTTAAGTTAGTTATCTTTACCTTTACCTGGATAAGTTTATTTCTTATCTATATCTTATGAATATATATCTTGTCTTTATCTTGATTATAGAGTCCTAAAAATCTGTCCTTTACTGTTCTTGTCGTGAGTAAAGAATTGGACCACGTAAATAGTACAGTTTGGGTATTATAGTTAGGATCTCTTTTATCTTTCCTTCTACCAAGTGTATAGCTAGTAGAAGTGAGTGTTGTGCATATCCTCTACCATGAGTAGATCTGGACTTGCAATTATCTGTTACCTTTTGTGCATATCCTTTACTATGAGTTGGGATTGCAGTTATCTTACTTACCTTTTTTTTTAGCATACCCTATACCATGAGTATAGTGGGCTTGCTAGTATCTAGGCTTACTTGTGCCTTTACCGATTGTGTGTTTCCCTACCGCTGCTAAATCAAGTAGGTGTATTGTATTATCTTTTACTTTGAATTTTCAATACGTTGTTGATATCTTGAACCATATATATGTTTAGGTTTGTAGTTTCAACTAGTCCTGAGTAATTAGGCCCTCATTGAACTCTATGGTGACGAATAGAATAGAATGGAAAATGTTCAATTTTAACGTATCAACGTTCATTGTCGACCCAGCGTTAGATCGTTCTGCCAAAAAAAAAAAGTTCCTTTTTTTTTTGCTGGAGATGAGGGAGAATGTAGCGTTTACGCTACTGACTAGTCCAATTTAAACCCCTCAAGAAACATATCAACACCCCACATATCAACAGTGCTGACACTAAGAGCAAGATATTGAGAAGCACGCGAAGACCTCCTATTTTCAAAGAAATGGCAAGTTAAGTCTGAAAAATGCAAAAATTGCATACGAAAGCTGCACTCTTCACATTTAAAATGCATTTTTGATTTTTGTCGAGAAGACACTCTCATCAAAAGATATCGAATTTTTACCGTCGTGTCGAGACAAATTAAATTTAAAAAAGTTATTTAGCTCGCGTAACTGACATTCAAAATCGCCGGTCGCTTGAAGCGTCGTTTCTGAGAGAACTGTTCATTCTATACAAAAAGTGTTAATAAACATTTTTGTTTAAAATACAGATTCTTAGTAAATCGATGTTTTCAGTTTTCAGCAAAACTCAGCTTGTTCGTCTTGTTTTTAGCGATAAATTCTCTGATGATTGGACTAAAATTAGCTGATGTGACGCGCGAGAATAGCGCTGCACCAGCTAATTGGAACATGCCATGTATTACAAGCAAACCTGAGGGCTTCAACCAACCGAGACGAATTTGGACCACACTCAATAGAATAAGGACGAACTGTGGCCGATGTTCCGACTCACTTTTTAGATGGGGAAAAATACAATCACCAAATTGCGACTGCGGCGCCGAAAGGCAAACAGTAAAACACATGGTAGAGGAATGCCCGATTAGATCCTATAACGGCAACCCTTCGGATTTCCTGGCTGCTACAAAAGAGTGAATCGAATATATTTATAATCTAGATGTTTGTTTGTAGAATAATATTTTTCTATTTACTGTTGTTTGTAATAAATACATATATATATATATATATATATATATATATATATTATATATATATATATATATATATATAATATATAATATATATATATATAATATATATATATAAATATATATATATATATATATATATATATATATATATATATATATATATATATATATATATATGAACCTGTGATGTAGCCATAAGCTAAATAAATAAGCTGATGTGACTCATCATGCTCTATACATCAATAGGATTTGAGTTAAAACTTATGTATTTTTTAGAACGCCTCTGCTGATTTTTACCATAATTATCTTATTGTCTACTGCTACTGTAAATCACTCTTCTTAATCTTAAAATCCTCTATTCTAGATTTAAATTCGACTGTAATAACATTTGATATGTATGTTGTGCACTTACTTTTAATGGTCCACAAGTACCGTATATATCTACTGGAATGTATTTGCCAAGTTCTCTGGCATATGCTAAACGGCCATTACGGGCTCCGCAGTTCGATACGAACCATGCAACTTTTTTCGTCTTATTAACGGAGTAGTCTTTCGCTTGGACCTTCTGGCGTACCTGAAAGAAAAAATAAAAAATATTTTAAATAATCATAATATACTTAATAAATTGTTAACAAAAATTTAATTTTTTTAAAAATACTTCGCACCACATGAGTTTTTCTTTTATGAAGGCCATCTACTTTGGATCGCAAAAAATATACATCACCGTATGTGTGTAACTAGGCAGCAACCTCTTAAGTAATTGAATATAACTCTTAAGTACTACTACCGAAGAAATTCAACTAGACGGGACTAGACTAAGCTAGGTCGTAGGGGTAACGAATATTTAGGGAGAAAAGAAAGGGATTCATATCTTCTGTTGCAAAATACGCCGCACTCTATACAACGAATTATAAAAAATTAATTTTGGAAGATGTTGCATTTTATCTGTCATTTAAAGTAAATGGCGTTACTTAGCGTGACTACTCTGTTAAGCGGGAAGCTTCCTTATCCGAGTTAGTTTTTGGCTCTACCACTGATAGATGGGGTCCAACTACACAGATCAAAACTTGTAGAGTGAACATATTGTACTTTTAGACAGAACAGATGGCATTTGTGCCTTCTGGTTTATAATAAGCCGATTTTTATAAAATTTTATTTTGTTCGTATTTAAATATTTTGAATATGTTATACGAATTATAATAAGACAGACAAGAATCTTTTGCAAGAAATATTCAAAGGTCAAAAGTCCAGGTTGTTTAGAAACAGGTTATTTAGTGTCAGAACGTGGTTTGTGATGTATTAAAACCGAAATTCTTTAAATTTATAAGAATGTCCATGTTTAGTATTTTCACGTGATAAATGAACAACAAAAATGTTGAGCCGATGGAATGTGTTTTGAATACATTGGACATTTTTTGATAACAGGTTTTTAGTAGACAGTGCCTAGAATGACCCAGGAAAGGATAATATCGAGATAAATCTCATAGAGAATCTCATAAATAATAATAATAATAATAATATAATAGTTATATAATTAAGTATATATTAAGTCATCATCATCATCTTGGTGCTTAGAGGGTCTTCATCAACCTTCTCCACTATCATTATCACCTCACACTTAGTTACGTTCATTCACCCTAACTACTGCATTACTTTCGATTATTATTAAGTAAATACATACAAAATCGGAACGTAAAACTTACAGTGAAAAACTCGAATTTTTGTTCTTTTTTATTTTAATTTTGTAATTTCTTTTGTCGCAAAACATCAATAATTAACAAAAGTTGCAAACACAGGTATTTTTTTTACAACCGTCAACTTTATTATAAAAGCAGATATTTTTCCACACAAGACAACTTCCTTAAACAAGGAAATCTTTTCGATGTATGCTAAACTAAAATTTTGAAGCGAATCGGTAATTATTTTTGTACAAGAATTTATTTTTCTTAATTAATTATTTGTTTAATTTAAAAAAAAAAAAACGAATATAGTTAGATCTACATATACCCGGTATTTAGGCGGCACACGCCCTTCCGGTAGGGATCTATGGAGGAGTATCACCGAGCCGCAAGCTCTTATCTCTTGCCGTACTGCTCCACCATAGGCCGATCAGACACCAGCATATTCTAGTCTAAGCCGCAGATTCATTTAGAATTTTAAACTGCTGCGTTAGCCTTTTTGTTTTCTGTACACCGAGCTGGGGATCGAACTCACATCACTCGCAGTGAAGCGAATGAGAAGCCGGCCGCCCAGCCCGCTTGGCTATCTGACCGACATATAATTAGATCTACGGATAATAAATAAAATCATCACTCACCTGTGGATCAAAGTAAGTCCATCTCTCGTAGGGAGCTACAATATCACTGTCCCGCCTATAAGTGGCGGTCCAATTAATGAGATCAGCGAATTTTACACTTTGCGTGTGATACGGACATTCCAGAAAATAAATGATCCATATCTGAAACAACACCCAATATTTTTAATTATTCTTATATTACGTTTCGATATTATTTTTATTCTGATCCAAATTGCTAGGGACAACGAAACTGCTGAACTGCATCAGCCATCTTCAAGAGCAACATGTCAAACTGTTTGAAAAAAAATGTTAGACCAATGTATGCTTCTAGTTATGACTTACGGTGCCAAAAAACTTAATTTAAGCCAGGTTTAAAAGTAGGCCAAAGACGAATAGAACGCTCCTTACTTGGACTGACTCTCAGAGACAGAGTTAGAAACGAAGAAATAAGAAGAAGGACAGGCGTCACAGATGCCATATAGCGTATAGTATGGCTGAAGTGGAACTGGGCCAGAATAAATGACGGGCGATGGCACGAAAAAATTACATGAGACCACGAGCTGACAGAAGAAGCAGGGGACCACCTACACGAGGGACAGACGGCGTCAAAAGAATCGTCGGGAATTGGCTGTAAGAAGCTCAAGACCGACAGAACTGGAAAAAACTACGGTAGGCCTATGTCCAACTTTGGACACAGAAGGTTGTATGATGATGATAGTGATGATTATTTTTATAAAGAATATTAAGTAATGATCTTCTACTACTTATTGTGCCGTGCACCTATAGTGCGGTGGCGAATTATTGTCTCTCCAGGTGCCATTTTAGTCTATTATTAATAATTTTTACACAATAGCGCATGCAATCTTGTATTTTTTTCATTTTTGAAATTATTTTTATAAAGAATTATATCTAGATTGTATCTGGCCAAAATTATTTGGAGCATCGGAAGGTTATTGTAAAAACCGTTAATGTCCTGACTAAAACTTCGGAATGTTACAGAAGTTAAAGACTCGATCCCTGAGATAACTCACTTTCAGTCTCTGATGCCTCAGTATCCGAGTAAATCATCTGTAAATGTATCAGTAGTTTCTTTCTTATTTTTGTACATCTTTAATGAATCTTTGAAATAAGGTTATGTTGCTGTTTAGCATTTTCACTAAAGATTTAGAATCGTTAGTGTAGTTTTTTATGACGCTGACTGGATCCTGTGCACCATAAATATTTTCAAATAGATCGGATATTTGATTAATATCAAGAATACACGGAAGGTTTTGATTTGAGATGAATGTCTTGACCGGTTGAATAAATATGGGAGTTGGAGTCTTTTTCTTACTTTGTTTTTTGTTTTTTTTTGGATGGAACATCATTTGGTTTAATAAACGGGTCTAGACTTGGGTTTTCTGAGTCAGCTTCTTGCGCTGGGGGAGGTGTGACTGTTTCTTCCAAACTGTGTTTTGAGCTATTTTGTGTAGACTGGGTTGTATCTATATTGATGATTGGTTGTTAGGTTAAAGGTTTTGAGGGGTCAGTTAAAAAAGTATTTGGGGATGTGTGCATTGCGAAAATGTTTGGGAGTGGGAGTGGGGCTTTAGGTTTGGTTATAATTTTCAGAAACTGATTCTTGGGTTTTTTGAGAATTTGCTGCAGTGTGGCCTTGCCTTTTACATAAAAAACATAGCAAGGAATCTTGTGACAAAAAAATCCTATAGTTGGTGTTATCATAATTAATTAATATGGATTCAGGTATTGAGACAAGCGGTGGTGTGATAAAAAATTGTCGTCTAAAACTATAAACGTGGCTGAATTCTGGCAAACCGGCAACTTATCTTGTGTGCGTGCTTGGACATCTTGGTTATTAATTTCTATAGACCGTCCATAATTATTCATGAAATGTTCAACAACGTTTTTGTGTGCAAGTTGCATACACACTCTGTCATTAGAAAACCGTGAGGAAAATATGATATTTTTGGGCACGATCAACGTTCCTAGTGGAATTAGGTAATTTGGAAGTTTTAAGTTTTCAATGGCTGGGAATACAATAGCTTGATCTTTGGTAGAGAATTGTTGTTCAATCACAGCAGAAGAATAAGTTTCAGATTTGTTTTCCTTTTGGAAGCTTCTACAGTCAGAAGTTCCGTCAGTTATCATGTCCTTATAGATAGCGAATAAACTTAATTTCCGTGAAATCATTATGTTTTATATAATTTTAAAGAGAACTTACAGGATAGAAGTCAACGCACTCTTATGCACTTATATTGAGAAAATAATAAAAAAAAAATTATTAACTACTATCTAAATAACTGTTTTTGTTTATGGGCCTCTTTTACCAAACACTTTGACTTTAATAATTAACTGAAGTAAGCCACATTTCTCATGATTTCTAATATTAGATCCAAAGTGCTCTAATTTACATTTTTTATTGTGATAAGCACTTCACGTTCTTTTGTCGTTCTGAAAAGAACTTTGGAATTCTCCACTCAATCAACCCATGAGATCCGTAATATTAGTTTGTAGCACCACATCTCAAAAGCCTCCAGCTTCTTCATAGATGTCTTTGAAAAAGTCCAAGCGTTCACTCCGTATAGCGAAACCCAAAGTATGTAGCATTTCAGTAGTCAACAAAGTGTCTCTCATTGAGATGAGAGTGTGATACACGCTTCAATAAACTTTCAATGCTTGTCCTCCTTATCTTAAAATAATGTCTTAGTCTTCTTAATGAGATAAGAAATCTCTTAATGAAATCTCTTAAAGAAGTCTCGTAATGAAATAAATCTTAAAATAATGTCTTAGTTTTTTTAATGACCTCCTCATTTGATCTAAATCGCTTTCTGGGGAAAGCGATTTAGATCAAATTTAGATTAGATCAAAAATAGATGATTTAGATTTTTTCATTCTTTTGAGGTCTGCAAACATTCAGAAGTTACTGGGAACCAGATCTCAAGAATATGGTTGTACGGAAGCAATTGGATGTTCACTTCATGTATACTAGCTCCAGCGAGTCATTGCATATACGCCATTATTCCGTTTATTCTTCTTCAAGTGCCATCTAAGCGGCGGAGGTCGGCAATCATCATAGCTATTCGGACTTTTGAGACGGCTGCTCTGAAAAGTTCATTTGATGTACATTCGTACATCATAAACACTGTACATGAAGATAATATCGTCGATGTGGTGTGATATGTTAAACTAATAAGAAGTTAGAATAGGAATTAGAGCCTAGGATACCATTCTCGTTATTAGCGTATAAATATGTACTTACCCTACGAAACCGAATACTAAGGTATGGTTAGTGATTAAAATATTTCTTTTTATTAATTCTAACTTCAAGACACTAATATAAATTTAAAATATTAATAACATGAAAAGCGAAAGTTATAAGCGAAAACGATATTCTGTCAAAACTCAAAATTTCACCGTCCTTCATCATATTATTGTAGTCTAAGATCATACTGCAAATATTGGCCGAAAATATTTTTAATTCAATTAATGGTAATTAATTTTTGAACAAAAATTTTATTTCGTTCATTTATTTTTTAAATAAAATACGCTGCTCATGACGTATATACATGTTTAAATATCAAATTAAAGCAATGTTTTTTTAATATGATAATATAATATAAAGATAACAGAGCTAAGAGAGGAGTCTCTATTGCAATTCGAAAAAATCTTCAAAACAATATTAAATCGTGGACTGAAGTAAATGAACAACTCCTAATACTGGAAATGAAAAGGAATGGGCACAACATCGTAATTGTCAGAGTGTATGCCCCAAATGTAGATGTGGATCCAGAAAGTAAAGACGATTTCTACAACAAGATGAATCAAATACTCTCTTAAATTAAAGAAAACTGTGAAATCTTTATACTAGGAGATGTAAACGGCAGAGTAGGGAGAGAAGAAAATAACAGAGTCGTAGTAAGATATGGAGAACAAATAACCAATGACAACGGAGTGCGTCTTAGAGATTTTTGTGAAACATTGTCTCTCAAAATATGAATGGATTTTCTCAAGATAGAGACATCCACAAATTTATACAGGAATCATACAAATACATACTAGGAATCTGGGCTCGATAATCGACTATGTAATCCAACGACAAACTTCCCAGCAGAAAACAACTGACGTAAGGGTATACCGTGGATCAGAATGTGGATGCGACCATCGCTAAGCTATGGCCAACAAAAACAATAACACTCAGGTACAGAATATACAAAAGGGACAAGAAGTAACATACCCTAAATATAACCTAGCAAGCTTAAAAGAAGATTCAAGGAAATTTCTTTACAAATTACGACTGAACACAAAACTACAAAATGTGGATCGAGAAAATATATCAGCGGAAGAATTATACCAGCAGCTTAAAAAATGCATACATGAGGCTACAAGTGAAGCTTTGGGTTATTAAGACAAACATAAAACAAAAAATCAAGAATGTTGGTCGGAAAATATGCAAACGTTAGTCAACAAGAAGAAAACTGTTTATCAGAAATGGATGTCAACGAGAAAGGAGGAAGATTACAAGATATATCAAAAATTAAATCGAGATGTCAAAATAGAAGTAGTGAAAAGTAAAAATGAGATGTGGGGTCGAAGATGTGCAGCTTGGAAGGTGATAAAGTCCCTCAGGAGGGAAGCAAAGGAAAAATCTAACTTACAGTTAATAGATTTGAAACAGTGGAAACACTATTATGAGGTCTTACTGACACAGGATAGATGTAAATTCCAAGAGATCGAAATGGAAGAAATATCCGAACACAAACAAATAATTGGGATAATAACCGGAGAGTTTATCGATGTCCTCAAAAGATCGAACAACGGTAAAGCATCAGGACCTGCTCTAATTATAGGGGAATAACTATTATCAGCTCAATGGGGAGGTTGTACGGTCGAATAATAAAAGAAAGAATAGAATCAGAATACGAAGACATAGAAGAACAAAATGGATTTCGTGCAGGAAGATTGTGCACTGATGGTATATTCGTTCTGCAGCAGGTAATCGAAAAACGGAAGGCAAGGAATCTATCTACCCACCAATTGTTTGTAGATTTGGAGAAGGCATACGATTATTGAAAAAACTGTTTCAAACATTGACGAAAGTAGATCTCAGTAGAGAGTATGTGAATGCTATCGCAAATATATACAAAAATGCAAGAAGTGTCGTTAAAGAAGAAAACTTTATATCTGGATCATTTCCAATGACAAAGGGGCTTAAACAAGGTTGTTGTCTATCTCCGACCTTATTTAAAATATATATTCAATTATCGCTAGAGCAGTGGAGGAAACAAGTATCCAGAATGGAATAGACATAGGCGGTGGTAAATGTCTAACAACTTTATTTTTCGAAGATGATCAGGTAGTCGTAGCGAATGATGAGGAAGACATGGACTACATATTTAGAAAACTAAAGAAAGAATATGAAAAATGGGGCCTCAATATGAATATTTCAAAGACAGAGTATCTTAAAATAGGAGGTGATGAATAGAAACACAAAAACATGTAATGAATATAAATATCTCGGATCTATAATATCTAAATAAGGCACTACCAAAAGAGACATCGAAAACAGAATGCAGCAGGGAAAAAGCGGTTAACAATCTAAACTCTCTACTATGGTCTAAAGATATTAGACAAGAAACTAAATTGACAATCTATCGAACCTTGGTAGAGCTTATTATTATTATTATTATAGAGCTTGGTAGAGAAACCTAGAACAGATCGAACACTGCGCTGGAAAAACTCATTCAAATGCTAATGCTCAGTCAAGACGGCCATATAGTGTAAATCGTAATCATTGTCTTGAATTAGAAGAACGACTTTGCCCCGTGAGACGAATCACCGTTATTAATGATCAATGGCAGCCTTAACAGCTACAAGGCGCTCAAGCAGATGATCCATGTATAAAAAAAGTATTGGATTGGATGCGTCGAAGTGAAAGACCTTCTTGGCAATACATTAGTGCATGTAGTCCCGAAGTCAAGTGTGTCTTCGGTATAGAACCTTTGAGAACGATGACGGTACAGAAACTAAGCTTCAGTTGATTGTACCTAAAAGTAAAGTGTCAGAAGTATTGCGTCAGTTGCTGACGGTGCATCAGGTGGACACTTTGGTATTACGAAGACTCGGTTTGAGAACGGTTCTATTGGGTGAACTGTAAAGATGATGTTCAATCACAAATTAACCCCTTAATTTGTAATCTCACATTATTCTTAACTTCTTAATCTTTTATAGTTTCACCGTGTATAAGTTTGCATTATACATATTGCAAAACCATATCGTATGATAATTTAATAATTAGTTCATTTACCTACAACTAAATAAATTGCCGAATAACAATATTTTCTAATTGAACTTCCTAAGTGTCGCAATTAAGGCGTAGATTAAATTGTATTATAAGCAAAAGTTAGGTGGTGTGATATGAACGAAGCAATGACCTAAGGTGCTTATGTATCTATTATGTGTGAGATTATAAATTGGGGATTTGAGTTCAAATGAACACAGTCAATATTGAGTAGTTACCGAACGAACACCATATTGTGTAATTACGAGTTGCTGTCAATAAATCATCACTTTTACTCCACAACTTCAACATTTATTAACCCTATCATCATCGATCGACGAGAAGCGGACAAAGGGGCATTTACGAACCGAACCGAACTTCAATACTAAGTTCGATATTTTTTCAATGATGTAAGAAGATGGTGCCGGAAATGTGAATTGTGTGCAACCAGTAATGGTCCAGTTGGTAAAAAGAGGGCACCCATGAAACAGTACAATGTTGGTAGTCCTATGGAGAGAGTAGCAATCGACATTGCAGGTCCACTTCCAGAGACGAATGATGGAAATAAATATATCCTGGTAGCCATGGATTATTTTACGAAATGGACTGAGGCCTATGAGATACCAAATCAAGAAGCTGCTACCGTTGCAGAGGTACTGGTTAAAGAATTCTTTAGCCGATTTGGTGTTCCCTTGGAGATCCACTCCGACCAAGGGCGAAACTTCGAGTCAAATCTTTTCCAAAACGTTTGTAAATTGATTGGTGTCAATAAGACCAGAACGACACCCCTGCATCCTCAATCAGATGGAATGGTCGAGAGGATGAACCGAACGATGGGTAAACACTTGTCCAAAGTTGTATCAGAACATCAAAGAGATTGGGACCAGCACATTCATTTATTCCTAATGGCGTACCGCTCGGCCGTAAATGAAACTACAGGCCAGACTCCAACCTGCCTGATGTTAGGTCGTGAAGTTCGTTTGCCCTGCGACCGAGAGTTTGGCTGCAGACCTTCTGAAGAACATGTTGCAAGCGAAGATTATGTCGACCGCCTGAAGTTAAGAATGAACAACATTCATGAACTTGCCCGACAACACATCCAGTTAGCCAGTGACAGAATGAAAGATCAATACGATTCTCGATGCAAGAATGAAAGCTATGAAGTAGGTGATCTTGTTTGGCTTTATAATCCACAACGTCGTCGTGGCTTGTCTCCTAAACTGCAAAGACAATGTGAGGTCCGTATGAAATTAAAAAGAGAATAAATGACGTAATATACCGAATTAAGAAGTTGCCGAAAGGTAAACCAAAAGTAGTTCACATAAATCGTCTTGCACCTTATGCTGGCTCAAATGAAACAGAAGAAGTCCGAACCCTTCAACGTGAGATCAAAGATGACCGGCGACTAAGCTTTAATGAATTTATGTCAAATTACGCAGAGAGAAAGAGTGCTAGATTCGGCGTGACCACAGAAGTTCAGCAGGATCTTTTTAGTGTTCCGCATAACGTCTCTCTAGCCCACTGTGTTGCCCAAGATCTTGAGACGACTAAAGGAATCTCATCCGTATTTTATAAGAAATTCGGTCGTTTGGACGAGTTAAAAAACCAGCAGCCTAAAGTTGGAAGAGTACTGAGATTAGAAGATGGTTCTCGATCTTTGCTGTATATGGTGACCAGGAAGTCGTATACAGACAGGGCAAGCTACGAGGATATATGGTGTGCTCTAACTAATTTGAAGAAAATCGTCTGCAATTACGACATCAAGAATTTGGCCTTACCCAAGATAGGCCATGCACTAGATAATCTGGATTGGAAGATTGTCAGAAGCATGCTTGAAGTGATCTTCCGAGAAACCGGTATAAGAATTACTGTGTGTTGCACTAATCCGAAGAGATCGTGTCCTTCAAAGACAGTAGACTGTTATTTCTTTCTGAGGGGTTCATGCAGAGCTGGAGAGTCCTGTAGATTCCGCCATCCTGGGCCTACATATAGAGTTGCTGATCGGGACGCTCAGATCTAAGAGGGGAGCAGTGTTACGAACATGCATTCAGCGTGGCCCGTGTAACGGTTGCATCTCGAAGCATCTCGGGCATCGAGAACCATCCACAGATCTCTCAAACGCAACAGTCACGTAGGCGAATTAGATGTGAGAATGTTCTAGAACATAGTAACTTTGGGATATATATGTAACGATGTTAAGAGTGAGTTTAGTTGATAAGATAGTACCGAACTGTAACGTTATAAATAAATATATTTATATAAATTCGAACCGCTCCTTTTATTTAATCTCGCTACATTATTATGACAAATACTGTATATGCCAATGTAGACAGAATTGAAACGAGACAACTAGTGTGGTATGGTCACGTGAAGCGAATGAATAAAGATAGATGGTAAAAGAAAGCTTTAAATTACATACCACAACAAATAATAAGAAGGGAAAGGCCTTCAGTTGCCTGGGAAGAAAATGTACGACACCTAATGAGAGATAGAGGTATCAAAGAAGACGAATGGATGGACAGAAAACGATGGCGGTCGAAATGCGAGGGGTGACAGAGGCTGTAGGAACATCGAAAATAAAGTTAGCAAACCAGTGGCCTTGCTCTATAGCTCTCTTTTACTTTATCTTTGTCTTTTATCTCAATCTAAATTTGCGACAATTTTTTCTTAGACAACCTTATATAATTATATTACAAAAAATTAGCTTTAATTTGATATAAAAACATGCATATAAACGAACTATATTTTAGTTAACGTATGAATAGTTTAGATGATGCATTTTCTTGGTGAAAGATTACTTTTTCTTCATTTTTTGGACTGTATTTAGAAATTTCTTATACAAGTTGTGCTTTCAACAATAGGCCAAGTAATGGAAAATGAAGATGTAATTATTCTTTCAAACTGGCAAAATAAAAAAAGGAAAAGGAACAAAATCGCAAATTTGATATTTTTTTAGAAATGTCAGAAATAGTTTAATATTTATAATTTTTGGGACGACGTTATTAAACTGAGAACACGAGTAAATTTTAATTTGTTACCACGCGTTACCTGTTTTAATGATATTATGTATTTAGGGATATTTTTTAGTTCGTTAAACTATTGTTACGAACGCGGCTCGCCTAACGGTCGCTTCTCGAAGCACCCAGAAGTTTCCGCGATATATCAAAACGCTGTAAAATTCCACCCGTCGAATAACGAATTAGAGGTGGGACTAGTCCCGAATATTCTCGAACATAATACTTTGGTATATATATGTAACGGAATTAGGAGTTAAGTTTAGTTGATAAGAGAATACCGAACTGTAAAGTTATAAATAAATATATTTATATAAATTCGAACCGCTCGTTTTATTTAAAAACGGTACAGTTGGTGTCACCGTGTGAGGTCAATTGATTTATTTAAACATAAATTTAACAGTGAAAAAAAGAGACTTTTGAACTTTTGAAAAGTATTGTTCGTCGTGAACATCCGCGTAGTTCAGTAGTGATCGTTGTACGAAAGAACATTTTAAAAATACGTGTGTGCCTGATCAAAGATGCTGTTAGTAGAACTTTCAGTGAAACAGTTGCGTGAGCAACTAGAAGAGCGCGATGAAGACTGCAGCGGGTCCAAGAAGATACTCCAAGAACGACTGAAGACTGTTCTCAACAAGAATGGAGAAGACCCAGAGACATTCCAGTTCCAGTCAGCAGAAGAAGCAGTTTTAACGAAAATAAAAAATGTGTCGGAAATGATTGAAGAGACTTCTAAAAAAATTGAAGAATCTTCTAGAAAAAATGATGATAAATTCGAGAACGTTTCCAAAAGATTTGATGAAACTTCGAAATGTATCTAGAAGATTCGACGAGACTTCACAAATTATTAAAGAAGTAGCTAGACAAAACGACGAGAAACTCGAAAAGGTTTCTAGAAGATTCGACGAAGTATGTACTCAGAACGATGAGAAATTTGAAGAAGTCTCTAAAACATTCGATAAAGTAGAAGAGAAGATCAAACAGTTAGAGAGCATGATAACTAACACGAAAGTGCTACCACCAATTAATACGGTAGCTTTAGATCCGGTAGTGAAAGAAGAATCACCGAGAGACGAAACGACACATCATATGAGATTCAAATTGCCACCATTTGATGGAAAGTCCTCTTGGTCCATATACCTTAGACAATTTGAAGCTATTGCGACAGCCAATCATTGGACAGAACAAGAAAAGCTGTTTCCTTGACTGCTGCTTTACGAGGTGATGCTGCAGATATCCTAAGATCGATTCCTAAGGGTCAAGAAAAATGTTACCAGACCTTGTTCACTCGACTAGACAAACGTTACGGAGATGCCCATCTACAACAAGTCTACAAAGTACAAATAAGAAGTAGAATTCAACGAGCAAGTGAGAGTTTGCAAGAATTTGAAGCAGATATTGCTCGTATAGCGCTGTTGGCCTATCCAGAGGTACCAGACAACATTTTGGAAGAAATTGCTGTAGATGCCTTCGTCAATGGGTTGAGAGACAGTGAACTACAGAAAGCTTTACGACTAGCAAGACCGAAAGTTTTAGATGAAGCGCTCGCCATTGCCTTGGAACATGAGATAGCTAGTCGAGTTTCACGGAGCTATCAAGTACGAACCTCTGAAGAAAGTGACGAACGAAACGATAAACGTCTAGAGGAAATCGTACGGAAAGTAGTTCGTAACATGATGCCGAAGAAACGTGAACCCAGATGTTGGAATGGTAACAACGAAGGTCACATTCGCCACAAAGTGCAAGAAAATAATACAACAGTCAGAAAGCTAGAACAGATCGAGCACTGGGCTGGAAAAAGTCATTCAAATGCTGATGTTCAATCAAGACGGCCATACAGTGCAAATCGTAATCATTGTCTTGAATTAGAAGAACGATTTTGCCCCGTTAGGCGAACCACCGTTATTAATGACCAATGGCAGCCTCAACAGCTACAAGACGCCCAAGCAGATGATCCATGTATAAAAAGAGTATTGGATTGGGTGCGTCGAAGTGAAAGACCTTCTTGGCAAGACATTAGTGCATGTAGTCCCGAAGTCAAGTGTTACTGGAGCCAATGGAATTGCCTAGTGCTGAAAGATGATCTTCTGTATAGAACCTTTGAGAACGATGATGGTACAGAAACTAAGCTTCAGTTGATTGTACCTAAAAGTAAAGTGTCAGAAGTATTGCGTCAGTTGCATGACGGTGCATCAGGTGGACACTTTGGTATTACGAAGACTCTGCAAAAGGTTCGAGAACGGTTCTATTGGGTGAACTGTAAAGATGATGTAAGAAGATGGTGCCGGAAATGTGAACTGTGTGCAACTAGTAATGGTCCAGTTGGTAAAAAGAGGGCACCCATGAAACAGTACAATGTTGGTAGTCCTATGGAGAGAGTAGCAATCGACATTGCAGGTCCACTTCCAGAGACGAATGATGGAAATAAATATATCCTGGTAGCCATGGATTATTTTACGAAATGGACTGAGGCCTATGCGATACCAAATCAAGAAGCTGCTACCGTTGCAGAGGTACTTGTTAAAGAATTCTTTAGCCGATTTGGTGTTCCCTTGGAGATCCACTCCGACCAAGGGCGAAACTTCGAGTCAAACCTTTTCCAAAACGTTTGTAAATTGATTGGTGTCAATAAGACCAGAACGACACCCCTGCATCCTCAATCAGATGGAATGGTCGAGAGGATGAACCGAACGATGGGTAAACACCTGTCCAAAGTTGTATCAAAACATCAAAGAGATTGGGATCAGCACATTCATTTATTCTTAATGGCATACCGCTCGGCCGTGAATGAAACTACAGGCCAGACTCCAACCTGCCTGATGTTAGGTCGTGAAGTTCGTTTGCCCTGCGACCTAGAGTTTGGCTGCAGACCTTCCGAAGAACATGTTGCAAGCGAAGATTATGTCGATCGTCTGAAGTTAAGAATGAACAGCATTCATGAACTTGCCCGACAACACATCCAGTTAGCCAGTGACAGAATGAAAGATCAATACGATTCTCGATGCAAGAATGAAAGCTATGAAGTAGGTGATCTTGTTTGGCTTTATAATCCACAACGTCGTCGTGGCTTGTCTCCTAAACTGCAAAGACAATGGGAGGGTCCGTATGAAATTAAAAAGAGAATAAATGACGTAATATACCGAATTAAGAAGTTGCCGAAAGGTAAACCAAAAGTAGTTCACATAAATCGTCTTGCCCCTTATGCTGGCTCAAATGAAACCGAAGAAGTCCGAACCCTTCAACATGAGATCAAAGATAAACGGCGACCAAGCTTTAAGGAGTTTATGTCAAATTACGCAGAGAGAAAGAATGCTAGATTCGGCGTGACGACAGAAGTTCAGCAGGATCTTTTTAGTGTTCCGCATAACGTCTCTCTAGCCCACTGTGTTGCCCAAGATCTTGAGATGACTAAAGGAATCTCATCCGTATTTTATAAGAAATTTGGTCGCTTGGACGAGTTAAAAAACCAGCAGCCTAAAGTTGGAAGAGTGCTGAGATTAGAAGATGGTTCTCGATCTTTGCTGTATATGGTGACCAGGAAGTCGTATACAGACAGGGCAACCTACGAGGATATATGGTGTGCTCTAACTAATTTGAAGAAAATCGTCTGCAATTACGACATTAAGAACTTGGCTTTACCCAAGATAGGCCATGCACTAGATAATCTGGATTGGAAGATTGTCAGAAGCATGCTTGAAGTGATCTTCCGAGAAACCGGTGTAAGAATTACTGTGTGTTGCATTAATCCGAAGAGATCGTGTCCTTCAAAGACAGTAGACTGTTATTTCTTTCTGAGGGGTTCATGCAGAGCTGGAGAGTCCTGTAGATTCCGCCATCCTGGGCCTATAGATAGAGTTCCTGATCGGGACGCTCAGATCTAAGAGGGGAGCAGTGTTACGAACGCGGCTCGCCTAACGGTCGCATCTCGAAGCACCCAGAAGTTTCCGCGATATATCAAAGCGTTGTAAAATTCCACCCGTCGAATAACGAATTAGAGGTGGGACTAGTCCCGAATATTCTCGAACATAATACTTTGGTATATATATGTAACGGAATTAGGAGTTAAGTTTAGTTGATAAGAGAATACCGAACTGTAAAGTTATAAATAAATATATTTATATAAATTCGAACCGCTCGTTTTATTTAAAAACGGTACACTATTATTTTTCTTTAGGTTCCATTCCAAAACAGACAAGCCATACCACTGCCAGATGTTGCGTTTTTTGGTATATTTGCACAACATTATCACGGATTTTTTTTATATTTCGGCTTATTTGTGTCTATACGACTTTGTGTCTATACCCATTGGATATATAGATATGTTAATAAAAATAAAATACATAAATATAAATGTAATTAAAGTTAAAACAAGATGAACATTGATGAACTCAAGATGTCATTGAAACTGAAAGGTAAATTCTAGAAGAACTTGATATTAAAATGTTCAGTAAACAATGCTATTGTATGGAACAATTCATAAATCATAAACATAAATCCAAAAATCTCTCATCAATAATTATACTTCCCACAACGTTCAACTGTTTACGATACATTAAGTGTTGTTTATCAATTATTTGAATTTTCTATAAAGTACTTGTTATTTAAAAATAACATTCTATAATAAAACAAAAACAGCAACTTAGGAACTCGATTTTAACGCCCACAATTGTATGAAATTACATCGATTTTTTAATGACCAGTTTGTTATCGAAGTAGCAGTATAGCAGTACGAAATAACCCGCTAATTTATTATGTGACAAGATGTGAGAATGTAGGTAGCAAAAGGGAACGAATTTTAATGTTTTCATATTTTTAATGAACAAAAGCATGAACATTTTAAACATGTAGGTAGTTATCGGAATAGCGTTAGCAATAAATAAAATATAAAAACACGCCTCTTTTTTGTCGTATAAGTCGTTAGTTTTTGTGATAGTAACGACATAAATGCTATATATGTATCAAGGACAAAAAATATACCCGCATCTTTATATCGAATAATACCAACGACTACATTCGTTGATACTACCGTTAAAGTAATGTATGATATCTTTGATATTTTTGATGTGTATAATATGTAGCAGTACACAAATACTAGCAGACTTCATACATACACATTTTTTATATTTTTGAGTACAACCGTTTGTTAATTCAGTTATCAGACCTACTTTCCTACGTTTTAGCTTACCTATATGAAAAAACTCCTTGAAACGTCTGCAAAACTTTCCATTAAAAGGAAGTCAACTTGACCGGTTAAACATACAGAAATACGGAAACAGATGAACTAACCATTTATATACATAGACCAGAGAGCTAAGGATTTTTCCTGTCACATTCGTTGATACAGGTATCTCTCAAATGCTTTTGATAAATTTGGTGATAATATTATCTAATACACAAAAGATGCAAAAGATTAAGCTTACTTTTTAACTTATAAACAGTATATAAACAATTTAAGATCGCTAATTGATGTTAAATACTAAAGGTGAAGACCACTAAATTATTTGGAAAAGTGATACAATTTTACTGAAAAAGCATAGAAAAAATCCTTTAAGTTATTTTTATAAATTTGTTGTTTAATGATTGCAAAAACAGCTTCAAAAGTAGATTTTTTGGAAATTATCAATAATTTTCCTAAAAATGTACAAATAAACTTTGATTTTGCGTAAGAATAAGAACAATAATATAGAAATAAGGACAATATAATGCGTAAACTATGAGGTCTACGTAAATTCACCGGATTGTAGAGAAAGCCTTATTTTACCAAATTAAATCATTTATTGATTAAAAAATTTATGTTAAATATTGTAAGGTAGGTTTGCAAAAGTACTCTGATTTTAAGCTTATAAACAATTAAAATAACTCGCAATAACACATAGGAAGTTATTTTTTTGTAATCGTTTTTTTTGGATTTTTAAACGGATTTCTAAAAAAACATAGTATCTATCCTACGACTATTAAAACCCAAGTTAGCTTTTTTTTTAATTCACCGGGACTTGGTTTATAAACAATAAGCAATTCAAATAAAATTATTCAAAATTATCAAAAATTATAAAAATAAAATTATTTGCAGAAATACAAGTTTGAACAAACAAAAATTTAAAAACGATTCCTTTAAAAACGAGCCTATAAATTTAATTTTCAAATGAAAACTATTTTTATGTAAAATCTTTTTTAAAAGGCTATTATTTATAACTATAATATATAAATATTTAAGTTACCTATCTTTTCATAACCTTTTCTACTATTAATAATAAGAGAAAAGTAAAATTTTGCAAAATAAATATTTATTTTAAATATTTTAAACAAATTACTCAGTTAAATACAATAAGTTTACTCAGTTAAATTGAATTTTTTTAATCTATGCAACAAGGTATGCCTTTTTATTCAAAATGCCGACATTTTGAATAAAAAAAAATGAACTTCATAAATATATTGATGTTTCTAATTTATTTTAAATGTTTATAAGCTTAAAATCAGAGTACTTTTTTAAACATTTCACAACATTTAACATAAACTATTTAATCATCTATTGATTTAATTTGATTAAATAAGTTTTTCTCTTCAGTTTGGTGCTTTTAGAATTTATGTAGACCTAATAGTTTACGTATAATAACGTTAATAAAAGTTTTCTGGATTAAACAATTTCATTTTTGCATGTACTAAGTGATACTTCTTGAAATTTATATAGCTGAATATATGTGATATTGTCGCTATTATTAAGCAAAATTAAAGATTTTTTGTATTTTTAAAAGGGTTTTTAAGAATTTCCAAAAAATCGACATTTGTAACTATTTTTGCAATAATTAAGCAACAAATTAACCAAAATAATAAGTATTTTCTATGCTTTGTCAGTAAAATTGTGTCACTTTTCCATATAATTTTCCGGTCTTCTCCTTCAGTATTTAAAATCAAATAGCAATGTTACATTGTTTATATATTGTTTATAAGTAATAAATTACGTTTAATCATTTGCATATTTTATTTATTACATTATTATCACCAAATTTATGAAAAGCAGTTATTAGATACCTGTATCAAATTGTGTCATTAAAAAGGCTTTTCATTTGCTAATTTTTCTGGTCTAATAGTGTCTCGTCCGAAGTCGATGAAATAAACAAATAAAATTTAACATGGTACTAAATGCTTTAATTTTTAACGGGACAAACATAGAGCAATTCTATTAACTTAGTATATTATCTAGGGAGCGTATTATTTATTAAGCAAAGAGCGTTTATCATGAATTTTTTTTGCCTTAGTTTCAAAACCTATTTAGCCAGTCAATTAGTTGAATACGTAAAAACAATTAACTCCTACACTTCATTTAAATTCATTTCTGACAATTTCCTAACCGTTCGTTCATTTACTCAGTTTCCTAACCTTCCCATTGAAAACACTATTGGGTAACTATACAAAAAGGGTTGAACAGGAACACACACTTCACGCTAAGGTGCCCTTCATAGCGACTTTTTTTACACAAACAATACAGGCAACAGTTAAAGGTAAATAACATAAAAAGAAAGACAATGGGAAATACTACAACTAACGTCCTACCATTTGGAATTCACACAACACTGCAAAAGGCAGTTTCGATTTTCCGTTTGGTACGTTTGAAAAATTCCCATAAAATCGATCTAACAGCTGGATTTCGACTACCTAAATAAAGAATAGAAGCAACGTTCTGCGACAGTATTATTTTTTGTTGGGAGATGGCTTGAAATCAAAATTTTATGGCTTCTTGATTATACCGACTTTGAAACATCCAGTAGTTAAGGTCGTCATAACTGCCATTTTTGAAACACTTTCGAACGAGTTTCATTCAGAACGGGGTGTCAGACAAGGATGTATACTATCTCCACAATTATTCAACATATATGGAGAGTATATTATGCGAAGAGCACTTGAAGGACGGGAAAAGGGCATCTCAATAAATGGTCATAAACTAAACAACCTACGTTTCGCAGATGTCACAGCCCTTTTTGCAAATAGTCAAGCAGAGCTGATGAAACTTATACGACTGATCGAAAACGAAAGTCAAATATTTGGTCTGCAATTAAACATATTAAAGACAAAGATCATGATAGTGGATAGACTACACAACAATCATCCACACATAACCACAATTGACCGGTTCGAGGTTGTGAGCTCATACTTATATCTGGGATCAATTATCACAAACACAGGGTCATTACAAGAAGAGATTAAACGTAGATGTGATCTAGCAAAAGTTGCCACAGCAAAAATGACCAAAATATGGAAGGAATGTCAAATTTCAAGAGCGATAAAGATGAAGTTGATCAACTGCTTAATATTCCCAATACTGATCTACGGAAGTGAATCTTGGACTCTGAGACAATCGGAGAGAAAAAAGATAGACGCCACTGAAATGTTCTGTTGGAGACGAATGTTACGAATTCCTTGGACCGACCGCAGAACAAATAATTCAATTTTAAGAGAGCTAAAAGTTATCCAACGACTCTCTAGTAAAGTCCATCTCCAACAATTAAAATATTTTGGGCATGTTATGAGAGCAAACACAGAAAACATGGAAAGACTCATAATACAAGGAAAGGTAGAAGGCCGAAGATCACAAGGAAGATCCCCAACAAAATGGAGAGATCAAATTACAGGAATATGCCAAAGACCTATGCATGAATTAAAAGAAATGACCAGAGACAGAGATCTCTGGAGACGGACAATACACGACATCACGTCGACCACTACAGTCCCCCTGGGGGGTCAGGATTGAAGAGAGAGAACTGCCATTACATTCACATATATCAGTTTCGTAAAGTTTTATTTTATAGAGGTAGGCGTTTACTGTAGCATGTCCAAAAGGGCATCTAACGTACATAGTATAAATTTTCCGTATACAATAAATGGAGTTTCTGTCATTTGGGGGAGTAGATGGAAGAATTGGATATATACTGCAGTATAGTAAAATATTGCCACTCAATTTCCCAATTAAGTCTAACATGTTTCTTCCTAGCTGAAACTAAATCAAATTTGGACAATTCGTTGTATTCTATACCCACTAAAGTAGCGTCTTTAGCCAAATGGTCTACTTTTTCATTGCCTGGAATTTTAGAGTAACCTTTAACCCACACAAAGTTAACAATTCTTTTTAGAGCCGTTAGGATACTTATCTTTTCAAGCGCATCTACACTTAGTCTGTTGGTATACATGTATTTAGAGAAGTGTATTAATGCGAGGAGGACGGACTGTGAGTCAGATAAAATTATATATCGTTCGAAATATAATGTGCCCTTAATTATCCAATAGAACGCTTGACAATGGCTACCAGTTGAGCTGTGAATATTTAGCAATCTGATTTTAATTTGTACTGAAAATAATCTTAAATATTGTCTATGTAAATGGCACAGCCAACACCAGCAGGCGATTTTAAGCCATCGGTATAAATTTAACAAGAATGGTTACAATCTTCCAGCTTGTTCTGTACTACTAATTATTCGTGAACAATTGAAATAGATGAAGGAATTACTACAGCAGGTTTATAATCATATAGTGTTATCATGAAAATGTATATTCCCATTTTTCGATCCATTCCCAGCAAAAACATTAAACTTACTAAACAGCGAAGCATTGATACCAGAAACAAACAATATATGATAAGGAACAATTTTAACCAATACGGTCGTATTAAATTCACATTTTAATATATCTCAAAGTAATAAATAAACAGTATTTGACCGCTTACCTGTTTCATAGGTCGTGCAACACCAGGATGTATAAAATGGTCTTTGTACAAAATGGCGTCTACGTCAGCAGCTTTGCTCCTATCATCAGTCAAAGTACACCTGTTAACAGGACAACCGTGAAATGACGCCGACCCTGATTTCTGGCCCCACGCACCCAGTCCATTATAGGCTAATATTACTTTCTCTGGAGTGTCATATCCTGCAAAATAAAAAAAAAACTAATGAAAGGTCCTCTTAAAAAATTATATGGGTCGATACATGTGTTTTTTTTATTAATGAGCTTTTTATTGATAAAGTTCTTAATAATTATTTTTATCACCAGTAGTAAAATATTACATATCATTTAAACACATATTTTCACGTAAATGAGGTAGAACAAGAAGGTCCTGGAGAGATGTCGAAGATGCAATGAGCGCCAGAAATTTAAAATAGATCAGTCAAGTTAATAAAAAATGTCAGTTTTTTCGTCACAAGTGTATAGACGGGTTTGCCAGTTGGAATGTGTAGTATGAGATATAAAAGACTCCAATCTAGCGATTCATCAATTTTTTAGTGGAAATATTTTTAAATAAACAATCAAAAGGCCAAACTCATTATTTTACACATAAGTTAAAAATTTGTCAATTTAGAGATTTGACGTTAACGGACAACTTTTTCAGAAAAAAAGATAGACAAAAAGAGATATGCTAAATTAAAATCGGAGAATAAACGAAATAGTTTGCAAAATGAACAACAACATCGCTGTTTTTGAATATTGTTAATAACTTTTTTATTATTTATTAAAATTTGTATAAATGTACCTGAAATTAAAGGACTTGTCATGTTTGAATTGTGTGGAAAAAATGGGCCAGATCGGTTGAATAGTTTTTGCGAAATTTAATTTGTTTATAATATTAAAAAAAAATGAGCTAAGGCTGGTCCAGATAATTTGACAAAATGGATTTCAATTATTCAGGGCTTATTTTCTGCTTTAAGACCTGTACAAATAAAATATAGAAAAAGAGAAAAAAGATACATTTATGTACACATGATTTAATAATAAATTACACTATTTAAGCTTACAAACATTTACAATAACTCCGTAGAATTTAGTTCAAACTAAATAACAATAAAATATTCGGAAAGCTAGTTAAAAAACACCAACTTAAAAAAGGTTTTACGACCCTTAGGGCCAAGATAGCCCCTTTTTTAATCACTGTTACGTTTTAATATCACGATTTCAAAATGAAGAGCTCGGAAAAAATGACATGTTGGGTTCTACTGGACTAAATTTGCTCTTAACTGGGGTACAACGTTAAAATGATAATTTGTTTGTTCAAATTTAATAAGAAAATATCAAAAAATTGTTTTAAAAAATAAAAATTTAATAATGTTTACAAATGACAATTATTTAATATAATTATATTGTAAATAAATAAATATAAAAATAACAATAAAAAGGCTACTTAAGAAAAGAATTGTACATTCCGTAGTCAGTAGCGCTTTGTTTTGGATCATTTTGCAATGAAAACTACGATAATAGTAATTACTTCAACGTTGTATCCCAGTTTGAAAAAAAGAGCAAGTTTGGTCCAGTAGAGCCTGAGATACGTCATTTTATACCTAGCGTTCTATGTTGAAACCTGTGCTCAAGTTTTTGGAGAGCGCGGCTGGCCCTTCAGTGGTTCTTGTTAATTCTTTTACTCTACTCGGAACGCAAAGTACTTTATATTGTGCTGAAGCTATTTTATTGTGGATACAATTTTTGTTGGAAATAAGCCACAATTTTACTTTAAAATTAAGTTTATTTGAGGTTTCTCTTTCCACTTCGGTAATCGTTCTTAAAATACCATATTCGTAAAAATTTAATAGAATTTTGACAATGTGCCAGTTTTTCGTATAAGTAGAATTTCCAAAATCCAATCCACAATTGTGGCTTATTCCTAACAAAAATAGTAAAAGTCTCTTTGTTTACAACACTCCTGTTGAAACAATTTTCAATTATTTTGTGTGCTAAAAGTTTTGTTAAAATCTTGACCTTTCTTATAAAAGTAGAATTAATTTCAGCCTTAATCATTTCAATTAACGTAACAGTGATTTAAAAAAGGGCTATCTTGGTGCCTAAGGGTCCTAAGACCTTATTTTTTTCTTGGCTTTTTTAAGCAGCTTTCCGAATATTTTTATTCATTTTTAATTGCTTATAAATTTAAAAAGTGCTTTTTATTATTAAATTACTGTGTGTACATAGATATATTTTTTTAAACTTTATTTTTGTAGGATTGTTTGTTATATTTAGAATAGTTTGTGGTATTAGATATTTTTTGCTTATAATTTCTAATGATTCATCTATAGGAACAATCGTAAAAAGTGAAACCACATCGAAGCTGACTAACAAATGTCCCGGCTCAAGAGTCACATCTTTTATACGTTCGATGAATTTCGATGGTAGGTAATCGTGCCTTATGTACCTGGGGTAGGCCGTAAAGTTTTGAACATCGTGACAACTTCTCCCTAGGTATAAGATGTAACTGATTATCTTTCTTGATGTCTTAGGCTTTGATCTTGGCTTTTGGTAGTTTTTCTAGGTATGTTGTGGGGTCCGACGAGATTCTGTTCGTTTAGGATGTCGTTTATTTTTGCTTCGTAGTCTTGAATATTCATTACTACCGTGGCATTTTCTTTATCAGCTGGGACCACAATGATTTCTTTGTTGTTCTTCAAATTATTTAGGGTGTCTTTTTCTTCGTGAGTCAAATTTCTTTTTGGTGGTTTAGCGGTTCTCAATATTTTTGATACATCTTGGCGTATGATCTCGGCTGTTTCTGCTGGCAGATTAGTAATAGTACCTTTTGAGAGAACACTATTCGTGGCTTGATCCAATGTCAGATTTAAAAAGTTATAAACTAACTTGAATGTTTCTGTTTCTGGTATTTATTTCTTCTTTGGCTACAGTTTTAGTAACAAATTTTGAAACTTTTTGATTTGTTTTTTTCTTAGTAAGGTCAGAGTCTGTTTCTGCTCGAAAGTTTGTAAGTTTATCAAAAAAAAAATCATAGGTATCATGGATTGCTTCTCTAATAAGCGCTAGGCTTGCCTTTCTTAAAATGTTTTTGGTTTTGTAGTTGTTTTTGTGAAAACTAAGCTTCATACAAGTCGGTATAATATTTTCGTCATGGCAGCGTTCTAAAAACGTAAGGTTGGATAACAACTTACCTCGCTTTGATCATAGTTTTTCTGATATCTCGTAGAATTTCCTCCCCGTAGAGGTTAATTATGTTACACTTCAAATTTCTATAGGAGCTATATGTGCTTTATGTGGTTTTCCGGGTTTGAATCCGCGTTGAATAGTTTTAGTTTTAATAAAAACTATTATTTTGACGACGTTTCGGCAAGGTCGCACTTGACATTGTCAAATCAGGTAGTAGCGCTTCTTGCTGGTACTTGAAGTTAATTGACTCTACTGGGCGATGCGTTTACTTTTTATAGCCGCAAGGCTTCTTGTGATTGGTCCTGTTCGTGTTTCGGTCATCGAAAGGAGAGAAAAAACGTCGTCCCTTACCCAACATATCTCAAACACAGGACATACAATAAACCTTAACAAAACTACGATGCTAGCTAACATTGAAATTAAAATAAAACGCGAAATTAGAGAATTAAACTGGGTTGGGAAACTGGTTCTAAAGGCGGATGAAACGAAAAATATGTCAACGGCGTAAGGATACAGAAGGCAACGGGGAACCACTGCATTAAAGACTCTTAGAGTACACCTAGTAAAGTCATGAATGGCAAATGACAAGTAGAGTAAACAAACTTACTGATTATGGAGCACGGAATCCAAGATCCGACAGGGGAGGAATAAATGTAGATCACAGTATCTCCCAGGTCGTAAACCAGAGAAATCCCTGTGGACTTAAGACATTGAAAATAGCAACCCGGAATGTCAGAAGTTTATATGCAAGTGGTAAATTAGCGAACGTACTGCTTGAAATGGAAAACCTCCAAATTGATGTTTTAGGTATAAGTGACGTACAGTGGCCAGGTTCAGGCAAACAAATTACAAATAATATAACCATGTATTATTCAGGTAACAACGAGGTCAATCATCGCTATGGTGTTGCTATCTTAGTTGCAAAAAAGGTCAATTACTCTGTGGTAAGTTTTACTCCTTATTCTGATAGGATCTTATCAATACAACTACAGTCTAAAAAAGGTATAGTAAATTTTATTCAAGTTTATGCTCCTACGGCAGATAAAGATGACGACGATATCGAACTGTTTTACCATGATTTGGAACAAGTCTTAAAATCAATGAAGAAACATCACACTACAATAGTAATGGGCGACTTCAATGTCAAAGTTGGCCAGGGAAGAGTGGATGAATATGTGGGGGAATATGGTCTAGGAAATCGAAATGAACGTGGTGACCGTTTGATACAATTTTGCCAGACGGAAGAATTTGTAATAGCTAATACACTTTTTAAGCTACCAAAAAGAAGATTGTATACATGGAGATCTCCCGGTGATACAACAAATAGAATAATCCGAAATCAAATTGACTTTGTCCTTATTAGACAAAGATTTCGTAATTCTATACTGTCTGCCAAAACTTACCCTGGAGCAGACATCGGTTCAGACCATAACCCCATAGTAGTCACATTACGAACCAAATTAAAACTGGTTAAAAAAACCACACAAAGTAGAATTAATATTAAGAGATTAAGGGAACCACAAACAAAGGAACAAACTGTAAAAACTCTTACTGAAAATCTACGTAATGCCCAAGAACTGAATAAGAGTAGCTATAACATTGATCAGAAATGGGAAAATATAAAAGTAGCAATAATTAAAACAGCAAATGAAAACTTAAAACCAAAGAATAGAAAACATAAAGATTGGATGACTGAAGAAATGCTACTATTAATGAATGAAAGAAAATCATTCAAAACAAAAAATCCAATTAAATATAATGAAACTGATCGATTAATAAAAAAGAGAATAAAAGTAGCTAAGGAGAGAATGTTACATGAGCAGTGCCAAGAACTAGAAGAAATTGAGAAAAAATATGACTTTTTAACATGCATAAAAGAATTAGAAAATTAACAGGAATGAGAAAAACACTTCAAACTATGCAACTAAGAGATAAAAGGATGAAAAGCACTTATAACAGGATATAAACCAAAAAATGCAGAGATGGACACAATATATAGCACAACTTTTTGAAGACAAAGAGAGAACAGAAGCACCAAAAGAATTTAAGGATGATACTGGGCCTGACACTATGCGAGAAGAAATTGAATATGCAATGAAACAAGCTAAAGGTGGTAAATCTCTCGGGCCTGATGAAGTTTCTATCGAATTACTTAAAATTGTGAATACTGAATCTATTAATCCTCTTTTGGATCTATTCAATACCATATATAGAACAGGTATAATACCTAAAGAATGGCTCCAATCAACATTCATACTGCTTCCCAAAAAAACCAATGCAAAGGAGTGCAATGAACATCGCACCATAGCCTTAATGAGTCATGTCTTGAAATTGTTTTTAAAAGTAATTCACAATAGAATACATAAGAAATTAGAGGAAGGCATAAGTAATACACAAATGGGATTTACGAAAGAACTGGGAACACGAGATGCACTGTTTGCATTAAGTGTTCTTTCGCAGAGATGCTTAGATATTAATCAGGAAGTATATACCTGTTTCATTGATTTTGAGAAGGCATTTGACAGAGTGCAGCATAATCGACTTAAAGAAATTTTATTAAATAAAAACATAGACAGTACAGACATTAGAATCATCTGTAACCTCTATTGGAATCAAACAGCAAAAAAGAAAGTTGAAAACGAACTGACCAAGGATATCCAGATTCGCCGTGGGGTCCGCCAAGGGTGTATTTTATCACCCTTGTTATTCAATTTATACAGTGAAGCCATCTCAGAATTAGCGCTTGCCGAGATCAGTGAGGGCCTTATAATAAACGGTGAGCCACATAATAACATAAGATATGCTGACGACACCGTCCTTCTGGCAGGAACACTAAAAAAACTGCAACACTTTGCTGAACAAATAAATATATATTGCAACGATTATGGACTAAAAATCAATTTGAAGAAAACCAAGTTCTTGATATTTACAAAAGCACAAAACATCAAAGTTAAGCTAGTACTAGATAATACAGAAATTGAACAAATATCTTCGTACAGATACCTTGGAGCATGGATCACAGAAGATACTGATCAGACAAAAGAAATAAGATGCCGCATTGAAATTGCGCGGTCAACTTTTAATAGAATGAGAAAACTTTTTTGTAATTGCGATATCAATATATCGCTCCGGATAAGAATGCTTCGGTGTTATATTTTCTCTACCCTTTTGTATGGAGTTGAAGCTTGGACACTTAAAAAATCCAACATTAAAAACCTAGAAGCATTCGAAATGTGGTGTTATCGACGTATTTTGAAAATATCATGGATGGATCGCAAAACAAACGAACAAGTTCTCGAACAACTAGGAAAACAATGCGAAGTTTTAATTCCATAAAAATCAGGACATTGGAATACTTGGGGCACATAATGAGAGGTGAAAAGTACGAACTACTAAGGAATATAATGCAGGGTAAAATAAAAGGTAGAAGAAGCGTAGGAAGACGTAAAATCTCGTGGCTACGCAATCTCCGTAAATGGTTTGGATGCAGTTCAATTGAACTATTTAGGCGAGTAACCAATAAAATTATAATTGCCAGAATGATTTCCAATCTCCGATAGGAGTGGATCTTGAAGAAGAAGAAGAGAATTTAAAGATATAGAAAAACATCCCAACAGTCTAAACCAAAGAGATAATGCTCAAAGGCATCCAACAACATAGAAAACGGTAATAAAGAAAAAGTCAAAAATACAACAGACCACAAGACCAACTAGTAGGACCCCAATTACCTACACATATACAGGATCAATAACAAGAAGCCTTGCGGCTATAAAAAGTAAACGCATCGACCAGGAGAGTCAGTTCACTTAATTATTGTACTGCCAAATATACTAATCACCTACAAATAGATGTCTATGCTTCAAAACACGATGATGAACTGTGCTTTTTATAAAACATCATCAGTACCTAACACTTCAATATTTTCAGCAGAAACTATAGCTATCATAAAAGCATGCCAATACGCCGAAAAATAGAATCTCAAACAAATAAACGTTATCCGTTCTAAAAAGTTTCTATAGCAGCCGAGACAAGGAAAAAGCTCGGGTTCGTTCGATAAAGTATTCCCATGAGATTTTTTTGAATATTCACTTTCATGGGATACACCAAAATATGGTTTAAGAGGTCGCCAAGGCAAAAAGTTCTTCAATTTTTTTTAACAAATTTTTTTGTATTTTTTATGCCATTCTAAACAAAACTGTCTTTTAATTTTTCTGTAAACTTGGTCATTTTCGAGTTTCACAATTTAAAACTGAAAAAAATACGATTTTCAAGGCTCATGACCGGAGGGGCCCTCGGGCTGCTACGTGTATAAGAGAGAGAAACAAGATCTAAGGCATAAATTTGTGCTAGTTTGAATTTCCATTGTACTAATGAGCGCCCGCCCTGCCATTCTATAAGCAAAACAAATTAATTTTTTGAAACCAGATCTGATTTTTTTTAGTTTGAATAAATCAGTTGATTAGTAGGTGGTAGTAGTGTAACGTTTGACCAAAACATGCGTCATATCCAACTTACTGTTCAAAAGTTATGACGAATAGAAATTTTGGTCAAAATTCACAACTTGCCCTGTACCATTGTTTAAATAGGACTAGTTAGCCAACGCAATGTATAAATTTGTTTGATTCCAATTGAGACAGTCACTAGATGTCACCACTCTTTCTGTCTCAACAGCTTTTAATATACGATTGTTTGTTTGATATACGTTATACTAGATGGTGCTATGTGAAAAAATTAAAGAATAAACTAAACGTCCATTTTTGATCCCCCGAATTTAATTCACCAGCGTTGCAATATTTCACTGACATAGTAGCAACAGGTTTATTTACAAATAAAAACGTAACAAAAAACAGCCCATGAATCACTTAAGGTATTCATTTAAAATAGAGTTATTGTTATTACTATCAACTAGTAAATATCGTGTCAACTAAAAAAGTACATAAACATACTGTGGCTTCTAAATCTTCATACCTCCATCTAAATAAGTTTAAAGAATTTAAATATTGTAATTTATTTGGAAGTGTATTAAAAACATTTGGTCCGAGGTAAGTAAAACATTTTAATCCTATGTGTTTAAAACATAAAGAATCATTTGTATAAGAAATGAACAAAATTAGGTATTTAAAAATAAATTTTACCTGGTAATACATACCAGGTAAAATACATACCAGGTACATCCAATAATATTTGAAAGAAAATGATTTTAAATTAAAATAGTGTTTCTTCCATAATAAATAAATGGTTTTTTACAGATGACTGGAAATATTTGTTGTTATTACAAATGTGGTTTATCACCAAGATTCATGGATTGAAAATGTTCAGATTTCCGACAAAAAATCCTTCGGATTGTCAAACATGGATATTACACTTTGGTAAGTAAATATAAACTTTTTTTATATTCTTGTATTTCACACCGTTTCCGTTACGTATTTAATTTGAAAAAAATTTTATTTTTTTTTTCATTCTTCATTCATTTTTTATTATCGCCACGGTGCACGCGTCATATTCGAGATGCATTAATTTGAATTTTACGTTTTCGTTGGTATTATAATTATGATATAATAAACTTCGAAAAAAGAAATTAGTGAATAAATATCAAGTTAATAAACATAAACAAAGTATTAGATATTTAAATATGTATTTCTTAAGCTATTTTTAGTTATTGTATTGAAAAGTAGAAATAAATTCATCTTTATCGGAGAACTAATTTAACCCTGCTGTCCTGTTCGGGTCTATCTGACCCAAAAAAAAAATTATTTCTAATTTTACAAATTATTACGCGGCGTAACGTTTTGGTGTTTCGTGACTTTATTACTTAATATGAGGTCTTTCAATTGCATAAAAGATAAAAAATCAACTTTCTCATTTTTTTGATAAAAATTAAATTGTTACCTATGGTACGCTCGGGTCAATATGACCCACTTATTTAAACCGTTAAAAATTACCTGTATAGGTATGTTTAGTTGGTAGTATTTTATATTTTCTAATAGTGTTTGTCAGTCAGGTACGTCTATAAATAAAATCAAGTTTCTACAAGCTAGAACTTGTAAAATATGTGTAGTGTAGCTGGACGATGTCAGGTAGAATGGCATGTCACGTAAAAGGAAGTGGGGGTGATAGACAAGTGGTAAAACACTAATATTCCAAGGCCAAGCGCATTCATTTATTCGTTTATATTTCAAATCATGCTCGGGTATCTCTTATGGGAGTGACAGTCCTCTAAAATTTGTATTTCCTAAGGACACCAGAGGGCGTAGCATTCGTAGCAAAGCTTTGTGACTGTGCAAGACCGCAACCAACAAAACAAGTACGCCATTTTTATTGTGGTTTCGACGATTCGACAGTGTGGTGTGTGACAGTGTTTCCAGTTGCGATTAAATAATTGTTTGTTTTTTGCCATCGTATTTAAATAATTATGGTTTTAACTGTTGTGTTAATGGTTGTAATAATTACAACCTTATTATTATTGGCTTATATGGACAATGGTTAGTTATATTATTTTTTTTGTAAAAAATATTGTTATAACCTTAAAAACATCTAACATTTAATACATTATCTACGGTGGAAGTTTAAACATTTTCAGTGTGTACAGTGTGTCAACGCCTGTGTATTATATAATACACAGGCGTTGTTATAGGGCATTTTCTTTAAAATCATACTCATGCAAAACTTTAAATGCGATTACCCTACATTTTGGATTTGTACCTATACGTTACTAAGGGTGCGATATTATAAATTCAAGTCATTAGATCAATAAACATCAAAATGAGATTTTTTAGCAGTATGCCGACGATATTAATAGAAAATTTTTGATAATGTATTAGATATAATTTATAGAAACTACAGAATAGCCACTGTTTAACCAACTACATTTATATACATGTAATTAATGTTTATAAAAAAAATAAAATAGAAAAAGAACCAACGTTTGTTTTATTTTTGTAGTCAAACCCTAACCCTCAAAATTAATCTTTATATTTGAAGAATTACGGGATTTTTTAAAAAGATGTTGCTTTCCTAAGGCCGCGAGATGGCGCATTGTCCAGAAATACCCTACACAGTTTCCTATCTATCCGGTAATATATATTCTTTATCTATGTTTCAAATTTCAGTCTATGTTTGCATGTTGATAATGTCGCACCGTAGAGCGCTAACCGAAGATGAGCTTCGCGAGCTCGCGAACGTGTCAGAGAGTGATGAGTGCATATCAGAAACAGAAAACAATACAAGTAGTGAGAGTGAGGAAGAAAGTAGTGATGAATCCTTTGGTGTTCCATTCTACGTACAACATCCTGTAGAACCTTCTGTAACGGTTCCTTCAAAAGACGATACTATCCAATGGTCGCTCGATCCTCCTTATCAACGCGGTCGTTTTTCTACGGCCAATGTTATAAATAATGCTCCAGGAGTTACAAGGTACGCATGTGCACGAATTTTCGATATTAAAAATTCATTTGACGCACTCTTTTCTGACATAGTTGCAAACCAAATTATAAATATGACCAACATGGAAGGACAGCGTGTTTTTGGAAACAACTGGAAAGACTTAGATAAAATTGGTTTTCAAGCATACATTGGTCTGTTATTGTTAGCTGGAGTTTTTAAGTCCCATGGTGAATCAACTAAAAGTTTGTGGAATGAAGAAACGGGTCGTAATATATTTCGAGCAACAATGTCCCTTGAAGTATTTACAAAAATTTCGCAAGTAATACGTTTTGATAACAAGACTACTAGACAGGATAGGAGACGTACTGATAAACTTGCTGCAATACGTGAAATTTGGAAAAAATGGGTTGAAAATCTACCAAAATTTTTTAACCCTGATGAAAATGTTACCGTCGACGAGCAATTAGTTGCCTTTAGAGGCCGCTGTCCATTCAAACAGTACATTCCAAGCAAGCCAGCGAAATATGGCATAAAAATTTGGGCCTTATGTGACAGTAAAAGTTCTTATGCTCTAAAATTGCAGATCTATACAGGAAAGGAAGCAGGTGCCGCGCCAGAACTAAATCAGGGAATGCGTGTGGTGTGCGACTTGAGTAGTGATTTGAAAGGCCACAATATTACATGTGATAACTTTTTTACATCGTACAATTTAGGACAACTTCTCCTAAAAAGAAAAAATACAATGCTGGGGACTATAAGAAAAAATAAACGAGAGCTTCCAGCACAAATTGCGAATAAAGAAGTTCATAGTTCGTCTTTTTACTTCACACAAGATACCACTGTTGTTAACTAAATGTTATTCTTATGAGTACTTTGCATCATGAAAAGGCTATTAGTGACAGAAATGACAAGAAGCCCCAAATTATTTTAGATTACAATTCCAGTAAGGGGGCAGTGGATACTCTAGATCAGCTTGTTGGTACATATACATGTAAGAGGAAGACAAATCGCTGGCCCATGATTGTTTTTTACAATATGCTGGACATTTCTGCCTACAACGCGTTCGTTTTATGGACATCGATAAATCCCCAATGGAATACCAATAAACTTACAAAACGACGAATTTTTCTTGAGGAGTTGGGAAAAACACTGGTGAAACCACTTATCCTTTCCAGGAAAAATTTACCGAGAACTAAAGACTCACAAGAACTGGTAAAAAGAACACGAGCAGAAGCGAGTAGAGAAGATGGAAATTCTAGTGAACCGTCTATGGACCATCCAACTCCGCCTGCTAAACGAGCACGCTGTAAATTTTGCTCTAAAAGGGATAAAAAGACTAATATTTTATGTTGTATATGTCATAAACATATTTGTAAAACCCATTCTTTCTATTACTGTCCCAGTTGTAAACTGAATTAAATTTTGTAGATATTTGTTCTTAGGGTTTTCTGGGAAAGAAAAAATGCTTTTTATTTTTGTTAATAAGGTTTAATTTACAGTAACAATATAATTATTGTTTAATTAACTATAATTTTTTATTAATACAGTTTTGTTTAGCACCATTAGCTTATTTTATTTCTATTAGGGAGCGTAAATCATAGTTGGGTCATATTGACCCGAACAGTACATTTGTGTAGTTTACTCGAACGGTACAGCAGGGTTAAACACATCTGGGAAAATCATTGATTTCACGTAAAAATCTTATACAGGTATTTGAAGTTTCTAAAAGATATATGAGGGTTAGTTAATGATAAATCTGTGGACATACAGGTGATTTTGGTTTGTGTTTGTTTAAACAATTTTAAAAAGTGACAGGTTATTCTTTTGCTTATAAAACGTTTTTTATCCAGTTTAAGGAAAAATAGTTGAAATAAAAATTGTAGATCTCAAAAAGTTCTTCCATTTGCGAGTTTCTAAATTAAAAGCATAAAGAATTCACCAAAATACCTAGTTGCAAAAAACCCTTGATTTTGCAGAAATTTATAAATTTAAATAACTTTGTTTTTGTATAATGGTTTGTAATGTAACTAATAAAAATAGTGACGATTTGTTTATCACGGAGAGCGATTATTTAAACAACTCTTTGTTGAGCTACCCCAGTTTAAAGAAATTAATGTTTTACGTGCCACAGAAACCAAGATATTGCAAATTTTACTTCTTTTTATTTCTTTACTGCATATGCCATCTGTAAGTTGGATCGCACACTTCAGATCTTCATTTAGAGTCCCTTCAATTTTCAACTCTTATTGTTAATAGACAATGGAGGTATGATTTTAACAATAAAATTTATGGTTTTAAATATAAAATGCTCTCTTGGCTCGTAATGGTCATAGAAGAGTCTGTTTTTTTTTAGAAAGTGTGTATCACTATTTTTCATCAGTTTTTAATTAAGCCTCTATATAAGTTTGTGGCATAAACAATATCAAAGTTATTATAAATGTTTAAATTATATAACTATAAACTATTTGCTCTATCTGATTGATATTTAGCGCACTTTAATCAGTTATTAATTTTCATAATTTCAAGGAGCTATGTTACATGTCTCTGTGCAAAAAAAGAGTTATTATAATTTATAAATAACTGCAAAAATATGTTTTTTTTGCAACTATTTCGGTTAATGGTTTCATGTATTTTAATTTGGATACTCTCAAAAATTACATAACTTTTTATGATCTACAACTCTACAAAAGCTGAAAAAATCTTAAACAGATAAACAAAAGTCTCTAAAAGGTATATTATGAGGGGTAGCTGATGACAATTATATGAAGACTTCAGCTAATTTTGCTTTGTTTTATTATTAAAGAATCGTAAATAGTCAAAACAATTTTTTAGGATAAAACGTTTCTTATACACGTTAGAGAAATATGGTTAAAATAAAAGTTATAGATCATAAAATGTTCTCTAATATTGAGATTTTTATAATTAAAATACCTAAAGTATTGACCGAGATAATTCAAAAACCCTTATTTTTAAAGTATAATTTATAAATGTTAATAACTTTCTTTTTTCATAACGATATGTAATCCAGATATTTAAAATTATGGCAGTTAATGAGTTTTTAAAGTATGCTAAATGTCATACAGACCGACCATACAGTTATTCAATTTGTTTATCCCGGAGATCGATTATTTAAACAACTCTACTTGTCAAAACAGTCACCCTAGGGATATTTTGTAAATAGCAATCGATTTTTTATGGCTTCGTTTTAAATTATAAAAAAAACATCAAGATTATATTAAATTTGTTTTTTAAAAATCAGTTTGAAGAACTAATTTTTAGCGTATAAAAATTTCTAATAACTTTAACATTTTTATGCCATAGACTTGTATGTCTGCTCAATATAAAGCTAATAAATAAAAACATTAAAACAAAAACACAACATTCTATGGCCCAGACGAAATCAACTAGCATTTTTTTTTCTTGCTTAAGAAATTGCAAATATTTTCATTGTTTATTAACATTAACAGCTGAAACACATCGTAAAAGAATATCTAAATTTTATAATTCAATTTATAAGTGACATACACAGTGAAGAAGTAAATTAGTTTTAAAACATTAAAATGGTACTCGTAAAATATCGCCACAGAAAAATGCAAGGGAGATCTGTCCGCTGCAATATTTCAGCTTGTTTCTTGTTATTTGTTATGGAAAGGTCTGTTTTTTTTTGTGCTTTTACACCATTATTACTTTTACAACTCGCATTTCGAATAATCGAATCTGCATTTTCCTCACATCTACCGACATCTTTGATCAACTAATACATCGAATGTCATAATTAATCCCACCATCATCTTTATGTGCAGGCTTATTTCTGCGATCAAAATAATCCTTATTTCAAATGTATCTCCTGTCATTCCGCATTCACTAATTACGGAACATCAGATGATCAATAGGTACATATCATGAGTTTTCCTAGGGTAACATTTGTAATCCCTGACAAGAAGGACTTCGAAGTGCAATCTTCTTTGTTAATTAACCTTGAAAATACATTCTTTAAAATATTTTTATTCTCTGACAGACTATAGTGTGTTTTTTTGTAAGCTTACGTCGTAAACAACGGTCGTACCGTGGAGTGTGATCGCAAAGTCTCCAGTTGACCAGACCACACCCTCATTGCAGCTAATGCTCCACTTTCTTGGTCATTTTCAGCTGACTCTAAGAAGTCCTTAATCCTGAATCCTTAACTTCATCAAAAGAACTTCTATCTTGGGAAATTGAGTCCCCCTCCGTTAACTACACAGTTATCCTGGCTGCCATGATGGATTTATCCATCCCTCGTCATACTAATTTAAGGCCCATGTTGGCAGTAGGACAAAAAAGAGGACACTCCAATGACAGTCCTCCTGATACTCCTACCATTATCTCTTCATCCGGTATTCTTGCTCTATTAAGTTCTTTTCCTCATTCGACATTCTCGATACCACTCAAACCAGCCAAAAAATGTCCAAATCTAATCTTTGATTGGATTACTCGATGAAACCTAGTTATATTTTCGCTATAGAAACAATTTACAAAGATAATCCGACTAATTTTACACTCAATTCCATGCAACTTATTGCATTTCTTGAGAATTCTTTTGTATGTATCCCCCACTACAAAAAGCTTAAAAATCCTAAAAACATAGATGGTATTCAAAAGGACTTATTGCAGCTCTACACAGGTACAAGGAAAATATCACTAAAAAACCGAATCACTAGAATCTTAAAAAAGTTAAAAGAACAGCCTACCTTCGGCTTACAAGAGTATATATAAGTGCCTCGTCTGATAAATCTTCTGATGTCAAATCTAATCACAGCATACATGATGAATAGAATTTCTTTCTTTCTCTCGCATTTAATCATTGTTTCTGCTCTCTGTATATTTTTACTTCTTTTTTTGCCAAATTTAAAAACGATATTCAATTAAGTAAGAAAACTTCATATACTTTGAATACTAGCCCAAGTCTAGTTTGGAAAAAAATTGGGCAAATCCGGGGCAAAAAAATAACCTTAAAATATCCAATTTTTTTTAATCAAAAGGATATCCTTGACAATCAAGAGACAGCCAAGATTCTGACAAAAAATTTAAAATAAAAGTTTTGTAACAAATCTGGACCTAACCATAATATACTCTTTTCTTCCTTCACCCTTTCCTTATTCATTCACAGTTTCACAAGATACCAATTATCCGAACTCTCCTATAACCTATTTCTAACTAAAAGCTGCACTCAAGTCCTATAAAAACACAAAAATTAGAGTTTTCTAGAATTATCTTGAAAACTTTTTCGAAAATTCCTTAGCCACCAAGCTATTCTTCCTTAGCTATTACAGAGAATATTAACATTACTTTAAATTTGTTTTACTAATGCTTACTTACTGCTGCCAAATCACATTTCGGTAAAAAAACATCTCTTCTACTCACAAAATGGTACTATGGTGGAACTCTAATTGAAATAATACCATCCGTTTATCCAAGATTTCTTTAAATAAATATCGGTCAAACAAAAGCCAGGAAAATCTTCTAATACACAAATAAATTAAAGCTAAAGCCAAATTTCTTATTAAAGAAAGTAAAACATCCTTATGACAAAACTACACTTCCACCCTAACACACAATGCAAACTCCACTCATTTATGAAAAGAAACTGTTTCACAAATCCAAGGCAATAAAACTAACCTTTATCCTATGAATTTATTCATCCTTCATTGCTATATCGTATCATCTTCAACAACACAGTTATCTCTGACAGTCAATTGATTTCCGACACACTCGCTAATTATTTTAGAGACAAATTCAATAAAAGTAATATGACTTTCACCCCCAGTTCTTTACGCACTCAATCTTTATCCACCATCTCGACAACTCCACACGATGTCACGTTTATGAACGCCTTGTTTACCCTAAATAAACTAAAATTTACCTTGTTTTTATGTTACAAAGTTAAGTTAGCCAAGCAAACTTATTTTAATAATAAAATGATAAATGCACAGAATAGTACGGCTGAGGCTTGGCGCATCATAAATCGAAACACTGTCGGAGGTAAAAATCGAAACTCTTCAAAATACCCAAGTAATTTTAGAAATAATTTGGGAATTTCTGTGGATGACCCTCATGACATAGCTGAATCTTTTAGTCAACATTTTTCGAATTCCGTAAAAAATTTAATTAGTCAAACTTCACCTGACTATAATCCTAAGAATCTTTCTTCGCCTATACACTCCCTTTTCCTTTATTCTGTTAGTGATGAAGAAATAAAGAATATAATTAAAGATATCTCAAAAAAATCCTCTGCTGGACTGGATGAGATCCCGTATTCTATGTTATTACATGTATCTCATAACATATATAAACAATTAACATTTCTAGTAAACCTTTCATTTCAGGAAGGGATTTTTCCTCAAATTCTAAATACTGCTCTAGTTGTGCCTATACATAAAAAAGGTGACAAATCAAAATTTGATAACTATCGAGGCCTATCACTTTTATCTGTGTTTTCAAAAATATATGAGAAGGCATTTCATACACATCTCCTCTCATATATTAAAAGGCACAACATTATAGAAAAGTCTCAATTTGGTTTCCGTGAAGGTATAAGTGTGCAAGATGCACTACTAGCGCTGTGCAATCATATTTTATCGAACTTTGATAAGGGTAATAAAGTTATCTGTTTGTTTTTTGACTTAGCACGAGCTTTTGAAACTGTAAATCATCCAATACTGCTAGAAAAACTTTATCATAGTGGTGTTACAGGAACTGCGTTAAAGTGGATCCAAACCTTTTTATCGAAAAGGTTTCAAAAAATTAAGGTTAATGTGAATGGAAATATAATATTTTCTTCAGAAGAAAGTGTCCTCTCCGGCGTTCCACAGGGAAGTATCATTGGCCCTCTTTTATTTTTGATTTTCGTCAACGATTTAAATCAACTGATAAACGATAGCTCAACATGTTTGGTTCGGAATCCATTAGATAATTTTTCTGATGCAATAAGCGTTCGAGGAGAAAACTCGGAACAGCAATCAGGCTGTTACGTCACTCAATTTGCTGACGATACCACAGTTGCACTAAATTCCAATAATTTTTCTCATGTAGTTTAAAAAGCAAACTGTCTTGTAAAAAGTATGAGTCTTTACTGTTTAAATAATGCTCTAATCTTAAATGGATCAAAGACCAACATGGTAACCTTTTCACCTTCTACTATGAAGATGAGTCCATTAGTAAGGCTTGACAATGGGTCTGTGGTAAATAGCCACTCCACCAAGTTGTTAGGTGTTTATCTGGATTCTAATTTGTCTTGGAGTTCTCACGTTGATTATATAGTGGGAAGATTGTCTGTACACTATTATGTTCTATGGCAACTTAGGAATTTTGTCTCCCTAGAAATCTTGAAACTTTACTATTTTGCTAATGTACAGTCAATTTTGCAATATTGCTTAGTTTGTTAGGGAAATTGCTCGCGTATTAATGAGGTGCTTGTTCTTCAAAAAAAAAAAAAATATTCGTACCATGACGTTTAGAAGGCGCTTGGATTCCTATAGACCAATTTTTAAACAATTAAATATTTTAACTGTAATTTCGCTGTATATTTTCAGTTGTGTTGTATATGTGAAGTCACATAGATGTAATTTTATTTGCAGAAATGATGTTTCCTTAATGAGTGGCTACAATTTTCGTTACAGAAATGATTTGGTGACCCCTGCTCGTCACTTGACTGTTGTGGGCAATGGTCCTTACCCAACATGCGTTAGTTTGTATAATAAATTACCTAATTATGTTAAAGAGTTAAATATTTATGTATTTAAGAGAACAGTTAAGAAATTACTTCTGGCAATCACTTTCTATTCCTTAGAGGAATACTTGCAGGCATCTTTTTAACAATTTGTATGTTTTTGTGTATATTTTATGTTTTATGATTGTGCTTATAGTTTTTACTTTTTTTACTACCTATGTACCTATAGTCTTTTAGATTGTATTTTGACGCATTTCAATACTTGTAAAAGTCAGATGAAATAAAGAATATTGATTGATGTACAAAATCTGCTGATGATCCTGATGATATCCCTTATATATTTTCAAAAAATCTCGTTAACACATCTCCCTCCAAACTTCTCGAAATTTATAACTTTATCTGGAACACACAAAAATTCCCAGATCTATGGGGAGTGAATAGTGATTTCTATAATCATTCCAATTAAAAAACCTAAAAAATATTTTCGTCCGATTTCTCTTACGTATATCACCTGCAAACTTCTTGAAACAATGATCAATAAAATACTTACTTGGTTCGTTAAACAGTATAATATTCCGATCAGTCTACTATTGAAAACCTTTTTATTTTTCAAACACACAATTCTTAAGCAATCTATAATCAACAAGATGTCGTAGCAAATATATTTAACGTTGAAGGGGAATTTTATTCAATCTAGAAAAGCTGTCATTGACAAACTCTCCCACTACAATTTAGATGGTAACATTTTCTCATTTGTAAAAAATGATCTAACTGGAAGAATTTTTAAAGTCCTTGCCAATGGTAAAATTGTTCAATCCCGTCCTCAAAATTAGGGTGTCCTTTAGAATCTGCATTGAGTTTAACCCTATTCATTCTTGCAAACGAAATTTGTTTCCCATCAAATATGTTCAATACGCTGATGACCTAATCATTTACTGCTGTTAAATCTGTCCCAACCTAGATCTAACAAACTAGGATTATCATTCTCTCAGAGTAAACCAAATGAATAAAATTTTTTAGAAGGATTTCCACTCGTACCCCAAATTTTATTTAACAATTCTCCACTTTCTGTTGTTAATTAATGTAAAATTCTCTGTTTTATGTTTGATATACATAAAACAGTATATTGGAACAAATAATTATGATTAAATTGGAAGAATCAAATCTCTGAACTTAAAACCAATTGTTTAAAAAGGTTGCACAATTTTAAAACCCTCAGTCATCCTCAATGGGCTGCCGATGATACTACATCTAGGTCTATGCACTTTTCGCTTTAGTCCTATTAAGAGTGTATACCGTGAATCTAATGAACTTTCTCTTAACCTAAGACGATAATCTCTTCTACTTTCGTATGCTACATCAACATCCGCAAATCTCTTTAATTCCGTTCATTCCCTAATTGCCACAATGCCGTCTTCTTCCATTAACAATAACCAACACCTTATCATAAAACCTATACCTCAATTAATTTCTTCACTACTTAAAAATATTGACCTCCTTCTGACTAATTCATTTCTTCTACCTTTACTTCCCCTCTGGGCTAAAGATCTCCCTTCAATATATACCTCAATACCTCACTCACCATTTTTAACAAACTTTAATCTTCTAACCTTTTTATAAAGAAGGCATTTTTAGAAATTAATTCTCTATAAAGATGCTTCTAAAACTACCACTGGTATTGGTTGTGCAGTAACCACTAAACATGAACTTGAAAGATCATCTCGGTTACCCTTAACATGCAACGTTTGCACATGTGAACTATATAGTATTCTCTTGGCCTTTAAATGCATCCCCCATCGAAACAGACATATTGCCATTTGTTTAGATTACCTTTCATATATCTATTTAGTCAATACAATTTTCACTGACCACCTATTAGTTCAAAACATTCATGACATATAACAAAATCTCTCTGATTACCATGTAACAGTCTCTTTCATATGGCTGCCTTCTCACACCGGAATTACTGGTAATAAAACAGCAGATCATTTTGCCAAAGAAGCTACCAACCATGGGGCGACTGGAGTCACTCAAATTCACCTAGCTAACGAATTTCGAAATTCGTTTTCAAAAAGTTAGTAGAGGATACTTAATAAAACTTATAGCAAAAAACTAAAACGACTCTTCATAAACTTCAATCTTTTATTGGTCATCTCCCCCTGGACTTCCTAACTAGAAGAGAAGCATCGACTATTAGAAGACTACGAATTAACCACACCAAACTTACCAACTGCAAACAATTCACCAATCTGTATAAAGCCCGGAACTTGAAACCTACTCTAAGGAACCGCTTAACAACCATACAAAGATAACAAAAACTATACAGTTTCTAAAAACCGTTCAACTCTACCACAAGACTTAACGTAATAGATTAGTTAAAGTAATATAATTATTATTTGTTCTCATTTTATTCTATATTTAATATTATTGTTCTTGTACCAATGAGCATAGTTGTCGAGGTACTTTGTGTAAATAAATTTTCGACATAACAATACCGAACAAAAATCCATAAAAATTGTAGCATTACTTTGGTTGGTTGGTATTGCCTGTTATTTTTACTGGGAAATGATTACATAATATACTATTACTACTTCCTCCGTGGACGTGTTAGTTATTGCCCTGGAAACCTCAGAGTCTTCTAACATTATTGTTACAAATTGGTCGCATTGCTCCTGTAGTGAACGTTTTCTAAGTTAATATGCTCCTTTTCTAACTTGGCTGCACCGTACTGAAGACGGTATATATATATATATATATATATATATATATATAGAATATATATATATATATATATATATATATATATATAGAATATATATATATATATATATATATATATATATATATATATATATATATATATATAAACAAATATTGGCATGACTGCCAAGCTATTTATACTTTGAATACAGAACTTAAATTATTTTTTTACTTTATTTTGCAGAAAGTTGCTTTTTTTCCGTTGTATTAATAATAATATTGTTGTAGGTAATGCTGCATTGGAAAGTCTGGAGCTAACCAACTAAAAAAAAAAAACATCTCTGCAGTAACATTATGCTACACTATGCAGTAAAACAACCATCAACCAATTCCAATACTGTTTCGCACAGTGTTAATTCTGAACTGACGATTTTGTTGAACAGCTTATAGATATGCCGTTATCATCATTGGTCAATAAAAAAATATTTCATAATTATTGTACACTTCAAAGGAGATTACATTAACAATGTTACAATCAATTTCTATAACTATTAATGTAAACAATTTTGTTTTGTTTTTTTACCTTGAATTATGATTTCGTTAATATTGTTTATGTGTAGATATTAGAACTTTGATGTGTTTTATAACTATTAAAATAATGCGAATTTAATTTTTGCAATGTCTATCACTTTGTAATTTAAAATTATTTTATTAATAAACAGCTCAGATCGGGCGAACATTCTCATTTATGTAAAGAGAAATACAAAAATGATGTGTATATTATAAAATACATAAGTAAATAAAGTAAAGAGTACAGTTTATTAAAATTTTGTTAATTATTATTCCTTTTATCCTATCCCAACACATAGATTAATTTATGTTGCCCAAATATATGTTGCCTCTTGTGGCATATCGATCTGTTTATTGTTTTAAAACCATTATCAAAAAACCAAACCCATAAAATTACTATATTTCCACACGCCATTTTAAAGATTAAAATATAGAAAATTTAATTTACACAAAACGTACATAAAACCACTTTTTAAAAAGATTTTCTTTTTTAAACAATGATAAAACTTAATTGAAAAATTTAAGTCTTACAATCTTGACCAAATCTCTCTTTAGTCTTGACTAAAAAATAAACCTCCGCATGAGTGTTCTAAGACGATAGCAATCGAGTCTATTTCAATTAAATATTTAATCCTTTTCTAATAAATCATTTCCAAATCCAAATTTAATATCTGGTAAACTAATAAAAATTAAAAAAAAAACGGCAGTATTTATCTACTTCATTTAAATAGATTACTGACCGATTTAAATTTAGCAAGTCTCAAAGTATAAAAACAATTTGAAATAATCGCTCGAAATAGTCAAGTTCTCTTTCACAAGACGTATACGACGGTAATAACAATAAGCATTTTATCTAAGTCATATATTTTCTTCACAATTTGGCATCCGTGTACAAGTTTGAATTTGTTATCAGACACCTAAAAATATACTCGAGTAGAATCCTGCACAGAATTTAGTCTCTGTTAATAGTTTTTTAAATTTATGACTAGAGGCCGCCACATGACGGCAGATTAGCTTTTGCGCTGGGGGAGGTGTGACTGTTTCTTCCAAACTGTGTTTTGAGCTATTTTGTGTAGACTGGGTTGTATCTATATTGATGATTGGTTGTTAGGTTAAAGGTTTTGAGGGGTCAGTTAAAAAAGTATTTGGGGATGTGTGCATTGCGAAAATGTTTGGGAGTGGGAGTGGGGCTTTAGGTTTGGTTATAATTTTCAGAAACTGATTCTTGGGTTTTTTGAGAATTTGCTGCAGTGTGGCCTTGCCTTTTACATAAAAAACATAGCAAGGAATCTTGTGACAAAAAAATCCTATAGTTGGTGTTATCATAATTAATTAATATGGATTCAGGAATTGAGACAAGCGGTGGTGTGATAAAAAATTGTCGTCTAAAACTATAAACGTGGCTGAATTCTGGCAAACCGGCAACTTATCTTGTGTGCGTGCTTGGACATCTTGGTTATTAATTTCTATAGACCGTCCATGATTATTCATGAAATGTTCAACAACGTTTTTGTGTGCAAGTTGCATACACACTCTGTCATTAGAAAACCGTGAGGAAAATATGATATTTTTGGGCACGATCAACGTTCCTAGTGGAATTAGGTAATTTGGAAGTTTTAAGTTTCCAATGGCTGGAAATACAATAGCTTGATCTTTGGTAGAGAATTGTTGTTCAATCACAGCAAAGAATAAGTTTCAGATTTGTTTTCCTTTTGGAAGCTTCTACAGTCAGAAGTTCCGTCAGTTATCATGTCCTTATAGATAGCGAAATAAACTTAATTTCCGTGAAATCATTATGTTTTATATAATTTTAAAGAGAACTTACAGGATAGAAGTCAACGCACTCGTATGCACTTCTATATTGAGAAAATAATAATAAAAAAATAATTATTAACTACTATCTAAATAACTGTTTTTGTTTATGGGCCTCTTTTACCAAACACTTTGACTTTAATAATTAACTGAAGTAAGCCCCATTTCTCATGATTTCTAATATTAGATCCAAAGTGCTCTAATTTACATTTTTTATTGTGATAAGCACTTCACGTTCTTTTGTCGTTCTGAAAAGAACTTTGGAATTCTCCACTCAATCAACCCATGAGATCCGTAACATTAGTTTGTAGCACCACATCTCAAAAGCCTCCAGCTTCTTCATAGATGTCTTTGAAAAAGTCCAAGCGTTCACTCCGTATAGCGAAACCCAAAGTATGTAGCATTTCAGTAGTTCAACATAGTGTCTCTCATTGAGATGAGAGTGTGATACACTGCTTCAATAAACTTTCAATGCTTGTCCTCCTTATCTTAAAATAATGTCCTAGTCTTCTTAATGAGAAAGAAATCTCTTAATGAAATCTCTTAAGAAGTCTCGTAATGAAATAAATCTTAAAATAATGTCTTAGTTTTTTTAATGACCTCCTCATTTGATCTAAATCGCTTTCTGGGGAAAGCGATTTAGATCAAATTTAGATTAGATCAAAAATAGATGATTTAAATTTTTTCATTCTTTTGAGGTCTGCAAACATTCAGAAGTTACTGGGAACCAGATCTCAAGAATATGGTTGTACGGAAGCAATTGGATGTTCACTTCATGTATACTAGCTCCAGCGAGTCATTGCATATACGCCATTATTCCGTTTATTCTTTTTCAAGTGCCATCTAAGCGGCGGAGGTCGGCAATCATCATAGCTATTCGGACTTTTGAGACGGCTGCTCTGAAAAGTTCATTTGATGTACATTCGCCCATCATGAACACTGTACATGAAGATAATATCGTCGATGTGGTGTGTTGTCTCACACACTAGTTGTCTCATTTTCAATTCTGTCTACACTGGAATATGGAATATACAGTATTTGTCCTCCTTCTAATATGATATGATCTTTTTTGGATACACCATGATCTCCTTCAATAACCCATTTCTACTACTTCTATTCTTTTCTATCTTTTTTCGTGATCTGCCAAACTTCTGCCCCCTAAGTCATAATAATGTAGCGAGATTAAATAAAACGAGCTTCGAATTATATAAATATATTTATTTATACTTACAGTTCGGTACTATCTTATCAACTAAAGTCACTCCTATCATCGTTACGTTATACATATATATATATATTAATATATATATATATATATATATATATATATATATATATATATATATATTATGTTAGTCGTGACGTTCGTTTGCCCTGCGACTGAGAGTTTGGCTGCAGACCTTCTGAAGAACATGTTGCAAGCGAAGATTATGTCGACCGCCTGAAGTTAAGAATGAACAAACATTCATGAACTTGCCCCGACAACACATCCAGTTAGCCAGTGACAAAATGAAAGATCAATACGATTCTCGATGCAAAAAATGAAAGCTAGGTGATCTTGTTTGGCTTTATAATCCACAACGTCGGTCGTGGCTTGTCTCCTAAACTCCAAAGACAATGTGAGGGTCCGTTATGAAATTAAAAAGAGAAGTAAATGACGTAATATACCGAATTAATAAGTTGCCGAATAAGGTAAACCAAAAGTAGTTCATATAAATTCGTCTTGCAACCTGATGCTGGCTCAAAATGATACAGAAGAAGTACGAACCCGTCAACGTGAGATCAAAGATGATCGGCGATCGGTGACAAAGAAAAGACGATTAATGAATTTATGTAAATTACGCAGAGAGAAAGAGAGTGCTAGATTCGGCGTGACCACAGAAGTTCAGCAGGATCTTTTTAGTGTTCCGCATAACGTCTCCTCTAGCCCACTGTGTTGTCCAAGATCTTGAGACGACTAAAGGAATCTCATCGTATTTTATAAGAAATTCGGTCGTTTTGGACGAGTTTAAAAACCAAAGATGCCTAAAGTTGGAAGAGTACTGAGATTAATAGATGGTTCCTCGATATTTGCTGTATATGGCGACCAGGAAGTCGTATTCAGACAGGGCAAGCTACGAGGATATATGTGTCTCTAATTAATTTGAAGAAAATCGTCTGCAATTACGACATTAAGAATTTGGACCTACTCAAGATAGGCCATGCACTAAATAATCTGGATTGGAAGATTGTCAAGAAGCATGCTTGAAGTTGATCTCCAGAGGAAACCGGTATAAGAATTACTGTGTGTTGCACTTTATCCGAGAGAGATCGTGTCTCGCAAAGACAGTGACTATTATTTCTTTCTGAGGGGTTCATGCAGAGCTGGAGAGTCCTGTAGATTTCGCCCATCCTGGGCCTACATATAGAGTTGCTGATCGGACGCTCAGATCTAATAGAGGAGCAGTGATCGCGTAACCAATAAAATGATAATTGCAGAATGATTTCCAATCTCCGATAGATGGATCTTGAAGAGAAGAAGTCGCGAACATGTTATGCAGTGCCCCGCGTAACGGTTGCATCTCGATGCATCTCAGGCATCGAGAACCTATCCACAGATCTCTCAAACGCAAGAGTCGCGTAGGCGAATTAGAGGTAGGAATGTTCTAGAACATAGTAACTTTGGGATATATATGTAACGATGTTAGGAGTGAGTTAGTTATAGATAGTAACCGAACTGTAAAGTTATAAATAAATAATATTTATATAAATTCGAACCGCTCCTTTTATTTAATCTCGCACATTATTGACTTAGGGGCAGAAGTTGCAGATCAACGAAAAAAGATAGATAAAGAATAGAAGTAGTAGAAAATGAGTTTTCTGAGGAGAGCGTGGTGTATCCAAAAAAGATCATATCATATTAGATGAAGGACAAATACTGTATATGCCAGTGTAGACAGAATTGAAACGAGGACAATTTGTGTTGGTATGGTCACGTGAAGCGAATGAATAAAGATAGATGGTAAAAAGGGGAAGGCCTTATATTAATGTCGTTGATATATATATATATATATATTATATATTATATATATATTTATATATATACATATATATATATACATATATAATATACATATTTATATACTATATATCATATATATATATATTTATATATATATATATAATTCTTTGGAGGATAACTTTCGGGAAAGCGTCAAAACAAGGATCAGCTAGAGATGGTATAAGCCAGTTTTTGTATTATAAAACCATCTCTAGCTGATCCTTGTTTTGACGCTTTTCCCGAAAGTTATCCTCCAAAGGAATTGTATTTCTTAGCGTCGTTAATACAAACTCTATATTTATATATATATATATATATATATATATATATATATATATATAGTATATATATATATATTTTAATTATACGGTTTCCTGAGAAAAAAATGTCAAAAATTATGGTTGCCAGCTGTTGAAAAACGCGAGGCATCAAAGACAAAATAAATTAAAGTTAGCAAACTAGTGGCGTTTGCTCCGATAGCTTTCTTTTACTTTATCTTTGCCTTTTATCTCAATCTAATTTTGCGACAATTTTTTCTTAGACAACCTTATATAGTTATATTACAAAAATTTAGCTTTAATTTGATATACAAACATGCATATAAACGAACTATATTTTAGTTAACGTATTACATAGTTTAGATGATGCATTTTCTTGGTTGAAAGATTTACTTTTTCTTCATCTTTTGGGCTGTTATTTAGAAATTTCTTATACAAGTTGTGCTTTTCAACAATAGGCCATATATGGAAAATGAAGATGTATGTAATGTAAATGAAGATGTAATTAATCTTTCAAACTAGCAAAATCCAAACAAAAGGAAAGGAACAAAATCGCAAATTTGATATTTTTTTAGAAATGTCTCGAAATAGTTTATTATTTATAATTTTTGGGATGGACGTTATTAAACTGAGAACACGAGTAAATTTTAATTTGTTACCACGCGTTATCTGTTTTTAATGATAATATGTATTTAGGGATATTTTTTAGTTCGTTAAACTATTTATTTTTCTTTAGGTTCCATTTCAAAACTGACAAAGCCATACCACTGCCAGATGTTGCGTTTTTTGGTATATTTGCACAACATTATCACGGATTTTTTTTTATATTTCGGCTTATTTGTGTCTATACGACTTTTGTGTCTATACCAATTGGATATATTAGATATGTTAATAAAAATAAAATACATAAATATAAATGTAATTAAAGTTAAAACAAGATGAACATTGATGAACTCAAGATGTCATTGAAACTGAAAGGTAAATTCTAGAAGAACGTGATATTAAAATGTTCAGTAAACAATGCTATTGTATGGAACACATTCATAAATCATAAACATAAATCCAAAAATCTCTCATCAATAATTATACTTCCCACAACGTTCAACTGTTTACGATACATTAAGTGTTGTTTATCAATTATTTGAATTTTCTATAAAGTACTTGTTATTTAAAAATAACATTCTATAATAAAACAAAAACAGCAACTTAGGAACTCGATTTTAACGCCCACAATTGTATGAAATTACATCGATTTTTTAATGACCAGTTTGTTATCGAAGTAGCAGTATAGCAGTACGAAATAACCCGCTAATTTATTATGTGACAAGATGTGAGAATGTAGGTAGCAAAAGGGAACGAATTTTAATGTTTTCATATTTTTAATGAACAAAAGCATGAACATTTTAAACATGTAGGTAGTTATCGGAATAGCGTTAGCAATAAATAAAATATAAAAAACACGCCTCTTTTTTGTCGTATAAGTCGTTAGTTTTTGTGATAGTAACGACATAAATGCTATATATGTATCAAGGACAAAAAATATACCCGCATCTTTATATCGAATAATACCAACGACTACATTCGTTGATACTACTGTTAAAGTAATGTATGATATCTTTGATATTTTGATGTGTATAATATGTAGCAGTACACAAATACTAGCAGACTTCATACATACACATTTTTTATATTTTTGAGTACAACTGTTTTGATTCAACGTTATCAGACCTACTTTCCTACGTTTTAGCTTACCTACCTTATGAAAAAACTCCTTGAAACGTCCTGCAAAACTTTCCATTAAAAGGAAGTCAACTTGACCGGTTAAACATACAGAAATACGGAAACAGATGAACTAACCATTTATATACATAGACCAGAGAGCTAAGGATTTTCCTGTCACATTCGTTGATACAGGTATCTCTCAAATGCTTTTGATAAATTTGGTGATAATATTATCTAATACACAAAAGATGCAAAAGATTATGCTTACTTTTTTAACTTATTAAACAGTATATAAACAATTTAAGATCGCTAATTGATGTTAAATACTAAAGGTGAAGACCACTAAATTATTTGGAAAGTGATACAATTTTACTGAAAAAGCATAGAAAAAATCTTTTAAAGTTATTTTTATAAATTTGTTGTTTAATGATTGCAAAAACAGCTTCAAAAGTAGATTTTTTGGAAATTATCAATAAATTTTCCTAAAATGTACAAATCAACCTTTGATTTTGCGTAAGAATAAGAACAATAATATTAGAAATAAGGACAATATAATGCGTAAACTATGAGGTCTACGTAAATTCACCGGATGTAGAAAAGCCTTATTTTACAAATTAAATCATTTATTGATTAAAAAATTTATGTTAAATATTGTAAGGTAGGTTTGCAAAAGTACTCTGATTTTAAGCTTATAAAACAATTAAAATAACTCGCAATAACACATAGGAAGTTATTTTTTTGTAATCGTTATTTTTGGGATTTTTAAACGGATTTCTAAAAAAACATAGTATCTATCCTACGACTTAAACCCAAGTTAGCTTTTTTTTTAAATTCACCGGGACTTGGTTTATAAACAATAAGCAATTCAAATAAAATTATTCAAAATTATCAAAAATTATAAAAAATAAAATTATTTGCAGAAATACAAGTTTGAACAAACAAAAATTTAAAAACGATTCCTTTAAAACGAGCCTATAAATTTAATTCTCAAATTGAAAACTATTTTTTATGTAAAATCTTTTTTAAAAGGCTATTATTTATAACTATAATATATAAATATTTAAGTTACCTATCTTTTCATAACCTTTTCTACTATTATAATAAGAGAAAGTAAAATTTTGCAAAATAAATATTTATTTTAAATTTTTTAAACAATTACTCAGTCAATTAAAATAAGTTTACTCAGATAAATTGGACCCGTGGCCGGTCTAGCTTTCGTGGAGAGGAGCTCTGAACTGAGTAGGGGCTCTTCTGTACTTCACGGAAGACAGACTGGGGCGGGGGATGCCTCAACCTCGACACGGCACGTCCCATATGGCTGTAGGAAAGTTCCTGCAGATATGCAGGACAGGTACGAATAAGGCTATTGCCAAATAAGTACACGGCGGATCAACTGAGGATATGACATTAGGCAGCAGTAATGTCATTACTGGATTAAGGCTGTGGGAAGTAAAAATCCTGTAGGTTTATTCCAGATACTCACAGGCGTCACTCCACATTATGAGTTAAGTGGTTGTGATACTGCGATGGGGAAGGCAACGGGAAAACCACCCCATTATGATCCTAGTAAAGTTATCATGGAATCAATGAGTGTAACGAATACTACTGATCATGGGTGCGGAACTCAGAGATCCGGCAGGAGGAAGGAATACACAATCAAACCACAGGGCTTCCCAGGTCGCTAGCCAGCGAAATCCTGTGAGGAAAACATCACTAGACATACGATGAAAAATGAAGAATCCATACAAAGTGGCTACATGGCATGTAACAACCTTATATGAAGCCGGTAAGTTGAGAAATCTACTCTCTGAAATGGACAGATTTAAACATTACTATCATCGGGGGCGAGTGAAACTAAATGGCCAAACAAAGGGAATTTCAGTGCAAATGGTTTACGCCGTTTATTTTTCTGGAAATCAAGACCATATGCATCGAAATGGAGTAGCAATAATTATCAAACAGCATATTAATAAGTATGTCACTAACTTCATCCCAATATCAGACAGAGTAATTTTTATATACAGCTGAATGCTTAACTGTAAATTAAAATATCATCCAAGTTTATGCTCCCACTGCTGACGCAGATGAGCAGAATATTGAAGAATTCTACCATCACATAGAAGAAGTGCTAAAAATAACAAAGAAACACGAAGCAATAATAATTATGGGTGACTTTAACGCTAAAGTTGGACAGAAGATGACGCAGGGCATCACCGGAAAGTTTGGCTTGGGCAGAGAGAAATCAAAAGAAGGTGAACGGCTAATAGAATTCTGCCAAGAAAATGACTTCGCCATTACAAATACCTGGTTTCAACTTCCAGAAAGGCGTCTTTACACGTGGAAATCCCTCAAGATGGACATCAAGGCAGAATAGTACGGAATCAAATAGACTACATCCTAATAAACCAACCGATTTCGAAACAATATTAAAGATGTAAAACTTACCCGGCGCTGACATAAACTCAAATCACAATTTACTCTGCTCAAAAATACAAATTAAATTGAAGAAATGTTAACAAAGCCAACTAAGCCTTGTAAGATATATCTCGACCCCCTGAAAAACCCTCAAACGCGCGAACACATAACACAGCAAATAAATAGTAAAATACACAGAATATCAAATATACCAAACGAAAACAGAACCATTAACGAATGCTGGTATGCCATTCAAAACTCGATTTTAGAGAACGTACAATAGTCTTTGAAAACACCTACCTTGTTGGCAAAAATGAGTGGATGACACAAGAAATTCTAGATCTGATGGAAGTTCGACGGCAACACAAAAAATAGAAATATTATCGAATATCGTGAAATTAATAAAAGCTATGACAGCTTCAACCTGCATAGAAACTTAAATATACTGCCGGAATTAGAAACAGAAAAATGCTCACATACTTAAATGCGCGGACGGAAAAATTTGTGATCACGAACAACAGTGCAAAGAATGGGAGAGATACATCACTGACCTTTTTGACGATGCTTCTAGGGAAAATGCTCCAAATACTGCCTATGACAACCAGTTGGACAGAGGTCCAATTATACTGAATTCGGAAGTCGAAAAGGCAATACAGCAAGCCAAAAACAATAAAGCACCTGGACCAGATCAAATCTCTGCCGAACTACTTAAACTTTTGGATGAGGAAAGCATTGCCTGCTTAACCACTTTCTTCAACAAAAATTTACAACGAAGGAAAAATACCAGATGATTGGTTAGAGTCACTGTTTATAACATTACCAAAGAAAAGCAGGCCCACCAAATGCAGCGATTTTAGACTAATCAGTTTGATGAGTCACACACTGAAGATACTCTTACGAATTATACAAAACCGAGTATTCCTTCTATGCGAAAGTAAGATGGGTGATAAGCAATTTGGATTTGAACGGTCTAGGAACTAGAGAGGCACTATTCTGTATGCGCGTTCTATTACAAAAAAGTTGTGAATTCCGAAGAATGTTTATGTTTGTTTCATCGACTTCGAGAAGGCGTTCGACAGAGTCCAACACAATACACTTTTCGACTGCCTACGGGCAGCAGGACTTGACCACTATGATATAAGACTGCTGAAATACTTATATTACAATCAAGTAGCCTCTATCCAAATTGGAGACAGTCCCACTGAAAAAATACCCATCAAACGTGGAGTACGGCAGGGTTGTGTTTTGTCACCCACTCTTTTTAATATGTACTCTGAAGAAATCTTTAGGGAGGCTTTGGATGACAGACAAGAGGGAGTAAGACTAGGTGGAGAAGTAATCAACAATATTAGATACGCTGACGATACAGCCATTCTTGCAGAAAGTTTACAAGATCTCCAAACATTACTAAATCTAGTCAGTGAAGCAAGTTATCGGAGAGGCCTATAAAAATCAACATTTCAAAGACAAAGTGGATGGCAGTTGGAAAGATCCATATAGATCAAGGTCTGCTTTCTCTTAATGGAGAAGAGATAGAAAGGGTAAATCATTTCAAATACCTTGGCAGCTGGTTAAATGTAAATTGTGACTCTGATGAAGAGATAATATCCAGGATCGAAATATCACGTAAGGCTTTTATGACCTGGAAACCAGTTTTATGCAACAGAAACCTGTCAATGAACATTCGTAAGAAGGTCCTGAAATGTTATGTGTGGTCGATCCTATTGTATGGTTGTGAGACATGGACGTTAAAAACCACAATGCTAAACAAGTTAGAAGCATTCGAAATGTGGTGCTATAGACGAATCCTAAAGATATCGTGGGTTTCGCACACTTCCAATGAAGATGTTCTTCAAATGATCAACTCAGAACGTCTGCTCATAAACACCATAAAGAGGAGAAAAACAGAATACTTCGGCCATATAATTAGAGGACCCAAATACCATTTACTTCGCCTTATAATACAAGGAAAAGTGGAAGGAAAGAGATGGATTGGTCGAAAGAAACTTTCATGGCTGCGTAATATTAGACAATGGTGTGGTTTCACAGTAGAAGAATTATTTCGCGCAGCAGCCGACAGAGAAAGGTTTCAGGAAATTGTAAACATGATGACGGCCAACGTCTGAATACGGACACGGCACCCAAAGAAGAAGAAGTTAAATTGAATTTTTTTTAATCTATGCAAGTGCAACAAGGTACCTGAAATTAACAAAAAAACATCAATGTTTGTTTATGAAAACCCGAAATTTTTTTTTTTTAATTTATGAATTCAGTTTTTGACATAAGCAAAATCGAGAAATTAAAAAAATACTGTTCTCAGGTTCTAGGATCGTAGAACATTTAGAATTCGTGTAAAAATGCCGACATTTTGAATAAAAAAAAAATGAACTTATTTTTACACAATACTATTATAATATTACAATATTTAACATAAACTATTTAATCATTTATTGATTTAATTTGATTAAATAAGTTTTTCTCTTCAGTTTGGTTTGCTTTTTGGTGCTTTTTGGTAGATAAAAGTTTTTTGGATTAAACTATTTCATTTTTGCATATACTAAGTGATATTTCTTGAAATTTTAATTAAGCATTATTAAGCAAAATTAAAGATTTTTTGTATTTTTAAAAGGGTTTTTAAGAATTTCCCAACAAATCGTAATTTGTAAACTTATTTTTTGCAATAATTAAGCAACAAATTAACAAAAGTAATAAGTATTTTCTATGCTTTGTCAGTAAAATTGTCTCACTTTTCCATATAGTTTTCCGGTCTTCTCTTTCAGTATTTAAAATCAAATAGCAATGTTACATTGTTTATATATTGTTTATGAGTAATAAATTACGTTTATTCATTTGCATATTTTATTTATTACATTATTATCACCAAATTTATGAAAAGCAGTTATTAGATACCTGTATCAAATTGGTGTCATTAAAAAAGGCTTTTCATTTGCTAATTTTTCTGGTCTAATAGTGTGTCCGAAGTCGATGAAATAAACAAATAAAATTTAACATGGTAGTAAATGCTTTAATTTCTAACGGGACAAACATAGAGCAATTCTATTAACTTATATAACGTATATTATCTAGGGAGCGTATTATTTATTAAGCAAAGAGCGTTTATAATTGTAATTACCTCCTACACTTCGTTTAAATTTATTTCTGACAATTACCTAACCGTTCGTTCATTCTACTCAGTTTCCTAACCTTCCCACTGAAAACACTATTGGGTAACTATACAGAAAAGGATTGAACAGGAACACACACTTCACGCTAAGGTGCCCTTCATAGCGACTTTTTTTACACAAACAATACAGGCAACAGTTAAAGGTAAATAATATAAAAAGATATGACAATGGGAAATACTACACTAGTGTCCTACCATTTGGAATTCACACAACAGTGCAAAAGGCAGTTTAGATTTTCCGTTTGGTACGTTTGAAAAATTCCCATAAAATCGATCTAATAGCTGGATTTCGACTACCTAAATAGAGAATAGAAGCAACGTTCTGCGACAGTATTATTTTTTGTTGGGAGATGGCTTAAAATCAAAATTTTATGGCTTCTTAATTATACCGACTTTGAAACTTCCAGTGGTTAAGGTCGCAATTTCCCAATTAAGTCTAACATGTTTCTTCCTAGCTGAAACTAAATCCCATTTGGACAACTCGTTGTATTCTATACCCACTAAAGTAGCGTCTTTAGCCTAATTGTCTACTTTTTCATTGAATGGAATTTTAGAGTAACTTTTAACCCACACAAAGTTAACAATTCTTTTTAGAGCCGTCTAGAATCCTTATCTTTTCAAGAGCATCTACAATTAGTCTGTTGGTATACATATATTTAGAGAAGTGTATTAATGCGAGGAGGACGGACTGTGAGTCAGATAAAATTATATATCGTTCGAAATATAATGTGCCCTTAATTATCCAATAGAACGCTTGACAATGGCTACCAGTTGAGCTGTGAATATTTAGCAATCTGATTTTAATTTGTACTGAAAATAATCTTAAATATTGTCTATGTAAATGGCACAGCCAACACCAGCAGGCGATTTTAAGCCATCGGTATAAATTTAACAAGAATGGTTACAATCTTCCAGCTTGTTCTGTACTACTAATTCTTCGTGAACAATTGAAATAGATGAAGGAATTACTACAGCAGGTTTATAATTATATAGTGTTATCACGAAAATGTATATTCCCATTTTTCGATCCATTCCCACCAAAAACATTACACTTACTAAACAGCGAAGCATTGATATCCAGAAACAAACAATATATGATAAGGAACAATTTTAACCAATACGGTCGTATTAAATTCACATTTTAATATATCTCAAAGTAATAAATAAACAGTATTTGGCCGCTTACCTGTTTCATAGGTCGTGCAACACCAGGATGTATAAAATGGTCTTTGTACAAAATGGCGTCTACGTCAGCAGCTTTGCTCCTATCATCAGTCAAAGTACACCTGTTAACAGGACACCGTGAAATGACGCCGACCCTGATTTCTGGCCCCACGCACCCAGTCCATTATAGGCTAATATTACTTTCTCTGGAGTGTCATATCCTGCAAAATAAAAAAAAACTAATGAAAGATCCTCTTAAAAAATTATATGGGTCGATATAATGTGTTTTTTTTATTAATGAGCTTTTTATTGATAAAGTTCTTTATATTCAAATCATGATGTGTTGCTTGTGTGAGTCCATTTCAAATAGGTAAAGAATAATAAATAAGACTTACTCATATCATTTAATTTAACTATCTGACGACCGGTTCGCTTTCTACAATATGCAAGCATCATTTGTTTAACTTTGTATCGAGACCTGAGGATGCTTTGATATTGTAGAAAGCAGAAACCGGTGTCAGATAGTTAAATTAAATTGATTGTAAGTCTTATTTTTATTTCTTTACCTATTCTTAATAATGATTTTTATCACCAGTGTAAAATCTTACATATCATTTAAACCTATTTTCACGTAAATGAGTAGAACAAGAAAGTTCTGGAGAGATGTCGAAGATGCAATGAGCGCCAGGAATTTAAAATAGATCAGTCAAGTTAATAAAAAATGTCAGTTTTTTTCGTCACAAGTGTATAGACGGGTTTGCCAGTTGAAATGTGTTAGTATGAGATATAAAAGACTCCAATCTAGCGATTCATCAATTTTTTAGTGGAAATATTTTTAAATAAACAATCAAAACGGAAAAACTCATTATTTTACACATAAGTTATACACATAATTTGTCAATTTATAGATTCGACGTTAACGGACAACTTTTTCAGAAAAAAAAGATCAAAAGATATATGCTAAATTAAAATCGGCGAATAAACGAAATTAGTTTGCAAAATGAACAACAACATCGCTGTTTTTGAATATTGTTAATAACTTTTTTATTATTTAAAACATTTGTATAAATGTACCTGTAATTAAGGACTTGTCATGTTTGAATTGTGTGGAAAAAATGGGCCAGATCGGTTGAATAGTTTTTGCGAAATTTAATTTGTTTATAATATTAAAAAAAAATGAGCTAAGGCTGGTCCAGATAATTTGACAAAATGGATTTCAATTATCCAGGGCTTATTTTCTGCTTTAAGACCTGTACAAATAAAATATAGAAAAGAGAAAAGATACATTTATGTACACATGATTTAATAATAAATTACACTATTTAAGCTTACAAACATTTACAATAACTCCGTAGAATTTAGTTCAAACTAAATAACAATAAAATATTCGGAAAGCTGGTTAAAAAACACACAACTTAAAAAAGGTTTTTACGACCCTTAGGGCCAAGATAGCCCCTTTTTTAATCACTGTTACGTTTTAATATCACGATTTCAAAATGAAGAGCTCGGAAAAAATGACATTTTGGGTTCTACTGGACTAAATTTGCTCTTAACTGGGGTACAACGTTAAAATGATAATTTGTTTGTTCAAATTTATTAAGAAAATATCAAAAAATTGTTTTAAAAAATAACAATTTAATAATGTTTATAAATGACATTATTTAATATAATTATATTGTAAATAAATAAATATAAAAATAACAATAAAAAGGCTACTTAAGAAAAGAATTGTACATTCCGTAGTCAGTAGCGCTTTGTTTTTGGATCATTTTGCAATGAAAACTACGATAATAGTAATTACTTCAACGTTGTATCCCAGTTTGAAAAAAAAGAGCAAGTTTGGTCCAGTAGAGCCCGAGATACGTCATTTTATACCTAGCGTTCTATGTTGAAACCGTGTGCTCGAGTTTTTGGAGAGCGCGGCTGGCCCTTCAGTGGTTCTTGTTAATTCTTTTACTCTACTCGGAACGCAAAGTACTCTTATATTGTGCTGAAGCTATTTTATTGTGGGTACAATTTTTGTTGGAAATAAGCCACAATTTTACTTTAAAATTAAGTTTATTTGAGGTTTCTCTTTCCACTTCGGTAATCGTTCTTAAAATACCATATTCGTAAAAATTTAATAGAATTTTGACAATGTGCCAGTTTTTCGTATAAGTAGAATTTCCAAAATCCAATCCACAATTGTGGCTTATTCCTAACAAAAATAGTAAAAGTCTCTTTGTTTACAACACTCCTGTTGAAACAATTTTCAATTATTTTGTGTGCTAAAAGTTTTGTTAAAATCTTTGACCTTTCTTATAAAAGTAGGATTAATTTCAGCCTTAATAATTTCAATTAACGTAACAGTGATTTAAAAAAGGGCTATCTTGGTGCCTAAGGGTCCTAAGACCTTATTTTTTTCTTGTCTTTTTTAAGCAGCTTTCCGAATATTTTTATTTGTTTTAATTGCTTATAAATTTAAAAAGTGCTTTTTATTATTAAATTACTGTATGTACATAGATATATTTTTTTAAACTTTATTTCTGTAGGATTGTTTGTTATATTTAGAATAGTTTGTGGTATTAGATATTTTTTGCTTATAATTTCTAATGATTCATCTATAGGAACATTCGTAAAAAGTGAAACCACATCGAAGCTGACTAACAAATGTCCCGGCTCAAGAGTCACATCTTTTATACGTTCGATGAATTTCGATGGCAGGTAATCCTGCCTTATGTACCTTGGGTAGGCCGTAAAGTTTTGGACATCGTGACAACTTCTCTCTAGGTATAAGATGTAACTGATATCTTTCTTGATGTCTTAGGGTTTGATCTTGGCTTTTGGTAGTTTTTCTAGATATGTTGTGGGGTCCGACGAGATTCTGTTCGTTTAGGATGTCGTTTATTTTTGCTTCGTAGTCTTAATATTCATTACTACCGTGGCATTTTCTTTATCAGCTGGGACCACAATGATTTCTTTGTTGTTCTTCAAATGATTTAGGGTGTCTTTTTCTTCGTGAGTCAAATTTCTTTTTGGTGGTTTGGCTGTTCTCAATATTTTTGATACATCTTGGCGTATGATCTCGGCTGTTTCTGCTGGCAGATTAGTAATAGTACCTTTTGAGAGAACACTATTCGTGGCTTGATCCAATGTCAGATTTAAAAAGTTATAAACTAACTTGGTTGTTTCTGTTTCTGGTATTTCTTTCTTCTTTGGCTACAGTTTTAGTAACAAATTTTGAAACTTTTTGATTTGTTTTTTCTTAGTAAGGTCAGAGTCTGTTTCTGCTCGAAAGTTTGTAAGTTTTCAAAAAAAAATCATGGGTATCATGGATCGCTTATCTAATAAGCGCTAGGCTTGCCCTTCTTAAAATGTTTTTGGTTTTGTAGTTGTTTTTGTGAAAACTAAGCTTCATACAAGTCGGTATAATGTTTTCGTCATGGCAGCGTTCTAAAAACGTAAGGTTGGATAACAACTTACCTCGCTTTGATCGTAGTTTTTCGTATCTTCTGATATCTCGTAGAATTTCCTCCCCGTAGAGGTTAATTATGTTACACTTCAAATTTCTATAGGGAGCTATATGTGCTTTATGTGGTTTTCCGGGTTTGACTCCGCGTTGAATAATTTTGGTTTTGATAAAAACTATTATTTTGACGACGTTTCGGCAAGGTCGCACTTGACATTGTCAAATCAGGTAGTAGCGCTTCTTGCTGGTGCTTGAAGTTAACTGACTCTACTGGGCGATGCGTTTACTTTTTATAGCCGCAAGGCTTCTTGTGATTGGTCCTGTTCGTGTTTCGGTCATCGAAAGGAGAGAAAAAACGTCGTCCCTTACCCAACATATCTCAAACACAGGACATACAATAAACCTTAACCAAACTACGATGCTAGCTAACATTGAAATTAAAATAAAACGCGAAATCAGAGAATTAAACTGGGTTGGGAAACTGGTCCTAAAGGCGGATGAAACGAAAAATATGTCAACGGCGTAAGGATACAGAAGGCAACGGGGAACCACTGCATTAAAGACTCTTAGAGTACCCCTAGTAAAGTCATGAATGGCAAATGACAAGTAGAGTAAACAAACTTACTGATTATGGAGCACGGAATCCAAGATCCGGCAGGGAGGAATAACTGTAGATCACAGGGCCTCCCAGGTCGTAAACCAGAGAAATCCCTGTGGACTTAAGACATTGAAAATAGCAACCTGGAATGTCAGAAGTTTATATGCAAGTGGTAAATTAGCGAACGTACTGCTTGAAATGGAAAACCTCCAAATTGATGTTTTAGGTATAAGTGACGTACAGTGGCCAGGTTCAGGCAAACAAATTACAAATAATGGAACCATGTATTATTCAGGTAACAACGAGGTCAATCATCGCTATGGTGTTGCTATCTTAGTTGCAAAAAAGGTCAATTACTCTGTGGTAAGTTTTACTCCTTATTCTGATAGGATCTTATCAATACAACTACAGTCTAAAAAAAGGTATAGTAAATTTTATTCAAGTTTATGCTCCTACGGCAGATAAAGATGACGACGATATCGAACTGTTTTACCATGATTTGGAACAAGTCTTAAAATCAATGAAGAAACATCACACTACAATAGTAATGGGTGACTTCAATGCCAAAGTTGGCCAGGGAAGAGTGGATGGATATGTGGGGGAATATGGTCTAGGAAATAGAAATGAACGTGGTGACCGTTTGATACAATTTTGCCAGACGGAAGAATTTGTAATAGCTAATACACTTGTTAAGCTACCAAAAAGAAGATTGTATACATGGAAATCTCCCGGTGATACAACGAATAGAATAATCCGAAATCAAATTGACTTTGTCCTTATTAGACAAAGATTTCGTAATTCTATACTGTCTGCCAAAACTTACCCTGGAGCAGACATCGGTTCAGACCATAACCCCATAGTAGTCACATTACGAACCAAATTAAAACTGGTTAAAAAACCCACACAAAGTAGGATATTAAGAGATTAAGGGAACCACAAACAAAGGAACAAACTGTAAAAACTCTTACTGAAAATCTACGTAATGCCCAAGAACTAAATAAAAGTAGCTATAACATTGATCAGAAATGGGAAAATATAAAAGTAGCAATAATTAAAACAGCAAATGAAAACTTAAAACCAAAGAATAGAAAACATAAAGATTGGATGACTGAAGAAATACTACTATTAATGAATGAAAGAAAATTATTCAAAACAAAAAATCTAATTAAATAAAATGAAACTGATCGATTAATAAAAAAGAGAATAAAAGAAGCTAAGGAGAGAATGTTACATGAGCAGTGCCAAGAACTAGAAGAAATTGAGAAAAAATATGACATTTTTAAACACTTCAAACTAGGCAACTAAGATATGAAAGAGGTGCAATTATAACAGATATAAACCAAAAAATGCAGAGATGGACACAATATATAGCACAACTTTTTGAAGACAAAGAGAGAACAGAAGCACCAAAAGAATTTAAGGATGATACTGGGCCTGACATTATACGAGAAGAAATTGAATATGCAATGAAACAAGCTAAAGGTGGTAAATCTCCCGGCCTGATGAAGTTCCTATCGAATTACTTAAAATTGTGAATACTGAATCTATTGATCTTCTTTTGGATCTATTCAATACCATATATAGAACAGGTATAATACCTAAAGAATGGCTCCAATCAACATTCATACTGCTTCCCAAAAAAGCCAATGCAAAGGAGTGCAATGAACATCGCACCATAGCCTTAATGAGTCATGTCTTGAAATTGTTTTTAAAAGTAATTCACAATAGAATACATAAGAAATTAGATGAAGGCATAAGTAATACACAAATGAGATTTAGGAAAGGACTGGGAACACGAGATGCACTGTTTGCAGTAAGTGTTCTTTCGCAGAGATGCTTAGATATTAATCAGGAAGTATATGCCTGTTTCATTGATTTTGAGAAGGCATTTGACAGAGTGCAGCATATTCGACTTAAAGAAATTTTATTAAATAAAAACATAGACAGTAGAGACATTAGAATCATCTGTAACCTCTATTGGAATCAAACAGCAAAAGTGAAAGTTGAAAACGAACTGACCAAGGATATCCAGATTCGCCGTGGGGTCCGCCAAGGGTGTATTTTATCACCCTTGTTATTCAATTTATACAGTGAAGCCATCTCAGAATTAGCGCTTGTCGAGATCAGTGAGGGCCTTATAATAAACGGTGAGCCACTTAATAACATAAGATATGCTGACGACACCGTCCTTCTGGCAGGAACACTAGAAGAACTGCAACACTTTGCTGAACAACTAAATATATATTGCAACGATTATGGACTAAAAATCAATTTGAAGAAAACAAAGTTCATGATATTTACAAAAGCACAACATCAAAGTTAAGCTAGTACTAGATAATACAGAAATTGAACAAATATCTTCGTACAGATACCTTGGAGCATGGATCACAGAAGATACTGATCAGACAAAAGAAATAAGATGCCGCATTGAAATTGCGCGGTCAACTTTTAATAGAATGAGAAAACTTTTTTGTAATCGCGATATCTATATATCGCTTCGGATAAGAATGCTTCGATGTTATATTTTCTCTACCCTTTTGTATGGAGTTGAAGCTTGGACACTTAAAAAATCCAACATTAAAAACCTAGAAGCATTCGAAATGTGGTGTTACCGATGTATTTTGAAAATATCATGGATGGATCGCAAAACAAACGAACAAGTTCTCGAACAACTAGGAAAACAATGCGAAGTTTTAATTCCATAAAAATCAGGACATTGGAATACTTGGGGCACATAATGAGAGGTGAAAAGTACGAACTACTAAGGAATATAATGCAGGGTAAAATCAAAGGTAGAAGAAGCGTAGGAAGACGTAAAATCTCGTGGCTACGCAATCTCCGTAAATGGTTTGGATGCAGTTCAATTGAACTATTCAGGCGAGTAACCCATAAAATTATAATTGCCAGAATGATTTCCAATCTCCGATAGGAGTGGATCTTGAAGAAGAAGAAGAGAATTAAAAGATATAGAAAAACATCTCAACAGTCTAAACCAAAGAGATGATGCTCAAAGGCATCCAACAACATAGAAAACGGTAATAAAGAAAAAGTCAAAAATACAACAGACCACAAGACCGACTAGTAGGACCCCACCTACCTACACATATACAGGATCAATAACAAGAATCCTTGCGGCTATAAAAAGTAAACGCATCGACCAGGAGAGTCAGTTCACTTAATTATTATACTGCCAAATATACTAATCACCTACAAATATATGTCTATGCTTCAAAACACGATGATGAACTGTGCTTTTTATATAACATCATCAGTAACACTTCAATATTTTCAGCAGAAACTATAGCTATCATAAAAGCATGCCAATACGCCGAAAATTAGAATCTCAAACAAATAAACGTTATCCGTTCTAAAAAGTTTCTATAGAGACAAGGAAAAAGCTCGGGTTCGTTCGATAAAATATTCCCATTTTTTTTTGTATTTTTTTATGCCATTCTAAACAAAACTGTCTTTTAATTTTTTTGTAAACTTGGTCATTTTCGAGTTTCACAATTTAAAACTGAAAAAAATACGATTTTCAAGGCTCTTATGACCGGAGGGGCGCTCGGGCTGCTGCGTGTATAAGAGAGAGAAACAAGATCTACGGCATAAATTTGTGCTAGTTTGAATTTCCATTGTACTAATGAGCGAACGCCCTGCCATTCTATAAGCAAAACAAATTAATTTTTTGAAACCAGATCTGATTTTTTTTAGTTTGAATAAATCAGTTGATTAGTAGTGTCAACGTTTGACCAAAACATGCGTCATATCCAACTTACCGTTCAAAAGTTATGACGAATAGAAATTTTGGTCAAAATTCACAACTTGCTCTGTACATTATTAAACAATGTGAGCACACTTTTTAAAGGTTATTTGTTATTCACCACAGTGGCCTCCGTACGAGGTAGGAATATGTACATTCCTCATGACTCACATGAGGACTCACACTTAAAACATTTAAATATTGGAACGTTAAGTACCTTGGAATGTACGCAATTTACTGTAATTTTGTCAAGATTTGACTAACCCGCGGATGAACTGACAGACAAAACTAGAAGATTAAAATTTTTAGTTCAATCTAAAAAAACGTGATATTTTGTTGCTATACAGTGTATGTCAAACACATAAATTTTAACGATGTAGCAAACGTACATTATTCCTATTTATTTTATGTTCATCGATGTTGCAGCCGATTCTGTTTCCGAAGGCAATTCACATCATCCCCATTAAGCCCCACGAAATAAAGGCAGAGATGGATTAAACCGTCGTTTCGCTGTGAACCAAGCGATCTCTGGCACGCTGTTTTATCGTGTCAGGATGTGTTGGGTTGTTTTGGGCTTACTGGAATATTACAAAATCGATAGATTAATACTGGGTAGAGATGTGCAAAACCGTTAGTTTGAATGATTGAAATTCTCGGAATTCACTCTCTGAATTTATTAGTTTTTGATTTAATTGATCTTTCTTTGGATTGGTCTTGGATTTGATTGGATCTGGGATGAATATTAGTAAAACGAAGACGATGGCAAACGTAGATAAAGCAATAAATACGTATTAGATGATATTGTGCAGCATTTCTTGAAGACAAAACAATCTTTGTTAAACTGTTTGTTCGGGCTATTAGGCCGTTGTCTTCTGAGATTAGTTCTCGACGTTTTCCAACACTAGGGGTTGGCATTTTCTAGAGATGTTAATGCTTCGCTTGTAAGCAGAAACTGACGCTGCGATATACTACGGAGGTGTTTTCGGACGCGACTAGTACGCGCTCGAGACGCATCGCTCCGCCCCTCATTTTTCCTATTGGTCTCTGACCTGGAAATCCCTACTTATCGCTACTTCAGCGTGTATAAAATATGCGATTTTCAGGTCAACCAAGTCAGTCCTTCACGGGCTCTCCGAGAGCTTAGTGCTCTCGGGGCTCTGCTTCCTTTTTAGCTTTCCATACTCTGTGGCTGAGTATTATTATTCAACTGAATATTTGGTGATTTTATTTCGACAACCTTAATATCTTTGTTGTAAGAAATATCTTGCCTTTGTCAAGGCAAGCCACCGAAGACTACAACCTGATGTTTATTTCGACTTTCTCACTTATAAGTCATGTAAGAAATAGCTCGTCTTTTTCAAGACGGGCTCATCGGAAGAAAACTTTACAAGTTCATATCCTGAAAAATGGACTTGGGTAGAGGTGCCTTCGTTGACGTCTCCGAAGCCTTCTACAGAGCACCCGGAAGCAATAGAAGGATGATAGACCGCTATTTGTTCCCCGCGGGTTTTTATCTCGATTAGGATATCTAGTCCTTCTTCTATCCGATTAAAATTATTTGGGTGCTTATATATTTCCACCGCTTCCCGATACAACCGCGGGTAGTACTGTGAAGTTTTGTCCAGCATCTGTGTTTCTTCAAACATTACGGCAGATTTGTCAATATGTCCTAAATGACAATAGCTTTTATGTTCCTCAATCCTTGTGTTTGTGTGTCTTTTTGTGGTTCCCACATATACCACCACATATTCAACATGTGCATGGTATTCGCTATACTCCGGCCATTGCTAATGGGTCGCGTTGATCTTTCGCCGATCTTAAACAATCCTTAATTTTCCTTGTAGGCTTGAAAATGGTCTGTACGTTGGCTTTCTTAATTATTCGCCCAATTCTGTCCGTTACTCCCGATATATAGGGCAAGAACGCTTTGGCTTTATATTCTGTTTCCTCTTGCTTTCTTATAGAGACATTGTTCATCGCCGTGTGTATTTCTCTTCTGGTACAACCATTAGAGGTGAACGCTTTTTCAATATAAAGAAGTTCACTTTAGAGATGTTGTGGTTCATAAATTCTCTCCGCCAGAGTTTTGATGATACCTTATTTTTGGCTTGGATCATGATTTGAGTTCCTGTTTAGGTATCTGTCCGTGTGTGTAGGTTTTAGATGCACTTTATGTCCTAAGTAACCTTCCTTTTGATTTACTAATACATCCAGGAACGCTAGTTGTTGATCTTTTTCTGTTTCCATCGTAAATTAAATATTTGGATGTAGTGTATTTATATAAGCCAAGAAATCGTTAAGTTTTTCTACTCCGTGACCCCAAATCACAAAAGTGTCATCAACGTATCTAAACCATATCCTTGGCTTGTATGCTGAGTCCATTACCCTCTTCTCTAAATGTTCCATGAAAAGGTTGGCTACGACCGGGCTTAGTGGGCTTCCCATTGCTACCCCATCCATCTGTTCATAAATCTGGTCTTCCCATGAAAAGTCGGTGGTAGTGAGGCAAATACGGTATAATTCCACCATATCCTTGGAAACTAGTCCCTTAATTAAATTCATTAATCATTCATCTTAATTAAACTCTTCTAGGGGGACTCTTGTAAATAGGGAAATCACATCAAAGCAAACGAGAACCACAATAGGTAAATAGGGAAACCACATCAAAGCTAGCATTCTCCAGTATTCCAGTAAGTATTTGAACCAGTCAGGGCATTTCCACAGTCGCTGATTTTATTGATAAGAATTTTGTGATTTATGTGATCAAATTCTCTGCTGGGAGATGAAATGAGTAGACAATATAATTAGCGATATAAGAGATTAATCTGATATAATAATATACATTTTTAATATTATTACAACACAAACTAATTATCAAAACAATGATCGTACTTCGAACTTAATTATTTACTGGACTTAGATTTTCAACTAGTAAACTCAAGAAGATCGCATTTGATACATTCGAATGCCATTATGGAACATTGTTTACGGAACTGTTTCACCTCTAGTAACTATAATACTTACGTCGGTAAACAAATATTGGGAGTGGATATATTCGCTAATTTCTGTTAGCGTGCAATCGACGATAAAATTAGGGTAATGTCCTGTCTTGATCAATGATAATACTAATGTATATTTGTCGTTTATTTGGGGTGTAACATGATTAAAGACTTATTTGAGTTGTGGATGATATAATGTGCCTTAGTTTGCTATGAGTAATTTAAAATTAGCGGCACAAGGTGGAAAATGTTTGCACAAGTCGACATAATTGAGTATTAATGACTAGTCAGGGCTGGTCATATTTTTTATATTCATTTTACTGGATATATGTATTTTCGAATTGTTCATATTAAAGTATAAATCAGTACCAGTGGAACAAAAATGTGCATCGAGAGATATTCAAACCGCCTTACAATTTTAGCAACAGATTTTATAGAAACATTGAAAAAATTAAAAAAAAATAGCAACCAAACAGTGACAAGAGGGACATTCACATAGGTGAAGTATGCATAAAATGTACCTACTTGGGATCTGACTACAAAACTTTGTGATAAAAGTTTATGTGAAGTGTACGAAATCTCAGATGATTAAAATAAAACGTATATGAGCTCAATACATAAAAATGAAGACAAAAAATTGTGTAAGCTTCCCTGGTATCACTGCTACTAGTTATATAGCGAATTAGGATTATTCCCATTACGGGAAACCTAACCGAGATACAAAGATAGAGATTAGCGTTAAATAATAATTGCGCAAATTAGGCACTTATAGATAGGTTAGACAATGGAACTTATGTCTTAATATTAGTGGCGATACATTTTCAATTTTTTCTCGTTCAACCGTAGTTTTATAAATCTTTGGACTTCGAAGTTTTGGCAAATATATTATGATGCCTCTTCTCATTTCCAACCGGATAAGAATATTTCATCCGGGAAATGCAGACGACGCTAAAGACATTTAAGTATTTGATGGTACATTTATGGCAAGGTGCACCGCAATATACATAAAGCAGCAAGCAAGTTTTGGCGAACGTTCATATATAAATTCCAGAATTACGGTTTTCGTAATGATATAATCCAGTTTTATCTCGTAGGTCTAGTTCAAAGTTGAAAAACTGAAATTCTGGTGGAAATGCAGCATTTCCGCAGTTAGTTTACGATCAGATTCGCGAGATATGCCAAAATATGTAATTAGCGGGAGAAAATAAAGTTGATAAATTCTTATACGAGGTGGATTTATTCACCAAAAATCATGTCAAACGGCGAATTCTACCGAAAATCAACAAAAATTTGTAAATGTTGGAAATAAAAATACACGACATATTTGTGTGTATACATAAAGCAACTTTGATTTGGAATATGTACGAAAAATTTAAAAAATTCCATTTTAAATACAAACTTTCCCGCTTACAACAACGAATATGGCATCTTTATCCCAATGGAAGCCGGAAAACCGAAAAAAAAGCATCGTTTTCAAGTAGCTGGGGATAAACGCTATCAACATCCGTCATATAACTGTCAAAGTGAAAATTTTAATTTAAAAGTTCTCCGATAAAAATTATAGTTTTTAATAATTTTAAACAGTATCAATTTAAAATTTAAGTGCAAAAACATAATAAACGAGCCGGACTTTTAGTTTTGACCGTATAGTTAAACAATCTAAGTGTTTTGCGGTTCCCCCAATGGGGGACACTAGTGCAAGGACGTCTTGGTTGACGCAAATGTTAGTAGATAATAGTGAGGACCATTTGAACAAAACTGATAATCAAAGCATGAGCATAAAAAGTGTCAACAGTGTAGGAGCTATCATGGAATCGGAAAAGAAAACCTTCAATTTACGCTCAGATAAATATAATATTAAAAATATTTAGGTCTATATTGAAAAATCAAAAGAAATGCCAAAAAAGTATTTTTGAAGTGTGTATATTTTTTAATAATTCCTAGCTGAGCGCTTTCGGCTTTACAAAGCCATCATCGGAGCTATGCTACAATAAAATGTTTTTATAAGTAACTAATTGGTGAAGATTTTAATTTTATACTTACGTCAATTTATAAATACCGCTACAATGGAGAGATCTCATTTCCTTATTTGTTGAAATTTTGATTTTTTTTAAATTACTTAGTTGTTAAAAATTCTTAAAAAACATACAAAAAACCGACACTGGACTTCACAGACACATTAAGTCCTTTAATTTCTACTTAAACAGGAAAATATATATTAGGAAGGAAAACAATCAACTCGTTGGACCACGTTTTAATAGTTCCGGTCTTCCACAGGGCTCAGTTTTAAGTCAACTTCTATTTAATCTTTACATAGTCGATTTTCATAATATAAGTATCGAAAAATTTCATTTAATACAATACAATATGCAGATGACTTCTGTATCTATACTGAATCTAAAAAATACAATAACGGCTTAAACACATTGGAAAGTGTTCATGAACATTGCTTTAGGTGGTTTAAAAAAATAGTTTTGAGTTGGCAAACAACAAGTCTAATATTTGTATATTCACTAGACACAACTTGCCTCAAGGAGAACAAATTAAATTAAATAATAATTATTTTCCCCTCTGTAAGTCGATAAAATATTTCAGTATTTGAATACAAAACTGACCTGGAAACTGCATATTGATTTTATGCTTGATAGATGTAATAAAGCACTAAACTTTCTCAAATCAATTTCAAAAACTTGGAGGGGTGCAGATGTTGAAACGTGTCTTCTATTTTATCGTTCTTATATCAGGTCCATTATAGATTATGGCTCTGAACTTTACGGATCCGCTAGTAACAATATTTTAGGTCGTATAGATGTTTTTATAAACACAGTTTTGCGGTGTTGCATTGGTGCTATGAGATCTACCCCTATTGAACCACGTTGAGACAATGGAACCGCCCAGTAAATTTAGAAGAGAATATCTCAGTCAAAAATTTCTGCTTAAAGTTCGTTGCTACAACACTTGTCTATATAAAGATATAAGTATTTTAAATTATTTTAAATTATTAAATTTTAAATTATTTCGACTTAACAAATAAATATTGGACTCGCAAGAATTCTGTACCGTTATGCGAAGCATTTCGAAGTACTCCAAATTAAGATACTGAACTTATAGTTGTAAACAAAGTGGTACATTTTAAAGATTTCTTTGAGTTACTGGATCAAGTACATATAATACAACCTATTTATTATGAGAACCCTGTAATAAGACGTATTGTTTTAAACAACTATCTGACAAATTGACCAAAATCTGTTTGTATTTATACAGACGCATCTAAAAGTTCAAAGGGTACTGGTTGTGCCTTTTATATTCCAGATAAATTTATAGAAACAATGTTTAAGCTGCCCACAAATTTCTCTATTTCTAGTGCCGAGGCTGCGGCCATACATGAGGCTTTAAATTATTTTAAATTGGCATCGTATAGTTCAGCAGTAATTTTATTTGATTCAATATCTTTACTTACAGCTATTCAAAAACCGCAACTACCCTGTAGTACTTCTAATGCGTACATTTTTTCAATTAAAAAATGCTTATTTGAAATTAATAGATACACCCAAAAAATACAATTGATGTGGATCAAAGCACATTTCATCATTTATGGAACACTAACCAACTATCAACCTTGCATTATAGATGCTTTTGCTTGTTTAAGAACTAAACAAATGAACAACTGGAGAGAACACTGGAAAAGTACTGTAGTATTTCAACAACACAATACAGTTTGATACAACCAATTATTCCAAAAAAACCTTGGTATAAGAATTTCGTCCTCCCTTTCAAATACGTAACTACCAGCAGTAGACTTAGATTTGGCCATGCATGTTATCCTACACATTTATTTAAAATACATATATTAGATTCGGATATTTGTCAAGAATGTCAGATTCAAAGTGACTTAAACCACATATTTTTTGAATGTCAAAAGTATAAACAACCCACCAATAATCTAATTAAAAGATTGATAGACAAGAACATCCCAGTTCCTGTTAATATTCTCTTTCTATTATCACTCAATGAAAAGAAAATGTTTGACTGCTTGATAACCTTTTTGTCTGATAGTAAAGTATGCCTGTAATTAGTTAGATTTGTAACCTATGTTTAGAAAAAAGTCATGGAAAAAATAATTAAAAAAAATATAAATATAAAAATAATTATAAAAAAAAGATTAAAAAAAGGAATATAAAAAGATACTTAAAAAATAGATTTAAAAAGAAAAAAAAAATTAAAAAAAAAAGAAAAAGAGGATTATAAAAATATATTAGAAAAAATTAAAAAAAAAGAACAAAAAAAAAGGAAAAAAAAAATAAAAATATTGTAAAACAATCGCTAAGAGGATCTAAACCTCCGAGGTGTTGAATCAGGTTTAAGTCCTAACGTAGTGAAAAAAAAAAAATATTACCATAGTTATATTTAGTAGATATTTTTATTTGTAAGATGTATACACTATGCATTTCACATGACTTCTTTCAATAACTAAATTATAACAAATGTGTGATATAGTATTTATTAACATAGTATGTACATTAGCTTAGTAAGGAATATTTATATTATTATATTAATCATGTTTCACTAATTGACATATTTAAATTCTTTAAATAAACTTATGTTGATTGAGACTGGCTGAAGCTGAATGACAATTGTCCAAGCAAAACAAAAAAAAAAACGCTATCAAATTCAAATGCATTTAGCAACTGAAGCAATTTGTCTTGCAGTACGCTGATTTTATTTCGAGCTAAAATGCCTCTTTCCCTCTGGGATTCACTATATCTAAACAAACGCAAAATTTTCAGAAATTTTTCAATTTACTACATCTTTCGGGGTTTTATCAAGATAATAAATTTTTTTAAACTCAAAATCAGAAAATTTTTTACACATAAACACATTTTATAATATTAATTTCACACATTTTTTTTTCGTCTCTTTAGTCAAAAATCTTTTTACAGCAGAAATTCAGATTCTTCAGGAAATTTTACATAAATCACATTTTTCTTAATATAGGAATATAATATAGGAAAATGTGATTTATTATTTTTAATTATTTTCTAAATTGATTTGTTATTTTAAAAAAGTTTTAAAATAAATATAGACTTTCTCACCTTGATAATCCTCGGGCACGTACATAAGTTGTTCCACGATCCTATCCCCATCGGCCTGATCTGGGAATAATCTAGGAGGTCCTCTGTAGTTCCCCGGAAACTCGGTCCCGCCCTTCATGAACCAAGGCTTGCCTTGGTTCTCCTTTGCAGTTGGTTCTTCAACCTCACCAACCTCATTGGATATTTCGAGTCGACCTGAAGAAGGCGGATCGTCGCCTAAAATAAAATGTAATAGTAGAAGTAAAAAAACTAGTTTTGTTTGAAAAAAAATATGTTGTTTGAAATTTCTCAATAGCATTTAGTCTTTTATGTCCGAACAATTGTTTCACCAATATCTCTATGAACATATTATATAGGAGTAGTATTACCGTTATTTGTAATTATTATGTTTTACTGGATTATTAACATAGTTTATAATTTTTATTGATATATAATTCTAGTTTAACATTGATATTTTTATAGAATATTATTTTATGTTTTTCTCTGTATTTATGTTGTGATGGATTATGAAGCTGTATCTTTTAGCTAGACGGGATATAAAAAATTCACAGAAATCTTAGTGCTTTTGTAACTCAGTAACTGTACATGAAAGTTTTTTGCTGTTTTAAGCAGCACAAGTATTAAATTTATAAATATTGTGTCCAAAGAAAGTTCTCCATAAGGGAGCGTGAGAGTCAAATCTAAAACAGGCTGATTAAATATACCCAGGTAATTTATATATAATTTGAAAAATAGAAATAATGGTAATTTTCAGAATTTAAGTACCTGACAAAAAAAAGTAGAGTGTAGTAAAATAATGTTTTTCAATCTCGTTTTCAGATTGAAATACCTACGTACACAGGTATAGGAATTCTTTAAATACAAAATAGAAATCTTTTTTACACAGAATTTTGAAAGCAAGGAGAAAGCTTTTAGTAAAAGATGAGGATAGATAATAATCTTGTTGTTTAGTTATACTGTTATATCAAGGTGTTGCCAATAGCTCAATTCCGGCTTTACGATTGGTCAAATTACAACCATAATTGCAACCAATGGTATTGCCGGAGATTGGATTTCGATTCCATCTTTACGATTGGTCGAATTGCAACCTAATTGCAGCCAATGGTATTGTCCGAAATTGAGCATTGGCTGTCGTGCAAGCTCCAATAGCAGAGCGCCATGGTGCACGATGACCATACATTCGTTCTGGTCTGGATAGGGTCCGCAGAATAAGCCTTCTTGGCATTAGAAACTGGTTGGTTTATTTAGTTCCTAGAAACTCTGCTTTTTATTGCTCCTAACCGCTATCCGTTTATTTAGAGACTTAGTCTAATTTATATTTAAATTGTATTTATTTCAGCTTTATCGACTTTGAAATATTTTGCTATGTTATTTTCTCTTTAGGGACTTTGAAATATTTTCGGTTGTAAAATAACTTGGGATATTCTCCTAATATTTATTCTCGTTCAGGGACTTTGAAATATTTCTTATATTTTATTTCTCTATTGCTATTTCTCTATTTCTCTCTTTGCATTATTTTCTGACCGAAAATAACTTGTAATAATTTTGCTAATATTTTATTTTCTCTTTAGGGACTTTGAAATATCTTCAGACCAAAAATAACTTCTACTTTCAATATATACTATAATATAAATAATATTAGTATAATATAATTTTATTTACCTTTTTGGGCTTTGAAATATTTTCGATATAAAAATAACTTATTTATATATACGATATTTTTTCTACATTTTTAGGTCTAATCGACAGTCGAAAATTTTCAATAACTTGCTTTGTGTCGATATTTTTGTTACATGTGTTTGTTGATTCGTCCCGAAGTAATCACGACGAACACTTCTATCACATTTTGGACGAAATCGACTTAGTAGGAATTTCATCTATTTTCGAAATTTTTGGGACTTTTTTTTTCACTTTTTTTTATTTTTACTTTTTTTGCTTAATTAGTCTTAGGTGTGATATCTAATACTTTATCTTACATATTCTTAGTTCTAAGACTAATTAACACTTTTGTGTTGTGGGCTTATACGGCTTATATGTCCATGGACCGTAACCCTTACCTGCTCCGGTCCATTTCAGCTATGGATAGTGCGACTGAACCACCTTCCCTTATTTCCGAGGGTTCAGGCCAGCGACAAAGGCTTGTAAACAAAAAGAAAGAATTTATTAGATATTATTATATAGAAATTAACAGATCCTCTGCATATCTCTTCCGAGCGGCCCTCAATAAAATTAGTATAGCCAACCCACGATAATCGAGCAGGACAAAGGAAGAAGAAGTTAGTTCTTTCAATTCAGCTAACATCACACTATTATCTGCAAACCTTTTATTATTAATAATGAATTATATATACTGTCTGGAGGACCCAGAAGGGATGTTCTGATTATATGTTCAGCATATCTTTTAAATAGAAGAGGAGACGAAATTCGAACTACAATATTTATATAATTGGTATTACCGATAGTTGCTTTAACACATCCTGTTCCTCATCCTCATCCCGTCTTTATTTTTTGCCTCACATCGCTTTATATGCTGTTTACCATCATCATCATCATCATCTTGGTGCTACAGCCCTTAGAGGGCCTCGACCTTCTCAAGCTTTCTACCCCATTCTGTTTTGTCACTTGCTTGCATTTTCCAGTTGCCGACTCCGATCTTCTCGGCATCTTGTGTTACCCCGTCCATCCACCTCAGGTTTGGTCTACCCCGTCTTCTCATTCCCACGGGTTGCGCTATTAGAATATTTTTTATCATGTTCGATTCAGGGGCCCGGGCTACATGTCCTGGTTTCGCTTAAGTATAGTGGTAATATCTTTAGCACCAAACGTATGCTTGTAGATATTCTATAATTCAAAATTATATCTACGCCTCCATAATCCGTTCTCACAGGCCGCTCCGAATATCTTGCGTAGCACCTTTTTTTCAAAAATCGATAGAGTGGATTCATCTGTTTTAGTTAGCTCCCACGCCTCTGATCCTTATGTGCGAACGGGGACTATCAGTGTTCTATATAGCCTTATACAGGTTTTTTGAGACAGACCTTTGTTAGCTAAGTACTTTGATAACACCTGTTTGCAATTATTATTCGCCTTTTTATTTCCTCATATGTGTTATTATTGGAGTTGACCGATGTCCCTAGATATATGAACTCTTTGACTGCTTCGGAGTTTTGGTCATTGATGATTAAATCTGCGTCAACATTTCTAACTCTTGTGTTTGTGTTAGTCGCCATGAATTTGGTTTTATTTTGATTTATATGTAAGCCCATTCGTTTTGCTGTTGCTACTAGCTCGGTTAGGATTTCCGCAGTTCTCACCCTGGTTCTCGCAGTTCTTGTTATATTGTCCACGTCGTCTGCATATGCTAGAATTTGGACTGATCTATTAAATATTGTTCCCCTGCTATCTAAATTAGCGTCTGGTAAAACTTCTTCTAAGGTGACATTGAAAAGCTGACACGACAGCGCATCTCCCTGTCTTAACCCCCTATGTATTTCAAATGGGGTTGACGAGTCGTTTTGAATTTTTACTGCTGATAGCATCTTCGCCATTGTCACTTTTATCAAACATATGAGTTATTTTGGAATTACTAGCTCATTCATACCGTTGTAAAGACTTGGTCTTAAAACACTGTCATGTGCCGCTTTAAAATCGACAAAAATATTATACATATCTATGTTAAACTCTTGCGCTTTTTCGAAGATCTGTCGTAGTGTAAAGATCTGGTTAATGGTTGAACGTCCACGCCTGAATCCTGCCTAATAGTCTCCTAGAAACGTTTAGGTATAAGGCTTGAATCTCTCGTGCAAAATGTTTGACAATATCTGTTATTTAGGAGAGTTAGTCCGCGGTAATTATTGTATTTTAGTTGGTTTCCCTTTTTGTGTGACGGGCAAATTAAGAATAAGCTCCATTCTTCAGGCATTTGATCCGCAGACCAAATTTTACAAACAATTTCTCGCATTACCTTGGTCAGCTGCTCTCCACCGTGCTTAAATAACTCTGCTGGGATGCCATCGCTGCCTGGGAATTTGTGGATCCTTAGTTTTTCTATAAATATTTTCACTTCATCTACCGAGGTGGATTCCACGAGTTTCTCATTTCGGTATTCCAGCTTTATATTCTTAGTAGGTTCCCCTTCCAGCAACTCTCGAAAGTCTCTACCCATGGAAACAGGATATCCTCTTTGTTGGTAAGTTACCTTCCTTATCATTACAATAGTTTGTTCTCGATTTAAATTCTTTTCTAATAATATTTATTTGAAGATAGAACTTTCTTGTTTCTCTGTGACTCATATGACTTTCGAGCCGTTCTATGTCATTTTCCGAGTCTTGTTTCTGTTTTCGGTGTATGCGTTTTTCCTCTTTCGTTAAGTTTTTGTATCTATCTATTGTTATTGTTCTGAAGCTATTTTCTTGTGGCATTTTAAATTAACTACTATTTAACTGGGAATAAGCCACAATTAAAGGTTAAAGTACGTTTATTGATGTTTAATTGTGGCTTATTCCCAGTTAAATAGTAATTAATTTATCTATTGTTGTCCTAGTGTTCCGTTATTGCATGTTCCCAAATGCCTCGTTCGTCTCAGTTGTTATTTTTTTGCAGTCTTGATCAAACCAGTCGTTTCTTTTTTGGGTTCGGGATATTTCCAATGTGCTTTCGGCTGCTAATTTCAGAGCCTCCTTGAAGTTGTTCCACATTTCCGTGCTTGACTGGTCGACTGCCCAGATGTGTTCTAGGGTTTCTTTTATATGTGACTGGAACTGTTTCTCTTTGTTTTCATTTTTTCAGCATATGTAAATTATATTTTACTTGTCTAGTGCCCCTTTCTTTCTTGGCATTGGAAATTTTTTGTCGTAACTTGGCCCCTGTCATGAAATGGTCTAAGTCAATATTTGCGCCTCTGTAACTTCTGACATCCATTAGGTTTGTAAAGTGCCTTCTGCCAATTATAACATGGTCAATTTGATTTGTGGTGTGTCCATTTGGTGATATTCAAGTTACTTTATGGATATTCTTATGATTAAAACATGTACTTCCCACAATTAAATCTTTGGAAGCTGCCATATTAATAAGCCTTAAACCATTGTCATTAGTAACGTCGTGAAGGCTGTGTTTACTAATATAATCTTGGTAGATCTCTTTTTCTATCTGGGCGTTTATGTCTCCAATGATTATTTTAATATCGTTTTTGGCACAGTTTCAAGGTCTTCGTAGAATAGATCTTTAATTTCTTCGTCTTTTTCCTCGGTTGGCGCGTGCATGTTGATCAGGCATATATTGAAAAATTTTCCTTTAATTCGAAGGATGCATAACCGATGATTTATGGCTTTAAAACTTCTTCTTCTTTATGTGCCGTCTTCTACCGAAGGTTGGCGACCATCATACGATAGGTTTCTCTGTTTTGTGCCGCATGAATTATGTTCGCAGCTTCTGGTATTTGAAACCATTCTCTCAAGTTTCTCAGCCAGGATTTCTTCTTTCTGCCCAAACCTCTTCTACCTTCAATCTTGCCTTCCACGATAAGCTGTAGCAGACTGTACTTATCATTACGGAACACATGGCCCAGGTATGACGCTTTCCTCCTTTTAACAGTTGTTAACAATTCCACCTCTTTACCCATTCGTCTTAATACCTCTGTGTTGGTCACTCTGTCTGTCCAAGGTATTCTCAGTATGCGTCGATACAGCCACATTTCTAGAGCCGCTAACTTCTTTATAATTGCTGCGGTTAACGTCCACCCCTCTACGCCGTAAAGTAGCGTAGAGAGTACGTAGCATTTCGTGGCGCGCCATCGGAGATTAATGCTTAGGTTGCGGTTGCTTAAAAGCTTTCTCATTTTGATGAATTTGGATCTTGCTATTTCAATTCGGATCTTAATCTCTACTTCTGGGTCCCACTTGTCATTTACTGTATATCCCAGATATTTAAATCGGTGTACTCTTTCAATACGTTCGTCTTCAATATGCAGGTCGATATGTTGAAATTTTTTTTTTACTGATCACCATAAATTTAGTTTTCTTTCTATTGATCTTCAGTCCAAATCGGCTGCCAGTTGTATTAACTCTATGTAGCATCATCTGTAAATCTTCGATGTTATCGGCCAGTATAATAGTATCATCTGCATATCGAAAATTACTTATTGGTACGCCATTAATCTTGATGCCCTCATTGTACTCTTCTAGTGCCTCTAGAAATATTTGTTCCGTGTACAGGTTGAAAAGCAGTGGCGAAAGAATACAGCCCTGTCTTACCCCTCTAGAAATGGTTATGTTTTCACTCACCATATGTCCATTCTTCATGTGGGCTGTTTGATTCCAATATAAATTTTTTATAATCTGGATGTCCTTAGTGTCAAGTCCTGAAAGACGTAATAGTTCTATGAGTTTGTCATGTTTGATAGTATCGAATGCTTTCTCATAGTCGATTATTTTTTTTTATTATTTATAGTTTTATAGTTTATAGTATAGTTTAAAACTATAAATAATAAATAAACCAATATATACTGTTTACCTTCCTTTTATTTTGTCGTTTCAAGAAATAACAGAGTACCCTGATTTACAACTATGATACTCTTGTGGCCCTAAAACCACGTATGATAATAAAACATTGAACAAGTCGTTAATATAATTTACGAAAACCTTGTATCAGATTTAATTTAATACTTCGACTCACCGATATCGTTAATTTCCGGATCATCTTGATTTTCTTGTAGAGAAGGGCCACTACCGATCCGGATCCATGAAAACCGATGATGTACTGAGATTAGTACTGAAAAACTGAAAAGAACTAGGATGATGAGGAAAATCCTGCGCGCCGATAGTCGCGGGGGCATTTTCAGGGATAATCCATTACCTGAAAACAATAAAATTATAGTTAATTTTTATTACTATAAATAATTACTTAGTGTGAAATATTATATAGTAAAAATGTGTTAATATATGAAAATTCTTAACAAAATGTAAGATGATTTAAAAGTGCAGCAAACGTGATTTCTGACCGATGAAGCAATCGAAAGCTCTGTTTCCATTAAGTGGTAAATCTGCATGATAATGTTAGTGGCGACTGTCATTATTTCCTCAGTAACATTTTACTTAACCAATGCCGCTAACATTCTTTTAAATTCTGACCGACACAACGCGGCGTCACGATAAATTGCTGCATGCCAAAATGTGTAGAGTGTGAAAGTCTAAAAAGAAAAAGAAGAAATGTTTAACCGTGTACTGATTACTATACTAAAAATTACCACTACCTAGTTATGTGAGAAATGATCAATCAGAAGTAACAAAATACAAGACCACGGAATTAGAACGTTTGAGATATGAAGAAACAAAATATGAAGAAACTAAAGAACTAAATATGTAAAGGAATTAAAAAATATTGTAACAACGATCACACTTACAGTAAACAGAAACTGTACCGTAATCAGTGGATAAACTCAAATAAAACTATAACCATATTATCTAAAATCAAGAATAGGATCCAACATCAGACACAGAGAATAATCAAATCACACAAAGAACATCATAAGATAATTATAAATATCGGATAGTAGAAGTGCAAAAATTAAAAATAAGGAGAAATAAGAGAGTTGTGTGACAAACACCAAAAGAAGGTGAAAGAGTAAATGAACTTAACAATTACGGAAGGGAGGTAAATACTACATTTAATAGTAAGTAAGTATACAGATAGTGGAACAAGTTTGAATACATTTATGGATCCATTTTGAGATTTCCAAACTGGATTCATAGCAGAAAAGTCTAGAACATATATAATACATGATATGGAACAAACATACCAGAAACAAATAACTGGAAATATCCTTTATTTAGTTTAAAATGCAAAGTTTATGAATTTGAAATAAAGAAGAAGAAACCTTGCTGAGATATTAGCTAATATTTCAATTCCGTTGGGCACATACAGCTCTCTCATTGATAAAAGTGTTCCTATGTTTAGTAATTTCGTATGATTTGATTATCAACTCATCAAGAAATCTTAAACCAACCATATTTAACCTAGATTTATAATCATTTGTATTTCTGTTTATCTTATCTATTTTTTTACGATTTCATTATCTAATAATTGTTACCTAACAACTAATATCCCTACCAATACATACAACACCACGCTTTACCTAAATATTCATTATATTTGTTTAAAAAACATCATACATTCACATACAAATATTTAATTTCGAAATTGTTAACCTTTAACAAAAAGTGTGTGGAAATATTAAGGATATGACGAATTAAACAACCTGGGAGTTGTGTTAAATAACAAATAAAACGCAATTGTTGAATATGGAAAATAACCTTTTGTGTTTGCCGGATTTTATTTTACTAAAGAGTAATTTTAAAATATCACTAAAAACATAGCTTTGGTAATGAGTTATTTTATTCCCAAAAATATCTAATAAAAGAAAACAAATAAAGGCTAATTATTATCTCAATATTATACAGGATGAAAATTTGAAAACCTACCCACCGTCAATATTTTCATTCCCGTAAATTATATGAAAAATCGGATGGGAGGCAATTTTGTTTTTAAGGGAGGGACTTTTTGTAAATACTTTTAGCCCTTAAAGTTCAACTTCCTAGAAGGGGTGCATGTTACTAGTAGAATTTTAAATAAGAAGAGGGTTCATAGGTCCATAATTTTAACGAACGTTTAATTTTCTCTTTTTCAATGGTAGCCTAATATAATATTTTTACTCAAAAATAGCGTGCGAAATTAAAATTATTTTATTGGGGCTTCTCCCAGTAAAAATGGTTAGACGATTAGTTGGCACCGTTCCAACTCTTGAACAACAGACAAAAAATGTAACCTACACGTTCCTCTGATTTTGGTTACTTTACTTTTTTCACAAATATTACCAAAAAACGATCAAACATAAAACACGTATTTACGCACTATGTGAATAATTGTCCAAAATACTGTCCATTGTGCTCTAACAATAACCTGTTTCCGAACTCCTTAAAATTTTGGAAAACTTCAGATGTAATTAAAAGGTATTCTCATTTGTCTTTTAATTTCATCAATATCTTCGGTTTATCTTTTATAAACAACAGGTTTAAGATATCTCCCATAAGACGTCCAATGGATTTAATAGTGTTGATTTCGGAGGCCATATTATGGTTCTATTGCTAAATTATGGAGCGATATTGCTAAATATTTGAACCTACTAGACAGACATTTGTACAAGGACATTACTTTCACCTATTATCACCCACTTTATTACTAAATGGTGGAGGTGACATCACACAATTAAAGCGATATTGGGTATTGAAGAGTTCGACAGTTGCTGAAGGCTACATAGATTAAAATGTTAAAAAAATCGAAACAGCAGTAATTATTCTACCGGGTCCATCAAATGTAGGTACAATTGGACGACTATACCAGTCATAATAATCAAGAATTTACCATATTAGAATCTAGCTCTAATTTTCCTACGAAATCAGAAATTATAATTTAAAACTTTAAACCCCATGTGTATTAAATCAGATACACAAAAAATTTCACATGAACCCCTGCGTATATATGTATTATGTTATAAATCGTCAAGATAATAGTCCACTTTCATTTTATAAACTTCTACTGACGGTAGATATACTTGATCTTTTGGCAACCGAAACCAATAGTTATGCTGAACAACAAATCATTAATGGTATCATCAATGAATCAGTAACACGAAATTATTTTCTAACTAATTGGACTAATACAAATAAGGAAGAAGTTATAACATTCTTGGGCAGACTCATATGGATGGGCCTAAATCCAAAATCAAGACTAAGAGACTATTGGAGTACAAATTTTGTTCATAAATATTCTATTTATCAAAGTAGACGGATGTCAATAAATATATATGAGGCACTCTTGGCTTCTCTTCATTTTTCAAATAATGAACTATGTTTCAAAAATAACCGCCTTTTCAAATTAAGCATATTAGTAGATATGTGTAATAGAAATTTTCAAACCGTTTATACTCCAGGGGATGCATCGACGAATCAATGGTTTCATTTCGTGGAAGGTTATCATTTTATGTATATTATACCGGGCAAACGACACAAATACGAGATAAAAATATTTAAGTGGTGTCGACAAGGATATACTTTCAACATAAAAATCTACGTTGGAAAGCAAAGTAGACCAATTGATCAGCCTGTTTTCAGCCAAGTTGTAATGGAATTAATAGAACCTCTTCTTAAAAGAGGTAAAACATTAGTAACGGACAACTACTATACAAGCGTTGTTTTAGCCCATTTACTCAACGATAATAATATTCATTTTATAGGGACGCTACGACAACATAGAAAATATAATAAAAAAGTCTTCTTCTTCCTTCTAGTATCTAGGCTTTAAGGCCTGTTTTTTCTTCAATATTAGCCTCCTAAATTGTTTAAATTGTCGTACCATCTTTTTCTTGGTCTGCCAATAGTTCTTCGTCCATTTGGTGACTTATCTCGTGCTATTCGTACTATTCTATCCTCTTTCATTCTACTTTAATATTTAATACTATGTATGTTTTTTTTGACTTGCTACAAACAATATTTGTATATGTTATGTAGTTAAATAAATACTCTACTCTACTCTACTCTACTGATGTGTTCGTTCCACTCCTGTTTTCGTTTTGTCACCCATCCATTTATGTCTTCTATATTGCATGCTATTCTTATGTTTTCGCTTCTCTTCTTATCCAACAGACTTCTCCCTAATATTCGTCGGAGTGTTTTCATATCTGTTCTTTCTAGCAGTCGTCTCGTTTTAGATGTGTCAGGTCTTGTCTCCGCCGGCCGTGTATGTTAATATAGGTCTAATTGCTGCTTTATAAATTCTTGTTTTTGTGTATTGTCTTAGTTGTTTGTTCTTCCAGTTTCTGTCATTAAGAGAACCCGCCGCTTTACTTGCTTTTAAGCTTTGTTGTCGTACTTCTTTTTCAACATCTCCGTAACTAGTTATATATATTCCCAGATATCTAAACCTTGCTTCCTGCTTTATTATTTTCCCATCAATTTCGATTTTTAATAAAAAAAATAAATAATATATAATAAGTAAATAATAAAAAAGTGATCCTTAAAAAGAATAAAATATGGCAATATTTTAAATCAATATTATATAGTGTGAGATTTTCAGCCGCAACAACAAAAAAATATCTTGGGCTGGAGTGGATATATTTTTTAAATAAGCCCTGGGAGTCAAAGTGTTAAAAACTATACAACTGTACAATAGTTATGTTGCTTTATAAATCGAGAAATAATGTATCACTTTTTTCTCTTAATACCCACATAAGTATTAATAATAGATTCATATATTTTGTCTTTTGTTTCTATTTAGTCATTTCAAAATAAACTGTTTAAGCAACAAATAAAATTGTTCTGGCTTGTGCTATCCCTTTTTTAATCTCCCCGCAATCTCTTCTATGCGGGTAAAACATCATGCTCTAAAATTATATTCGCTGTATGGTGAAATTATTTGATTATCTTTAAAGTGCCAATTTTCCGGCTAAATAGGTCTTAAACCTGAGGCCAAAAAAAAGTTTCCAAGTTTTTATAGTTTGATAATTCCTGTGAGAAAATATATCTTTCGCTAAATCTCTTTGTGTCCAAGTAATACTTCTACCTAGTGTTCATAGATAATAAACAAACGTAGAACTGCATGAACGGTATTCCAAGTTACGTGAACGGAATATGACAATTTTTATAGCAGGGATCCGTACCTCTACAGAAAAATTAAAAAAAAAAATTGGCGAAATCATATATTTTGGTTGCATTAAATAGGTGTTAATTCTGATAAAAAAATGTCATTCATGCATCAAATACTAAATAGATCAGTATAGGCTGTAATACTGGTAATTTATTTTCCAAAATTAACAAAAATATACTGAAATGATATAATCTTGGTTTTCCCTTGGGTCCTCTTTCCATTACTAAAGGTTGACCGTAATTACGGTAAACTTATCCCCATCTTGAGCAGTTCTCAGTAGTAAATATGCTTACATGACTGTCCAATATCTTACATGTCTTAGGCATTTTCTTTTCATCGACTTTTCTCTGCCATTATGAGATGCAGAAGCTTATATTTCAAGCATTGGTAAATGGTTCCTAGATAATCCCGTGGAAGCTCCTGTGGTACAATTGTGGTACAATATTGCGGAAGCAAAAATATTTCCAGTTAGGATTTTCAGATGAGAAGTATCTCGAGGGAGCACCATTACGAGCTATTAAAATCAGGATTGAGTGAGAATATGGAGTTACCGGATACACGTTAAGGAGAATAGACCCAATTGCTTGTATCACAAGATGAAGTGGAACGAAACAAGAGCGAAAATTAAAGAAATATAAGAACGAGTGATAGAATAATTCCAACAAAATTTGATCTTAATAGAGTAGTGCTGAATGTAGAAGTAAGAACATCTACAGTTCGGATTTTCAGATGAGAAGTGGAAAGGACCAAGAGCGAAAATTGAAGAAATATAAGAATGAGTGATAGAATAATTTTAACAAAATTTGAACTTAATAGAGTAGTGCTGAATGTTGTGTATGTCTACCATGTCTCTCAAGTCAGATTAGGTGACAAAGAAAGAAATTATATGATTACAGTAATTTCCGAAAAATACGAAATAGAAAAATATGAATACGTACAATAAGTATAATTAATATTATAGCACATTTTAGTACAATCAAGCCACTTGACTTCTATAGGGATCAAGAAAAAGAAAATAATAATAATAAATTTTATTTAGATATTTTCTCCTTTCTTCAGATCTACGTGTATTACTGCTTTCTATCTCGAGTCAGTGTATTTTAATAATACATAACAGGAAAAAATTAGCAAAATATTTAAAAATCTAATATTTATCCCATTATAAAACAATATTTGCACCCTTTGGACGACAAAGATAACCATATCATTTGATCCTGAAATCCGAAACTAATTTGCATTGATAGGCTTCTTTGTCCTGTAACTTGATTAAATTTCTATTTAAAATAGTCGCAATCAATTTTGGTGTTCAGTTTCAGCTAATTTATATTTGTTCACTATTTATATTTGACTATAGTATTCGGACACACAAGGTCATGAAATATGGTGATTTTACTGATTTTATACATTTTTGTATTTTGGAAACAATGTGGGTGTTGGAGTGACGTTGGTATTGGAGAAATCAAGTAATCTATTTGCAACATATTAATTTCATAATTTTCACTATCAATAACTGTTTTATTGTATCGATCCAAGTCGTACATTACAAGATTTTTTTAGTTGGGATATTTACTGCTGTTGGAATCTTTATAAAGTATGTAAATATAAGCTAGGGGATAGATTCCTAAACGGTTAAATTGAGTGATTCAATTAAGATATTCATATTTGTTGATTTCAATAAAACTCATATATTGTTCTGAAGCTATTTTCTTGTGGCATTGTAAATTAATTACTATTTATAACTGGGAATAAGCCACATTAAAGATAAAAATACATTTATTGACGTTTCAATTTCCAATTCGGAAATCGTTCTCAAAATACAAATAGTAAATTAAACAAATTTTGTTTTTTGTTACATAGTGAAAAAATTCTTCTGATAATTTAATTTTATCTGACTCATTTATATTGACAATTCAGACATTCATTATGCATTTTAAAGTAGACGACTTTAAAAATTAATATGTTTTTAATAAAAATATATGAATTTATTTTTATTAAAAAATGATTATCCTTTATCGTTTATAAATAGGGAATTTTCAACAATCGATCGAATAGAACAGAACAACTTAGAACGAGATCCTACAGCATACACAAGGAATAATATGAGGAAAATAACAATACCGTACATAAAAGGATTATCAGAAAAACTTAAAAGGATAGGAAATAAATTCAACATTTCAACAACATTCAAAACAACAAACACGTTGAGATCTATTTTGTCCAAAACCAAACCTAACAATGAACAAGAAAGGACAAAGAATTGCATTTTATAAAATACCTTGTGAATGCGATCAGTTTTATTTAGGTGAATCATCAAGGCCATTAAATGTTAGAATAAGTGAACATCAATCTTATATTAAAAATAGAGAATTTGATAGATCTCAAATATGTAAACACGCATGGGATAATGAACATAGAGTTCAATGGAATAATTCAAATATAGTCCTAAAAGAAACGGATGGTAAAAAAAGAAAAATCAAAGAAGCGGCTCTAATTATGCTAAATGAGGCCAATTGTGTCGCAAATTCCTCGGCAGAATGTAGTAGGATCTGGTTACCAATATTGAAAGAGGAAGTTATTAATAAGAAAATACCAGTATTAGTAAGTCAGTAACATATAGAGGATACATCATTTATGTTTTTTAAATAACGTAACATAAAAATCAGAATTTTGATGTTTGTTGAAGGTAAACTAAATTCACGAACAAATACTTACAATGTCGGGATAGTATTATGAGGTTTTTTTTCCTGGTTTTTCCCTCATAATTTACTATGGAATCACTAACAGGAGAATTTTACTGTCATCATGTCATGTGTTTGTCTTTTTAAAGACGAATTACATGCTATGATTTTTTCTGACGGATATTCTCAAGTTAAAGTTGATTTCATGTAATCGAATGAACTATCTTATAAGTAAAGTCGTCCCAGGAGCGCAACTCAACAATATTGGCAATATCATTTTAAAGTCGTCTACTTTAAAATGCATAATGAATGTCTGAATTGTCAATATAAATGAGTCAGATAAAATTAAATTATCAGAAGAATTTTTTCACTATGTAACAAAAAACAAAATTTGTTTAATTTACTATTTGTATTTTGAGAACGATTTCCGAATTGGAAATTGAAACGTCAATAAATGTATTTTTATCTTTAATGTGGCTTATTCCCAGTTATAAATAGTAATTAATAAAACTCATGATTTCAATCATTGTTTTCGGCATAGTCTCCGTATAAAGAAGATATTCCAACAGTCTATGATTTTCTTTTTAGCGTCCCGTTTTAGCATGGCTTCGTGTTTTCGTTTCTACAGGATCTTCTAGGTCGATCTGCTTTACCTCTACCTACGGAGCTCCATTCTATAAATTTGTAACCCATCTGCTAACACTATTCTCTTTACATGAACATTTCGTTTCAATATCTTTTCCTCTAATTTCTTTTTAACAATGTTGTCTGTTTTGTCTTCTCATTGCGTTCTTTGCTATTTTTTTACTTGACAGCATATTTGAAAGCGTCATACATATCATCATCATCACCCTGTTTTAAGTCCACTGCAGGAATTGGACCTGTTTGTATCCAGAGTACACGGTCTTGTGCAGTATGGATTCAATTTTTCGTCATCTTTTCAGATCATCTTGCCATCGTGTAGGTGGTTCTCCTCTGTTTCGTTTATTTGTCCTTGGTCTCCATTTGGTTAACTTGTGTGTCCACCTTCTAACCTATATCCTTGTCACGTGGCCAGACCATCTCCATTTCAATCTGCAAGTTCTCTCCACAATATCTGTAACTCTGCCTCTTTTTCTTAGGCTTTTGTTTGTGATCTTGTTAGTTATTGTTAGTCCTATCATTGAACGCTTCATCCTTCTTTGTGCTACTCTTAGTTTTAAAGCAATGTTTTATCAAGCTAGCAAGGTTTTAAAAGCACGTTCTAGGGCAGTTATAAAAAGCTTATCACTTCACTACTACTGATTATTTATCAGTGTAGTAGTGTCTGGGAGTTCTGAGATATCGGAAGCTCTGAAGAAGACATCAAAGAGGATGTCGAAAACTCGGCGCAATAAAAATCAACGCGGTTTAACCCGAAAGACTGATGAGTTTAATGTTAATTTTTATAATAGCATTAATCTTAGCTTGATAGGGTGAGAAACGAAGATATTCGGAGAGAAATGGAAATCGATGTAGATATAATAGACACCATCGAAGCCAAAAGACTTAACTGGTATGGACACCTTCAGAGAATGCCGGAAAATAGATGGCCAAAAAAAATAGAACAATGGACTCCGCCAACTAGAAGAAAACGAGGTAGACCAAGACGATCCTGGAGAGACGATGTCGACGATGCAATGACCGCCAGAGATCTAACAACTGAAGATTGCTTCGACAGAAAACGCTGGAAATTAGGATGCGAGAAGCGGCGCCAGCTGTAGAAGACTCGCTTGTTATATATATATATATATATATATATATATATATATATATATATATATATATATATATATATATATATATATATATATATCTTAGCTCTAGGTTTAATTGTACTAACCCGCTGAAATTTGTAATTTTTTAAATTTGTAATCAGTAAATAATCAATCTGCTTCCAGGTCAGAATATCGCGTGGTGTATAAGATTCTTAGTTGCTCTCGGAAATGCAATTCAAGACATTATACAACCTTGCCAATATCTGCCGCCATGGTCCTTAATTGCGTGACTGGCAACCGGTATAGTCTGTTGATGATGGAATGACGGGTTTGCCAGTAAGTTGAGACAGTGGTCGAATCAAAATGATCAGGTATCGGTATCTTCCTTTGAAGACTCTATTATCCGGGTTGAAAAGCCCTTAAGAATTACGAAATTTTTGAGGCAGTAAATATGTAGTTGGACATAGTGTTGTTTACCTCTAACAACTTTTTTAAATAATGTGACATTACATGTTAAGGTCTCTACGAAATAAACAAGATAAACACATTAAACAGCCTATACTATTATTTTATTAGAGTATACATTGCTGTAATAGATTTTGATAAAACCCATGACAAGCCGACGGAACAAAAGGCAATAGTGCAATTAAGTCATTGTATTTTTTGTTTTGTGATTGGTAATGGGATTACTGAGACTTGATTTAATTGGGTTGGAAACGTTACTTGCTATCTTCGATACCTCATAAAGTCCACCTCATACAAATTTTGAATATTGAAATTGGTCTTATAAAAGACCTTTCCAATGTATTCTTGTTGGACTTGTAGAAAACCACATGTTGACAGTAGAACAGGCTCTTTGTTAACATTTATTTTTTCTACTTACAAAAGGAGGATTAGGTGACAGTTTATTATCGAACCACGTTTTGAAGTTTTTGAAATCTGCAAGTTCCATATTGTGCACTGTGTATTTACCTGATGTTTGCCTAACTAGCTGTTGCCAGTCCCATGGTGTTAAAATGGCCAAATTGGAGAGTTTCCTTTCTTTTTCTCTTTTTCTCTCGATCAAAGCATGAACACTGTCTGCTTCCATATGTGTGTGCCCTTTCAGTAAAAACTTTTAAGTGATCGTCATTATTTGAGGGTACGTATGAAGTATCCAAAAATAGCACATTATAATACTTATATTTTTATTTTGTCCATAGCAGTTATCAGTCCAAAGAGTGATGTCCTCTACTTGACTATCTGGAATTGTATTGTCAGCCCATTTCAAAATTGACGAGGCAATTTCATTTGCACCACGGGCCCCTTTCGATTCGTTACATATTATACATTGTACAGAAGAATCACTGGCATCATATAATGTAAAATTTAATGTCGAAATCACCAGATAGTACTTTGTGTTTTGGTGACTCTTTAGCCATTATAAAGTCCAATTGTTTTAAGTTATACCGAGTTTTAGATTCAATTAGGTCAGCATCATGATCAGCCTGTACACTGGTTAGTTCATCTGTAGTAAGATTCTTATCAATTGAGATTTGAATGTACTGCATGTATCGCAAGTGTCTATTTCGGGTGGTTTAAACAACAACTTGAAGTATTTAATAAAAATATTGCGTATAGCCACTTTTTGCTCTTATCTTTGGATCCACATGTCTTTCATTGCATTTATCAATGGACAGTTAATACATCTGTTTATTGTAAGTTCTGTGCCCAGATAATTTTTCTTGCACCTTCTCTGGAATAATGACTCTCGTACTTTGGAAAAGATTTGATATGTTGATGTATACTATTTACGGTTTCGGTAGGAGTTTTATTGATTGGCGTGTGTTTACCTCTTTGATCAGCTTTTATTAAACTTTCTGGCTCAATTTTTTTAAACATATTCACTACTACACTTAAATTAGATATACAAAGTGTGTTAAAAAACATAACCTTGCACACCGTCAATCGCTGACTCTTTACTGTAAGATTGTAGTGTAGTGTATTATTTTTAGATTTGGCAGAGTTTGTGTCTCTTTTTCTTGATCAAAGAGTAGGTTGAATGTCGACACATGAGAAGATAAATTGCTTTTTAACATCTGAAACGTTTGTCTCAGTCCAGTATGAGTTGAAGATTTTTTGTCTTTCGTATTCTGATAATTTTTATCAATATTTCGGAGCATTTCATGATAACTTCATTATGTTAATTGAAATTGCCTGCATCACTGCTTAGGGATAAATCGTCCTTAAGAACATTTTTTTTATTGCCCCACTAGTCGTAGGAGTAGTAATACCTTTCTCTTTTACCTTTGTTTTCGCTGGTTTACCTATACGTCTCACATCATTGTCGTCTGATTCCGCGCTTTCACCACTTAGAGGCTCATAGGTTTTATCAATATCCGCATCATCGTCTTCAAAAAATTATCATCTTTGTCAAGATCCATCCGTCAAAAGAGTATACAATACTAAATATTTGAGGTTGGCAAAATACAAAATCAGTGTTATTAAACAATAGCTTACCTGTGGGTGTTGTTTGATTAGGAATATTATATGATGTATTGTAAAACTTTTAACAATCTAACACTTCGAACAAATAAAATGGTTACAATTATTTTAGTTGATGACAATTCCACCAGGTACCAGAGTACATAACACTATGTCCGGATGGTAAATAACAGTGCACACATTTAGTAGAGGTAAACCACACCAAGTCCACATGGTGTTGTTTACCTCTGACTGGAAGTGGACTTGGTGTTTATTAAAAAGTCGGTAACTTGTCGTAAAATTGTCTCAAGATATAGTATGGTTTATCTCTGTGTAGAGCCAGAAAAGTTACATTTAAAAGTGCAATAATCCCAATTTTGACAAAAATGGACATAGTGTACTTTAGCTCCGGGGTATATATATATATATATATATATAATATATATATATATATATATATATACTTCAAATTTTTTTTTGACCATACTGTGTTAAATATTGTTTTTTAGTATCAGCAATGTCTGTAGGAAATTTAAATTTTGCTAACATATCTAATTGACATTTGTTTGTTTTTAATTTATTTAGGAGTTATGGTTACCGCAATACATTATATTTTATAGAGTGAATTCTTACATTAGACAATTTTTAGTGAATAAGTTACAGTAAAGAAACATTATGTCAGAATTTTCCATTTTCCCATACCCCCATGCATTTCTAATGTTTTAGATTATAGTTCATACACAATTGCAAGTCACAAGAAGTCCCTCTTTAACAAAGGTTTTTGCTATATTTAAGGAATTAATTTCTCACTATTGATATTAGGATCAATATTTCCGCATCTAGGTTCTTATTTGTTATTCAGGATACAGCCTAAGAAATTAATAACTCTCTCTATAGGCTCATTGTCTATTAATAGTTAAAATTGGGTTAGATTTGTATTATCTGCTTATGGTTATCTGTTTGATTTTGGCTATAATGTTTGCTCATGTTGTTCATTTTGGTTAAAAGATCTTGAAGGTCCTGGCATTTCCACTCGGATAATAGCTGAGGTTGAATGTCTGTAGAAACAAACATCTAATATTATTGGTTGTAACTACTTTTCTCAAAAATTTCTTAATTCTTAAGGGGGTTTTCAATCCGGATAATAGAGTCTTCAAAGGAAGATACCGATACCTGATAATTTTGATTCGACCACTGTCTCAACTTGCTGGAAAATCCGTCATTCCATCATCAACAGAATATACCGGTTGCCAGTCACGCAATTAAGGACCATGGCGGCAGATATTGGCAAGGTTGTATAACGTCTTGAATTGCATTTCCGAGAGCTACTAAGAATCTTATACACCACGCGATATTCTGACCTGGAAGCAGACCTGCCGCACCTTTCTCCGGTTGATAAAAATCTCTTGCACCGGAGACGGCATCCATTGGTTAGTGTAAATCAAGGACTTACCAACGTCCAGGCCCACTCAAGGGACCGTGTCAATATGCGTCCATTTCAACGAAACCGCCCCATGTAGTATAGTCTTAGAGAGTGTTAGAACTAGGTTACCCCAGAAGTAGCCATTGCCTGGTTTCACTTCTAACGTTTCGCACCAATACAATACTATCCTTTTCTGGTAGAACCAGTTCTCCTACGAAGTTTTAAACAGATGAATGTGACACGTTAGTTACAATTTAGGGCGCCATATTTCCAGTAAGCATTAGGTTATACAAATATTCTGTACCCTGTAATTCCCGATAGATAAACTGCTGATCACAAATGTAAATTATTACACTTGGTACGTTTGACAGGTCGTCAATGACAAGTGTGCTACTCCCTAGTCTCCCCTAGACGGCATTCAGAAAAAGCAAGTACCTCTTGGATAGAAATCTTATGCTACATGGAACAATGTCAACAACTATATATTGAACCAAACTAAAATACATATATGTATAATTCAGATAGTTAACTGTTTTTTTACTAATACTTTTAATGTAATACTATGTAATTAGTTAATTACCAATAATAGAGATACAATCAGCAACAAAAAAATTTATTATGTTGACAACTAAATATTGGGACATAAAATGAATATTTATTTTTAAAATGCAATAGCATCGCCCTTAGACCCTTTACCGCTCGAATTCAGTTGAACATTGACTCGACTAGGGATCTGCACTCTACAATCCTAATCTGCTATATTTTGGCTTAAGGTGGGTGGTTCCTGTCGTATGACAGGCCGTTTCGTACTGTTAAAAAATATAATTCTCATACGTCGAATTTGGATATGTCACTAAAAATTACTCGGGACCACTTTTATCGACCAAGAAAGTTTAAATTTTGCCCACGTGAGTCTGGCTTGCTTTTGTTTTAAACACTTTTAAATTGTTACCTGTAATTCATCCTTAGAAAATTTTAATCCAGATTTATGCATCTACTTGCCACAGCATTTCCTTGACAAACTTAATCCAGTTTCATTTAGCTGTAACTTAACTTAGATTTTTTTGCAAAATATTACTAATATCTTCTCATATTTTTATCAGAAACCAGTTTTGGACGATCCGGGCTTTTACCTTTTTTTATCTGATACTTACTGTTTACTCATAATGCTTAATTATATTCTCCACGGTGATTTGGAATTATGTTCATGTGCCATTTCACGGATTAATTTATTGCGGTAATAATCACCAACTCACAAATATTTAAATTTGTAAAAATTCCACGAACCATTTTATTGAAACAATATAGAAATTCACTCCATTTTTTAAGAAATCAATCAACTGTGTAATATAGTAATATTTATTGGATTATTTGTCTGCATTGTTTTCGCATCTTACTTGTCTTACCTTGTTTGGTTTTTAACAGTTACTTCACACTGTCCTACTATTTAATTGTTACTAATTTTTATATATTTTGTTATTATGTTAATCTTAAATAAATAATAAATAATATGACTCTTATTATGTTAATCTAGTACAAGATCTTACTGTAGGATCGTTATGAACTACTAGATTATCAAACTCACGTTTTTACATACATTTAAGATTACAAGAATACGTTGATAATAGGTTGCCAGTCAAACAACTATCAAATTAAAGCTAATGTCTTTCTTAATATGATGATATAAGGCTGCCTGAGTAAAAATGGTCAAAAATTAGGATTGCCAGCTGTTAAAAATGCAAGGTATTAAAGATAAAGTAAAATTATCGACGTATTATATATTTATCGATGCATGCTTTAAAACCTCAGATAACTATCAATCCTAATTTTCAACTATTTTTCTCAGGCAAATTAGTATCATTATAAAGAAAGAAATGAACTTTAATTTGATATAAAAAACATGCGTATACGCCATGAGCAGCGTATTTTATTTAACAAATAAATGAACAAAATAAAATTTTTATCAAAAATTAATTACTATTAATTGAATTAAAAATATTTGCGGCCACTTTTTGGCTGAAAACCTATTTTATCAATGTTTTCTCTCACCTAATTTGAAATGTATATAAAAATGTGAGTTTGATCAACTACGTTATGAACGTAGTGATCCTGTAGTGGGATCTTAGGTTAATAGGTTATAATGGGTAGTTATCTCTTGGTAGTTCCATACAGTATAGTGCATCTCTAGTTCTTAATCCATTTTTACAACTGAGCTGAGTAATTACGCTAAATTCTTCATATATTTTTTTTTTATATGTATAGTCCATTATGGAGTATTCGATGTCTTTATTATATGACTTATCAGCGTATGATCTTCACTTTTTCATGCGATGAACGTTAATTGGAGCTATTCAGTTGTTATATTCCCGCTGTTGTATGCCTACCTATTTTGCTGTTTGTTTTTCTATTTCTAGGTCCATTTCCAGATGTTCAACTCGTTTCCCCATTTTTAGTCCTTCTCACTTATTCTCGGTCTCCGATTTTCACTTCTTTGCTCCATATTTCTTTGTCCCTTCCAGCAAGATTGTGTCCTGCTCATCTCTATTTTAAAGTAAGTATGTAATTTTCTAAATCCTGCACGCTTGTGTTATTATTTGTCCGGTTTCTTTACCGGTTTCTCACTCTTATTTCAAAAACATACCTTTTAATTTTTTCGTTTACTTTCAGTTTCTCTATCCAGGATTCGGGAAATCAACTCATTTCGAAAGGGTAGACTAAACGAGGGGAAGTCATTGTGTAAATAATTTTGATGATTGCTCTTATTGTGTGAAAGAGTATTTAAAGCGTATTACTACCTTGTTTAAATCCTGCCTGTTTTGGTGTGTCAAATTGTTTCAGTCTAAAGGATATTCTATTTGATAATAACTACGAATAAGAGATATTAAGTTCCGATTATTTCCTTTGTAATGTTTTGAGGTTATTTTCTTGTGACGTTTTAATATTAGTGATTATCTTTAATAGAAATTACTTACAATTTCAGTTTAAAAATACGTTTATTTTGACATTTTAATTTCCATTTCGGAAACTGTTCTCATAATACTAATTAACAAAAAAATAATTTATATTGTGAAAACGCATTCCGAAGTAAAAATTATAACGTCAAAATAAATATTTTAAACTGAAATTGTGGTTAATTTCCATTCGCGATAATAAATAAGTATAAGTACTTCCTTTGTGGTAGATAGTTTTTGAAAGACGTTTTTTTTTAATCTGAATATACTTTTTGTTTCTCTGGGCTTAAATTGATCAATGTTGCTAAGTGTCTTATCAGTTCGTTTCGGTAGGAAGTTTATAATTTAACATCTAAGCCACAGTTTTCTACTTCTTCGTTCGTTATCTCTGTTATATTTTTAGTATAGTGTTTTGTCACTTTATGCTCTTTTATCTCTCGGACTTGTAGGTGACTCTGATTGCATCGGGAAGGTTCTTGCATAATTTAACTAACAAGATAAAATTGGGAATAAATTTGGAATACTTTTTTTACTCTGTCTTAGCTTAATATATAGTTTCGTTTGCAGTTAGAAATAGTAGGACTCGGAGTCTAGGAGGATCATTATTATTTATTACTGATAAAATAAACAGCCAAACCAGACAGATTTCAAATAAATGCCGTTTTTAGCCCGAAAGTATTAACCAAATAAACTTTAAAATACATTGAGCGAAATAATTTAGAATTTGCTTCCACTAGTGAACTTGGTATTTTTCTCATTTTATAATACCTATTTAAAAATTTTCGAGTAACTGATAAAATTTAATGAATAATAATAAGCCACTACACAGTTGGTAGGACTATACGATATATTTATATCCTTAGGTATATCTAGAAACTTAGGTTGTATAAGAGGTACCATAAGCTAGCGGGACAAATGAGCGGAATCCAATTTAACCTATGTAATATTTTTTCACTAATTTATTACCACCCTAATAATTTTTTACCACCAAACCAACCTTAAGGGGAGCGATTCTGCTGGCTTAAGGTTCAAGCTAGCAGAATTTGGAAAAAAAGCTTTTTGCTTATGGCATATTTGTTCACTCATTTTTCACTAATTTATTACCACCCTAATAATTTTTCACCACCAAACCAACATTAAGGGGAGCGGTTCTGCTGGCTTAAGGTTCAAGCTAGCAGAATTCAGAAAAAAAACTTTTTGCTTATGGCATATTTTTTCATCCATTTTTCACTAATTTATTACCACTCTAATAATTTTTCACCACCAAACCACCCTTAATGGGAACGATTCTGCTGGCTTAAGGTTCAAGCTAGCAGAATTCAGAAAAAAAAACTTTTTGCCGATGGCATATTTTTTTCACCCATTTTTCACTAATTAAAAACCACCCTAATATTTTTTCAACACCAAACCAACCTTAATGTAAGCTATTTTGCTGGCTTACGGTTAAAACTAGTACAATTCCAAAAATAATATTTACGATATACCACAGTGCTCTGCTAGATTTTTATGATTTTATTACCACGCAAGTAATTATTCTGTTGGGTTAATATTTAAGGTGATAAAAAATCTTTTGTTACAATTTTACTGTACTCCTCTATGAAGTATAAATTGCTTGCCAGGTTTTTACTGAATTTTATTCACCCTCATAATTTTTGACTCAAAAGCCACAGTTAATGGGAAACATTCAACAAGCTACGCATTCACGCTAGCTAAATGTAAAATCTTTTTCCATATACAAAAGTGCTCTGCTAGATTTTTACTATATTTTACCAGCCTAGTCATTGTTTTCGTAACTACCCTAATTAAAAACATTCTGAAATGTTACTCAGTGCTAACTAATATTTATTTTTTAAATTTTTAAATATTGAAAATATGAAAATACTTTATTATAAAAATTATAAATTTTAACTGGTTTAAAAAATTGACTCTGATTAGCGTAGTGAGTACATGGCTATGAGAAATCGAATCATGAGCCCTTTTTATGAATATAAAATAACTGAATTCAAGTTCAGTTTTAGTAAATATAATGGAATTGTTATATTTCACAGAATAATTACCAGGTAAGAAATATTCAAATAGAAATAATTTTATTACGTCTATTACATTAATTACCTAATTCTAAAGGAGGGTCGGTACACCTTGCGCACCTATTGTTAATAGATTAAAAGATTTGTATTTATTGGGTACATCCATTAACCTGAGCGAAGTGTACCGCCAATCTAGGAGTGGGGCTGCAGTCTTAATCGGATTTTAGATTGATACCGCCCTCTTCACTATTATTTAACTTTGGCAACAAATTGCAGATATAGCGCCTCTTTACTGTCCCTGAGTGTGTTTTATGCTTAGTACAATAGTTTTTGAGTAATTTTTAATATTAAACAGGTATTCATATTCATCTACGCACGATCACGTCGATTTTTAACTTTTGAAATGTGAAAACGTGCATTTTTTATACAGGACGAAAAAAATATGACCTTACGCCCCCAAAATTAGAACGTAAAGTGGGGAATTTATGCCCATTGTGTTAGGTTAAAAATATGAAGATAGCAAAATATAGTTAAAGGTTGAAGTAAAAGTACAATACAAAAAAATTATTAAAAATATATATATATATATATATATATATATATAAATATATATATATATATATATATATATATATATATATATATATATATATATATATATATATATATATATATCCGGTTTTTTAGGCGTTACGTCCGTCCGGTAGGGATCTATGGAGGGGTATCACCGAGCCGCAAGCCTTATCTCTTGCCGTACTGCTCCACCATAGGCCGATCAGAACCCAGCATATCATAGTCTGAGCCGCAGATTCATCTAGAATTTTAAACTGCTGCGTTAGACTTTTTGTTTTCTGTACACCGAGCTGGGGCTCGACCCACATCCACTAAACCATTCGACAGTGAAGCGAATGAGAGGCAGCCGCACAGCCCGCTGAGCTATCTGACCGACTATTAAAAATACCTTTAATAATTTTCTTTTGTCAGTTCAAAATTCAACCTAGCAGAATTATTGGCTTCTTATAGAAGGGTAAACAATTGTGAAGGTGGTAAATGAATTGCAAAAGCTGTGTAGCATACACTGGTATTTAAAAATTCCTTTTTTTATTTTAACCTAAGCTACCAAAATTAATAAAAATCGAGCAGAATCATGTGGTATTTCAACATTTTTATTTGAATTAGCTAGCTTAATATTCGAGGTTCCGCTTAATAGCTTAATATTGACTTCCCACAAGGACTAGTTAAGAAGTGAAAAATTAATAGGGTGATAATACATTTGTAAAAACCTATCAAAACACTGTGATACTTCACAAATATATATATATATATTTAATTATGCTGGCTCGAATAATTAGCTAGCGGGAACGTTTGCAAATAAAATTGCTTTAGTCCTGGAAAATTATCAGGGTGGCGAAAGTGTGGCAAAAACTTACCAGAATACTTTTTTATTTCAATTATAAGTAGAGTTAAGAGAAATATAAAAAAAATCGTCATAAATTTTAACGTAACAGAAATATTTATTGATAGAGTACAATAAAACTGTAAAAATAGATTTTTCATGACTTTAAATTTTAACCTAGGAATTGTTGATTTTCCACATGAGTTAGTTGATGGTGAAAAATTACTAGGGTGGTAATAAATTCGTAAGAACCTAGCAGAATACTGGTATTTCAAAAATAATGTTTAATAATTCCGCTGGCTCGAATATTAAGCTAGCAGGAACGTTTCCAAATAAGATTTATCATGGTGATATAAAGAAAAATTATCATAGTGATCAAAGTTTAGTCTAAACTTAACAGAACAGTTTTCTGTTTCAGTTATAAGTAAAGGAGAGTGAAATTGTAAAAGAATATTTTTTCACCTTAAATTTTAAACTAACAGAATTATTGGCTTTCCATAAGAGGCAGTTGAGGGGTGAATAATTACTAAGGTGGTAATAAATTTGTTAAAACCTAGCAGAACACTGTGATATTTCAAAAATATATTTTTTTCTAATTTCGCTGGCTTAAATATTAAGCTAGTAGAAACGTTTCCATATAAGATTCGTTTAGGGGTGCAAGATTATCAGAGTGGTTAAAGTTTAATAAACATTTAAAAAACAGTTTTTTATTTCAGTTATAAGTAAAGGAGAGTGAAAGAACTTTTCTCCTTAAATTATAATCTAACAGAATTTTTGTCTTTCCACAAGGGGTAGTTAACGGGTGAAAATTATTAAGGTGGTAATAAATTCATAAAAATCTAGCAGGGCACTGTGGTGTATCATAAATATTTTTTTTGAATTCTTCTAGTTTTAACCGTAAGCCAGCAAAATCGCTCTCCTTAAGGGTGGCTTGGTGGTGAAAAATTATTAAGGTGGTAATAAATTAGCGAAAAATGGGTAAAAAAACATGCCATCGGAAAAAAGTTTTTTTTCTGAATTCTGCTAGCTTGAACCTTAAGCCAGCAGAATCGTTCCCATAAAGGGTGGTTTGGTGGTGAAAAATTATTGAGGTGGTAATAAATTAGTGAAAAATGGGTGAAAAAATATGCCATAAGCAAAAAGTTTTTTCTCCAAATTCTGCTAGCTTGAAGCTTAAGCCAACAGAATCGCTCCCCTTAAGGTTGGTTTAGTGGTAAAAAATTATTAGGGTGGTAGTAAATTAGTGAAAATGGGTGAAAACATATTACGTAGGTTAAATTGGATTCCGCTCATTTGTCTCCGCTAGCTTAAGGGTCCTTTGTATAAGTATTTTCTAAAAGGAACTTAATATTAGTAAACGTTTATAATCTTAAAGCGTTTATACAACTATATTTCCACAGATATTATTTATTTATCTATACCAGCTGCAATTCTTTGAAAACAAGAGTATTCAATATTTTCAGTGTTTATGAAATTATCATTCAAGTTGGTAAATATAGAGGTTAGTAAGAAATAAAGTACCAAGAAGTGCATGTGCATATGTTTTCTAATTAATAACATGAACCAAAAACAAAAGTTAAAAAACAATTTAAAATAATTGTAAAACACTAGAGTAGCAATAATCGGATACGACTTAAAAATAATATTAGAAGGACTACTACACAATACAGGAAAATATTTTCAAGCAACTACTTTCTTAAAACGTATAAAGACCGAATTGGTCTTTACAGCTTGAACATTTTTGTTTTCAATTTTTTTAAGGAAGTGTGTTAGTCAAACTCATGGCAATTTGGATTGTTATAAAGGGCCATTTATTTTAACGTTTCGATTTCCATTTCGGAAATCGTTCTCAAAGTACAAATACCGAAGTGAAAATCTAAATGTCAAAATAAACATATTTAAAACTAAAATTTTGGTTTTTAAAACGGTGTGACGTACCATGTCATTTAGTCCGGCAGCGAATGATGACTTATGTGTAATATTTCGATGCAATAGGCCGGTCGATTACTTAACAATATATAAATTTTATAAATTTAGATTTATGTACTCATCAGACCTTTAAGTAGACGTATCGCGTTGGTAGTTTATTTTATATTGGGGAACTTTATTTTTAAAGGTTCAATTTTAATACATTTATTTATTTTATTATGGTTGCAGGCATAACCGTTCCGGAGGATATGCGGAACACCGGAACTCCACGGGGCACACTTTAAGTAAAGCTGGCGTTGACAATAGGATAACTATACTAATTTTTAATGGAATATTTTAAATCACTATCAAAATCAGATTCTGTGTTGCTGTCGCTGGTATCGCTTTAAGAACTTTTGAATTCTTTAGAAATTACACGTCAGATTTATTTTTCAAATACTTTTGTATACCTGGGAGCGCTCGTTAACACTAAAAATCATACAGAGTTTGCACGGCCAACATTTTGGGCACTATCTCCTTCTTAAATATTAAGGTAAAATTCTCAGAGACCTGGACTCTAATAAAAAGTAAGGAAAACATTTTAGACTGTTTCAAAAGAAAAGTACTATAGACCTGTCAATGATAATGGAGAAAAGAATACAATTTCAAACTTCGAACTATAGAATACACCAGCAACCAGGTATCGTAAAATATATTAAGATATAACGTCTGAGGTAGATAGGGCATGTAATGCGGATGGAACAAAATGACCCTGCTAGAAAAGCGCTATTTGATATACTCATTGGTCGTATATAACAGGAAGATTACCAAAAAAGTTCCTTGATAACATCGATGAAGACATGAGAAATATGGGAATACGCGCATGGAGGAGAAAGGCAATGGATGGGGACGACTGAAGAAAAATTCTTGAGGAGGCTAGGATCCATTTCGGGTTGTAAACACGTAATGATGATGATGTTGAATATGGTAAATACCTCTTTAACCATTACTTTAATAGATTCTAACTTGAAACGATTTATAACTTTACTAATTGTTTAATATAGAATTTTTTACCGTATTCATATTGCTTTTAAAATAATAATAAAATTAATTTGAAATATTAATAGACTGTATTTTAATTTTTGTCCTAAGTATCAAAGGCAAATATTATTAGGCGAATGAAACCATAGGTTTCGCAGTAACTATCCCAACCATACACTCACATACACACAACGTGATAAACTTGAAATTTTAGTTTTCAATTATATTTTTTATTTGTGCCCAAATATTTTTCACACTAAAATCTATATATCATCGACCTGCCCACCTTGACACCTAGGTAGATTAGTTTCTATGTTTCTCCGTAACCCAAGAGTGATACTATCGTATCGTACTCAATTATCCCGCCTTATAACCCCAGGTATCATGCTTAACTATAACCGAAACAACTTACTAAAGTCGAACTCAGCCAAGATCTAATTAGTGTCTTCTGTCTTCGTATTCGCCAAGAAATTAGGAGGTTCCAAGTATAATACGATAGTATCACTCGTAAGTTAAGGAGAAGCATAGAAACAATCTACCTTGGTGTCACGCTAGCCAGGTCGATGACGTATAGATACTAGTGTGAAAAAACACTAAAAAGTGGCAGAAGAACCGGTGGGGGACAAAAAAGACCCTCTTCAGAATCGATCTGTGCGCGCAGCTATTCTACGACAGAATCTACCTACTCGGTTTGGTTCCGATCGACCTACACCTAAAAAGTTAATGCAATTCTAAAAGATATTTTCCAACAAAAATCAGGCTGTATGAAGTCAACTCTAAAATAAAAACTCTTCTTCTTCTTCTTCTTCTTCTTAGCCTTCTGTCGTCCATGTTTGGACATAGGCCTCTCCCAACTCCTTCCATCGATCTCTATCCTAAGCAACATATTTCCAATTTGTTCCGGCTATTCTTCTAATGTCATCAACTTATCTCATCTGTGGTCTTCCTCTTGGTCGTTTACTTTCGTAAGGTCTCCAATGTTGTATTGTAGTATTCCAACGTTGGTCTTTCTGTCTAGCAGTGTGGCCCGCGAAGCTCCATTTAAGTTTTGCAATTTTTATTGTTATGTCCTCGACTTTTGTTTTGGATCTTACCCAGTGGTTCCTCTTTTTATCTGACAGTCGTATACCTAACATTGCTCTTTCCATTGTTCTTTCTGTTGTGGCTAGTTTATTCATGTTTGCCTTGATTAGGGTCCAGGTTTGACATCCATATGGCATGATAGGAGGGATGCATTGGTTGAACACTTTGTTCCTCAAGTATTGGGGTATTTTGCGGTTCTTAAGTATCCAACTAAGTTTTCCAAATCCTGCCCAAGCTAGTCTTGCTCTTCTAGTAATTTCCGCACTTTGATTCTCTTTGTCAAGTCTCATGATTTGGCCTAGGTAGATATATTCCTGGATTTGTTCTATCTCACTGCCGTTTATCGGCATAAAAACGTCATAAAAACTCTTAGAACCGATGAATTTGTCCAACTAGAAAACCCCCAACCGCCAAACTCGGCGGTAGTAATATTTTTAGTGTTAACGATCGCTCCCAGGGATGCAAATTCGTTCACTGCTTCAATACCGTCGTTTTCTATATATAACAAGTTGCCATATTCATTGTAGATAAATTAAAGAATCTATGTTGTCAATACCAAGGAAAGTATTTGGACTATTTATCCGATTACAGCTCGTTATGTAGACTATAATTTTTAGCAGACATGTTTGGAAAACTTAACTAATTAAACCTGCCACTACAATAAAACAGACAATAGTTTTCAATGCTAACCATAAGATAATCGCCTTTACAAAAATAAAAAGTAAATACAAGTAAAACGGGAAAGCTAAAAAAATGTACAACTCGAAATGAAACGTCTGGGCCTGCAAGTCCTTGGAATTAGCGAAGCTAGATGGACCGGATCGGGAACTGTAAAAAGTGGAGGTTATATTACTTATTACTCCGGAAAAACGGATGATGTTCATGAAAATGGTGTTACTATAATTCTTGAGGAACGACTTGAAAACCTGGTTGACAAATTTATTCCTCTTTCAGAGCGAATAATGATGATAACTATTAAAAGTAAGATTAATATAAACTTAATACAAGTATACGGTCCTACAAGTAACAGTACAGACAACGAAATTAATGAATTTTACCATGTATTAAAGCAAGCACTAAATAACACAAAAAAACACGAAATTTGTGTAATAATGGGAGACTTCAACGCTAAAGTAGGAGAAGACATAACTCCCGGAATTACTGGAGGATTCGGTCTTGGGAAAAGAAACGAAAGAGGTGATAGATTGGTGGAGTTCTGCCAAGAGGAAAACTTTGTTATCACCAACACACGTTTTAAACAACCAAAAAGACGTCTCCATACATGGATATCACCGAGAGATGGCCATGGTAGTGTAATGCGTAACCAAATAGATTATATCATGATTAACAATAGATTTCGAAACTCATGTAAATGTACTAAGACATATCCAAGTGCCGACGCAGCCACCGATCACAATTTACTGGCATCTAGAATCAACCTAAAATTAAAGACAATCAAAAAGCCTTCCATTACAAAGAAATACGATAGACAAAAACTAAAAGAAGAAGAATTTAAACATCACTTTGAACAGACAATGAACGAAAAAATTCGAGACAACATCACACAAGTATACAATGTACCAACAGTCGAAGAAAGATGGGATAACATAAAGAATGGTATCATCGATACAGCAACGCAAAGTGGAACTGTCACCCATTATAAAAAGCAAGCGTGGATGAAAGATGAAATAATCGAAATGATGGACGAAAGAAGACAGCTTAAAAATAGAAATAACTCAGGGTACAAACGAAAGCATAATTTGATTCGAAGAAAAATCAGGGAAGCCAAAGAGTTATGGATGCGAGCAAAATGTGAGGAACTAGAAGAATTGCAACGAAAACATGACGAATTTAACACACATAAGAAAATAAAAGAAGTTACAGTACACAAAAGAAATACACCCATAACATTAACGAATAATGAAGGTCATGCACTATCCCTAGAAGACGAAGTAATGGAGGAATGGGAAAACTACATTAAAGCATTATTTAAGGATGATCGAGGATCACTACCTAACTTAAGTGCAAATACAGGACCATCAATCTTAAAAGCTGAAGTGGAAAAAGCCATACACCAAGCCAAAAACAACAAAGCCAGTGGACCAGATCAAATATACAGCGAATGGCTAAAATTACTCTCAAATGACAATATAAAAGAACTCACTGTACTTTTCAATCAAATATATGATACCAGTGAAATTCCATCGGACTGGTTAAAATCGATCTTTATTCCTCTACCTAAGAAACCAAACGTTAAGAAATGTAGCGATTGTAGACTCATTAGTTTAATGAGCCATGCCGTTAAAATACTGTTGCATATTCTTCTAAACCGAATTAACAACAAGTGCGAAGAAATAATTAGTCAAGAGCAGTTCGGGTTCCGGAGATGCCTTGGAACTAGAGAAGCACTATTTTCTATGCAAACAGTCCTTCAACGATGATGGGAGGTAAGAAAACCCGTATATATGTGCTTCATTGATTTTGAAAAGGCATTTGATCGCGTTCAGCATACCAGACTAATTACCGCCTTGCAGAGCATCCAACTAGATGAGAAAGACATCAAACTTATTGCCAAACTTTACTGGAACCAAACAGCCATTATTAATACCAACAACAGAGAATCAAAGCCAATAAGTATTGAACGAGGCGTAAGACAAGGCTGTATACTATCTCCCACCCTCTTTAACGTGTATTCTGAGAATCTATTTAGGGAAGCTTTAAAAGATCAAAAAGGAATTATCATAGGAGGAGAAATAATTAACAATATACGGTACGCCGACGATACTGTGATTCTAGCTGAAAACATCGACGATCTGCAGGAGCTAATCAATAGAGTTGACATGGAATGCACAAATTGGGGACTGTCGATAAATATCGATAAAACTAAATACATGGTGACCAGTAAAGTGGATATCGGCGCCACCCAACTGATATTAAACCAACAACCGCTGCAGAGAGTTCAGAGATTCAAATACCTTGGATGTTGGATTACCCAAAATCTAGATCCATCCTTCGAAATTCGATGTAGAATTGAACAGGCAAGAAACTCATTTCAAATATTCAAGCCTCTATTATCCAATAACTCATTAAATTTGGAAATCCGTGAAAAGTTTACAAGATGTTACGTGTGGTCTGTACTTTTGTATGGATGTGAAACTTGGACTTTAAACGCCGATATCATGAATAAAATCGAGGCGTTTGAGATGTGGTTGTATCGAAGGATACTAAAAATTTCATGGACTAGCAGAACCAGAAACGAAGAAATACCAATATATTGACACTATAATAGTAATGCAGTTAAGAGAAGAACAAGAACGAGAAAGAAGTATCGAATGATGAGACAAAGAATTAAGCGCAGACCAACTTGATTATTTTAACATGCAGAATTGACAGAAAATTTGATGAAATTCGGCAATATCCGACGTGTATTTTTGCAAATTATGTACCTTTTAGAGCTCAAGTTTAAGACTCTGTGTTATATTCTAAGTTAATTATTTACCATGTTTCAAGACTCTATGTCACTTTTATTCGGAGTTGTCTGTAATTTTCACTAGTCTTAAACTTTTTCTTCTTAAGTTATCGCAGAGACGAACAGACAGACATACGGACAGACAACGCCATGATTTCAAGAAGGATATGTCGGATCCTTGATAAGAACAGAAAGAGAGGGAGCGAGAGGGGGGGGGAGAGAGAGTGAGAGAGGGGGGGAGAGGGCAAACCTCTTAGGAAAATAGCAAAGTGAAGCGGACAGGCAAAAGACCAATAAACACAATACATGTAAGAAAATACAAAAACAGAGGTAAAGTTGAGAAAATAATGGAAAAATATGGTGCAAAACATACCATAATAGGTAAAACAATTTCAAAATTAATAAATATCCCACACAAAAATGATTTTTAAGATAAGAGCTACAACTTTGTACGACGTATAATTCATGGTGTTGCTATCAGTTCAAGAAATTAATCTGTAAAATTAATGAAATTATAAAAATAGTTTAATATTTCTAGAACATACCTATAATCCGCAACAAATAATATGAAAACCCCTTTATCAATTAGACTACTAACACATTACAATCCAGCCGATGGGCGTTTTGATACGATATCGATTTCGGTTTTAGAAATACTTACAGATGATCGAGTTTAACAAATTGTACTGTATTTTATATATATTTAGCGATCAAATTCGCGGTATAAGTCCATGTACTTATCCATCTTATCCACGTCCTGATAAAGATAAGATAAATGATTACCATATTGTGAAATGTCACACTAGTATTTTTTCTTGGGTATTTTTTATTGAGGGCTATCAAACATTTATTGAAGATATGACTTAATAGTTGTCACTGTCGTTTGCACAGAAGATATTATTGTACAGGGTGCGGCACCGAAAACGAAAAAAATAGAACATCTTCAAGACATTTTTTTGTAAAAAAAATTGTGAAAGACCTGTCGAGTTTTATTCCATAGTTCATTTTTTACCAAATCCCTTTATTACCATTCCTTTCTCACTGCCTTTCCGTCACTATAATCGATATAATATAAATAGGGAAAACAAGAAATGTGTTTGAAAACGGGAAGTTTATAATAAATTAAGTCATGCAACTCTTCGTTATGTAACTTTTTATTTTGGCGCTCTCTTGTGGGAACAAAAAATTGGTCCGCATTTTAAATTATTATACGCAACCGTTTAATACACAGTTTATAACAGAAATATCACAAATTGGAAAAATTTACAGTATTTGAACTAAAAATTTTATAATTTGTACTTCAATAATTGCAAACTAGAATAATTTATCGTTTTTACTCGATTACTCTCCATTAAAATCCATTCATAAGTAAAATTAATTATTCTCGAAACTTTGTCGGAAGTTTTTGAGCATTTCTGAAGTTATTTGATGACATTATGTGACATAAGTTTTGAGAAAAAAAAAATAAGCTTAATTAATAAAACGGAATTGTATTCTAACTTAAATATGAATATTATACCTTTTACAGGAAAAAAATATCTACGTCTTTTACTGGAAAGAAAGATCATCATCACCATCAGCAATTCCGCTTGCTCTTCGGCGGAATAATACCTAAGTATATGGAAGTTTAAGCGGTCGTCCGATACAGCTTCTACAGTTTGCTGATTTATCTATTGTTATTTTCACTCTTTCTGGTGTTCTCCATGCTACTTATGTGATTTTACCATTCTTTTTTCTATTTAGTATCCATTCGTTTAGTATATACTGTTCTATGTATTCGTATAATACCCTGTAGGTTACATTTTCTTGACAGAAAAGAAAGAAACAGCAGACTACATTTAATGTCAGTGTGACAGCGTGGACAATATGATTATGCATAAGTTTTTGCTCAACAAACTAAAACTTTCCCAGTAAGTTTCGTTTTTGTTTTAAATTTAACTTTGTATAAATATTTATGAATAATAATTTGATTCCAAGCTTCGGACCAATCCGGACTTTACTTTCACCTGCTTCTAAATAACCGCTGAATATAAATTTTTGTAACTGCAAGAAGGGCTACATCAACAGTTGTGAATGCAGAAAAGTTTGTTTAATCAAATTAAACAGTTGTAGATTCTTTCGAAAACGATGAAGATCTAACTAGATTATTTCTCTTCTTAGACTAGTCAACGCAAGAAGCAGGAAGAGGAAAAAGATAGCGAAAACGAGGAGGATCTAACTAGATTATTTCTCTTCTTAGAGTAATCAACGCAAGAAGCAAGAAGAGGAAAAAGATAGCGAAGATATAGAAGTGAGAGATCGTATTGCGACTAACGTTAAGGTATTACCTAACCTAACCTGACGTTGAAAAAGCGGCAAGTACATTATGTCAGAGGTGGGCAAAAATGTGTGCATACTACTGGAAATACAACTTTTCTTAGAATCTGAAATACCGATAACCCGAGAACGTGCTTCATAGTAAAAAATATTTATACCTTTTGTATTGTAGAGTATTTCAATCACTCTTGTAGCGTCTTGCAGTTAAGAGTTAATGTCGTTTTAGGTACTGTAGTAGTTCGGGTATATTCTTAGAGTCCACATAAGATGCAAAAAAATATGTAACAAAAATTTGTAAAACTGGACTTACGCGCATTACGAACAATACCATAAACATACATAGCGAATCCAAATATTCATTAAAAAAACACTTGCCACATTTGACACGTACTCAGAGGTCATAATTAATATGTAAAAATAAAATATTTTGTACATTCTTTCCCAGCAGGCAACTTCTTCGCTCTGAAATTAATTGTCCAGATTTTGAGAATCTTCTTCTTCAAGTGCCATCTCCGCGGCGGAGGTCGGCAATCATCATAGCTATTCGGACTTTTGAGACATCTGCTCGGAAAAGTTCATTTGATGTATATCCGTATCACTCTCTCAGGTTGCACAGCCATGACATTCTACGTCTCGGTATGCTTCTCTTTCCTTGGATCTTACACTGCATAATCAGTGCGCAAGGTTTATTTCTCTCCACGTGTAATATGTGAGAATAGCCGCTCTCTAATTATAAAATAATCTTCTTGCGTTGCGACGCAAGAATAGAACAAAAATATGTCACCTTAGTTGATAAAACATATAATAAGATTAGCATACCTACTGTTAAGGACACCCACTTAATAATTCAATTTTTTTCCTTATTAATAATTTAGTTAGGAGGAGTCTATGCCACAAATCTTAGCGGCCCAAGACTAAACATCATGTCTGCTGTGATAAGAGCATTCGGTTAAACAAAATTTGCTGAAAGAGAGTGGCTAATATTCAAAAGGAACGAGACAAATTAATATAATGCCGGCTACCGTGTAAACAAAATACCAAAATATTTAAAGTAAAGAAGTATCTCTCGGTTTGGTATTCGTTACTTATGGTATTTGATAGTAACGAATATAAAGTAACGAGTAGTTTCAATTGAGCTTTCCTTCTAGTCTAATGTAATAACTGTTTTTCATCTAATTTTAAAATACAGTCAAGTTTATGTCAATATTTGGTTTTTCTGTGTTTTACCCATGTTTTAGGACATGTAAGCTTATTAAATGCATACCTTTATTAAAAAACAGATTGACTTCCCTGGGACATGGTAGATAGCTCAGTTAGTTAGAGAGTTAAAGCATAGGCAGGTATCAATTATATCGTAGGTTCAAACCCCACGCGGTATCAGTTGTTTAGACATTTATTCATTTGGTTAGTTTTTATTATGGCTATGTTAATTTAAGCTTAAAATATACCTACTCTTTTACGTTGTTCTAAGATCTAAAGTAACGTTTAATAAATAGCAATAGGCTAATAGGTAACTGCGAGACTTGCAAGACTCTTGTTGCAAGAACAAGACCAAGACCGGGAGCGCAATACCAAGACCAACACCAAGAACAGTGTATTAGCGCAAGACCAAGACTAAGACTAAGTCTCGTCTTGTTCTTGCATTTGGGTAATACTAATTACCACCATACCACCCCGTAGACTGTAGACCTGGAGGTTATCGCAGTATAATAAAAAAACTGCACTAAAGTCAAAAAATCAAAGCAAAGGCACAGAACGAAACTATACAAAAGAAAGAAGAAAGTCGAAAACCGAAAACACGAGAAATACTGGAAGTTGTTTAACAAAGAAGAAAATATAAAAACAAAAATCAGATAAATACAAGGAAAACATAAATTAATAAGGAACAAAATAAGAGAGACTGGATTGGAAGAAAAAGTGGATGATGGAAATGTGCTTTGAACTGAAGGAATTGTAAAAAAACATGATCATTATAATTTGCATAAAAAGTCAGAGAATTATCTGAAAAATCACGAACAATCAAATCTAACTAGTTTATGAAGTAAAATATTGAAGATCTTTTCATGGACACACGAACGGAACCAACACAAATTGATAGAGAGGAAGCTCCAATAATATTAAAATCTGAAATCCAACATGCAATAAACAACCAAAAATCTAGCAGAGCACCCTGGGCCAGATAAAGTTCAGATCGAGCTGATTTAAATTATAGATAAAGACAATTTAAACGCAATAACTATCCTCTTTAACGACATATACAAATCTAGTGAGATACCTAAAGAATTACTCCTATAGACTTTTGTTCCGCTACCAAAAACCAAGAATCCCAAACGCTGTAATGACTATAGATTAATTAGCTTAATGTTATAATTATTTAAAACATTTTTAAACGTTAAACATACAATATTCAGAGAGTGTGGGTATGAGTAATATACTGTTTGACTTTAGTAATGACTTCGGAACAGTAGAAGCTTTATACAATTTCACAACCATTGCTCAAAAATGTCGAGACCAATAAAAACATTTTTTCATCGCATGAGGAAGCTTTCGACAAAGTTCAACATAAAGACATTCTCATGGAATATTTAAAGCAAAAACGACTCGACAAAAATGATATTAACTTGTTGAGAAATCTCTATTTGAACAGGCTATGGTAACATTATAATGGAAATAGCACCAAATAACAAAAATAAGTAGAGGTGTGTAACAAGGCTGTATTCTTTCACAATTACTATTTAATATATACTCCAAAGAGTTATTTATACAAGCACTTAAAAACTGTACAGAAGAGATCAAGATAAATCGTGAAAATATGACTAAATTCATCTCTAAATTGCAGTACAATTTAGATTCCTACTAACGATATGTTGATGACTGCTTAGTCTGAATTCTGGATCATAGAATGGATTATACTATTAAAAAATATTCATTAATTTCCATAATAGTATTCAATTTACTTATGAACTAGAAGAATACAACAAAATTACTTTTCTTGATTTAAGTTTAAGACTGACAATTAACTGGATTAAAAAATATGTTTGGACTGTAAGATATCTAAATTTATATACCAATGCACCTATAACCCATCAAAGAAGTATATTTAGTCTAACTGACAGAACAATTAAGCTATCTAGACCACAATACCATTCCGAAAATCTGAAAAAAGTTAAAAATATCTTAGAAAAAAATCATTATCCGTGAGAATTTTACAAGCATATAATTAAACAAAGAAGTTGCATTATCAGAAATAAATCTAATATTGGAATTACCATTGGAATACCAATTCAAAACAAACCCAAACCATACCCTTTTTGTCGTCGTTAGAGAGGGGTCTGGAATCTTAAAGAAAGACAATCGCCGAGTCTACGGCCAACGCCTACCTGCTAAATCAGACCCTCCCCTATCATCCAGCGATATGGAAGCGTAATGGCCGCTGTAAGGCCGACATCACTTCCAAAGCACCACCTTCATTTGTCCACAGACTGTCAGCAAGGAGGCTCCCTGTCTCATTCCAGGTAGCGCGTTGAAGACCCTCATCGCTCTTAGAACGGCAACACTTCCCGATGGGCATTTCCCCTTCCCCGCAGTCTGATTCACACAGTCTAAATATTACAGCCTAACTTACTTTTCTACTTTCAACTTCCAGCATCTTTCCCTCTTACCTTTGCGGTTGGTGCAGCTATCTTTCTTCCTCTTGTATACACTAATCCAACCTCCTTTATTTTCAATCATTCTCCCAATCAATTCTCTCACTGTAACAAAATTCACACCTGCCTGTTGCATTCTAACATCGTATGTGTTACAGCGTCCGGTTTCCACAGTATAGGCATTCATCTGTGTCAGCCTTTCCGAACCTAGAGAGGTAGGACCTAAAACACCCGTGTCCTGTGAGCACCTGCACTAGGAAATAATCCAGTCGTCTGTGGCCACAGTCCACCCAATCTATTATGTGCCACATCCTCCGTGTTGTTCCATTTTGTAAGACTCAGTCTTACGTTATACCATGTAATTAATTCCTATCGTAATTTCAACATCCTAATTTTTAATTATAAAAATGTAACTCAAAGTTATTAAAATCATGAATGTGTTGCTTGTGTGAGTCCATTTCAAATAGGTAAAGAAATAATATTATTTCTTTACCTATTTCAAAGTTATTCATTTAAAAGGGTTTTCTACCCATGTATTTAGTGGTTCTAAACCCGTCTAGTGTTGATGTTGGCCCATCTTCTTGTTTTTTTTTACCTAGAAGCGTGATCATCACATTCCTTCCTCTTGCAGCCCACTCCATAATTCTCCTCGATTTCTCAACTCCCAGTGCTGCTGAACTGTGGATTACCACGTTTTCTCTTCCTAGTTCCCCTATCATTTGTACCAGTTTCCTGCACGTTTTCAGGAACTTCACCGGCACAGGTTCTTCTTTTACATTTAGGAGAAGTTTAAATCCATACTTCTCCTTATGGATCGAACCGCCCTCCTCATCCACCTCTGCTGGAACACCTGGTAGCTGCAGAAATATAGATTTGGCCTTTTCCAAGGCTTTGTTGTCCTCGTCGTTCTTGGTGACAAAAACTGCCACATCTCCTGTTATTTTCGAAATGTCTCCTTCTTTTACTATGGTCCTCGTAAAGACCTTCTCCTTCCAGTCTTCATTTAGAAATTCTATTGTTTCCTTCTCGTCCTTGCATGTTCATGTTGTCATTTTGTTCACGATAGCGTCTACCCTCCTTTTAATGGCTTCTGGTTACCTAGGTCCACTTCAACCCCAATTGTTGTCATCTTATTAACTTTCGAGGGTTCCACGTTGATCTGCACGCCTCTGGATGCCATGCACACATACTTCCTTAGTGCCTCTTCTTGCTTATTTTTCTCTACTTTTTCGATATAATTAAGCATCCGATTACCCAGGACCACCCCCTTTATGGAGAGCCTTGTATTTGGCACCTTTCTCATGAGTTTCTCAAGTTCCGCTACGCTGTACTGGGGACGCTTCAACTTTGATCTAGCTTTGTAGTTCAGTGGCTGAGCCTCTTTCCTCCGAACTGGTAGTTTCTGTCCTGTTGCTTGGTTTTCCTTTTCTTGATCTCCGCTTTTTCCATTCATCGTCAGACCTGCTTCCGCTGTAGGAGTTGCTTACTTCACCTTCTTTCTTTTTTTCGTTTTCTTTTCTTTTAATCTGCCCCTCATTTTATTTTTTCGGCAGATGTTTAAAATATGATCCTGAACCACTGGTATTATAAACCTGCCAGATGTGTTTTATACCATTTTGCATTTCCATATGTTTCCATATGTTTCCATATATTTCCATATAAATACACCAAATAGTGTAGACATTATTAATATAATTGTGTATTACATTATATATTTACATTATAATTAAAGTGCTTATTAAAAATGTCAAATAGCCGAAAGGTTTACGCAATAATGTTTTTATTTAGAACAGACCAACAAACCCAGAAAAGAAGTTTTTATTTAAAAATTTACCATCAGAAAATAACAAACAATATATTTATATAAGAGGCTAGGACGACAAGTGACACTGTTTATCTGGTAGAATAACTACGCCACCTAGGAAAGAAATCTGAACTACCAGCATCTGACATTTCAATCATATTTTGTTCTTGAAATGATACGTTTAATTAATAATACTAATAACCTGTGGGAGTTTTTTGTCAGTTCTTCTATCAGGCGCGGCCCCTTGCGAATGGGGGATGCTCTCTGGGTATTCTTAGAATCTATACTCAGAGGGTAGCAGAGAGACCTGCCGTGGAACAAAAGCTGACACCTGGCACCTGGTAAGTATGAAATGCACACCCATGAAAATGAAGTTAAATAGTTTGTGTTTAAGGTCGCTGCCTGGGGATCGCCAGGGCATGTCTGGAGCCGGCGCAAGACGTGACAGCATGCGGAACGTCGATGCCAGGGTGTTGATGATGCCAGCCCCGTCATACAATCAGCTACAGTCCAACAACAACAAGAACAACCACAAGCAAGCCAAACAATACCAAGAGCTCGACCCGCTGAAATTGCTACGCTGGAACATCAGCCGGCGCTCACTTAAGCGAGACGACCGAGGCAGCAGATGAAATGGACTGCGTCCATAAATGAAAATATTTTGCGCTTCCTGGTTACAAACCTCGGTCAAGAAACGATCGAGTATCGACAAAACCTTTATACCGAATTTTGCAGAGAGTACACATAAATTCAAGTAACTGAACAACGGGTTGCTGATCAATACCGGGTAATTATAAGAAACAATCTTATCCCACAGACTATACGCAATACTATCAGAAGCGAAGTCGAACGGGAAATTAATCACTAAGAGGTAAATGTGAATCAAGTCCCTAATGAGCAGATTCCTGAGCTTGCCATACATGAAACTCAACCTGATAATATACAACAAATATAATATATATAATATACAACAGACTTGAATGAAACAAATCCACTTAGCAGACCACCGCTATCACAAATAAACTCTTCTAAAAAACTAGGTTCTTTGTTACAAATTATGAATACTGAAGTCCTACAAAATTACGTCTTAGAAGCCCACAGACTGGAATATTTGCACATGCTTATTTCCTGTGCAGCAACAGCAACAGCTAATGTAATGGATATTAAGATCAGAACGTGACGGGATACCAACGTCGGAAGGACAGTTAACAGAGTTGCACCCTGAGAAAAGCGACTTCTAAACAAGATTGAATTATTGCGTAGGGACATTGGTCAAATGACAGAATATATACAAGGAATAACAAGTAGACAAGTGATTAAAAGAGGTGATCAAATAATGCTAAGCAATACAAGACACTTGCAATATGATTCAGAAAACAACACAGCCCAACAATGCCTGGATACATTAAAACAAAAACTCTCCGTTTATTCAGGACGACTAAGGAGGTACAAAGTTAGTAACAGCCGGAAATGTGACAATGCGCTTTTTGAGCATGTCGAGAAGACGTTCTATCAGAAACTTAATTTAACTTTTGAAACTGCCAATTAATCATACCCAAGCCAGGAAGAAATTCAGGAGTTTTGGGGAAATCAACTTTCCATACCAGCTGCTCTTAACACCAATGATGGATGAATAGAAGAACCGACGCACAGCTGTCAACAATACCGTACAACTATCTATAAACCCTTCATCACCGAAGAAGTCTCTAATGTCATCAAAGAGCTTCATAACTAGAAATCTCCTGGACCAGATGGAGTCCAAAACTTCTGGCTTAAGAAGTTTTGAAGTGCTCATGAGTGCTTGTCAACAATAATTAATCGTATTATTTCTAATCCGCAGGAAATACCACCATTTCTAACTCAGGGAACAACTTACTTAATACCGAAGGATTAAAATAATAGCCGATCCAGCCAAGTACCGCCCAATTACGTGTCTTCCAACTCTGTATAAATTAGTCACATCCTGTGTAGCCCAGCGTATCTACCAACACTACGCTCTAAACAATATCATAGAACCTCAACAGAAAGGATGCGCTAAGGGTTCCATGGGTTGCAAAGAACAACTTATTATTGACTACATTTCTAACCAGGTATACACAAAAAAAAGAAACCTCTTCACTGCCTTTATTGACTATAACAAACCCTTTGACTCAGTGCCGCATGAATGGCTGGTAGATATATTAAGAATATATAAAGTCGATGATAATATAGTGACCTTTTTAAGATATATATTGACAGATTGGAAGACTAAAATTCACCTCCAAATATCTGATGAAAACAATATCGAAACGGAAAATAGCGCAATTAACAGCGGCCTATTCCAACGAGACTCGCTGAGTCCATTGTGGTTCTGTCTAGCGATGAATCCACTATCCCAGCTATAGAACTGCACTGACTCAGGTTTTAGCATTAAAACAACAATACTGTAGTGACGAAGCTTAATCAACTGTTTTATATGCATGATTTGAAACTAATGGCTTCCACTCGAAATCAGAGATCAAATGCTTAAAACTGTAAAAACGTTTTCTAACGATATCAGTATGCACTTTGGGTTAAACAAGTACCGTGTACTAAATATAGTCAAGGAAAAGATTCAGCCCGGAGGACTCGATATGCAAAATTGGCAAAACATCGAGGCTATGGACGAAAATGACATGTATAAATATCTAGGAGTCAAGCAAGCGCGAAAAATTGACCATAAACAAATAAAAATCAAATTAACATCAGAATTCATACGAAGGGTAAAACAGCTACTCCGCTCACATCTTAATAGTAAAAATTTGTTTAAGGCATTAAACACCTACGCATTTTCCGCGCTTAGCTACTTATTGGGATTATTAAGTGGACTAAAACACATATAGAAACTACTCAGCGAACAGTACAAACACACCTTACAAAGGCACAAAAACACCATCCCTAAAGTGCAGTAGAAGGAACGAATTACAGGAACGAGGGAACATGAAATGCGCATAAACCATCTTACTAAGAACGAAACATGCGCATCTGGATGGGTAAACCTCTGCACGGGCGACATTCGAATGAAGTCAATCAAGACTATATCAACAATATAACGTCGAACTATTGGTTGACATCAGGAAAGATGTTCCCTAAAACAAAAGGTTCGTTACTTGCTATTCAGGATCAGGTTTTACCAACCAAAAATTACCTGAAATATATCGTCAAAGACCCTCAGGTCCAAAACGACGAATGCCGATATGTATGTCAAGCCCAAGAAACCATCCAGCATCTTACAGAGGGCTGCCAGGCATTTGCTGCAACCGAATATAAGGAATGGCGTGACTCAGTGGGCAAGATCCTCCATCAAGAGATAGATTTTAAACTGGGACTTCTACAAACAAACCATCTCCCATATTATCAATACGTTCCTGAAAGTATGCTTGAGAATGACAACTACAAGATATTCTGGGCTCGCACTGTGCTCACAGATCAAACTGTAGCACATATAAGACCGGATCTCGTACTAGATAATAAACGAACGAGACAAACAACACTAATTGATGTGGCGATACCTAACAACAATAATCTGCGTGTTTACAATGAAAATATCAAAAAGTATTGAGATCTAAAAATACAAATAAGGGGACAATGAAGAATGGAAAGTACCCAGACGATACCTATTATTCTTTCTACCACTGGAGTTATTCCGAAGAACCTCATAGAAAACTTAAAAAAGTTGGGTGTAAATGAACACATATATATTATTAAGATCATTCAGAAAATAATTATAGTATAGGACTCCAAAATGAAAAATATATAGGTAGAAATAATTCTCTATTCTTGATAAGAAGTTTAAATGAAGATAACAGAAATAGTGGTTTGTTACTTAGAGATTCTGATTGTACAGTGAAGCAATTTTTAAAAATATACTAGACAATCCATGAAGAAAATTTCTATAATGAATTCCAAAGTAAAACCAGATATGTAACAGAACTTTTTATGTATGGAAGAGAAGGTTTAGATTTTATGCAATGGAAGTGGCTGTAAAGATGAAAACAATCAACCGTTCTAACGCAAAGAAACATTTTATAACCTAGCGAAAGATCAAAATGAAGACAATTTAGATTGAACTTTCTTCTGAAGTTGAAAATGTTGGAGCTAACCTTATATAATATTTTAGTGTTATGAAAAAACCTCAGACGAATCATTAATATACATGTATTATGTTTTTATTCGCTATTAAATTTAATAGCGTTTTAATTAATTCCTGCCACCACAAATTTTATAATCAAAAAAGATATTAAAAGGTTAGTGTGATTTATCTGACAATTAATTAAATATTAGTGTGTTCTATAATAAATTTTACGTTGATGTTACAGATAAGTAACTGCAACATGATTTGACGTGAAAAGACGGGTACATTTTAATCTATGAATGAATAAATGTCTATCCTCCAAATTACTATCTGTCATAAAGTAATATTTATCTGGAGGTGAAAAGACCGGCCCTTTTATGCAATAAGTTTGTTATTTTAAAAATTTAATTTTTAATTCTTTTGAAAGTTTCTTGATCCTAAAATATTGGCTGCGAATTTGGTGATCGGTGAAAAATGTAATACAAAACTCCAACTTTTCCAACAAATGAATTGCCAAATTAGAATTACGCTGGTTTTGTACGTAGATCGATTTCATAAGACAACTTTACACAAAAGTTCAACGATTTTCCGAAAGCGACTTATTTGTTATGAAAGTTGTACAACAGACTAAAATATTTTGTTGTCCTAGTCCTAAATAGGTGGAAGCCAGCAAATTGAGTGGATTATGAGAATTAATTGGATCCCCGTCGCATGGTGACGGGCAAAATCACTATATATATATATATATATATATATATATATATATATAATATATATATATTTATATATATATATATATTTATATATATATATATATATATATATTTATATATATATATATAAATATATATATATATATATATATAAATATATATATATACATATATATATATATATATATATATATATATATTTATATATATATATATATATATATATATATATATATATATATATATATATATATAAGAAGATACATAAATTTAGAACATGGTTTAAGTATAAATGTTTAGTCAAATGTATGCGCTTTATTTTATACATTGTGTAATTGACTTACCATTTTATTTGTTAATTAACTAAATAAATAAGTACAATTTCGCGGTATAACAGTTCAACAATAACAACGACAAATTAAGCGGTATATTAACCAGGTCACACATAAAATATGACGATAAATGAAAAAAGCAGGTACAGTAGGAGATATCTTTAACTCTGCTACATATGATAACAATTTTTTTACAAAAGTACAGTGCAGCCTTTTATTAACATGTCGTTTTATAAGTTTATCGTCGGCTGCATTGATGATTTATCCACTATTTTGCGGTGTACACAATAAAATATTATCCGAACCACTGGCGTCCTATGTGAGCTAATAACATTTTTATGGCGAGAACCATATATAAAGGTGATTGGATTGGATTTCGTGATAATTTTTATTGTGGAATATTTTTTACGAACTACGATTAGGTTTTTTAATTATTAATAATATACAAATAAAAATTATTTCTACAGGGTATTATAGTCGACTGAAAATATTGGAATATTTTTTCGAACCAATGGACAATCTGAATTTTTTGTATTAATGCATTGCTAATATAATCTTCTGGGGTACTTAGGCTTTATTTTTTTATACAGTGTAGTAGCCTGCCACATACATAACAACTGGAATCTTAACATTTAATTTTTTCTTCCTTCGCTTCTTTCTACGGTTTTATACGCTTGCGTCTGTTCGATCTTCTGATGCCTTTTATTTTGGTCCAAGTTATCACTTCATCTTTTTCTTGGTATTACTACTAGTCTACTTGTTCAATACTTTTATTAGTCTCTCCCATTCTATTTATGTGGTTGTTACACTCTTTTTTATCTAGTATACAGTTTTTTATGTTTCACGTTTAGGTGAGATCTCTATTATATTGTTTGTTTTATAGGATTTTTCCTGTCGTATCTCAGAGTCGCTTTATTCCACACATTTTCATTCACATTCTTATTTTCTTGGCATAGGATCTTTTTCTTTGGTCGTAACCGACCTCACTGTTACCTTTTAAAACCTTGTGTCAACTGTCAATTGCAATTTTGGAGATTACCATGTTTTGTTTGTTAACATTATCCTATTAAATTTTTGTGTTTTTACTTTAAATTTATATATAAGTCTTAGAGGATCATATACAGATAATTCAACCATTTGCATGTATTCCGAACTTTTTAATAACTTCGTCCATAATGAGGTTAAATACAACCGATATTAATGAATCGCCCTGATATAGGCTTCTCTCGACCGATATACGCTCTGTTCCCTTGTTGTTAATTGCGATCTGATTGTTCTTTCTGCTATATACGTTATATACGTTGTGTATATTTCGCCTTTATACACGATCAAATGCTTTCTGTAAAATGATTTTTTCATCATTTGTCTTACCGTAACAACCGCATCATTACAGGAATTTCTAGATCTGAAGCTTTGTTGTCCAATTTCGTTGGCAATTTTGTTGGTTATGATTTTTGTAGTCAGTTTTAGAACAGTGTTAAACAGTTTTATTCCTCTGTAATTTTTTGTCGTATCCCTCTGTAATCGTATTTTTATCTAGCTTTTTAACAGAATCGTGGTAATATTACGCCACCAGATTTTAAGCATTGAGTAGCATATAAGAATTTTTCTATGATTATTATTAGTTATTCAATGATGAATTCAATCTTTTTATTTCTGGCTTTGCACTTCGTATAAGTCAACTACTATTCTTGAAAAAAAACTTGGCAATAAGTGTTCATTGAAATATTCAAGAATTCAAACATTAAACAAAAGTACGACAATTAAAGAGAACTTGAGAAAGAATGGAAAGGAATAGTGATATCTGTGAGGAATGAAGATGATCAACTAGTGATAGTATAGGGTTTCGAAAATTTGAGTTTCATGACGAGGAAGCTGCAAAAATAATGCACAAGCAGCTTTCGAGATTAACTTTGTAAAAGCACCCTTGCAAGAAAAAAATGTTTGCAAGTGAACAACTACATAATAATAAAAGAGAAAGCTTAATACAAGTACCTGTCAGAGTAAGGGATTAAACAATGGATAGAACAACGTGAACTGCAATTAAAATAAGAGTCACTGAAAGCAGATCCATAAAAATTGACACAATGGAATATGGAATCTCACAGATAGAAGAATGAGATCAAAATATATGATTATGGAGATACGAAGAAATTAGGGATAAAAAGTTAATTAATCATTGCCTGATTTCGGGGCTCCGATAAAAAGTTATTAAAGTGGCTATCGAATAAAGTACACATTTGATTCAAGAATATATACAAGTTAATTAATAGAGCGGTGACTGTTGGTTGCAACTGCAGCATTGCAAGACAGGGAATACATTGACTGTATTATAGTATGTAGTAAGAGCAAATAACATTGGGATTGTAATAATAACAAATAACTTCGTAATTTTTTCATGAATTATAACGCGTAAGAGCTGGAGTGGGCTATAGCTAATTTTATATTAATTTCAATCATTCCAAATTCTTGATTATATAAAAATGTAATATTATAGCTGTTGATCGATACAGTAGCCCTGGTTTTATAATTTCAGGCTTCGTGATAGATCAAACGATGTTCAATCACGACTTACTTCTTTATAATTATAAATATAATTTATTAAAAACTCTTTATAATTATAAAGCGTTTAAAAATCAAGCCTATTATTCCAATAAAACGAAAAAAAAACTAGTCCAGCACACCAATGAAATGTGCGAAAATACCGTAGGGTAAAGGAAATTAAATTAAATATGACACATCAAGTCATAGACCAATAAATATATGTGACAATCCGCAACATAAATAGCATTAATAACAATTTTTCTATTTATATCATTATATCAATTATGACTTTCTGTAATTTCACTTTTTTTTTAAATTACTCACTACAATCATTATTATAATAAAGTTGTGAATGAGAGTACTGTTTCATTATTGGATACATTTATTTGTTGTGAAAATTAATATACATTGTTTCACAAAAATATTATTTATGAATTATATGATGATTTCTAAGTGAATGCCAAGAAAATGGTGCAGAGACTGCACGTCAAAATGCACAGCACAACCTAATAGAAATATTTTGGTGACATTGAAAATGCAATACCGAATAAATTTCAAAATATTTTTATGATTTAAGTACATACACTGAGTTATGTCGACTGCTGAAATGATAACTACATAGTATGCAACGTTGTAGTACAAGTAATATAACTGGGTTATATCGTCCTAGATTTTGTTTTGTTCAAAAATCTATAGTAAAACGTATATATGTATAACGTATGTTTTATATACGGCCGATGGCATAGTGTTCTCGCATCGATTTCAACCAATCACTACGGTAGTTTAAGATAAAAAAGTATGAATATTAATGACAACCATATATTTAAGACTTGACTTGGAAACCGTCAAAGAGCAAATCTAGAATCTGATCGATACATCAAACTAAGAGCAAAAATATTAAACATTAAATAGAGAAGGACTAGTAAAATAGAGATATATGATGTGGAAAGAAATCCACAAAAAACCGAAGAGTATAAAAAAACTTTAAAACAAGACTAAGAATACAAAAAAATGTAGTCCCAAAGAATAACATTATGGGAATTTATAATAGTATAATATTAAAAGTCGTATAAGTAGGATGTCAGACGCAATGAACAACGATGAATTAATGTTATATCTTTTGATGGAAGAAGAAGATGACGACGATCTTTTACTTTTGCATTATAAAAGAAAAAGGAAACCAACTAGGTCTCTATTTAAAAATAGACAATTTGAATCAATACTCGTCAAAAATCTCTTCTTCTTCATTTGAAAAACTCATTTTCAAAAGATATTCAATTCTTTTCACTTTTCAGTCAATTTGGAAACGGCAAAAATACGTATTGTCACTCTGCGGTCGGCGACACTACTGGTTCTGGTGCAGTCCTGCGGTCTGCGGTGGCGACGTTCTACTTGCGGTGGCAACGGTGCCGCTCTACTCGACATACAGCTCATAAGTGGCTCATAAGAAATCATATGAACCAGTAGGTCTGTCGCAGAGGTGTGCGGTGTGCAGTTTGCAGTTTGCGGTCGTGTTCGAATGCCTTATAGTAGAGCGTCGAACTTACCAAGTCTATTTCGCCAGTCGGCCGTATCCATTACCAACCGTTGCCAGTTAGCTGCACCGATTTTTCATCCACGCCATCCTTTCAGCTAAGTTTTGGCCTACCTCTTCATCTTTTGCCCACTTCGGTGACGTAAGGATTCTTCTGCTGTTCTGCTTTGATATTGCTAGATGTCCTGCCCATCTTAGTCTTCTTATTTTTATGAGAGATATTACATCTTTACCTTACATTATATATCCAGTATTATTACCAGATATCTGTTTTTATTTTTATGTGCTGAAATAACAAGAAAGAAAAACTAAGCGTAACTACGACTCTCAATAAGAGCTGCCACAAGACAATTACAGAGAAAAAAGTGAAGAACTTACATAGAGAAACGAAAAGAAAACAAACAAGAAGTGGAGATTTTTAATAAAACATCAAAGACGAGAAAATCTACCAGACACTACATTACTCCTTATTTTGTAAATCAATATTTTTCGTGCTATTTTTCTTGGTGTTCTTATTTTATTTGTTTCTGATAACTTCGTATTATATTAGTTTTAGGTCTTGTTTCTGCGGTATAAATAATGACAGGCTTGGTTATAGATTTGTATATTCCCGTTTTTGTTGATATCTTCAGATGTCTGTTTGTCCATATTCTATCGTAAAGGTTCTATCACACCGTTCCTTTTGCTTGTATTACTTATTCCCTTACTTCTCTCCGAATATTGTTGTTACTTGAGAACTTGATTGATTGAAGATATTAAATTACATTACTTGTTCCACCATTTGGGTTTCAAGATGCTTTTGATACTATTATTAGACTTTTTATTTTTTTGTGGGGATATTTTCAAGGTAAATTCATTAGCTTTATTATTGTAATAATCTTTGAAAAATAATAGAAGTAAACCATTAAACATAAGGTACCATTGGTCACACTTTTATTTTTGGTTTATTTTCCGCAAATGAATTATTTAAATGGATTCAGATAGAGTAAATCGTTAAGACTGATCAGCGGCGGATCCAGCATTGTTAAATGGGGGGCCGATCGGACAAATTTTTAGATAATAATAATAATAATGAAGTTAAATGTGTCGATAGCTATTAAAGTAAACTGTATACCAAAGCTTGATCAAGACGTTCAGAGCGATGCTGGGAATATTTATATTCCACTATGCATTAACAATTTACCCATATAAATTACCATCATTTTTGTACTCATTGCGTCGAGTAAGGACGATATCAAAATAAATATACGAAGACGGTTGCGTTTCGATTTAATTTGAGTCTCTTACCATTCTCTAACACGTGTTTCTGGGTCTACCCATCATCAAAGAGAGTTTGTAAGAAGAATCTTCTAACCTGTGTAATCTTCGTGAAGGTTTTGTAAAGTTGTGAAAGAAGTGAAATTGGTCGATAATTTTTCAGGTGTGGGGTGTCTCACTTTTTGTGTATTAGTATTGTTTTAGCAGTATTACATTGTTCGTGTATGTTGCGTTCAAATAGACATTTATTAAATAGTATTTTTAGATATGTGGTGGCTTCTTCTCCGCCTTCTTTCAGCATTTCTGCTAGAATTCCATGGCTTCCAGGAGCGTTATTCCTTTTTATTTCTTTTACTGCTCTTTCTATTTCTTCGTGGCTTATTTCGGGCATCACTTCTGAGTTGACATTTGTTATCTGCCTTTTCAAGTTCTGCTTTGAGGAGCTAGAGGGATCGTTTCTGGAATGATACTGATCGGCGTAGAACTTTTTAATTGAGTTTGCTATATCAGATTTACTTTTTTAGTTGACCTTGTTCATTTTTAATGGTTATTATGTTTTTCTTTCCTAGTTTCGGTTTGATGCATTTGAGACTTCGGTTTTTCTCTATGACTTGTTCTATACGATTTTCTTGATGTTTTTTAATGTCCTCTTTTATCTGTTTTATCTTATTATTTGATTAAGTTCCTTTGCCTTTCCGATGCGACATTTAATCTCTTGGGTATTGTCCCACGACTCCGACGACTCCCACGACTCCAACAACAGTGTATGGACCGTTTAAATTTAATCAATATTTCGCCTACATTTTTTATATATTTTAAATGGACGAAATATCGGTGAACTCAGTTGGACAGGAAAGAACGATACCTTAAGACTCACGAAGGAACCTGGTGTTGACTACTGATGGATGACGTTTTGAATTATTCTGTAGAAAGTTTCTAGTTGCTGAAGACATGGTGTAGTAACTGGTTCTAGATTGTTGTGGATTTAGTCCTGATGGTTCATATTTTTTTCAAGAAATACTAATGGAGACTTACTTCATACGAAATTGACCTTCATACCATAGTTACTCGGTTAGGTGGAAATCTCACGTTCTAGGCAAAATATAGTTTTTCGCCTTTTAGCAAAGTCTTCGACGAACTATAATAGTTCATCCATCATGGATACATAGACGGAATCGAGACTTAGCTGCTGAATTCGTACTATATTCTGCATCATTATAGAAAATTCTTTGTAACGAATATCGAACAACTTTTGAAAGAAAATGATATAAATTTTATAAAGAATATTTTATTATAAGAAAAATCGAACTGTACAAAACGGAATTACCAACCTCACATTACTTGTATTTGGGGCATTGGATTTTTATAATGATAAAGGGAAGACCATTTTATCTAAACAACATCCAGTACATAGAATATACATGTCATCCAATGCATCAATTCCTAGCATCCCAATCAAGCATATAGTCGGATGATATAAAACGTAATAAGAATGATAAGATGGGTGTAGTGTTCAGGACAAAAACATATGTATGTGAAAGTTTTTATGACAAAAACTGTATTTTTCGTATAATTTCGACACTCTGGGTTTAAAAACATGTATAATAAACGGGCCTAATAAAACACTACTAAAAAGCCAATTTACTAACTTTGGCTTAAGGTTTAAGGCTTAAGGTTCAATAGCACCTTTTTGAGCAGATTAATTATACTGATAGAAAAGCACTTTCTTATTTAATTTTTACTGCTCTTAACTCAGTTTTTTCTATTGTTTACAAAGTAACGCGGAAGTCAAGGACGGCACACTGCCAAAAACAAACTAATTGACATGCCCCTCTATACTCTCAACTTTAACTTCATAACAGAACTGATAAAGAAGTTTCCTCCGAATTTGCGAAATTCCGGGGTTCAGGTAGTTATCGAAAGTTCTCGCAAAATCTAGAATACAATAGAACAACTATTTTGATTAAATTTATGAACCGTACAAGTAAAACAAAATATTATATGATAAAGTTTTTAATTTCTAAATGCTTCACTACACAGACTATTTTCCAATATTTAAAAAAATGGCAATCGAAGAAATGAAATATTCATACTTATACGAGTATATGAAACCTGAATAATAATATGCACTATTGCTGTAGTAGTTGAGCAAATCCTAACCAAACTAATATTGTCTGGAAACTATGTAGTTAGATTTGCTGATTTATATATGCACTCAAAAATAAAATCAGTGTTTTAAAAATGTCATTAAATGCCTTACACCTTAAAGTGTAATACATTATTATTTCATCGGGTAAATGCAATTGAACATCATCTGAATATTTTCTGTTTTTTGTTAATCTAAAATCTTGTGATCTTAAAAATTTACTAAATATAATATTTAATTATGACGAAATTGGAAATTAATATTAAAGTTTGAGGGTATACAAGGCAACTATCGAGGTTATTTATTTAATCTTGCCCAAGTACTTTCGATCAATAGATCATCTTCAGGGGCATTTCGTCAGTTGTGGCCAATCCGACATAGTAGAATGTCATAAATGTAAAATTTGGACATAACAATACCAAATACAATACACTAAGACAAACAAACACTTTAAAATTTTTAAGGAGAAGCTACATGTTGTATAGAAGCCGGAGACAAAATCAATCATTCTGTATATTATATATATTCTGTATACCCTCAAAGTTTAATTATTCGAACATTCAACCTTATATTGGTAATATTAAAGTGACGTATTAATTTCGAGGATGTTTCATGGTTTCCGAATATGTGAATAAGTGATCTAGAAAGTTTTCTTCGATAAAAAGACAGTACGGTTTGGACATGACCATGTAGTTTTAGTACACAACTATTTGAAATTTACGGTTATAATAGATTAGAAAGTAATAAGTAAGGATTATTGGTGAATGGGTTTTCTCATTTACAAAAGTTAAAAAAAGAATTCAAGGTCGTTTGCCGGAAAGTACTTTAACTAACGTCAGGTACTTTTTGGAAAAATCAAAAATTTAATGGACTAAGAAACCGATGATGCGTTTGATAAGAGGGGAGGTTTGTTTGGATTGGTTTGAGATAGATAAAGAAGAAGGGGGTAAAAAGCTTGTCGGGAATAAAATGAGGAAAAAGAAGGACATTGTGAGTTGAACATCGAGAGAGACCGGTTCCGGTGAAAACATTTTTTTTGAGAATTTATAAAAAAATAGTGCTTAGTGTTTGTGTGGAAAATAAGGCAGCCATTGTGGTAAGCAGAGACGAGTTCCAGTAGAAATAGAGGCATTACTGTAAGTACAAACAGATATATTTTCGTTGTGTCTGAGAGGAAGCAGTTTGTTTCTCTTGGAGTTTGGAGCTTGTGGTAATCACGACACATCACGACATTTTCACATACTGTTTGTCTTTTTCTTTTATCAAAAGAAACAGTAGGCGGAATAGCGAGCAGGGAAATTGGTAGGATCCGGGAAGTACATTGCGATCTGGTCAGGGCACAATCCAAGCAGAATCAAGGGAAGATAGTCTGTTTGAAAACCAAAGTTTTGAGTTTTTAAATAAATTCTATAAAGGCATTCTATCACGACCATCTATCAACATTCATGTCAATTGTTTGTAATTTGCAATATTTTTATAGTTAAGGCAAGAAGTCAAGGAACCAATAATTCTTTCTAAAATTTTTATATTAAGAGATATTTGATTTAGAAATATGTGTATTTAATTTTTATTGAGCATTAAGGGATGTGTGATTTGATGAATGATTGATTATTTTTTTATTCTATTTATAGTGTATGGTGTAAGATTTATCCTCAACGGAATTTTAAATTAATTGGATATATTTTAAAATAAGGGAAATTTGTTTTAATATCAGAATTGATTGTCTATTATTTCTTTTTCCTATTGTTGATCTTTCTTAAATGGAACTAGCCAAAAATACTTTGAAGCAACGTTTGAATTAAAAAAAAAAGATAAAAATTATTTTTTATAAAGTATATGTAGTAGTATGTAAAGTATATGTAAAGATATGAAAATGACATAATTTTATAAAAATATTAGATATTAGTAAATAATAGTTTTCTCTATAGTTTGCGCCTGTAAGTATTCTCACTAAAAGTAATTTAAATTTTATCCGCGTAACAAAAGGACATCTAAAAGTAAGCAGAATAATACAAAATAGCTATTTTGAAGAAATAAGGAACAAATAAACTAATTTGTCCATTCCAAATAAGGCACTAGTAAGTTTAAAGTTTAAGTTTTTTATATAAATGTTCCAATATATCATTTAAAAAGATTTCTAGTAGTTTAAGATAATCAATTATGTTTCAGACATCGTAAGACAATGAATTATTTAGGATTGATGTGCTTTAAAGAGCGATTTAATGAAAACCTCTCTAAATTGGTGCAAGTAAAGACTCATCTCCGTCTTGCGTGAATTCTATGAAATACAGTGAGTTTTTAAAACCAGGCGAAAAAGTGGCGAAAGATGCAAAATCTAAATCGCCATTACAGTATTGCCGTTTAAAAAGGTTTGATGTAAGTGTAATTAGTGGTGTTGAATGGCTTATTGCTCCTATCGTCAAGGTGAAAGAAACATCAGATATTTTGTTAAAGTAGAGAAAGTATTTGATATTCTACACGAAATTCACTTGGTTATGATAACTTTGTATGGCATGCCAAAAGAAACAAAAGCTGCTAAAAAGGTCACTGGTATTTTCGGAAAATTTTCAGAAATGAATAGACTGTATGCCTATTAAGTCAACTTAATAGGCATACATTCGATTCGAAAATTATTATATATTATATTATATTATTATAATATACTAAATTCGTACAAATTAGACCGTTACAATCGAAAAAGTTGCGAAAAATGTTTTATATAAATTTTGCATATTTGTTGCACTAACCATCTTACAATCAGAAAATGGTAAACATAGTCAGTTCTGTAAACATTTAGGTTTATCATGTATCATTTTTTTATTGTAAGCGATTCAGGACATCAAGAATATGCTTATGGCGTAAATGAGTGATCAAAAAACTACAAAATGGTTTGTTCAACTAATGATAAATAAACTCGTGCACATCATGATAAAATAAAACATTTACCTTATAAAGCAATGTTTGGTTTCCTAACCGGATCGTAAAATTTTATAGAAATATTTTTTTTTCCAATATTTTGGAATTTATTCAAATGATCATAAGGAGTTCAGGCGTCCAATTAATTGAAATAAAATAAATAAAACAAATCTGATCAAACGCATTGAATATATTTTGGTTGTCACTGATACAGTTATCAAAGTCATAATTACCAGTATTATAAACTGTAGCTTATGTATTATTTATATATAGCTCTAGAGGCCCATGGCATATAATTTTTCCACTGTTTACCGCCATTTTCTTCTGTTCATGGGCGCAGTTCTCCAATTTGTTCTCTTGATTGTTTGTAAGTCTTCCTTACATGCTTCTTGCCACTTTTTTCGTGGTCGTCCTTTTCTCTTCGTTCCTTTCTCTCAGCAGCGAGTTCTTTGCCCATCTTCCATCTACCATTCTCGCAAGATGGTCTAACCATCTAAGTCTCTTCGTCCTGATGATCTGGCTAATTTCTGATTTCCCGTACAGCTCTCCGATTTCTACATTTGTTTGCCTTCAAACAATTTCCTATGTTTCGCTTCCGTACAGGACCGTGGGTTGGATCACTGTTCAGTATTGTCTTAATTTTGCCTCTCTGGAGATGTTTTGGGCATTAAGTAGTTTGTGTAGAGCTCCGTTTGTCTTCTTTCCTTTTGAAATCCGTTTCTAATTTCTTGGCTTTCTTCCCCTTTACTGGTTAGGCTTACTCTTAGGTACTCAAACTCCGTCACCTTTCTAAAGCAATAATCTTCACTCTCGTTATTTGCGGTAGTCTTCAGTTGTGTGACTTCATATGTGGTCTACGTCATTTCTATATACTTTGTTTTTAGGTTATTAACAATCAAAATACTGTTTAGTCTTCGCTTCAAAGAGTTTGAAAATCCTCAGCAGTTTCTCTTTAATTCTTGACATTAACACATAGATCAACTTTTTCAATGTGGTATTTAATTCGAATCAGAGAGTAAAATTTTAACACACAGAGTAAAATTTAACGTTATAATTTTATTCTAAAGTAAAAATTTAACGAAGTAACAATTTAACATTACACCGGCAGTCAGAAACTAAATCGAAATTGGGAACTGAGATGTTTATAGATTCTGTTTTGAATTATTCGATTGGTTTGACTGTGTAACTATGTATTGACTGTACGGACTGTATGGCCAACTCTGTATACACAAGGTGGGCCATAAATTTTACGTCTTTTTAATGTTGGTAATGGGGTGATCGAGCTAGAGGAGGGAGCCGAGTCACTCACAAGTGGTTCCTCACTTCTTAGAAATTTAGTCTCTTTACGGGAGACATTAAATAATCGATTTCCGGGAGAGGAACGCTTATTCTTTGTAAAATATTTTTCCAGAACAATGGTTCTTATGTTGCTACTCGCTGTCTATGTCGATCACATTATTAATTACACAATATTAGTTAGCGTCCAAGTGTTAATTGGCATGGCTATCATTAAAAAATATATAGAGCAGCCACGGAGTAGGAGAGAAGAAACCGCAGTGCAACTAAATATCTATGTGAGATTGGTCTATTGGACTTAACACTGCATCCCTTTAAGATACAGTTAATGCAAGAATTAAAAGAAAATGTTTTTGAAAATGCGCTCGTTAGTTCTGTGACTGTTAATTGTGCAGAATATATTAAAATGATACTTGATTTTTTCAACCACAGTTGCAAAATTTTGAGGATTACAACAGAACTTATAGCAAGGATACAGCAAGATGACGCCGTAGTTAAAGAAGTGTTCAACAACAAACTGATCTCGCTGATTTCTTTTTATGTTGTGTCCTCAAAACCCGAGTCTACGTAAATAAATCAGCAACAATAGTCGAATTACAGAAGAATTCTTTTTTAGAAAAATTTTAGACGAAACTTGAAAAGATACTCACAAAATCTAGATACATTATGCGGACTTGCTGTTCGCAACGATAAAGGTTCATCTAAAAGATCGTCTAACATCGTCTAAAATTCTGTCAAGAACATGACCTAGTTTTAAGTAATAGATTACCTAAAGGACGCTTTTATACATGTAAATCATCACCAGATAAGAATAACGACATAGTCATAAATCAGGTCGACTATATCCTAAGAAAATATAGATACCGAAACGCAATACTGACCATAAAAGCATACCGAGGTGTTGATGTATTTTCTCATCACAACCCGCTTATCAGTAGATTCTGACTTCATTTAAAAACGATAAACAAAAGCACGCAAAAATCAAGCATAGTAATGAAAAACTAAATATATACAAGGTAAAGTCGGAAGAAACGGCAAAGCAACTGAAACAAAACAATAATGGCAATCTAGACAGATGCCAAAAGTAAAAAAGTGCAAAAAAGCATCAACAAGATACAAGAAACAAGACTGAAAATTTTGGAGATAAACAATTAAAGAAGAAAATTTAAGAAAAAGATTATCTTATAACATCAGTTATAAGTTATACAAAAAAAATAAAAACTAGAGAAACAAGAGAAGTTTACTATTATTAAGAAAAATGTAAGAATATAGAGGACTTATGTGAACAAATATTTAACTCCTATTAAAGATAATAAATAACATTAAGATGTTACAATACAATAGCTTCCGAACAATATTAAAATATTCGATAATGGACAAAATATCAGATTGCTTTATGACAGTTGTGGCAATAGAGTTGGGATGGAATAGAATAAAAAAACTTACCAAATTTCAAAAAATGAGATAAACTATCTTTAAGTAACCAATAAACATCAAATCTAAACACATCTATTTTTCTTACTTTACTATCTCTTAACTCTATTGTATTTGGTTAACATTTCTCTGTTTGCTTGCATTTAAAAACATAAATAGTTTTTTTTAAAACGTGAATAGTTAATCTTATCAAAACCAATTAAATTTATTTTTCCTTACCCACTATCACGACGTAGGAACAAAGTTATTTTACATGTATTCCCAAGCAATCTCAAGGTAAACTAACTTAATGGTAGGGGTAAGTAAACTTACAAATTTATGATAATGCCATATTTTCGGGCAGGCGAGTAGTTAACTTTATCTTCTCATTTATTCAAAAGATTATATTTTGGATAGTCACGTCAAAGCTCACGCAATGGCTAAATATTGATTGTGGTTTTGGTTACATTTCGGATTAGGATCATTAAGGAAAAAATCTTAATCTTGAATTATATTTTCATTGGGGTTTTTCTAAAAATATTCTCTATGAATAAAGTAGTATGCTGACCTAAATACGCACGTTAACAATGTATAAGAATACTTCAGAAAATTCTTAATTAGGCTAGTATTTCCCAGAAAAATTTTAGGTTTTGGTATAATTTAAATATACGTTTAATAGCAAAAAAATTATATAAATTGCACAAATTATAATAAAAATGTAACAAAAACGTTCAGTATCCGATATTACCTTATGGATTGTTCATTATAGCTCTGCATTTTGAACTCAAAACCAAAATTAAGTGATAAATTTTCTTTTGGTCAGTTGCAGATTAGTCCCTCTCTAAACAGAAAATAAGTTCTTCCCAATCATTATAAAAAAGAATGTTAGTGCATAACATCGCATACATGCACAATTGGGTTTAGGAGGTTGTGTTGACCAAGTAAAAACATCTACATTATCTTAAGTTAGAAAATTTCTAACTCTTAGAGCTTCGTTAGAGCTCGATAAGAAATCTGTGATCAACAGGTGCGGTATACAGTTAAAAAAATTGAAATCTAATGAGCATTTTTGTGTTGTTAAATGTGATTGTATTGAATTTACTAAATGTTTTGTTTACTAATTCTGGTTACTAATAAATAAAATTAATTTCTACTTCCGAGCTGTTTAGGGAATGCAGATTTATAGACCAGGGATATAAACCAACAAAGTACTCTGTTTGTGACACTGAACCGGCCATGCAAACGACAGTTGTTTTGAGTAGTATGGACTTCTGTAACAAAAATCTATATATTTCCTTCAGCGGATTATTTAGACTTAACTAATTATTAACAAATTAAGGTTTAAAAATTGATGTATTAAAAAGTTTCGCTTTTTTCGTCTATCAGCAAAAAGTAAGGCGTTTGAAACAAAGTCATATAAAAACCTTCAAAATTGCGTTTTCTAAATGTTTCTATCCTTATTTATTGCTTGGATGTTTGCAAAATAAGTCAAAATTTTGGTTTGTTATAAATGTTAATAACTTTTTTTTAAATCAACTTATAACCTTCATATTACACACAATGTTGGGTCTTGTGGTGCTTAGAATAAGATCGAAATTTCAAGTCGATCGGTTAAAGAGTTTAAAAGTTATTCAATTTGTTTATCCCAAGTTAAATTTTTTTGCAACAAGTCAGAAAATTAAATAGATACCTATATTAAATATACGGATAGATTCTAAAAGAACAAGATTTATTCTAATATTATTTAAAAAAAAATGAGGAAAAATAATTTTAAATATTGCAAAATAATTTGGCTAAACATGTCAATTTTTGCTTATAAACAATTAGAATAATATTTTAATCATTGACTGCAAAAACGGATCTTTTCATATTTTGACAGCCTGATTTTTTTTACAAATTTAAAAGAAAAAATAATTGACCGAGGACACTTTGGGACGAAGTTAGCGCCTTTTTTATAAATTGATAGCAGCTTTGTTTATAACAATTAAGAGACCTTATTAGGGTCATGTGAAAGGTTATGCTATATCAAATCAAAAAGGACTTGCGCATTTTGAACCTATTTTTCCGGCAATTTTCGGAAAGTTTAATTATTCATTTGTATTTTAAGTTTAAAGTAAGTATTTTACGAAAAAAAAATACAAGAATATCATCATAATTCAAATTATTAACAGAAAGTAATTTGGAAGCAAAAAATATATTTTTTATCATTTGTTGAAAACGTGTTAAATAAATAAATAATAATAAATAGATAAATAGATTGCCACGACAATTCTTTCATTGAGATGGTTTTTCCTTTGAGTAAAATCTTAAATTTTTTTTGAGATTTTTTTATTTTTAAAGAAATATTAGTACTTAAGTATAGAAATTATATAGAGTACTTAAGTATAGTACTTAAGTATATTAATTATATATAAAGAAATATTAGTACATATTGAGAGGAGCATAATATGAAATACCACAGTTAATCCTACAAGGGAAGATCGAAGGTAGGAGAGGAGCCGGCCGCAAACAATTATCCTGGTTAAGGAATATTAAAGAATGGACAGGAATACACAATACAGGTGAGCTGTGTCACGCCGCCAAGAACAGAATTCTAGTAATGAAGTAATGAAAGAAGTACTTAAGTACTTTAAAGTAGAAAGAATTGAATAGGATAATTGGTTTTTTTTTCATAAAATCTAATATAAATAAAATATTTATGAAGTTTATTAAAGAAGAATATATGTTTATAATAAAAAATTGCCTCATCTATTCCTAAAAAAAATAAAAACTGAAAAAAATTGTTTAAATAAATTAAATGATTTATTTAACAACATAATTATTTAAATAATACGTATTCGTAATGTATGCAAAAAGTACATACAATTTAAAAAAAGAAATGTAGAAATCTATAAACAAGAAATAGAGATGCAGTTAACAGCTCCTTCCCCCTCCAACGCTCTCACTAGTTTCAAAGCCGACCAATTTTGAGGACCACAATTTTAAAGCTATGTGAACGATTCCATTAAAATACTATCTTTTTTGAATTTTTTACATTAAAACCTTACAAGTATGTTCTTTCAGGTGACACATATAAGGTCTCTTAATGGTTATAAACAAAACTGTTATCAATTTCTAAAAAAAGGCACTAACTTCGTCCCAAAGTGTCCTAGGTCAACTTTTTTTCTTTTAAATTTGTAAAAAAATTTAGGCTGTCAATATACGAAAAAATCAGTTTTTTTTTCAGTAAATGGTTAAAAAGTTATTCTAATTGTTTATAAGCAAAAATTGACATGTTTTGCAAAATTATTTTGCAATATTTAAAATTATTGTTCCTCATTTTTTTTAATAATATTAATACAATAGTCTTTTCTTTTAAAATCCATCCGTATATTAAATATACCTATTTAATTTTCTGACTTGTATTGTTGCAAAAAAAATGAATTTGGGATAAAAAATTGAATAATTTTTAAACTCTTTAACAGATAACAGAATTTTGTGGAAGTTTGAAAACAAAGTTTTCAGTGTTTTATTGTTACATAAGATGAATTTCCATCAAGTTACGGTCGAATCCATCAATTGAATAAATAAAAGTTTTTACATCGATTTGTCATAATTCATGAAACTTAGATCCACTAATTCACTTCAAAGTCAAATCTGTTATCAGCTAAGGATACCAGCAGGTTATAACCGTCCAAAGCGACCAAAGCAAATATAAACTGGCAAAGTTTTGGCATCCATATTTTTAGATGCACATTGTTTTCGTTTATCAGAATATTTTGTTTATGCTATAATAAAAAGAGTATAGCCTTGTAAGTGCGTTTGAAGAAAGGAATTGCCAAAAAATGTATACAAGTAAAGAAAATAATGATTTTTCACCTTGTATATTTCACCTGATAGCTGTTTATGGATCTGCAAAAACGCTCCATAAAACTGAATTTGGATCAAATAAAGAGAAAAGCCTATTTGAAAATAAACTGTGTTTAAAAAAAAACGAGTTTTTAAAGGGGAGTTGTAATCAGAATATTCATCGTCGAGTTTTACATATTATATAAAGGTAGTTGTTTTCTTGGGAATGCGCGAGACTTAAGTGAACTTTTGGAATTTAAATATATTTTGAACTTATAAACTATGTTTAAAATGAAAATATCAAGTAACCAAAATATTTGCATTTCGTAGTCTACTGTAATTATAGTTTTAGTCGACGGCTCGGTATTCGTCTTTATTGGATGCAATAATAATACTAGCAATATATTGTTGGACTTCACTTTGTTTTTTCCATTCTGCGATACATCCCGCATAACAAAAATCGATATTTGATACGTAGGTAGTTTCTATTTAGGAAACATTCTCTATGGGAAACAATTCAAAATAAGTAAAATAAATAAAACAATAAATCAACAAGTAAGCGTAATTGAATATTTTGTTTGTCGTGTAAAGCATGAGATGTCATAAATTTGATTGCACATTGCTTAACGAGTTCAGCATATTACCATTATTTGCTTACCCATCACCTGGCACCATGATATATAAAAAATATAAAGTCTTAACAGTAGTGTTTGAAAAATAATACTGAGATATCCAAAAATACAATGCGAAAAGAGATGTGCTGCTATTAGTTTGAAATGATTCAAATGAACTTAAGGAACGAATCAGTTTTTATACTTTGCGTACAGAGTTAGACTAAAGCAGAATATAGCTTGTTTTTAAAAGAATTCTTCACGAAAATTAAGACTTGTTAAACTACCAAAAATGGCTTGATACCGTTCACACGAGGAGAGTTACAAGTATAGTACTGATGCTAGTATAGTGTGGAGTGGGTGTTTATTTAGTACAAAATGAATTCAAGAAAAAGAAAATTGATTCAAAATTGTTTAGCTACTGTTGCAAATGCATTTGTAACTGAGGTCGCTGAAGCTATCGATGATGAGGTAAATAAACAAAGAAAGGAGTGAATGAGAGAGTGGCTTAAAAGACGGAATACACACGGGGCTTCAGCTCTTCTGCTAAGAAAACTAGCCTTAGAGGACGAGTTGGAATATAGGATGTGTCTAAGGATGACCCCAGGGAAATTCGAAGAACTTCTGAATATGGTGCATGACAAAATCGAACGACAAGACACTTTTATGAGGGATGCAATAAAACCAAGAGTGAAGCTTGAGTTCTGAAGTGAAGAAGAGTTCCCACTTGTCGTGAGTTAAGAAAAATAAATAACCTATACTAAAAAAAAAATAATATAAAATATTATCTTTATGATAATTTTAATGTAATCCTTGCAAAATAGCTTTGTCGAGAACTTGGATTCGTCCACTTTAAAATAAGACTTAAGAACTGAAAAACGCACTATACAATACCAAAAACAACAATGTTCTGCCTCAATTTAACATCCCTGCTTCATCAGACATTCGGGCTGATACAAATTTTAACTCGGAAAGTCCAACGAATATCTCCTAAAACTTGACCACTGCAGTGGTTAGCGTACAGAGGTGCCACCTGTATTTACTTATTGTACAAATCTTCTTCTTACTTCTTTCTCGTTCAATTTATCTACGTCCCATTTTCTCTGTTTTTTGGCCTTTCATTTTTCGTTGTTTATTTTTCATTTTGTAATCACTAGCATATGTTTCGAATCGATGTTGGCCCCTATGTGAGATCTAACGTTGGTTATCGATTGTTTGTGTGTCTTTTTATTCAGTACATGATCTATTTGATTTCTCTCTAGACTTCCTGGTCTCATTCGTGTTCTACAACACGTTTTGTGTATGTGTTTGTGTTTATATCTCGTGCTACTTATGTTCATATTTAATGCTGCTGCTAAATTACATAGTATTTCTCCATTATTGTTTGTTTGGTCATGTATTGAGTTTGCTCCTGTAACCTATCAGAAGCAATTTTCTTTGGATGGACCGATTTTCATGAAATCGTATAATTTTATATGTATATTCGATAGGTTTGAGAATAGGTTGTAATCTATTTTTTATACTTCAAAGTGATAAAGGTGGTTTACCCTAAAAATTTTGTTGTATTTTGTTATGATGTGGCATAAAGAAATAGATTTCATCTTCAAATTTCAGATTTCTATCAACAACCCTAATTTTTTAATTGCCATATTAGTGTCACATACTTAAATAGTTGCCATACTCTTCCGAAATGGCTTTAACGATTTTATGAATTTTTATACGTATATTCAGTAGGTCTAAAAATCGGTTCTATTCTATTTTTCATACTCCTAAGTGATAAGGGTGGTTCACCTCAAACATTTTTTTTATTTTTTGTTCAAATTTTTTGTTTTTATCTTTTTATGATGTGGCATTAAAAATACATACAACTCCTAATTATCACCCCCTATCACTAACCTCTATTTTTTAATAGTCATATTGGTGTCACAGCGTTAGTTGCCATACTCCTCCAAAACGGCTTTATATTCGGTAAATTTGAAAATAGGTCGTAATATATTTTGTATACTTAACCCTAACTGATAAGGGTGATTCACCCCAAACATTTTTAAAATTTTTTTTTTGATAAAATCTTTTATTTTTATTTTATTTTTGATGTGGAATTTACAATAAAAATCTTAATTTTCAACCTTTCATTACTAACTCATATGTTTTAATAGCCGTATTAGTATTTTTTTCATTTTAATCCTGGTCGATAACTGATGATCAATTATCACTAAATTTGTCGAGATAAGAACAAAGACGGTCTCCTGTCTCTTTCACACAGTAAGCCTTCTCTCACTCCGAAAACTCTATAGTTTCCGGAAATTATTATTTTGTATGTCTCACCAGTTTAAAAACCATAATTAGGCGAGTAATATTGGCGACATAAAATACAGATTTCGATGAACTAAATGCGACCATTCTGAATTTTCTTCCAGAAAAGTAGTTTTTGTTCAAATAACTTAACACAATTATGAATCAGGATGACGTAGTCACTAACCTACAGAATTTTGAAATCGCTGGAATTTCCTGGACTCCTACCTAACAATTTACAATTAAAATTAGGGTTAGTTATCATTTTGCTGCGTAACATTAATCAACCTCGATTTTGCAATGGAACGAGACTTGTGAAAATGCTCATAAATAATGTCATGGAAGCAACGATCATCAAGGAAAAATACAAAGGAGAGGATGTCTTAATCCCGCGTATATCAATGATTTCAGTGAACGTACCATTTAATTTTAAATGTTTACAATTTTCCGTGAGTTTGGCGTTTGTAATGACATTTACAAATCACAAAGCCAATCATTAAAAGTTTGCAGAATTAACTAAGAGTTTCCATGTATCACGCCAATAAAATTATTCGCGGGTTGGAAAACCATCATCATTATATATTTATTTATTTATACAACGCAAATTAATAAAAATACTGTTTATCAGAAAGCATTAAATTGATTTAACTTTTTTCATACATAATATGTTTGAGTGTTTTATTTTGGTTTTTTTTTTGGTTTTTCTCTGTTCATTTTTAGACACGACATTTAATGTTACGACAATTTATGGCATATTTATCAAGATAAAGATCAAGAAGATAACATGATTTTCAACAAAAGAGAAGAATTCTTCTATTAAACTTCTTCCCTTTGAGGTGCCTTTGACATGAAGTTGTAGTTTTTGTTGTTTTTTAGATGTTTTTGTGTTGTAGTTGTAAAAATACCCTTTTATGTTGTAATGTTTTTATTTCAAATTTTAATTTATTTTTTAAAATATTGTATATGACAATGTTCACTACAAGGATTAACTGAACATTTTCAAAATAAGTTTTAGATGCTAACTTCCACTACTTGCACTAAATAAGTTTTCCATTTAGGTGCTGATAAAGGTTACAGCCTATCACTGAAAATTTCACATTTCGAATAATGTTCTTCACCAAACTGGCTAGTTATAGGAAGTGAAAATTAATTAATTAATTATGTATTTTTAATGCCACATCATAAAAAAAATAAAAACAAAAAAATTTGACTAAAAAATAAAAAAATGTTTCGAGTATCTTCTATAAATATCTCGGTGTCATATGTAACAAGAATATATATATATATATATATATATATATATATATATATATATATATATATATATATATAAATATATGTATGTATTTACAGATTTGTCTGTATTTCTGAGAACATCAATTAGTTTGATTTTTTTGTAATAGAGAAAACAATCAACGACGATACCATTATTTTCCCCCAAGCTCTTTGATTTGACTCTCGTATACGTACTGAATAGAGCTCTCCTAATTACAACAAATGTTGCAATCGTCATGTATATAGTTACCAAAGAAGGCGAATTCAAAAGAACGCAAGAACTGCCGAACAATTAGTTTCATGCCAAGCACGCTAAAACTCCCTTAAGACTCATACACGCCAGAATACACTCCAAACTGGAATTAGACATTAGTGACACCTAATTGGGCGTCCGTAACGGCGTGGACACAAGAGAAGCACTATTTTATTTAAAGATATTTAAATATTAATCAAGACCTTTATATCTACGTCCTAAACTACAACAAGCCTTGTGATAGTGTTAAAATTATAAATAAATAAATTCGGAATTAGGAGATTTAGAAAAGGATGTATTTCCTTTATTATTTAACAGTTACTTCCAAGAAAGCGCACTGGAAGCTATTGGATTAAAAACGATGATAAAAGTGAATGAGTTTTTAATTAACAATATTAGTATGCTGATTACATATTATACTGGTGACTTTTATATGAGTACCCCATATATCCAATATGTAAGCAAGTGTGGCGTAATAATTCACTTTGGCTGCATTGGTGGCCAAATTGTGCAGGATATGATGTTTTCAGACATTCAAGCATCAAGTATACAAAAATCTTTTCAGGCGATAATAATAAAAATATAATAATTCAATATAACAAAAATTAAACTTAAATGATGGCATCTCCTGAAGTAAAATGTTCCGGAAACAAACTGAACCTCCGTTCGTATTTTCATTTGAGGACTATTTATTTAAGAGGGAACACCTCTACAAGTTAGAAAAATAAGGATAGTCTTCGTATCTTGGAAGTTTTAAGATATGCGTATGCGGTTGGTAGATGCACTGAAAAGGAGGAGAGTACAAATTTCATGCATTTAAGAGACAAGGTGGAAAGGACAAAGGGCTAAAGAACTAGGTGATGGATACAAATTATGGTATGTAGAGAAAAGTAACACTAGGAATGGAGATGGTATAATTGCTGATAGACAAATGAAAAGTAACGTAGTAAAAGTTGTAATAACGAATGATAGAATATAATCAGTGAAATTTATAATGACAAAGAAATGTTGACTCACATAGGACTGAGTGAGAATGAAAGAAAAGCTTTCTATGATCAATTAGGAAACACTAAGAAATATTTAATCGGATGAGAGAGTCATAATAGGTGATTTAAAGCACATATGGGTTAATACAAGAGAGGATATGAAGTAATGCATTGAATACTAAGTTTTGGAACCAGAAATGATACTAGAACTAGAGATGATACGCTGGAACTATCAACAGTATTAGGGAGTTGCTTATACTGAACGTTAAAGTAAAAAAAAACGAAACAAAAACAAAATATTGAAGAAGACCATTAAGATAAAAAAATCAAATGGGGATGTTTGCATCAAAAGGAGAGAAAGAAGGATTCGGAACAAAAATAATAAAAAAATTAGCCGCAACATGAAAGAAAGTTCTAATACAATTTGTAGGAATATGGCCAGTGTTACTAGAGATACTGCTATTGTAATTCTTGGAAAAATCTTAGGAAAGAAATTTGAGAATAAAAAGACCTAGCAGTGATCAAAGGAAGCTCAAAAATATAAAGGAGGCAGGAAAGCTATACTTTCTTCTTGGAAACGCTAAAGCAGAAGCATGTAAAAATTTTTACGATTAAGTTGATATCAGGCAGGTGAAGCAAAAATATATAAAATCGTCAAACATAGATCAAATGAAGCAAAAGATTTTAATCTAATTAGATGTATCTAAGATGAAAATAATAAAATAGTAGTTCACAAAAAGGATGTCAAAAAAAGATAGAAAAATCAGTCAGTTTATTAAATGAATATTTTGACAATAAGCCAGTTGAGCCAACTGAAATAGTAACAGCACGATCACGAAAATAACAAGCGTATGAGTTGCTCAACCACTTCAAATAATTAAGAAAGGTAAATTAGTTGGACCAGATGATATCTCTGGGAAAGTGTGGGCAACTTTCAGAGAAACAGGAACGAGTAGACAACAGCGTTTTAATAGAATTATGGAAGTGGGACAAATGCCAAACGAATAGAGAAGTAGTATATTAGTACCTGTTTACAAAAATAAAGGAGGTATGCAACAATGCACAACTACATGACCATAAAGCTACTTAGTCCCACCATGAAAATATGTGAGACAGTAATGTATAACGGATACGTGAAGAAACCGAAATATAATAAAACTTTTTGGATTGCAATTTAGATGCAATTTTCATTATAAGGCAGCTAATGAAAATATTGAGGATAACTCTAACATATGGTATTCGTTGATGTTCTAATAACATTTGATAATGTTCCCAAGAGGTTTTGTGTTGGGCGCTCAATAAGAAATGAGTTCCCGGTGAGTACGTGAAGATTGTGAAAGACCTGTACTGCCCTGTTAAGAATAGAAGTCGTATCTGCAATTTTGAGTTTTTTTAGGTTATAACGCCAACACATTGATAGCCAAATAATCTACCGATATGTTAAGAATGAAAGTCCTATCTGCTGTTTAAAAATAAGTTATTTTACTTGAAAATTTTGTCGGATCTGCATTTTTACAGTTTATGTTAAGCCAATTTGTCGAATCTCCATTTATTAACATTTTTAGTCGTATCTTCACAAGACGATTTGTAGTTACGACAAATTTGCTTAACAATTGTGTAGTTTCGACAAAATATTCTAACAACAGGAAGATCTAACCTAATCATTCATAGTGTTCCCGCCTTTTTAGTTTCTTAACCTAAAAATTAAATGGATGTAAGCGTTATTCGGCGAATCTGATTTTCGGTTATTTACTAGTATTAATCTTATTGTTATAGTGTCTTTAAGTGTGTTTACATTAAAGTTTATTAACTGAACCAGTAACAAGGGATATAAATAGCAAAGCATTTAAAATGCTGCATATTTTAAATAACTAACAAACGGAGAAAATACACGGTTTACGACGACGTGTCGTGAAGAAACCTAAACTTCAGCTTGATAATGACCCCGATACTATTTTGTCAGATTCAGAGACGGAAGAAATTGAGGAACCGAAAATAAACAGAAAAGGTTTAAATAAAGTGAAGATTATTAGGGATATAACTTTGAGAGCCGCAAATGTTGTTACTGAAGAATCTGATTCTAAATGTGAAGAAGAAGGTAAGGAAGACTGTTTCCCTTTTATTCAAGAAATCTTGGTAGATATAATATATGTATCTGTTGAAAGGGCGGAAAAAGACAATTTAACTAAAACAGGGAAAATCTGTAAACAAAAGAAATTTAAAGAGAGTGTTAGGAATGAAAAAAAAAAGAAAATTAACAGCCACAATTGCTAAGTACAGTATAAAACCATCTTGTAGCTCTTGCAAGAGAAGATGTTCCGAAAAAATTACAGAAGCGAGACGAACAGAAATAATTGGAAATTGCAAAAAGACGAAGAAAAAAATTTATTTTTAATAACGCATCTGAACAAGTAACCAAACGGAAAACCACAGCTAGTGTTGTGTCTAGAAGGTCGAAAAGTTTTTTATATTTTCTTAAAGAAAATGACGGATGCAAACAAAGTGTCTGCAAAATATTTTTTTATGAAAACGCTGGGATATGAAAAGAAAAATGACAGAGTTATTAGAGATGCCCTTACGAAAACAAATTCAAAAGTGACGGTCAACAGGAATAAACAAGGAAAGCCAGGAAAAATTCAAATAGATCAAAATATTATTAAAGAACATAGAATCTTTCAAACCCACAGAATCACACTACTGTCGGGAACACGGACCAGAACGACGTTATCTTCCCAGTGACATCACAATAAAAATGATGTACCAGAATTTTATTGAAAAATATCCATATATCAAGTTTTCGTATTATTTATATCGAGAAGTTGTCGCAACTTTAAATATTTCATTTGTAAAATTAGGACACGAAGAGTGCTGGTTGTGGGAATCATTTGACATTCAAAATCCACGTCTCACAAAAAGGATGCATTGGTGGATAATTGTGAGGAATGCACCAACTTTGGTGTACATCAAAATAAATACACTGCTGAAGAATATCAAACTGATCGTCTGCAAAAAGTAACTCAGACGATACATCAATGGTAGTTTCAGCGGCTTTGCAAAAGCTAATAAAATATTATATTAATTATAAATGTTTTATTTTGTTGTAATATTCTGGGTCATAATGCTTCTGAGAATGGATATGTTTAAGGAGATTATTTTTACACCTAGAATAATTGCTTTTAATGAAAGTTTTGTCGTCACTGCTAGAAAGCCAACATTACCAACTGCAATTTTATGGTACCAAGGAATAGCCAGACGGAGTAAGTCGAATATTGCCAGCACATTCTATAACGCTAAAAATGTTATAATGAGGCTTGATAATTGCTCTGCTTAAAATAAAAACTGGGCTTTGTTTACTTTATTTACGTTTATTGTAAACTCTGAGGATATCGCACTTGAAAAATTAAGTATTAAGTATTTTGAGCTTGGCCATACCTTCATAGTTGCGGACTCATTCCACTACCAAGTGGAACGCTCCATGAAGCAAATGGTTAAAATATACGATTTTAAAGACTTTTCTAATGCAGTAGCAAATGCAGCAAGTAATGCTAAATTAATTGTTATGGAATTAGCTGTCTTTTTTGACTAGTAAGATGGTACTTCTTCATATAAACTGAATAAAATTAATCCCAGGCCATACCTAAATCAAATAGTTCAGGTAAAATTTTCTAGAGGTAAATATACTTTTTTGTACAAAACCAGCTTCATCTCAGAGACAGAAAGTGAAGTAAGTTCTAAGTGCAAAGATTGCAAAACAGGGAATAATAAAACCTTCATCTAAGTCCATTCCTAAAGGCATAACGACTGAAAGAAAACAACTAATCCAAACTGTGTGGACACATGCCTAAAAGCAGACAAACGTTTTGGAATAATTTACCAACTTCAATGGAAGCTGGAGCTTTAGATGATTAGAAAAACTGATTATCACTTTATTATTTGGTTTACCTTAATAAACTATAACTTTGAATAAGATAAGACTTTTTACTTTATCTTATTTTTATGATTTGTTAGGATTAAATGTCGTATCTATCAAAAGTCTAATTTCAAATACAATTAAGATTTTTAATTAGTCATTACAGTTGATGGTAATTAATCAAATCTAAAACATCGAATATCTCAAAATATTGATTTTGTCAGTTACGACTTCTATTATTAACAGGGCAGTGTATAAGAGTGTAACAACTAGTGTTAAGACAGGTATGGGAGAGATATACTGATAAATTTCATTTGAAAGTAGGGTTGCGTCAGGGCTCGGAGTTTTATTAATTATCATACAGGGTAATCTCCCTGGTGCATAATGTAATCTGATGATGTTGTGTTAAAAAGAAATAATGAAAGAGAGTAGAACAAAGACTGAAAAAGACAAGCTCTTTAGGAAAAAAAGTTTAAAAGGACAGTAATAGTAAGATTATTTGGGATATATATTTAAACATAATAACTTTGGATGGTGAAATGATTTTGAAAATTAATAGGTTTAAGTAGGTACCTAGGATCTGTATCACAGAGTAACGAAGAACTAGATGGAAATGCGTACAGTAGAGTGAGAGCAGGATGAAGTGAAATGAAGCGTGCGGTGTGTTGTGTGACAGAAAAATTCGAATAAAATTAAAAGGAATATTCTATAAAACTGCTAAACTCTAATTAAGAAGAAAGAGGAACAACCAATGCATGTGACAAAAAACGAAACATCTCTCCCTCAATATAAAACTTACTGAAAATTAGTTTATAAAAATTAGTAAGAACACATTACTAAAGAAACTTTTATGATAGGAGGTCAGCTGATAGAAATAGTAAAGAAGTACACTTACCTATTATAATACGAACACTAATAACAGAAAATATTGACTATGCTGCTGAAATAAAAGTTTTAACTGAAAAAGCACATGCAAACTTTATAAAAATTAAACTTAAAATGGAATAGTTCTATGCCATATGGCTTTATGCCATAGTAAAAAAAAATTACAATGAAGTAAAAAAACTTTGTGCCATTAGTATATTTGAAATAATATGCCAAATATAACAATTACAATAGAATTTTCTTACAACATTTGTAAGTTTTTACTAAATATTTAAAAGAGTCTGTATAGTAAAGACAGTACGTATTATTAGTGCTTTTTTACTTTTTCTCGAATATAATTATCTTTAGTATGAAGCGTGTGTAGCCGTTTTGATTCTGGTTTAGTACTACTTGAACTCTGTAGTTTCAGCTTTAGAGAATAATAAAATGTGATCGGAAAGAACATATTTACCCGAAGTTTTCCCCAGTTTTATTTGATTTTCACATCACGTAGATATTAGATAATTACGACAAAGACAATTTGGGTCTTGGCAATATTGCAATGTTTTCAATGTTCAATTAGCTCGAAAATTTTGCATAAATAATCTTCGACGGAGTAGTTTGCATTCACGACAGTAACTTTCATGATGACACAACTTTACAAAATTTTATGAGCTTATTCCCTCTATTTTTGCGAATTATAAGGGTAAGATTCTCAACTATATCTTCCTTTATCTTAATCCGGACTTGGTATTATACTCCCCCATTTGAGACTTTATTTTTATCTTTTTTTTTATTTTAAGAGCCTGTTTGGTGTTCTCTACTTGGTTATTTCGGAGTAAATTCTTGTAAAATATTTAAATTATAAACTTAGATTTTGGTAGAGCTAGTCTATCTAATGTATTAAATACCGTAAATTGGATTATTGTACATTATCTAAATTATTACTATAAATCTGAAATTGCCTTTTTCAAACAACGTCTTATTATCAATGATATACATCCGATTTTACCAACTATCATCTCCCGAGAAGAAAATATCCTAATGGGATGTTGCTTATCTTAATCTTTCACAAAACTGTTTTTGCGTAGCCGTTGAACAAAACTGTTGCTGGTTTATTTGTATCTTTTTCTTTCTCAATATATTATAAAATAAAATAAATTACTCAATTGCACAGCATTCTACGACACAATTATTCGTTCCTAGTAAATCGACATAACATCAATATTTTGCATTTAAACAGAACCTAATATGCAATTACAGTTCTAAGAATAAAAGTCTGCAACAATTCCCACCTTGTACCTTGTTGCAGTAAAAATCCAAGCCAGCCATTCTAATAAATTAGAAGTTTGTTGAAACTGTGCCAAATTGAAATGAGTCCGCTTCCATGTTACGTATCGGAATAACGCAAAAAAAATATTGTGTACAGAAGTTCTTATTTGAATTCTTTCAATTATTGTTAAAATAAATCATTTTACTCAATAAGCCCTGTATTGATTATTAAAACAAGAAATTATTTGATAAGATATACAAGTAAAGGGGTATACTGATTCTATCGCTTTTATGGTGAATCGCTTCCATAGCTTCCATAGTAACCTCTTCATTTTATTCAAATATCTGATCATTATTTTGATCTGTGTAAACTTATAATGTTCGCTGGAGAACAGATCTGTAGAATTCGATGGATGTAAACACAATTAGAATTAAAATTCTTCGACTTGTGAAACGGTGCAGTATCTTGATGGAGTTCACTTATTTCTTCTCCATTTGTGGTCATTTTTTTGTAATTTCTTCCTTCAAATGGTATAATATCTGATTACAGTATATCAAATTAGACAGTTTTAACCGAACTCCAATTTTTTATTGCCGTAGTATATCCCGAAAACATGTTATCCACAACCTGCTTAGCTATGGAAATAGCAATTTCGTCGTACGTCGATGTTAAAAAAGAAAACGGAAAGACAATCTGGATGAAAAAATGCTTTAAGAAAACACGTCTTTTAGCCACACACATAATATTACAGAACTTGACGTCAATTCAATATTCTTTGAAAAATAAAGCTATAATCGAGCACAAGTTTAATTAAATCTTGCCCAAGTACTTTCGCTTAAAATAGCATCCTCAGGGGCATTGCGTCAAATATGAGCTATCCAGCAAGCGTAGAATGTGAAAAACATGAGTAATAACATAAAATTGTACAAAACACTACACTAAAACAAGGACTGTTTGTCCTTGTTTTAGTGTATGCCACTAATGTCACTGAGGATGCTATTTTAAGCGAAAGTACTTAAGCAAGATTTAATTAAACTTGTGCTCGATAATAGCCTTATTTTTCAAAGTTCATTTACTCGAGCATTCAACCTTATATCAATTAATTCAATATTCATCATCAGCGACAGCTACTCCATCCATCGTCGGATGTAAGCCTCTCTTAGGTGTATCCATGCAGTTCTGTTGGTTGTTTTTTGCTCATTTCAATATTAGATTTTAAAAATTATTAACTTGTGGACTCTATCACTCTCAGTGGAGTACTGAGCGCCTTAGAGTTTTTTAGCGGAAAGTGTGGCTTCAGCGCATCTTTTTTTTTATTAAGTTGACAATGACAATACAAGTGAAATAACTTACGACTGTATACGTTAACATTTGATATGAATCAGTTAAAAAATAAATAAAGATAAAGAGTATACTGATTTTTTTTTCTTAAAAAACTGAAGATGTTGTTTTTGTGTATGACATATTAAAATGACGTACCTATTAAATACTAACCGACAATACCAAGTGAATACAATGAAAAGCTATAAAACAAGTGAAAAAACATTGCGAAAAAGTAATATTCGTTGTAAAAAAGCTGATAATAATAGAAATAAGTAAGATTATATTGACAAAATAAACAAAACAGCTGGTTTTAAACCGAAGTACGGTTCGAATATAAAGCGGTGTTGCCAGATCACAATTAAAGTAAATAGTTGTTGGAAAGCGTAAATAAACGTCTAGAGAGAAACTAGTTGCACTGAGAGAGGTGGATATCTTTGAAGGGATTACCTAGATACCAACTTCTAGGGCAACGCAAGTAATATTCACGTAAAACAAGGACATGGATTTGCTGAAAGATCTGGCCGAGGATACAAATAACATAAAAAATCAACAAAAAAAACAGGCAGAAACCATAAATATACTAACTGAAGAACTGAAAGAGCTAAAAAAGAACAAAAGGAACAGCGAAAAGAATTGGGAGGACAGAAACTAGCTAGCGACACAGCAATGTAAGTGATTAATCAGCTGCAGAACGAATTAAGTAATACTAATGAAAGATTACAAAAACTAGAATGGAACAAGCGAAGAAAATATATTGTGATTCAAGGATTTTCATTTGACATGGACCATTCATTAGGAAGTTTATAGAAAAGACACAAAACGTCGTCTAGTAGAACCGAATAGCAAATACAAAAATTCCAAAGTAATAATAAAATAAAGCTTAACTAACTAAAGCAGAAAAAAGCACAGAAAAACTGCAAAAATAGGATACAAGAAACTAATAGTAAACGACAGGACAAGGAAAACAAATACGAAAAGAGGAAAGCAACAATAAATTAATAAAAATAAAATAACAGAAGAACTAGTAAAAACAGCGACTTTGAATATAAGAGGATCCTATCAGGAAGAAAACTCAAACATTTAATAAGCGAAGTTAAGAAACATTAATTTGATCTAATTAATCTAAGAGAGACAAATCAATTGGGACATGGTAGCCAATACATAGACGACTATTTATTTTTCTGATTACTGGGTCATCATCATCATCCAGCTCCATTTTCACATCCATTGTTGAATATAGGCCTCCTCCAAACGTCTCCAGTTGTCTCTATCTTTAGCTGCTGCAATCCAGTTTGTTTCTATTCTCCTTAGGTCGTCGGTCCATCGGGTGGGTGTTCTGCCTCGACTTCGCTTGTCGGCTCTTGGTCTCCACTCCAATAATCTCTTCAATTAGTTGCTGGGTACAGGTTTTATAATAAGTAAAAAGTTGAAAGAATCCGTTCATACTTTAAAGCAATGTCGGACTGATTGTACACCCTCAGACTAAAAGGTAAATACAAAAAGATAACATTTGTGAATATGCGTGCATCCTCGAAAGAAAAGAAAATGGAACTAAAATAGCAATTTTGTAGCTTTGATTAAGTCTATGAAGCTCTACCCAAGTATAACATGAAGAGTATTTTAGGAGACGTTAATGCCAAAATAGGAGACAAGACATATTAATGCCAACTATAGACATGAACAATTTACAAGCAGAAACCAATGAAAATTAGGAATTAGTAGGAAAAGTAAAAAAAATTGATTTTTCCTGCGTTAACTTTAAGGCCTACCATTTCAAATTGTTAAATAAGTTTATTGAATTTTTCTATACTTTCCAATCTATTATTATTAAACATAGTTCCTGAGACTGTTTGTAAGATGAACTATGGGCTAGTGTGCGAATTGCCAGAAGAGGATCAGCTATAAAATACTTTGGCCCGGAGTTGACGATAGGAGTTCCAAAAAACGCCCGCCTCCGAAAAAAGCCTGGATCCAAATACAACAAAACTTTCACTGAGAAAATACACCCTTGACCGCACCTGTTACAATCAACCATATCTTGCACGACTGTACGGTACTAGATCGCAGCTATCAGACAGTTTTTGTGACTATCAAGTTACCCAAAACCTACGGTACCCATCCACTATACGTGTACAAGCTGGTATAGGGTTCCAGAATTCTGTAATGGGTACCGTAAATGAATGAAATATGTACAATAAGCCACTTGGCTACAGTAGGTACGACCACGACCGGTACATAACACACGGTTTCCGAAAAAAAAATCGATGTGTATCTCATATCTTATTATTATTTCATGTTCCGGTCAGGTTCCAGTAAGTATGTGTATGTGTAACCAAGGTGAACCTTCATAAAATAATTTTGCTTCAGTCTGAATTCCTACTGATTTTTGCTAAGTTTAATATCCAGTCGAAATTTTAATCTGTTATAATTCCTATTATTTTGAATGTGACGCCTATAAGAAACCAATTAAGTAAGATGCTTAAAAATAATACAATCTGAATCAGGCAAATAATTATTTATATGTTATGCTTACTTTCAAATGACGATTCCGTTCCGTTTGATGGAAAATATTTAGATAAAAGTGATAAATGTATATTTAACTTAAATATAATCGTAAGTGGTTACCACATCCTGTATGAGTTAATTGTAAGACATTTCAGTGCTTATATAAAACTATTTTTATGCAAAGAAATCCTAAAATTTATAAAAAAAAAATTCAAAGAAGTTAAACATCTAAAAGGTCCATCGCTAAAAATGTATTTTAGCGATTGACAAATGCATAATTTAGATCTTAAATAGAGGAAAGGAATATTTTGGCGCTCCTCTAAATAAACTCCTAAAGAAGAAAAACGATAGAAGAAAGTTAAAAGGAAAAACACATAGTTTATAAATATAATTGCGAACAAGACGAGAATACATGCAAATACATAGAAGAAATAATAAGACAGTTAAAAAATAGCAAGTGTCCAAGTCCTCATGAGATCACCTAAGAAATATTTAAATATGGAGAACTCATAGAATAAATGTTATTTGCTAAATAAATGCTATAAAAAAAAGAAAAAATACCAAAGGACTGACCGGAAGCTATGATATGCCCCATTTCCCTTAAAGTAGACAAGACTGTACAAGTTCTGCTGATCTTTAAAAACAGGTGATAACACAGCCTTCCAAAATTATCACCTCCTAAAATTTGCTTTTCCAGTAATTTCGAGTCTCGTAAACAATTTACTATGATCATACAGTATGTCAATTTTAAAACCTAAAATGGGCTATAGCTCACGAACAAAAGCTGATAGGAAAAATGCTTGAAACCGTTTTTAGCATAGTAAGGGAGAGCTCAAATGACATGAAATAGAACTTCCCCCCCCCCCATCAATCCCTTAGGCCCCACCCACCACAACCAAAATAGTTTAAATTGCAAACCCCTACTTGTGATACATCGGTGAAAAGACTATAAAAATGCTATCCAATGATATAAATAATAATTATGCAGGGTGAAGCAATAATGGTGAAATTTTTTTTTGTTAAATAAAAACTTAAGTTGCCATTTTTGCAAAACAAGTTGAAAACATTTGTTTTTTAGGTTCTGTCAGATTTAATAATTTCTGATTTATATGAGAATTTTAAATGTCATTAGTTTTCATCATTTGTACGATCAGTACTGTCATTCTGATGAAGCTGTCACGATGGTTTACAGTATACCTGAACGCGTGGAGATCATTTTCATATTTGCCTCCCAGAATCAGTGTTATTTACGAACAGCTCAAATATTTCATAAAAGGCATCCGGACAAAAATGTAAGTCACGTGTACTGAAGAAAGCATCCCAAATTTAGGTCCTTGGAAATTTTGCAATAGAGCCTACTGTATCAACACGTCAAGTATCTCCAATGACAGGACTTTCACATGAGTCGATTAGAAAGGTACTTTGAAAATCAAGGCAAATATCGAGCACAAGTTTAATCAAATCTTGCCCACGTACTTTCGCTATCTACAGCATCATCAGGGGCATTTCGTCAAATTTAGGCTATCCAGCAAACGTAGAATGTAATACACATGAAAATGGATATAAATTGTACATAACACTACATTAACAAAAGGACAAACAGTTTAGAATTATTAAAATTATTCTGACGCTCTACATTCTTGTCGGCAATCTGAGAGAGAAAGGTTAGAAAGGTGTTGAAATTTCATAAGTTTCACCCGTACAAAACACAAATTCTTCAAGAACTAGGCGATGATGATCCAGACCGATGAATTGAGTTTTGTGAAATCATGACTAAAAGAATTCACGTTGAACCGAGAATGTTAATCTATTAAATATCTAAATGTTAATCTAATAAATCTGTCAGAACTGTATATATATATATATATATATATATATATATATATATATATATATATATATATACATATATACATATATATATATACATATATATACATATATATATATGTATATATATATATATATATATATATATATATATATATATATATATATACTACTCTCCAAAATTAAGGCACCACCTAAAATGGACTATGATTTTGAAACTATATTTCTTTCAAACCCTTAATTGAATTTCGATTATTTATTTTTCACATTATAGGTTTATTTCTAATTAATTACTATATTAACGTTTTTTGAGAAATAGCAACGTTTTACTTATATACGGGATGTAAAAATAAAGTTGTGTTTTTTCATCTAATTTTGCAACGCCCTGTGGAATGTATTAGAAACAAATGCTACAGGTTATTAATATTTCAAGATTGCCTCATTCATTCTCCACATTTTCGTGAAAAAATCATCTCGATATCTCTATTATCAAAAAATAAAAGTATGTTCAAAGCATTACGTGATTTTCTACTCTCCAAAATTAACGCACTGCCTTAACTCTACCATAATTTTTAAGCTACTTTTTCTTTTGAATCCTCAATTGGATTTCAATATTTTTTTCTCCTATTTCTAAGTAATTACTGTATTAATGTTTTCTGGGAAATGTCAATGTTTTACCCATATACGGGGTGTAAAAAAATTTTATTTTTCATCTTATTTTACAATACCCTGTGGAATTTATTAAAAGCAAACGCTACAACTTCGAAATATTAATTATCGATTAATATTTCGAAAAAGCTTCATTTTTTTAACATTTTCGTACAAAAATCATCGATATCCTTATTAACAAAAAAAAAGTACGTTCAAAGCATAACGTGATTTTATCGAATTGTAATACACATTAATGGAAGCAGCTAGATGGCTATGAAAAATCAAACAATTTGACAGGACAGTTTTAAAATGTCGATATTGTTTACATTTTAAAAAATTGTTTTGCTATTTGCGTATGTTAGTAAGTTGACATGGACCGTATTTCAAAAACTATGAGCCAAGATGAATGTGTTCAGGCTATTACTTTAGGTGACGTAGAGTTAAGAGTATATCATACTACAATATCACGAGTCATTCAATATATATATATATATATATATATATATAATATATATAATATATAATATATATATTGAAACTTTTTTTCCTGGGTTTGTCTATTGCTTTAAACCTATTCCGCAATTTGCCATTTTCAATTAGCACTTTATATATATATAAATATATATATATATATATATATATATATATATATATATATATATATATATTATATATATATATATATATATATATATATATATATATATATATATATAACCATTTAAGCAATGAATTTACCTGTGTTGTGAATAAATTTGAAAAAATTTTAAAAACGCTGAGACTCAACGTTTAACTTTTAAATATAAATGTACGCTTTTTAAACATAAACTTATATATACAGGGTGATGGACGTAGTCTAGCATAATCTATGACATATAATTTTAATTAAATACCCTGTATATTTATATATTTTGAAAGCTCGTTAACAATATGATCTCAACGAACTATATCATGTAGGGTCTATTATGTCTATTATATATATATATATATATATATATATATATATATATATATATAGTATATATATATATATTATATATATATATAATTATATATATATATTTATATATATAAATTATATATATTATATATAATTATATATATATATATATATATATATATATATATATATATATTGTTATGATATGTAAAATCGAGAAAAATATTGGTTTGCTTAAAATATTTCAAAGTTCAAAAACATTAAAATAATTCAGATAAGTCTCAAATAATGAACAACAAACATTTCGAAGAATGAGTCTTTTAATTTTGGATTACCTGTATTTAACAAAACGTAAGATATGCATAAATTATTTTCATTGTTAAAATATATTTGTATGACGTGAATAAGCTGAAGTGAAATCCATAAGACAATTGAACCGGGTTTTTCCAAATACATTAGTGCAGTGATTAGGACAATAGAATAGATTTTAGAAAGATAGGTTTTTGTTAGTTTTTAAGAATTGGTAGGAAAATATTATTTTGTAAACAATGTTCGGAAAATTTATAATTGTAGGTAAAAATTTGTGTGTTATCAAATGGGAGATGGATGACGCGTTTTGATTGGATGAAATTGAAAAAGGTGGGATGATTGGTTTGAGAATGAGACTTTAGTTAGTTTTAGAAACAAAAAAGATAGTCAGTTGGTTTCCAAGGGTGCAAGGCGAACGGCCGTTGTTCTCGGGTAGTTTCCCAGAGGTAGGAAGCAGTAGCAGTGAAAGTTTGTGAGTTTTCGTGTAGTTAGTGTATCTGACAGAAGCTGATCCAGTAAAAGATTGTAAGTTATATTTTCTACTTATATTCCAAGAGTCACTGTTCAGGCCAACGAGAGATTCAGTTTATCGTAAAGAAAAGATATTCCAAGAGTCATTTTTCACTCAGACCAACGAGAGATTCAGTTTATTGAGAGAAGAAGAAGCTAGCAAAATTTGAACGATTCGTGCATTTGAAGGAGATCATTAAGGACGATAAACTTGCAATAATTTGTTGTAAGATTGCTGATGACCTAGGGAGCTGTTAAGAATAGATAGTGTAGACTACAAAGAACAAGGATTTGGACCACTCATCATCATAGAGAGATAGTTTTGTTTTCTCTGCAGTTTTTCTTTCATTGATAACACAATTTGTACAATTACTTTGGAAAAGATATAAATATTTTGATTAGGAGATTTAGAATAATAATTGGGATTTTGAGTTTTTTTACTAATATTGTTTGTACCATTAATTTTGAAGGTTCACGTACGTAGAACAAAATTTTGAGAATCATTATATGAGATTTTGTTTATTGAAAATTTTTGAGTGTGAATTTTATTTCATTATTTTATTTCAATATATAATGTTAGATCCTATATGTTTTTTATTATTCCGGTATTCTTTGGACCTTACCTTTCACATGTAATAGCAATAGAACCCTGAGATAAGAGAATTATAAAGTGTGATAGAATCATAGTCATATCATTTAAATAATTTTAATTAATTAATTAATTAATTAGCTACTTAATTGCTTGGCGCACTAAGACGTTAAATATCACAATAATATACCTATATATATATATATATATATATATATATATATATATTATATATATATATATATATATATATATATATATATATATGTCCCTGTTGTCCCTTTTTCTTTATTTAATTATCATTATCTTCGTTCCGTTGATATTTATTTTTACAGATTTACAGATTATTTATATCCATAGTTGTAGTATTTTTCACATAGTCCGCTATTGATATTATTACTACATTGTTTGTATACAATGATCATACTAACCTAGCCTAACGTAACTTATTGTAGTTTGCAGATGCCCTGACCTTCTTTTTTCACAATTTGATTATTCTATCCGTCTTTAATAAAAATTGTACTGGACTCAGGCTATTTCCTTTTTTTAAATGGTAACGATATTTTTTGTTTTCTTTGCATTGTACGGATAACTCTGTTATATGCACTTTGTATTACCTGTATTATCTTTCGAAAGATAAAAGATTTGTAGATCATACATTATTTACCATATTATCTTTTTAGGTATATACTCAAAGTCAGCTTTAATTAAACTTTAACTGTATGTGTAAATGGTTCCCACTGCATTTAAGAAATATTTATTTAGAAAATTGCGTACCAGAAACTTGATTTTATTGATGCTTCATACAAGAATATAATATGGATATTCGTATTTACAGTCCAGATTTTTTTCCAAAATGTGCGGATTATGCAGCGACACTTTACATATATTGTGTTTGTATAGGCGTGAATGCTGTTCATGGAGAAAATAAAAAGGATTTGATGCATGAAAAATTTCAAATATTCACGAAAACTCGTAGTTTTTCGTTCGCTCGGTTGCTCCTACTGCTATGTATGCAGAATGCCGATTTAATTTTCCATTGGAATGTACATAAATGTTTGTACCAAAGAACTACCGTCTAAATACCTGTAAGAGCTCAGAGAATCGCGTTCAATATAGATGTATGTACATACAAAAAGCTTAAAGGATTAAAGACAGTATAGAATTACTTATATAAATGTGAACATTGTAAGAAAAAAAGTAGAAACATAATTAATAACACCAAAAACAAACATGTTATCTATCCATCATTTACATAAAAAAATAAGAAAAGGAAAAGCCATTATAGAATTACTTATTTAAATGTGAACATTGTACATTGTACACAAAAAAATTAAAAAAAGGAAAGACAGCAGGTATAGAATTACTTATTTAAATGTGAACATTATAAGGAAACAAGTAGGAACATAATTAATAACACAAAAAACAAACAAGTTATGTATCCATCATTTACATAAAACAATGAAAAAAAAAGGAAAGTAAAATAATTTTGATGTGGATATTAAGAGAAAATTAAATATCTGATTAAATACTGTAGATGGTTCTTTAAAATCTCTCTATATTCGTGCCGAAACGGCACGAACCAAAGAAAGATGCTAGGTGGAAATATACAGACTGAAGTTGAAATCAATCAAAAGAAATTTAAGACTAAAATAAAGGCACATAAAACGTAGACCAGAGAGAAAAGACGAAAAAAGACAGTAGTATGTCTTTTCACTGTCACTATGTTTACGGCGGACTAAAGATTATTACGGAAAACATTCAAGATCATGTTGTGCCAGTTTTTTTTTGTGGGCTTCTCTCTGTTCTTTTTCAATACATTATTATTTATGAATTCAGAAGATGCACACCTTCAGGATCACCTCTTTTTATCTATTGTCCATTTTTTCCCATGAGTCGAGATGAAATGCCTTCAAGCATAACTACGCGCCCAAACGGCGATTAACCAAGTTTATTCGCCAGCTTTCTGAAGTATCGCTTGGGCAATATTGTACCATGCATCCCGTGGGTACGATGGTTTAACACCTCTCAGGATTAGAAAGCGCAGCAGCCGCAGCAGAATGCTGACCATATGATGAGTCAGTTATTCTAATATTCTTAGTTTTGGTCCCCTAGTTTATTTTTTTTTCCAAAACTCCCCCATTTCTAATTTCCACAATTTAATTACATTTCTCCGCTTTCCTTTTTGTAGGATTTTCATTTCCCGTCCCTAAAAATCTTTATTTAGATATATTGCTGCAATATTTACCCCATATGTTTTCAAACTGTTTCCTCCATTTTTTCGTGATAAGAAAATATAGATATTTGATTCCCAAATATTCCATTTCCATCTTTTTATATCTTTTTTAAGTCTTTTAATCATTTTGTTCTTCACATAAAATTTATATTTTCTTTAGTCCAAGAGAGAATTTGACCTTTTCCATAGTTGTCTGATTAAGCGGGGACGCTGAAATAACGCTATAACACTATTGATACCAATTCAATCGCAGAACGGTTGACTAATTTGTACTCCGACGCCATATATTTGTCTCTGTAATTCATCAGAGCAACAAAACTTTTTCTAAAAGATTATGCATATATTATATATATATATATATATGTATATGTATATGTATATATATATGTATATATATATATATGTTTGTACAAGATGAAACCCATATATTATGTTATGGCATTGGATCGCAATTAAGTCACTAAGAACTTTTCACGTCCGAATCAGAATTAATAGAACGCTATAACTATTATTTCGGTATCTCTACCTTATCAGCCTTTCGAGATTATTCCGATTGAAATCCAAAAATCCAACTAATATCTCCAAAAGCTTTCCATTTTCAGTGGTTCGAGCACCATGGGACCATTTGTTTTGGGGGCGAAGAACTAAACAATTAAATAAATGATTTTCTGTCCTCTAGGCTGTCGAAATGTAAGCAAAAACTTGCCATTGCTCTTCTGCTTCTTTGCCACCAAAGCAGGTGGCACCTCTGTGCTCGAACCCCTGAAAGTCGGAAGATTTTGGAGATATTAGTTGGACTTTTCGGCTTGAATCATAATCAGCTCGAACGGCTGAAGAGATATAGATACCTAAATAATAGTTTTATTTTTTAATAATTTCGATTCAGACGTGAAAATTTGGACTAATTTGTACTATAATGCCATAATATATGAATTTTATTTCATTCCAGCAATAGCAAGCTTGTACTGAAAGCTTCTATTTGCATATTTCAACAGCAACAGAAAACAATTGTATTTAATTGCTCAGTTCTTTGTACCCAAAGCAGGTGGCACTGCTGTGCTCGAAATTGAAACTGGAAGAATTTGGAGACATTAGTTGGAGTTTTCGGTTTGAATCGGAATCAGCTCGAACGACTGACGAGGTAGAGATACCGAAATAACAGTTATATCGTTTTATTGATTTCGATTTAGATGTGAAAAGTTTGACTAATTTGTGCTCTAATGCCTCCAATATATGGCTTTCATTTTATCAGAGCAATAGCAAGTTTTTGCTGAAGGCATATTTGCATATATTCGGTTGACAGAAAGTTGGAAAAATACCATTTTTGGAGCGGGTTGTGATTTTAAACTCGCCGATTCACTTTTTGCTCAGTGCGCTGAAGTGCTATCTCTACACTACCTCCCATGCACTTTGTAACGATGTACATCGCCAGTTATCGTCGCCGGCTTTTCGGATTTTCTTTTCCCTTTTTCTTGATTTTCATTTATTCCCTCTAGGACTTCGTCCAGGAACATTTTAAATATTAACTTTTTTTAACATGCCTTAGTATGAAATTTATATCCGTGTTAAATCTCTCGGCTCCGAACCATTGTTATTCTTGTTCCATGGTAATTCGCTCATTTATTTTTGTTTATACTATTATTATTATTGTAAATTTCAGTATTTTCAGGGGATTAAAATTTCTCATAAGTTCATCAGTTCTCCGGTACATCACTTAGGCAACTATTTTTTCCTGTACGATATATCTCCTGGTCACGATACTACTACATCACGAAATTGGGGTGCGCACTAGTCCCAGTACAAATCTCACAGTATAATGCAGGTGTACCAATGTGTATGTGTATTTTGTGTTTGTGTGTTTGTATACTTGTGTGTATATGTAGTGTGTGAGTGTGTGTGTGTGTGTGTGTGTGTGTGTGTGTGTGTATCATCCTTAATCAACAAAACTACAATTAACGACATAACTGCTACGTCATGTTCTTAGTTTATCCACGGGTTTTTATTTTGTTATACAATATTGATATATGTATTATTATAATATATACCCACAGAAAGTTCACTATTAGCCATCGAGGCGCTTAGTATGGAAAATGAAAACTTCCCCGCCCAGTATGTCCTAATCTGAGTCTCACAGACTGACTCAGACCGGTACTTGAATATTCCAGTAACTGTTCTCTTAAAAGTCAAAAACTTTATCGCAGCAACTATCCAGAGATTAATAATAATTTTACACTGACGAATGTAGGCAGCTATAACGACACGAAGGTGTATTACAGATTAGAGGTCATAATTTTTTCGATTACATTTTTAGTTTGTTTTGTGAATTATAAGAAATACGTATTGATAAATTTTGCAAAATCTTTCATGTACGTATAAATCAAAACATGTACTTACAGTTTATTGGTCTAAACTTGTTAGTCCTAATGTTGTGTTTTCTTTTAAAAACATCAATTGACATTTTACATTTATTATTATTATTCCTGTCATCTTATAAGACAATTTCTATGTCTAATCATTTAAAGGTCGAGTTTTTTAATATTCATTTAATTTGCTTGTTATTGTTTTATAAACAACCAAACATAGAGAACTTTTAGTTTATTCCAAATATTTTGTGCTGAAACAGAACACAAACTCATTTCATAATTAGAAATTCTTTAATTCATTATCGTTAATAGGAGCAAACCACAATTTCAGTTTTTATGTTTATTTTGACTTTTCGATTACCACTTCGGAAATTCGTTAATCAAGTTTAAATTGTATTATGAAAACGATTTGCGGAGTGGAAATCGAAACGTCGGATTCCCATAAAGGATAATAAATAATATTAAAATTCCCAAGAAAATAACTTCAGAAATATTTTATAATTTGTTATCAAATATTTGTTAACCCTTCGCGGCAAGGGTGCGTGTCTGTGAGACAAGCCAATCATATTTTTACAATTTGCAAATAGACCCGTTAGTTCTAACGCGCGGGCGCTTGGGTAGCTGCATAGTAGCCAGTTTAACACGTTTACCCAAAGTTTACCAAGTTTCTTTTTTATATGTAGTAGTATATGCGCCAGGTTTGATTCTGAGAGTTTGTGCAGTGCATTTTTGTTCACGAGACACTACCCGAGCTTTGCAGTTACAAAATCGAGAAGCGGTACGTTAACTCAAACTATTACTGTAACTTCTGTTGAGACAAATCTTTATTATTTTAGGTAGTAAATCGTTTTAAAAATGGATCCTTATTTGGCAGAAATAGCTAGACTACACAAGTTGTATGATGATGTAGAAGCCGAGGATGATTTAGAAGAGAAAGGTTTTTCTGACGAAGAAGACGACATCTATGAAACATTACACCATGAAAGTGACACAGAAGAAGAGCTAGATTTTGAAGATACTCCAGAAATTTCGGCTAGCACTAGCATTTGTAGTAGTAATAGGCATCTTTATTATACAGCAAAAGATGGTATTACAAAATGCAATAAACATCTGCCAAACCAGCAAATGCGAACTCGAAGTCACATTTGCCTGGTCCCATAGAAAGTGCGAAAAACGCTAGAACGCCTACAGAAACTTTTCAATCTTTTTTTGACGATCAGATGATCAGCATAAATGTCGAAAATAAAAATATTTATATCTCTACACTTTTAACTCGTTACTAAGATTATTATGACGTGAAATTAAAGAACGTAACAGAAATGAAAGCTGTCTTTGGATTGCTGCTTTTAGCCGGAGTTTTAAAAGGAGGTAGATTATATCTGAAGGAGTTTTGATCAACTAACGGAATGGGAGTGGAAATATTTCCGGCTGTGATGTCTTACAGAAGAATGAAATTTTTACTTAATTCACTACGTTTCGATAATATCAACACTCGCAACGAAAGAAAATAGGTTGATAGTTAACTGAGCACCGATTCGAGAACTGTGGGAAACGTTTGTTGGCAATTGTAGGAATAATTACAGCTTAGGAGAGTAGGTCACGGTTGATGGGAACCTCTATGCATTTAGGGGAAGATGTTCGAACCTAAAACCTAAGAGAGTGGTATAGTTGCAGCTCAGTAGATCTTTTTAGAGCAGCCGCATAAGATACGGATAGCTGTGATGATAGCCAACCTCCGATACTAGAAGGAACTACAAGAAGAAGAAGTTCGTTTTGCGATTATATCCCAAACAAACCTGCAAAGTATAGAATTAAGGTATTTGCAAATGGTAGACTCAAGAACATTTTATGTGTCAAATTTAGATATATACGCAGGAAAGCAGCCAGAGAAACCTTTCACAATTGTAATAAAACTGAAGCCTTGGTACTCAGGCTTTGTGCTTCAATATTAGGACCAGGTCGCAATTTAACATTTGATAATTGGTTTACCACTATACCTTTTGTTAATAAACTTCTAAAAGACCATAACATAACTGTAGTTGCTACCATCAGAAAAAACAGAAAAGAAACTTCATTGGAATTTTTAAACGGTAAATTACGACCAGTGAATTCTTCAATGTTTGGTTTTGGGTTAATAATTACCTTAGTATCACATCTTCCAAAAAAGGCAAAGTGGTTCTTGCTGTCTTCTCCCTACATACGGATGATGGAATTGATTCCGAAACTGATGAAAAAAGTAAACCTAAAATTATCACATTTTACAACATTACAAAAGATGTTGTAGATTATGCTGATCAAAAATCAGCTGCCTACAATGTTAGCAGGAACACCAGAAGATAGCCTATGATAATATTATATAATATAATAAACATTGCCGGCATCAATAGACATGTAGTTTATAACGCAAATAATCCTGACGAAAATTTGGCCCGGAATATTTATCTCAAAATTGTTTGTCTTGATTTAGTTACAGAAAGCATTACTTCTCGAGCGAAAAACATGCACATAAAATGAGAAACGCGTGCTATTTCACAGCGTTTAACGAGTTCAGCTGTGGCTATATGACAATCAACTGACGGTGTACAATATGGAAGATGCTACTACTGTCAAAATTGGAAAACAAGATATTGTTGCAAAAAATGGCTTTGCCTGGAACATGTACAGCCCATGTGTCACGATTGTGTTACACAAAATTTTGAAGTTTGAGAAATATTGGCAAAAATTTACCATTGTTGTCTTTTTTTGAAGTTTGCTTGTATCAGTTCCATATAAAGAATTGTTGTTTGTTTAAATTGATAAAATATGTTTTATGTTATAAAAGAATATAGACAATAAAAATTGTATCATAAAAATTGAGAGACATGGTCAGAATAATCAGCCGAGAGATCTATTTAGAAAAATACGCTACCTGACAAGAGACTTCAGAGCCAGAACTTGGGCCATTGAAGATAACACTGGAACCCTGAGAACAAACAGAGAAGACATAGCAGAGACATGGAGATCGTATTGCAGGGACCTATATAAAGATGATCAACGCCAAGAGCTTGTTAGCAAAATCTCTGACGAGGTGGAAGAAGAACCTGATAAACTCGAAAATGAAGTAAGACAGGCTATCAACAAGCTCAAATATAACAAAGCACCAGGTCCAGATATGATAACAGCAGAAATGCTTAAAGCCACAGAAGAGACCGGCGTAAAGTTACTTCATCTACTCTGTAACCAAATATGGCATTCCAAACAATGGCCTGAAGACTGAACAAAATCCACAATAACGACCATACATAAAAAAGGCAGCTTCTATAAATGCGACAATTATAGAACTATCTCTCTTATATCCCATGCCAGCAAGATAATGCTACATATAATCAATGAGAGACTGAAAACATTCCTTCAAAGAGAAATTCCACAAAAGCAAACTGGATTTACCAAAGGTAGAGGCACTCGAGAACACCTGCTGAATATAAGACAGATAATCGAGAAATCTAGGGAATTCAACATCCCACTATACATCTGTTTTATAGATTACCGTAAAGCGTTCGACAGGGTCAAGTGGAGACACTTATGGCGAATACTAAAAGAAGTAGGCGTACCACAACATCTAATTACGCTTATAACTGAACTATATGAACACACTACTGGATCAGTTAAAGTACTTGACACACTTTCGAATGAGTTTCATCCAGAACGGGGTGTCAGACAAGGATGTATACTATCTCCACAATTATTCAACATATATGGGAAGTATATTATGCGAAGAGCACTTGAAGGATGGGAAAAGGGCATCTCAATAAATGGTCATAAACTAAACAACCTACGTTTCGCAGATGACACAGCCCTTCTTGCAAATAGTCAAGCAGAGATGATGGAACTTATACGACTGATCGAAAACGAAAGTCAAATATTTGGTCTGCAATTAAACATATCAAAGACAAAGATCATGATAGTGGATAGACTACACAACAATCATCCACACATAACCACAATTGACCGAGGTTGTGAGCTCATACTTATTTTTGGGATCATTAATCACAAACACAGGGTCATTACAAGAAGAGATTAAACGTAGATGTGATCTAGCAAAAGTTGCCACAACAAAAATGACCAAAATATGGAAGGACTGTCAAATTTCAAGAGCGATAAAGATGAGGTTGATCAACTGCTTAATATTCCCAATACTGACCTACGGATGTGAATCTTGGACTCTGAGACAATCGGAGAGAAGAAAGATAGACACCACTGAAATGTTTTGTTAGAGACGAATGTTACGAATTCCTTGGACCGACCGTAGAACAAATAATTCAATTTTAAGAGAGCTAAAAGTTAGCCAACGACTCTCTAGTAAAGTCCATCTCCAGCAATTAAAATATTTTGGGCATGTTATGAGAGCAAACACAGAAAACATGGAAAGACTCATAATACAAGGAAAGGTAGAAGGCCGAAGATCACGAGGAAGATCCCCAACAAGATGGATAGATCAAATTACAGGAATATGCCAAAGACCTATGCATGAATTAAAAGAAATGACCAGAGACAGAGATCTCTGGAGACGGACAATACACGACATCACGTCGACCACTACACTCCCCCTCGGGGTCAGGATTGAAGAGAAATATTTGAATACATAACGTTTGTCTCTTAGACACCAACCGACCTTTTGTGTAAAACAAATTCGCCCGTGCTGCGAAGGGTTAATTAAGCTTCCAGTCCTACTTTTCTATGTTCTATCTCGTCTTTTATGACAAATTTCTCTGATAAATTTTTACTAGAACAGAAGAATCTCTAAAAGAGAAAAAATGTTAAATTTATTATTAGTCTAAAACGTTGTGGTGCAACATATCATTTTCTTTTTTAAGCAGCAGAAATAAAGAAGGGTTGCTTAACTAAGTAATGGCTGATAAACGTTGAGTGTTTAGTTTCGGATTACCAGGAATTCCCACAACGACGTTCTCCAGATCAACAGCAATATTTTCGAAAGTTCTTCATCAGACCTGGGCTAAAAGACATGCCCATGAAACTTAATTTACCACTATTTAGTTTAATTTACAGTCATTATCCAGAATATCTTAAATAAAAATATTTATCCAGAATAAAAATATTAGACGATATAAAAACAGAGGATATTAATAATTTTTTTAATTATTACATTTAACATATTATTGGGAGAGCATATTCGAGTACACTTGCATAATTAAAGGTGATAGACTAGTATTATTTAACTAAAGTAAATAAATATACAAAGACTTGGCACTGATAAAAAATTCTTTATATTAAACCGACATATGTAAAGCGAATCTCATACACCATACACAGAGCATTACACCAACATTCATTTCAATTATAAAGTAACTAAAAATCAACAAGAGACTGGCAACAAAAATAAGTGAATTCTACCTTACAAATGACCGCAGTTTTCCACACGCTGAGTTAATCAAGCCAGAGGAATCATTGACTATGGTGTACATGAAGCTTTCTTAGCAGCTAAAGACAGAGAAGAATGAAAATACATAATCCGAGCGATCGTGTGATGTCACTATACTCTTATGAAAGTTTGAGATTTAAATAATAAAAAACTTTAGTTTGTTAATTAGAAAATAAAGCACCCAATAACCAACTACTCCTATGAAAATGGCGAAGCCAGGTCCTAGTAGGGAACCTTTTTATGCTCGGTCATTGTCATCAATTCTGTGAGTTGAGCTATCAAGTGGAAGCTAAAACAGCCTACATCCTTGTTGCGGTGAGCTCTACACACGTCCCGACCGTGCTATCCGACAAGACTGAACTTACCAATCATCCGTGTTGCTATACACGTTTCGACCAGTACTACAGTTACAGTACTAGAGTTTCTTTTTCAAAATTGCCAAGGTTGCATATGATTAACCTGTTTTGAAGATTTCCAGAAGAGAATCTTATGCTTCATTCCTCCGTTCTCGGTTTGTATAGGCATCACACTGAACATCTCATAAACAGCGGGAAGTTTTGTAGCTTTTCAGTTAATCTTTAATCATGATTTTTTTCTTCGTCATTTCTGTGGACTGAACACTACTAACGGCTACCAGAACTTAACTGATTCGTATTGGGGTAGGAGGTGGGAGTAGAAGATTGACCAACAACGCTACACGCATCAAGACTCGACAGGTTTAGGGTGGGGAAGTCGGCTGTCGGATATCACAACCTAATTGCACAACCACATCGGTCGGCCCGACCGTCGGGAACAACTTTTTTTGTCTGTCTGCAAGCCTACATACACACCAACCGTCGTGCCCCACATTGGCTGTCACGACAGTTGGTTGGTTTAGTCGGGACGTGTGTAGGGGGTTTAAGGACCGCTCATCTCCGGATATCAGGCGACAAATTTGACCAAGATTTAATCGATTTCGCTACAGATTTTGGTAAACATGATGTGAAAAATAAATTAGCTTCTAGTAGAAATTTAGCAAGGTCGGTTTTGCCAGATGAATACGATAGAATGAAATGTAAGTTACAATCCTATCTTGCAAAATCTGAAGTTTCTTTAAATGACAATCCAAAAAATGAGCCGATTGGAATCTTAGAAAATAAATATAAATAAGAGAAAAAATCGGTATTAACACACAAAAATCTACTGAATATTTAAGGAGTGTTCTGGAAATGAAGTTGAAGATAAACTCCCAAATGATAGATATAATTGTTAAAGATAATGTCTCAAATGTAGTTCCAGCGTTCCATCTTTCACGAGACTGTCATGTGCCCGTCACAATTTAAAGGGATAAAATCAGCAGACTAGATTATTTAAAACTTGTACAAGTATTGCCAAGCGAAACCTGAATATTCAGATTTGATTAAGGAATTAAAAATGTCAACAAGAAATGATTATAACTGAAAAGCGATTATAACCCCAGGACTTACGTTATGTGGCTTTATTCTTGAACCCAAATTTTGAGACAATGAAATTTATCAGTAAGACAAGATAACTGCAAATTCAATTAAATAGAAAATATTAAGAGAATCTTTCTTTAACCTTTTGCGATGGTTAACATACCTCAAATGGCACCAGCTTTAGTGGTTGACTATTACATAGTTTGTTTTACAGATCGCCAGGCAGGTTGACATGACAAATCCAAATGCCAGTTCCAGTAGCCACGTTCTACATGACACAAAGTCTAGGAATTCGTTATATAACGATTACACGGTGAAACCAATAACGAATTTAAATTTTGCTACTGCCAATATTTTAAAGTTATTTAGCTACGTCTTATCTAACAAATATCTATTTTATATTTCAAAGTTAAAATTTGATTGTAACGAATATGTGCCAATTTTTGAACATTTTTCAATATTATGGAAATACATAAAATATCGACCGTGAAGGATCAATATGTCCTATTTTCCTTTTCATCAAAATTGAGATTTTGACTCCAAGTTTTTAAACAGGATAATGATGTCTTACAAAGTTTATATTTTTGGGAGAAATAGGCAACATCGCGTCGTACCGTCTAATTTCAAATTGTTCTATGTTCTATCTCTAGTGTCAACAGATCTGCAAGTAAATAATCACAATCAGTAAATAAGCATTTAGTGTCTGTTCTCCATAAACTAAAGCACGTGCTGGTGATTTGTCGAAGTTTTCCATAGAAAAACGTATATTTTTACGTTTATTTTTGTTCACGATATTTGTAAGTTGTTATTAGAAATAGTATGAAGCAAATATTATACTTGTAGTATGGATTCTTGTAGTTAAAATTCTAAAGATTAGCTATTAAGAGATAGAACATTTCGTTTTGTCAGAAATTATAACTGCTAATAATTCACTCATAAGAACATTGCCAGATAGGAATTTATTTTTTTGTCCATATAAAATTTAATATGTATTGTAATCTTATAAAACAAACCTAGGTAAAATTAATTTGTGACAAATCTAGTTGTATGTATATTACGGTTAGATGCCCTACTGTAAATTAATAAATAATTACCACTCTATTTGTTGTACAATAGTACGTAAGGAGTTTTGATTTATAATAATTAATTATTTACAGGGTGTTTACTAAAAGAATGCGTCCATCAGGGAGAGGAAAACAAATATTGAAATGGCCAGACAGTTACAGATAGCATCAAGCGATCAATTAGCAAAAACTGTGACTTGTTTATATCCTAATTAATTTTTTACGCAACTGATAAAATCACCGTTACTCTAATGATCACTTTAACAACCCTTTTTTGGGGGAATATGTAACAATTCGGGATGTACCTATTACTAGTTGATCCGATTAAAACAGGACACAATATTATCCTTCAAGACGTTACTAACAGTCCTAAAACGGAAAAGATGTAGATCGCTATTCAGTTATTGTAGAACCATCAACTTCAAGAACAGATTTGCCAAACAGAGCTACATATGATGCAGAAAATAATCCAGCTCTTGACCAACTTGATGAAACTACTACTGACAATCAAAAAGCAGGTCTTTCAACTGATTAACATTTAAGTACAGAAAAACCATCAAGTGCTAATACTGATTTGTCAAATGACGTTCAAGATCCCATAACTGATCAGCATTTAAGTATTGAAGGACCGTCAACTTTAAATACAAATCTAAAGAATAATCATATATTTGTAGAGGTTCAGAATATGATCCTGTTTGTAATAGCCATAGTAAAGGATCTGATACAAATTCTACAGACAGTTCTGAAGCAGATCTTGATCCCAATAATCACAATAATAATAAAGGGCATAAAAGAAGAAAGGTTGCTGATCTTAGCCAATGGAAAAGAAACAAAAATAGGAAACTCTGAATGGAAGAGAAACCCTATTTGAGATTCATGAAAGGGCAAACAGTAAAGTATGAACAGTTAAAACCAAAAGATGATTGTCACATGCAACCCACTTGTGACAAAGAAATGTGTAGAAAATCAAAATTTAGGTGTTGTTCCGAGTTTTCAGAAGACGTTAGAAAAAGAATTTTCGAGCATTTTTTGAAAATAACTTGAGAACAAATACCTACATGCTTTTGTTGCAGCACATGTAAATCATATTAATAAAATAAAAAATACTGTTCATCGAGATGACTCCAGACGTACCAAAACTTTACAGTACCATTTAAAGAATGGACAAGAACAGTTACAGTTTTGTCGAGAAATGTTTTTATACACGCTTGGAATTAAGTATCGGATGGTATAATATTGGGTTAAACAAAATTCTTTTAAAATGCTTCATGGTCCAGGTGGTAAACGATGCAAAACTAATCAGAAACCACTAGACAACATTGACTTTATACACAATTTTTTAAATGCTCTTTCAAAAATGCCTTCACACTATGCCAGAAAATGCTCCTCCAAATTGTATTTGGAACCTACGTTGCATACGATAATGGATGTCTATAAATTCTACCTTAGTAAGTGTGAACAAGAAACAGTTGGATGTGTAAGCAGGATGACCTTTAATGCAGTGATTTTCAAGAAAAATATTTCAATTTTGCTTACAAAACATGATTAATATAATACTTGTGCACGCTACAGAAGTAGAAATATTATGGAGAATATTTGGCAGGATCATATTAACAAAAAGGATACAGCTAGAGCTGCAAAAGACAAAGATAAAATCACCCTGGAACTCAATGTTCAGGCTGTAAAACTTGCATCATTCACCCAGGCAAATGCCTTTTAGTATAAAACAAAATTGTGCTGACATAACATCACAGTATACAGGGTGAGTCATGAGAAACTTTACATACTTCTACCATATGTAGAGTCCCTCAGGGAGCATATCATGTGGCCACTAAAAAATGTCAACTCCTCTTCTTTATTAATTAACAGGGTGATTTGTGTAATTGACCATTTATTTCATTTTACTGTAGTGTTTATACAGCTCATTTGATTTTTTTAATTTTTGCATGATACAGTACACTACTATCAAGCATTCGACTGGTATTAGCTAAACTAAAAAATTCCAGGACTGGCTTTGGAAAAATTAATTTAGGGATTCGTATTAAATATTACACCCTGTATATATTTTTTTTAAAATGCAATAAGTGATTTTCAAACTACATAAATAGCCAATGAAAACGACATATGCGACAATGTTGTCGCACTTTTATTAAATTTTTAGTGAACGATCAACTCTTACCAAAAATAGAACAACCATAATGAAGTATCAAATTATAAGGCATTGATTGAAACAAATGTTATAAATTTCAAACATTTTAATTAAAATGAGTTCCTACAACATAATCTAATACGTAGAAAATTAACATCTTTACTGTCACTTTGTATTATCTCTACGATAGAATCAATTGTTTTTCAATTTTAAATTTTTACTCATAGATCGTATTGGGGCATTATTTTCGATAAATAATAAATTAAATTGATTAAAAAGTCAAACCTCTTGTATGTGTTAGTTTTTGTTGATTGTAAATGATTAAAATTTTATGTCAAATAATTGCCTTATAGACTACCTTAAAAATACTGTCTCACTGATTATAGAAAACCGATAATCATATATTCGGACGGATTTACGGTGCAAAATATAAATTGTCTTATGTCCAACGCTTTGCTAAACTTTAGCATAATGCATAATATACAAATTATTTAAAAGTTTTTGGAAGTCGAATGATGAAAGTCGATTCAGTGCACGCCTGTATTGAATGAAAATTAAAAAACCGGGAAATTAAGCATCCAAACGATTATATTGGTATTACCAGAGAAGCCAGTAAAAACCCATCTCCTATGAAGCAATAAACTGTAAGTTCAGTTTCTTTAAATTATACAACCCTCTGAGATATTCATCGATACGACCAGGTAGAGCAGCAAAAGATTTAGTAGTTATGTATATCAGGGTTATCAATTATGATTCACAGGGCGTTATCAAGGTAAAACTGGATCATTCTAACTCAGAATTCACTGAATTACCAATAAGGCCTAAAAAGTATCCTCCAATTGAAAATTATCCTCCTCTCTGCAAACAAAGGTGTAACATTCCTAAATCGCAATGGCAACACCTGCAGGAATTAAAATCGGTAATTCCAGGCGATTGCCACAGTTTTTACGACAATGTGGCATATTCAGAGTAAAACTTTAGTAACAAAGATGGATTCCTTATTGGCCATGAAGTGTCATAATACTGAAATTTAAAATTCTGCCTATGTGAAGTTTCTATTTTATTTTTGACTTGAACCTATTTAGATTAAAAAATACAATGTTATGTTTTAGTTTTTCGTTATATACTGCAAAATGTTGAGTTTTTATTAATAGGTAGATAGATTTTAAGCACTTAATATAAGAACAAGATAATATAGATATCAGAAATTATCCTATGCGCCAAAATAGTTTCACTCTGTAACTATTTTTTATAATATTAGAGGGTACAATAATAATTATGAATTGTAATATTCTTATTATCTGTTTAAGATCCTTCACCATCGATATATATGTTTATTTTTATTAAATTAAAGTTTATTTTACTATATGCTATTATATATACCAGGGCTTCCCAAACTGTGCGTCGCGACGCCCTGGGGCGTCGCTGCGTTGTCTTAGGGGCGTGGCGTGTCAGCACGGACTTTTAATAAATAAATCAAATATAAAAAATATAACATCAAGTCGATAGAACTTTGAATTATCCGAAATAATTCAAAAAATTGTTCAATCTGATCTCAGTCAAGTGTTCAGCATTCTGTTTCGCCGGTCGGCTCCTCTCCTTCGTGTTCCCTACTGTCGCGCGTATTATGTCCTTTAGTCAAGTTTTTGTTCTGTTTTATTACGCACGAGGTGTTTTTTGCTATCAACAACGGATACTACAATATATTAAAAAAAATAGAGAACTAAGTAAAGTATCAGGCGGGAGCAGTAATGTTAATTTAAGTAAACAAGAAGAAATATAGGAAATATGTCAACCAATATTTGGATATTTGATTTACCTGCGTTACTAAAGGGAATGTAGAACTTCCACAATGTGTTGTTTGTCACAAAGTATTGGCGGCTGTAAGTATGCTTCCTAATAAATTAAATTAAAATTTGTAATCAACTCACAGTCATTTACAAGGTAAGCCAAGAGGCTTTTTTGTAAGAAAATTGCGAGAGCTAAAACATCAGTCCGTGGCTTTGGTTTCAAGAGTATCAACTTCTACCAAAGCATTGTTTGCCACTTACATGGGAGCTTACCGTGTTGCCAAATGTAAAAAACCACATACGATCGCTAAGGAACTGATCTTGCCTGCAGCGGTTGACTTGGTAACAGTGATGACTGGATCGGCAGCTAAATAAATAAAAAATGTACCTCGTTCAAACAATACGGTTAGTCGCCGTTTTTACGACATGGCAGAAAATATTAATGAGCAAATTGTGGGGAAACTTTTTGGTTTATTTGCCATTCAAGTGGACAAGGCGACTGATAGTAATTATGATGCCCAAGTGGTATCCAATTAACTGTCCAAAGGCAACATACTCGCACGTGTATACCAATTAAGAAATAAATTTTACTCGTGTCTACATACAAAATCACATGGTAATGCACAAAACTTTAT